>JAXCHO010000131.1:2587500-3156124 GCA_036630365.1 Acanthiza pusilla
GCAGTGAGCCCGGCGGGGAGCGGAGCGGGGAGCAGGGAGCGGAGCGGGGCCGATGGCGTTCAGCGCCTGGCAGATCCTCTCGCCGGTGCAGTGGGCCCGCTGGACCTGGTCGGCGGTGCGCGGCGGGGGCAGCCCCGAGGAGGGCGACGGCGGGGCCGGTGCCGCCGAGGAGGATGACAATGATGATGAGGACCAGGACCCGCCGGCGGGGGGTTCTGCCCTCGGCTTCAGGCAAGTCACCCGCGGCCCCTTCCCCTGCAGCCCTCCCACGGCACCGCACCCTCGCGGGACGCCCACGCGGGGCATGGGGGCCGCGGGCGCGTCCTCGCCGTGCGCCCCTCGCTGCCGCTCGCTGCCGCTGCCGGGGTCCCGCACCGCTCCGCTCCGCTCCGCACCGCGCCGGGGCTGGGGGGCTGGGGGGCTGGGGGGGCTGCGGGGGCTGCGGGGGCTGGGGCCGAGCCGGGCGCTGCTCCCGGAGGATGCTGGCGAGCACAGGGCCGGAGCGGCCGGGCTCGCTCCCCGCGGCATTCTCCGGAGCGGCGTGGGAGATGCTGCGGGGCGGCATGTCCTTGGAGGCCCGAGCTGTGTGCTCAGCTCGGCAGTGACCTGGCAGAAGCCCTCCCGCAGGGCTGGGGACGCACAGGGGCTGCTCGCGATGATGTTTCACCTGCTCTCCCTTCTCGTTTGCTAGCATGTCCCGCTGGACAGGAGCGAGTGGCCACCCCGGATGCCCAGGGCCAGCCGCTGGCCTGGCTAGACCTGTAGGCGTTGTGGAGGATTTCAGAGGTAGCCTTGAAAGCAGTAATTCCTCACTCTTTTCCCCCCCTCGGCAGCTCGGACTCCACTGATAATTTTGAGACCCCTGAAGCAGAAACACCAACCTGCTCGCCACTCAAAGAGTTCTACAAGCCACCAGGATTGCCAGAGTCTGAGGCCGGGACCCAAGGTAAAGAGCCAGTGCGCACCTTCTGCTCTCAGTGCTCTGCTCCATTGGCGGAAAGGCAGGGTGGGGTCAAGGAGTAGAATTCGCTGGCTTTGAGTAATGCCTGCCGCATTTTTGGTGGTTAATGGCTTGGACAGTTCAAATGCTGGGGCTGGGCTGGGCGCTCCACAAAGAGCTGTGGTGGGTTGATTGAGAGGAACGCAAGGATGCTGTTGAATTGTTTTATCAGTTAAATATTCCCCTGCAGCCTGGGGGCTGCCCTGACTGCTGCTGGCTGTTGGGACATTTCTCATGTGTACCCCATGTGTCACTCACCCCTGTGGCTCTTGCACAGGAGTGGCAGGAGTCCAGGTTTGTGTCCCCCAGGTTGGTCAGTGGTGGAGGTTTCATTGCACAGGCCATTTTTCGGTTCAGGCCCAGGTGTCCTCACTGTGTAGCTGCTGTTAAAGATGCAAAAGCTCAACATTGCTAAACCCCATTTTTTGAGAAATTGCAGGGGATCTGCTGTAACTCTGAGGGGTTTCCTTTGCTGGTGGGTCCTGAGCTGGGTTGCAGGTTTACCCTTGTGTCCCACATTGCTGCTGCTCCCCTCAGTGTGGCTCCCCATTTTAGCCTGTGGCCTTTTGAGGACCCCAGGCTCCCCACTGTCTCCATACCCTCCTCTTCAGGGGTGTGTGCTGGTGTCCATGGCTGATTGTGGTGTTTACCTCTGTTTTTGTGCTGCTAGGAGGAAGTTTTGAAGCTCTGGCACTGCTGCAACAACGCACAGGAGGTTATTGGGGGAGGGCAGGGCGGAGACCTCCCCTTCCCTCTGCTCTCAGCAGGGCAAGGTGGCTGGGCAATGTCAGGATGTTTGTGAGCCCCCGACGGGATCTGCAGGAGAGCAGCCTCTCCAAGGCACAGGGCAGTGTGTGGTGGGCAGGAAATCCTGGACAGGCCATCCTGAGCATGTCCTGCCCTCTCTTGCCCTTCACTGCTGCAGACCATGGTATGTGATGTGCAGTGTTGTGCTTTCCTTGAATGCTCACAGCAGCAGCTGGGGACTTCCTGCAGGGCTGGTTTCAGGGGACATGGGCTCAATCCAGACTGTGGGTCCTTCTGTGCAGGAGCCACGGCAGTAAAAGGTTGCCATGGCTCTCCATCTCCTGTGGTGGTGTTCTGCTTTTGGGGTGGATCTAGGTGCTTATCCATCCCTGTGGGAACCATGAGTTTGTTGGCTGTGATGGAGGGAGCGCTCAGTTCGCATTTCCAATAATCACAGCTCTTGGAATAATCCTTTTAAGAAGGGATGATTGAGACATCTTTACTTTGGGGATAATGCCTGGGGAGGGGGAGAGCGGGATAAAGGCTTTTCAGGCAGGGAGGAGGATCATTTCCACCAAAGCTTAGGGAAGCGCATTGCCTCAGACTCCAGGGTGTCACTGTTCCCGTGTGTGCCTGTGCCCCTTGTCCTGGGATGAGCAGCTCCCGCTCAGCAGCGCGGGAGTAGCTGCTCCTGCACACAAAGCCCCCAGTGTTCTGGAGATGAGGGCATGATCTCTGGCAAAAGCTGTTTTTCTGTGCTGGCTGGCGGAGAGTGGGATGTTGGAGGCGGCAGAGCCAAACCGCCACTGC
This sequence comes from Acanthiza pusilla, assembly GCA_036630365.1. Taxonomy (NCBI): domain Eukaryota; kingdom Metazoa; phylum Chordata; class Aves; order Passeriformes; family Acanthizidae; genus Acanthiza; species Acanthiza pusilla. The sequence goes on from JAXCHO010000131.1 coordinate 2,590,058, forward strand.
GCTTGGCTCCAGCCCTTCCCTGCCCGTGTCTCTGGCTGTGCCTCTTCAGTTTGTCTGGAATGGTGGAGGGAGAGGATTGTCCAGGATGTGGATGCATTTGCAGTGTGCAGAGGCACCCCTGGGGTGTCCATCACTGTACCAATGTGATCCCTGTGTTAAGGCCTCATCTTCACAGCAGCTCGTGCTCTTCCGTGTGGCTGCAGCTCGGGAGCAGCAGTGGGAACGAGTGCCAGGATGGAGGCAATCGGTGAAATGGCTGCTTGTCAGCACCGAGAGCTGCTGCCCTGCAGTCCCTGGGGAATAGCTGCTGGCCACGCTGGGGTGTGTGGGCAGCGCCAGAGCTGGACCTGAGGGCAGGCGTGTCACCCTGAGGGACAGCGAGGAGCAGGCACTGTCTGTTGTGTAGTTGCAGTCTCACCCTGCCTTGGGAATAAATAGGGTGAGGAATGTGTGAGACAGAAGCTGTGACTCCAGGGCTGGCTGCTCCCTGCACAGCCAAGAGGTGACCTGGGTGTGTTAAACCCTGTCCTTGGGGACAAAATTTCTGCCCTGGAGGGGGCTGCAGTGAGAGTTTATGGCCACTCAGGATCACTCCGTTTCCTCTTGCTCTCTCGGATGGTGGGACTGTAATTCTGCCCCACTCTTGCTCAGGTTATCTCCAGTCATCCTCCAGTAGATATTGTGCACAGGGAAATGAGCAGCAGCACAAATCTGGAGCCATCAGCGCTGGGATGAGCTCTCGCTGCTGTTACCCTGACGCAGGGCACGTGTTTTCCGGTGCGTTAGCAGCATCGTTTGCCGGTATGCTAATTCTTAACAGAATAGATTTAAAAATAGATCAACGGCTGTTAGACACAAGCGGAAAGCCAAAAGAGGAAAAAAGTCGTTGGCGATGCAGGGCTGATGTACAGGGCAGATATCCTGTGCTGAGATGGAGCAGGAGCAGTGCGTGACTGACACCGAGCACTGCCCTGAGCTGAGTCCAAGGCCCGGGGAGCGGAGGGGCTGTTCTTGGCCGTGCTTGGCACAGGGGCCGTGCTGGGATCGCTGCTGCTGCTCTTGGCGCTGCCTGCGGGATGGAAAGGGCACAGAGCCTTCCCCTCGAGCACTGCCGCTGCCAAGTGCTCCTGATTCGTTTGAGGGATGGCATGTTGGAAAGCTGTTGAAGTTGGTGTTTGTGTTTAATTTCAGCCCGAGGAAGACAAGCGAAGCAATTATAATGCACAGGCACAAAGTGCCTATTACTGCGGTGCCAGACTGTCCTGTCTGTTTTTCTTTAGAAAGTAACAAATCTCCGTTTTCACTTTGTAGCATCCCCTCCAGGTACTCACCTGGATCTGAGCAGGTTTGCAGCCTGTGCACAGCCGGGACAGTGGGTGTTCTTGGGGATCCTTGCCCTGTGTTTGGGATGGATCTTGGAGTCACTGCGTGTGCCGTGCTCCTGACAGTGTCCCATTTTCACGCTGGGACTAAACTGCTCCTGTCTGCAGGGCACGGTGCCCAGGTGGAATGGGAGAGCTCAGGCTCACCTTTCTGGGATGCTGCAGTGAGGATCATCTGCTGGGGTGCCCGTGGGAAGGGCTGGCCCGAGGGGCAGAGCTGTGTGTGGTCAGTGGCTGCCAGCCTGCCTTCTCCTGGGGTCCCGTGGGGTGTTCCGCACAGTTTTGGCCCCAAAGGAGGGTTTGAGCAGTGAGGGGGAGCTGCAGGGCTGGGGGACAAACTGGTTTCCCTGGCAGGAGCCACGAGCAGAGGAGTACGTGCGGAGCCAACACGGCTGCTCACAACGTGACTGCCTGGGGCTGGCGGGAGCTGGGGATGCTGGAGCATTCAGAGGAGGAGCAGGAGAGCTGCAGGCAGCGTGCAGGGCTTGGGGAGGGCTCGTGGGGGAGAGCAGTGCTGCACTGAGGTATCGCCATGCTCATGCCCAGTAGTGCTGGGCAGCTGGGGGGGTTGGAGTGGAGAGCTTGGCTCTGCCTGTGCACCCCAAGGCCTTCAGGCACTGTTTTCTGCATCCTGTGCAATTGTTCCCCCAGGAACACGTGCTCCCGTCACGCTGCACTGGAGGCAGAAGAAATGCAGAGGGGGAGGAACCAGGGGAAAGCACCCCTGAGCTTGCAGGAGGGACACTTCTGCTGCAAAAGATTTCCAAAACCACAGGCATGCACCTGAGCTGCCCTCGCCTGTGCCTCCTGCCTCCCAGTGCATCCCAGTTCCTCGGCTCTCAGACTGGCTGAGTGGGTGGGGTGGAGTGGCTGAGCTCTCTTGGGCGCAGAAAATGAGGGAATCACAAAATTGGAAAACCTGGGTGGGTGGTTCTTCTGATTTTTGTGGCAAAGTGATTCTGAGCAATGGCCAAATGTGCCACTGCTCCTTTCCTCCCCACCCTGCAGACACCACAGCACGGAGAGGTGGTTTGTGTGCCGACTGCTTGTTATTCAAGAAGTAATTACTCATTGCTTGGGTTAGAAACCAGGATGGGCTCATGTCTGTGAGAACGGCAGCTGCCAAACCTTCCGCTGGGAACGCAAAATGCACTTAAATAGTCCTTTTGCCCTGGCTTTGAAGTCTGTTCGTCTATTCAGGGCTGTCTCAGGAAGGCTTCAAACAGCTGAGCAGCACAGCAAGTGCAATAAAGTTTTCTTTGGGGTCTGTTAAGGAGGTTTTCCTGGTTCCTAATGATGGGAAGGCCTGGCAGGCACTGCCTCAGACTTTTTCCTGGCTGCACTCCAAGTACTCATCCACTGGATTTGTGTTTACTGATGCATTTTCTGGGGCATCAAGGCAACGTCTACTTGGAGGGAGGTTTTTTTGCTGTTAGAAGAAGCATTTTTGCAGTCTCAGGGAGGACAAGACCCTCATGATTCATTTCCACGGCTTTTAGAATCCTGGGGATCAATTATGCAAACCACGAGCCATCAACTGAGTCAGGATTGTTGGCTCCACATCCTGGATTAGTCCTGGGACCAGATATTTGCCTGATTCACTTTTCTCCTGCCAGCCTGTGACTCGCTCTGTTACCAGTGAACATGAGCCGGTTGCAAATGCCTGGTGATAGGAAAAACCTCTCCTGAATGTGCTCGGGGATGGGGTCTGTGGGAGCCAGGGGTTGGTATTCCCCCACCCAATGTGGGGATGCTCAGGGTGACTCCTCTCGGCAGCTGTCACCTCTGTTCAGGGCAGGACTGGGGCAGGGACAGGTGGATTTCCTGGGCACAAGCTCTTCATCACCCAGGCTGCTCTTCCCAGCCACGTTTTCAAACCAGTTTGGTCTTTGGGAGAGCATTGGTTCCGTTCTGCCCTTGGAGGACTTGGCTAGACTGTGTCTCCCCAGAAGGGTGCCTGTGAGGGCTGCAAGTCCTGATCAGTGCTGGCCATCCCAGCATCCAAAACACACCTTGTCCCAGGGGGCTGTGCAATTGTCCCTGGTTAAGGTGCAGGAGACACACCAGAAGTTTTCCTCTTGTGCCACAGTCCTGGCTCTGGGTGCTCGCTGGGTGCAGCTTTCGGGATGCCTCAGTAAGAAAAGGATCTTATCCGTCCCCTGATAGGAAAGAGAAGATTAAACAGTAAAAGGATTGAGGGGGAGGATTGGAGTAACAGTGATTAAGTCATGGATCAGGATTTGTCATTAGAAGACGCTGATGGCAGTGTGGAGATCCTGGTATGGCTGCAGGAGGATTTCTGCAGTGTGGAGATCCTGCTATGGCTGCAGGAGGATTTCTGCAGTGTGGAGATCCTGCTATGGCTGCAGGAGGATTTGTGCAGGTGCAGAGTCAGCTTGTGTCAGGCAGCGACTCCTGCCTGGTGCACATCCAGCTCTGCACCCCCAGCGCTGGGCGACTGACCCCAAATCCCTCCTGCAGCCTGGGTCTGCTCCCTCACTGAGCACACCTTCCCATTCCCCTTCTCCCCGGGGCCTCCTTATTCACATTTTGTGGTATTGTCTCATGTTATGTGTCCCTGAACTCTTCTCACTGATTTTTAACTCTGCCCAGGAGAGCAGTGACTCCCTGTCATCCAGCAGGAGGGAGGCTGAGTTTTGGGTCAGTGGATCCCCCATGAGATCTGACCCTGGAGCAGCTGTGAGGAGGGAACAGAACCCCCTCTGGAAGGGAGTGCACCGCAGGTCAGGGTTTAACCATCTCCTTTTATCTTTCCAGAGCCAGGTGGCCATGGTGACCTGCTGGTAGGGGAAGCCCACCGGGACAGCTCGCCTGGGAAACACCCCAAAGATGAGGCTCAGCCAGAGATCGGAGCCCCTAAAGCCAGTTCGGATGCTGAAGGGGAAGCTGACCCTGACAACTCGGCCCTGATGCAGCCTCTGGCCGGGCTGGGCTGCAAGGCTGACCCTGGTCACGCTGCTGTGCCCGCTGTGGAGCCACCCCCCGTGCCCCATGTGGGCACAGCCACCTGGCAGCAGGCTATGCCAGGAGGGGACGCGGTGGACAGTGGCACGGGGCTGAAGGCTGATGCCCTGGCCCGGGACCAGCTTGGGAAAGGGAAAACACCTTCCCTGGGGGGGAAGACAGATGAAGCCCCAGAGGAGACCCAAGTGTCCTACCAGCGTGACCCTGAGCAGCATGACAGGAGTGTGAGCCCCGTTGTGGCAGGGGGCTGCCAGCTCCAGAGCTCTCCCCTGGCCGCCACACGATGCCTTCCCCATCCTGACGAGCTCGGGGGGGACCTGGCTGTGGAGGCCACCGGGCAGGTCTCGAAACCTGAGGTTGATTTTACAGAGGTGAGAGAGAACGTGGAAGCCAAGCCAGCTTCACCCAGGAGGGGCAGCAGGATCCCAGCCAGCAAGCTGACACCAAAGAGACTCAGAGGGTCCCCCAAGAAGCCAGCTGAAGATGTGGAGAGGGGTCCCGTGCAGCCACCACCTCCCCAGGGCTCGCCCCAGCTGGGTCCCACGTGCTGGGACAGCCCCAGTGTCAACTCTCTCAGTGGCAGCTCAGCGCTACAGAATTTACCGGTTCTCCCCAAGGGCTCTTATCAGTTTGACCCCAATAACTTTGACTCCATGGATCCATTCAAGCCCACCAAGACACTTGCCAGCACCGACGCTGACTCCTGCTCCACTGCGGATAACAGCCTCAATGAAATCCTTGAGTCTCAGACCCTGGAGATGCAGGACGATGCCCTGAAAGGCAGAGACTCCCCCAAGAAGCCCAAGTCACGCCTGATAACGTGAGTGCCCGTGTGTGCAGAGCCGGGCTGCAGCCCCCTGTGTTTTCCCTGCAGGCAGGCAGAGCTGCAGTGGTGATGGTGATGGAGGTGATGGAGGTGGTGATGGTGATGGTGATGGTGCTCCTGCCCCAGTGCCTCCCGAGTGAGCCCAAAATCCTGCCTGTGCACCTCAGGTTCTGCTGCTGCCTCCATTTTATCTGCCTGTGGTCTCAGCAGAGGCCAGCTCCCCTCTGCCTCTCTAGCACTGATGGGAGGAGAGGGACAGGTGTCCTGGAGCAGTGTCCTGAGCCCCAGGCAGAGCAGGGAGGGATTGGGACTCACTTGCAGGATCACCTCTTTGCTGGACTCAGGGTTGTGCAGGAGCTGGTGGATGCAGGTGTGGTTGGTCAGGTGTAGCTGAGGCATTTTGTGAGCTGCCACTGAATTTGATATCAGAGAAAGAGAACAGGTCGGGCAGGTAGACTCTCACTCTGCTGTCGGATTCTCCAGTGAGAAAATTAGATAGTGGGTTTTTACAGAGAGAAAGATAAAACCTCGGAGGCAAAAATCAGGCTGTGTTGGATGTTTTTGTCCAGGAAATGCTTTACAGAGAGTAGATACAAATTTTCTAAGAGCTGCTGTTCCCAGGTGTAGCCGTGGGTGAGCAGAGCCAGTGGGGAGGGAAGCAGCAGGGAATTCTCTGCTCTGCTCTCTGTCACCTTGGAGCAGCGCAGGCAGCAGGATGTCACCCTGGCAGTGAGGTTTGTGTTTGGATTCCACCCTGCTGCTGTGGTGCAAACGCAGGATCAGAGCATCCCGTGTGTGTGTGCCTTCCCAAAGACTGAGCTGGGCAGTTCGCTGTGCTTCTCCAGAGCAGAGTTAACATCCAGGTCTTTTCACATGCTCTTCTTCTCTCCATCTGTCTGTCTCTCTCCCTGTCCGTGCTTTGATGCATCAGGACTACTGAGCAAGTGAAATTTCTCTGTTTTCTGTTGTAAGTACTCTCTCCTGTATTCCTTTTCTTTTCCTTTGCTGTTTTTGTCCTCTCTCTGGGTGTGTGCTGCCCCACTCGTCTCCATGGCATGCTGCCTCCTTCTGCCCTCTGACTTGTGCTCTCTGCTGTCTGGTTTGTGTCCCATGCCCCTCGGCACGGTCCCCAGGGTGGCCTGGCCTGGTGAGGGTCTGGGAGTGAGGGAGGAGAGGAGAGCTGAGCTGCACCGCAGGCACACTCCTGTGCTTGTCCTCACCTCGCAGCATCTCCTGATGGTGGACAAGGGCTCAAAACCTTCAGCTGATGGAGGGGGAGCAGGTTTTTGTGCAATCCAGAGCTGTTTTCTTGGTGCTGGGGGGGAGCTCAAACCAGCTTCCAGGTGATGTGACAACCCTGGAGTGGAGAGGGTGCAGAGCAGAGGAGGGTGAGGACATGGTGAGTTTGACTGCTCGTGGCAGGGCATGAGGGAGCAAAACAGTCCAGAGTGATTCTTCAACGTGACCCAGGTGTGCATGGCAGCGTGCAAAGAAACCTCCGTGTGCCGTGCCACGTCGCTCTGTGCTCTGCTGCGCATGTGTGCGAGGGATGGGGAGGCTGCAGAGTGCAGTGACTGTGGGTGGGGGCGATTCCATCGGCCTGGGAACAGCTCACTGCAGTCCTGCTCGAGCCTTTGCCCGTGTCCCTGCAGCCAGGAGTGCCGGGTCTGAAGGCTGGGACTCCATCCCTGCAGTGGCTGTCACACTGTTCCAGCTGTTCCGGCTCAGCAGGTGTCTCCTGGGGGGTCAGACATGAGCCTGGGAGGTTGCTGAGTGTGGAATGTGAGGGGGTGAGGTGCAGGAGAAAGGCTCGTGCTCTGTCACCCACATTGCCGCCGGGACTGTGCCTCCGCTGCCTTGCGCTGTGCTGATGCTCGCGGCGTCAGGATGTGGCCGTGCCGCAGTCCCGCGCCACTGGCCTCTGGATGGGGGTCTTCAGGAATGTAGGATGAAGTTCCAGGGACAGCTTCCTCACTGAAGGGCAAGGAGACCACCTGCAAGACCTACTTGGGGAAAACTTCCCACCCAAGGGGCCCGGAGCATTTGTTCGAGGCACAGAGCTGCGATGCTCTCACACTGTGCCCTGGCCGTGCGCGTCTGACTCACGTGGGAGACGTGGATGCTGTGGAGGAGTCCCAGACAAAGCTCCAGCTGCAGGGACAGGGCATGAGACAGCCTGGACGTGGTTCTTCCTGCAGCAAGTCGACGTGCAGCGAGGCCTGGGGTGCCGTTGTGCTGGACACGTGGGGCGAGGGCGCAGCGAGGGAGATTCCTCTTTGCCTTTTGCAGTCGCCTCTCTCGCCATCAGCCCTTGGGGTCCTTGCTCTGCTCCTTACCTTCGTCAGGAATAAACAGACAAACCCAACTGCCCTGTAGTCGTGTCTTTTGTTTGCCTGTTCCTTCTGTTCCTTCCAGATCTTGCTGTGCCTCGGTGTTCACGGGTGAGTGGGGTGCTGGCACGCGGCGGGTGCAAGGCTAGTGCTGGAGCTGCCTCCCCTGCTTGGGCTGTCTCGCACGCGTCCCCGTGTCCCCTTTGCCACTCGGGCCCTGCTCAGCTCTGCTTCTCTCTCTGCAGGAGCGGCTGCAAGGTGAAGCAGCACGAGGCACAGCCCCTGGTCCTGGACGTCAGCGCTCAGGTACGTGGGTGTCATCCCAGAGGGGTGGGCTGGGCACAGGGGTGCTGGGATGGTGCTGGGGGAGCTCGGCTGGCTGAACTCCAGGCTGGCATCTTCCCGGAGGGCAGTTCCTGATGGGAAGGGAGGGAGCAGGGCTGGTGGGAAGCAGCTTGCCAGTGAGTTTTAAGCCTTCCATTGTTCCCATGGAGAATCCAGCAGCTCACCTGGTGGCCTGTTCCCTGCAGATTAGCCCAGCCTTGCTTAACTGCACATTTTGATCCTGCAGAATGAAGGAGTGCTGATCTCAGAAATCCCAGATATTACAAATCGGGATGGACGTGCCACTGATGAGGAGAAGTTGGCCTCCACCACCTCCTCGCAGAAACCAGCCGGGCTGGAGAAGAAGGCCGAGCCAGAGGATGACCTGGAGTACTTCGAGTGCTCGAACGTCCCTGTGTCGGCAGCGAAGCACAGACCAGAGGCAGGTAAGGAGCAGCGCTGTGCCTTCAGCTCTGGGAGTGTGCTGTGAGTGCACCCAGGGAGCCTCTGCAGCCTCCAGCAAGGAATTGGTGCTGTTGAGGCAGCGCAGCCCCAGCAGAGCTGATTCACACTGACAGGGCTAAAGGCTGCTGCAGGTTCTGATGGAACCTCCCATTGCTTTCCTGCACTATTTCCAGTATGGAAAATGACGTTCCAGGCTGTGTTTATTTAGAGTTTGGGTACAGAGCCCCACAATGGTGCAGTGGGATGTGGCTCAGGCATGAGGTTCTCTCCCCATGGTCCTCCCTGGGAGCAGCGCTCGCTGCTGAGCCGAGCGAGAGCTGAGCAGAACAATTCCCCACCATTCAGAGCATCCTGCCCCAACGCCTGGGCTGCAGGGTCCCTGCTCAGAGCCTGTGCCCACAGCTGCCGGGCCCTGGGGTCCCAGCACAGGGGCTGTGGTTGATGGAGATCTCAGTAATGCTGCACAGACCCCACTCCTGCTCCTGGGGGAACTCTGCTGTCAGTCTCCCAGGTAATTGGCCTCTGTGAAGGCCTCATTACAAAATAATTAAAAGCCAGGCAACATGACATTTAATCAATAGCCAAGGCCTAGGTGCAAGCAGGAGACATCCCCACGGGGGGGTTTGCAGCCCCTCCCCTCTGCAGGGACCCATTAATCATTTCTCCCGATGGCTGTGCTGGGCTGCCAACTCCAGGGAGAGGAGAATGGTCCTTTGTCCTCAGGGGAGGAAAATCTGACAGTCAAGGGAGAGGCTGGGAGGGTTTATTTATTGCTGCTGGTCTTGGAGGGCCAGGCAGGTGCTGTCTGCAGGGATGGGGTGGGAGCTGTGGGTGCAGCTGCTGGTACAGGGGTAAACGGAGGGAAACAGTGGGAAGTCTGCAGTCACCAGCATTACATTGCCTTCCTTTCCAAGCTGAGCTCCCTAAATACACTGTTCTCTGCCTGGTTAGCACATGAATCATGTCTGCAATTGTGAGTCAGGTCCATAAATTACCCCTCATGCTATGTGAGGCACTGTCCCTCAGGTCAGGGTGTCCTGTGGGGCACTGTCCCTCAGGTCAGGGTGTCCTGTGGGGCACTGTCCCTCAGGTCAGGGTGTCCTGGGGGACACGGTCCCTCAGGTCAGGGTGTCCCATGCCTTGCAGATGTGGGGAGATGTTTTTTATCTCCGGTCTGCTGTTCAGAATAGCAGGGCCCTGTGGCAGCTCCTTTGGAGGACACTGAGATTGGCTGGCATGGGCTGATGCTTGTGCTGTTCAGAGTGCTCTGAGCAGCTGATCTGTTCCAGCATCCTGCTGAAGCTCAGAACGTCCTGTGCATCTTCCTCCTCCTCGGCTGCTGTGGTCCCAGGCAGGCTGGCAGCCCTGGGGACACGGGCACAGGCTGAAGTGCCACCAGAGGGAGTGTTGGTTTCCATTCAGGGAGTGCAGGAAGGCTGGCAGGGTGCAAGTTGTGGCACTGGGAGCAGAGCTTGATGGTGACCTCAGCAGTGCTGGGGACTCAGTGGTCTTGGAGGCTTTTCCAACCACAGTGATTCCATGCCAGGGCAAGAGCTGGGGGCAAGGACGCCTTTGGGAGGGGAAGCTCAGAGTATGGAGAGGTTTAGAGATACCCTCCTACCTCTCAGAAAATCTGCATGCGCCCAGGGTGCTGTTTCAAAGTCAATAAAAGGTTGTGTTTCATTGTCTTCAGGTTTTGAAAAGGAGATCTGCAAGCAGATGGAAAAGGATGGGCCTGGCATCTTCCCTGTGAGTGCCTCTCGCTTTTTCCTTCCTGAAATGAGTTTCTTTGGGATGTGAAATTCTTGACAAGCCCGTGCAGGGACTTGATAAAAATAGTGGAGATTTCCCAGCAGGCCTGGAGGAGCCTGGCAGAGACTGATCCCTCCTGGGTGGGCGCAGGGGAGGGAGGGAGGGAGGGAGGGAGGGAGGGAGGGAGGGAGGGAGGGAGGGAGGGAGGGAGGGAGGGAGGGAGGGAGGGAGGGAGGGAGGGAGGGAGGGATGCTGGGGACAGAGCAGGACTGGTGCAGAGCCAGGGCTGCGCTGCAAAGTGCGTGAAGGACAGGGAGAGGGCAGAGACCGTGGGGAGGGGACAGGCTGCTGGACACGGGTTGTGTCACACGTGGGGTGTCCAGGGCTGGCTGTGATGCCCATCGGTGCTGGTGCCTTCTACCCTGGCAGCCCAGCAGCTCCAGTGCTGTGCTGGGCACCCCTGGCATGTCCCGAGGAGCCCCAAGACCTCTCTGCTGCAGGGAGCACCCTGTGCCAGGTTAGCTGTCCCTGGCCAAAGCTGCTCGAGGTGACAAGCAGGTGACAATGAGATTAGCAACATCAGCAAAACCAACTCCTCTGAGACAGATTTAACTGTGCTGAGCCCCACAAGGACATGAGGCAAAGTGAAGCTTTTGTTTGGTGCCCAGGAGAGCCTGGGCAGGCTCTGGTCCTGCAGGCGAGCTGGGGTCACCCCAAAGGTACCTGCAGGTGCCCAGGTGGGCATGTGCTTCTGAGAGATCCTGTAGGAGGCTGCTGCTAAACGGCAGCAGGCTGAACCTCCTCAGTGTCAGCGTCCCCAGACCCAAACCTGCCCCAGGGGAGGCTCCCACCACCAGCCACGGCTGCAGCAGAGAGCTGTGAAGGGCTCAGGGTGCTTGGACTGCTCAGCAGCTGCAGCCTGGGGAGGAGGGGAGGGCAGAAGTGCTCCAGTGCTCTCGTTTCCAAAGCGTGAGGAGCAGGCTGCCTCCTTGCTCCGAGCGCTTCTCTATTTATGGCCTGGCAGCCCGTTCCCAAGGAGATGCTGCGCGGCTGCCACTCGGCTGGGTGACGAGAGGAGGAGCAGGCGGCGGTGTCAGCCTGGCTTGGGGAAATGTTTCTGGAGAGCTGTCAGGCTGCAGGATCCTCCGAGGAAGGGACAGGGTCAGAATCCAGTCGGGAACCAGCAGCTGGGTCGTGGGGCTGAGCTTTCCCCAGTTTGGTCTCTGTGGCTGCAGCACTGGAGGTGCACAGGAGCTGAGCTTTGGGAAGGGAAGGCTGTGAAGGATGGGGTACAGTCACCCCAGTCCTCCTAGGGTGTCCTGTCCCCCAAAATGGCAACAGGAGGGTGCCAGGATCTCTGTGTGAGCACCTCCTATTCCAGAGCCCTCCTGGACACCTGGAGCACCAGGGCTGAGTGGGGCTGTGCCTTGGACCCCTGCTCTGCAGAGGGGTGATGCCTGCTCCCCCCACAGCTTCCCTGGGCATTTGGGTGGTCAGCAAGGCTCAGTAAATGTCCCTGCAGCTGCCAGCAGCAATTTGAGCAGTCACTTGCAGTGATGTCCCCACCAGACTGGGAGGGCTTGGAGACAGGCACCCAGACCCTCGCAGACCACCCCTGCCCGTGGCTCAGAGTCAGCAGACACCACACCCTGCAGCCTGGGGATACTTTTTAAAGCAGCCATGGGATAAGGGATGCTGGATGTGAGCACATCTGTGCTTGGAGCTGGGTCTTTTCCTCGTGAAATGGGTCTCCCTTTTGGGATATTGCTTCCCTGGGGCAGCTCGTGGGTGTCCTGCTGCATGCTCCTGGCAAGGAAAGGCACTAAAACTGCACATGAGCTGTGCCAGGTGTCAGATGCAGGTTCTGGACTCTCTGTGTGTGCAGAAAGGGAAATTCAGTACTTGAGCAGAGGCTGATAAAACGGGGGAGAAGACTCCAAACAGGGGAGGTGGGTGAAGAGAAATCCCCCACAACACCCCAGCTGGGTAACTCCCCCAGGACAATCCCGGGCTGTGCTCCATGGAGAAGTGCCCCAGCGTGAGCAGGAGCGAGAGTCCCCTGGCTGGCATCTGCCTCAGCGAATCCGAGAAGGCGGCGGTGCTCACGCTCATCCGAGAGGAGGTAACAGCAGGGTCCCTGTCCCTGGCACTGCCCCTCAGCACGGGGGGAGCAGCACTGCTCTTCCTGGGGCAGGGATCTGATCCCCTGCGTGGGACAGTGAGGGGATACCCCTCAGAGCCCATCCCAAGGGTCCCGTGTCTGCTGCAACCCAGATAATCACCAAGGAGATCGAGGCCAACGAGTGGAAGAAGAAATACGAGGAGAGCCGGCAGGAGGTGTTGGAGATGAGGTAGGAGCTGTCCCTCGCAGGCTCTGCTCCGGCAGCGCTGGGCTCTGCACGCTGCTGGCAGGAGCAGGATGTAATGGGATGGCACAGGGCAGGCTCACCAGGGTGGGATGCCTTGGGGGAGATGTTCTCTTAGTGCTGGTGCTGTGTCCAGCCTGCTCGTTCCCTTGCTGCAGGAATAAAATCACATTAGCTGTGGCAGCCCCAGAGGCAGAGGCAGGTCTTGAAGCAGCAGTGATGGGTGTTGCAGCCCCAACATCTGGGTGGCAGCCCCAACATCTGGGCTGCAGTCCCCACATCTGGGCCCCATGACCGCGCTGCTGCAGGGCTGTGATGGTGGCGAGGCACAGGCCAGCAGGGCCTCCCCTGGGGCAGGCTGCTGTCAGCGCAGCTGGAGGTGCCTGTCCACAAAAAGGTGGCCTCTCACCTGTCTTTTTTTCCTTCTAGGAAAATCGTGGCTGAGTATGAAAAGACCATTGCCCAGATGATAGGTGAGGGGCTGTCACCTGTCACCAGGTGCTTGGGGCAGGGAGCTGACTGCCACAGACATCTCCACTCGGTCACTGTGCCCTTGTTTTTGTTCTCCGTCACAGAGGATGAGCAGAGGACAAACATGACGTCTCAGAAGAACCTGCAGCAACTCACGATGGAAAAGGACCAGGCTCTGGCAGACCTGAACTCGGTGGAGAGGTCCCTGTCAGATCTGTTCAGGAGATATGAGAACCTGAAGGGCGTCCTGGAAGGATTTAAGAAGGTACTTGTCTTGGGTTGGCTTTTCTTCCTGCAGCTCTGGTCCCTGGACACAGCCACACTCCATTTTTCTGTGCTGCTGAGCTGGATAAGTGGCTCCAGCATAAAGCAGAAGTTGGTTCTATTTAAAAGCTTTTTTTTTACACTCAGAACAATATCTATCATCCCATCAGAGCAATGTCTTTGTGCCCAGTCCCAGTGCAGATGGATGTACTTTTCTTTTCCAGAATGAAGAAGCTCTGAAGAAATGTGCTCAAGATTATCTAACCCGTGTCAAGCAGGAAGAGCAGCGCTATCAGGCCCTGAAAGTCCACGCAGAAGAAAAGTTGGACAAGTAAGGTCATGCATGAGGTTGCTGGGTGCTTCAAGACCTTGTAGGGCAGTGGCTCCATTCGCTTTCCAGGGGCTGGAAGGCAGGAGCTGAATGATGTGAAAAGCTGCATTTTACAACCTCAGGCTCAAGTGGCTCTCAGTAAAGGCAGAGCAAATCCCTGAATGCATTCTCTGATCTCTGCTCATTTATTTTTTAATGGAGAATCGGAGGTTCACGGTCTATTTATGGTCATTTACCGAGTTCCCATCTTTCAGAGGGTTCGTGTTTGTGGTGCGTGAAGGGGCTGCGCAGCCCTGGGGCTCAGCTGATGAGCAGGAGCTCACCAGCACATGTAACCCTGGGTGGAGTGGGTGGTGAACTGATTTAACTTGGCTCTGAAAGAGCAGAGTTTTGTACAGGGACATGGAGAGCTGAATTAACCGAGTTTCACCCAGTTTCCCTATGGGCAAACCACCTCTGTTGTAGCCAGGCAAGCAGAGCCAGGCTCTGCAGGTGCCACATGGCCTCAGGCCGTGCCCTGGTGCCTCTGCCTGCACCCAGAGCTGTCCCCTGGCCCTGCAGAGCCAACGAGGAGATCGCCCAGGTGCGCACGAAGGCCAAGGCGGAGAGCGCGGCGCTGCACGCGGGGCTGCGCAAGGAGCAGATGAAGGTGGAGTCCCTGGAGAGAACCCTGCAGCAGAAGGTAACACACCTGCCCCGCGCCGCTGCCAGCCCTGCCAGCAGTTCCTATTGCTGCCCTGAGCAGCCTGCTCGTGCTGGAGGTGTCTTCCAGTTTTGTGTCCCAGAAAGTGTTTTGTGGGTTTGGTTTCTGATTGTTTTTTTTTTTTTGCTTGGGCTTTTTCCTGTTCTGTGGGGTCGGTCTGGACTTTTTTGGCAGAGTGGGCATTGCTGGTGCCTGCTCACAGAGATGTGGGCTGGGGCTGGGTGAGCCCAGGGGTCCAAAAATGCCGACATGCCCAGAGGAGTGTGCAGGGGCAGGTGTAGGAGCTGGCTGCCCCTTCCCATGCAGGCTTGGTGGCAGATGGCAGATGTCCCCTACTTCTGCCACCATGGGCGTCCCCAAGATGTGCTTTTCTTCCAGAACCAGGAGATTGAGGAGCTGACCAAGATCTGCGATGAGCTGATAGCGAAGCTGGGGAAGTCAGACTGAGCCTCACCGCCCCTCGCCCAGCACTCTGCACTTGGCCGCTTTTCTCGTGACGTTGAGCACCTTGCCTTACCCCGGACTCCCTGCAGAAAGCCCACACGTCCAGCTGCCCTGCTTGGCTGCCGGACCTGTGGCCCCTGAGCAGAGCCTCTCCCCTCACTGTCCCTGTCTGCCTCTCACAGCTCCAGGCTGGGTCCCTGCAGTCCGGCTGGGAATCCTGCGGTCAGCCCGGGCCCCTCCAGGGCCTGCCGCACTGTCCGTCTGCACCAATGCCACCTCCGAGCTGGGAGGTGACACCCTGGCTCTGTCCCCCTTGGCTGGGCTGGGTCTAGTTGTGTCCCCACCACACTCTCTGTCACTTGCTGTCCTCACGTGCTCCCAGCCCTGTGGGAGGTCCTGCCCGGGGACGTGGATGATGCCAGGGGTGGACCTGCTGGCTCTTGCACTGGGGAAGGGACCTGGCACCTCTCTGGTTCGTGGGTGATGCACAGCACAGCATCTCCTGTCCCCGGCTGTGCCAGCCTCAGAGGAAGGGAGCTGACATCTCTGCATTCGTGCACTTTATGAGCATTCATGGGCACTTGGGCTCTCTGCTCACTCCTTCCGGTCAGGCACGGTGCTGCTGCATGCCTTGCTCGCCCCAGAGCACTGGAAAGGTCACCTAACCTGTAGTGACTTCAGTTCTCTCAAGGGAGAGTCCAGGTGAGGGGAGGCAGGAGGTTGCTGCACCCAGAGGTGTTTGAGAAACGGGAGATGTTGGTTCTGGGGAGCTGGGGCTGCCTGTCCATCCTCCCCACGGCCACCCTGCCGTGGCCCTGGCCCCTCCTGTGCCTGGGTGACCTGGCGTGGAACACGTGCACAGCCAAGGCACTGCTCCTGACTTCTGTGCCGCGCTGAGGTCAGGGCCCCATTTCGGAGGCTGCACGAGGAAGGAAGTGAACCCTGAGCTGCCTCGTGGCTGCTGCAGCAGCTGCAGTGGTGGAGGATCCTCTGCCTTGAACGGTTAGTCCTGAAGTGTGAAAAAAGGGAAACATTTGCAGTTCGGGCTGCTTCCTGCCCAGCCTGGTGAACACTTTCACAAACCTTTTTGCTGCTACCTTTTTGTAACAGAATTGGGCTCTTTTCCTTCTATTTTCTAATTCCCTGTGTTCAGCATGCAGAACAAACACCCGTTTAAGCCAGAGCCATAGACTTGATTATATTTTATTAGTTATATAATGTATAGAGAGAATTTATTCTACACTTAAGCAAAGATGTCAGCAGCCTGCCTCAGCACACAGCTTCCCAGCCTGTTCTGCACGCCCCCAATTATCCCAGTGAGGGATCACTCGTTCCCAGTCACGGAAGGCAGTGGCTGACACCACTCAAAGAAGTGCACCTGTTGCTTGTGCTGCATATTTCACCCTTTGCACAGCTGACAGAAAGGAAAAACCTTTTATTCTCCTCTCTTTTCATCCCTTTTGACCTCCCCACATGTCCCTCTCCTGGGCTGGTGAAAAAGCTTCAATCATATGATCAACAGGGACTGTTTCTGTTCCCCTTTGGGAGTCTGTAAAAGTCTGCAGGTAAAGCAGAACCCTGAGACCCAGAGATTTTTTGGGCACTTGGCTTTTTCTCTTGAGGAGCCGGAGTGCAGCATTGCACAGCCTCTCAGAGCTGGCGAAAGGCTGGTTTGGGGCTGGTTTCTGGTTTTCTGTCCTGCCCCAGCAGCACCCAAAGGTGCTGGTGTGAGGCTGGTGGAGCCCAGGTGCAGGAGGCAGGTCTCCAGTGGAGATTTCAGCCTTCAGCCTTCTGCTTTGCTCGGGGCTGTGATGCTCATGTGCTGGCTTGGCTCAAGGTGTGACAGTCAGGTCAGTCTCTCCCAAGGGCATTGCTCTGGCCCTTGGAGCTGGTGGATACTTGCAGAACTTTAGATTTCACCTCTTGACACTTCCCCAAACCCCTTGCAGTCGCTGCTGCAACTTTCCCCTCTGGGCTGTCTGCAGAGCACAGCTCCACTGTGATACCCCACGGGGCAGAGCTCTCCGTCCCTGCTGTCCCTGCTCCCAGTGTCACCCTGTCCTGCCGCGCTGCTCCCTCACCAGTGCTGCCGCGTTGCTGTGCCTGTCCGCGTGCACTCAGTCTGGGCAATGAAGATTCCTACGGAATGGTTTATTAACTATAATATGGTTATAGCTACATACACATAAATACATATATGATGAGGATAGTCGCATAAAGGAGAAGGTGTGTGTTTGTGAACGGGCAGGGTGGCTGCACCTCGCGTGCTGCACTCCCACAGGTCGAGACCACGGTGTCCCTGTGACCAGCGTGGGAATGGCAGGTTCCTGTGCGTGGTGTCACAGCCTGGGTGTGTTTGTTGTCTGTTCCGTGCAGTAGAGTTGAAATGCCCCTTTCTGGCAGCGGTGGGCCCTGCCCGTGCTGCTGTGTTGCTGTTTGCAGTGTGCGTTTGCCAGCAGATCTGTCTGTAAGCAAGTGCCAACAGTTACCCCCAACTACTGATCTCCTCCCCTGTCCCTCCAGTGTGACCTCCCCCAGGCAGGAACTCCCTCTGCATTGACTCCTACCCCTCTGCTTTGAGCCATGTGTGTAACTGCCATTGCCATCAGTTTTATATGTACGATAATTTCCCTTTTATATGTCAGGTAAATATTTGTAAGAGTTATACTCACACAAATGAGATTATTATAATGATTACTAATATATTTTTTCCATGTTTCATTGCCTGAGTAAAAACTGTGTTTATCACTCTTGAAAGCTTTCCTGGTGTTTGTGAGGTTGGTGAGGAGTTGGCTTTACCTTGCAGAATGGGCCATGTTCTGCCTTGTCTTTATTAATGTGGTTTACTTGGAAGTTGGTTTCAATGAGCACAGTTGTCATCTGTTCCTGAAATCTGCATTCCTGAGCTCTGAAATTCAGACCTGGGATGACTTTGCTGTCCCTGTGGCTCCCACCACTCTGTGATGGTGCTGAGCTGCGGTGGTGAGCTCAGACGGCAGGAAGAGCTGAGGCAGCAGCGAGCTGTCAGGCAGGAGAATCCTTAGCCTAATCCCTGCACTGACCCTGACAACCCTCTGTGGCCTTGGGCACATCCTTCTGGAAGGAAGGAAGGAGCCCTGGGGGCTGGGGAGTACAGGAACAGTGCCACTGGGCTGCCAGCCCTGTAAGGGTTTTTGGTTTTTCTCCTGCCCTTCTCTTTTACTGGGTTGAAAACTCTGGTTGGGGTGGTTTTTCCCTAACTTGGCAGCTACACATAACAAGAAAGGAGTTGTTCTCTGGATGGAGCAGCTGGGCTTGATCAAGATCTTTGAAAGCCACCACAGAGTTCCGTGTCCAGAGATGGTTCCAAAGCAGGCACGGGCAGGATATGAAGCAGAGCCCAACCCCTTCCCCTGGCCCTGGCACGGTGCTCTGCCCCACTGCCATTCCCCAGCCCGTGTCCTTGGGGAGCTGTGTCCTGTCCCCCCAGCTAAGATGGCATTATCCAGGGGCTGCAGTGAGGTGTTATCCCAGCCCCCGAGCCAATCGCCCAAGCAGATTAGCTGTAAGACCTTAAGACAAAACAGCAGCCACGCACCCCACACAGCTCACTGCTGAGAATGCCTGCCCTGCAGACCCTGCTGCTCCTGGCCCTCGTCACGTCCCTGGCTGGAGAAAGTAAGTGTTCCTTGGCTCCAGGTCCATCGCTGCAGCTGCTGCCCCATCCCTGTGCCCACCACACCCCTACCCCTGCTGCTCCCATCCCTTCAGGAAAATGAAGTTTTGGGGGGAGGGTGGCTTTCCCCTCTGATTGCCACCCAGAGAAGCCCCTGTCCCCTGCCTGTCTGTCGCTGGCACAAAGCCCAGGCGTGCAGTGCCCAGCAGGGAGCACAGAGCCTCTGGTCTCCAGCTCCGACAGAGGCTCCTGAGCCAAACCCAGAAGCCTCTCATGGCTAGACCTGTGTTTCCTTGCTGAAATTTGGTTCCTCCAAGGCATAATCACAGAAAGCCATTGTGAAAGGCAGGAGGGTGGCTGCCCTGCTCAGAGCAGTGCCATGGAGTAGGGGCAGCTCCAGGCAGTTTCAGGATCTTCAGACCAAGGCAAGATGAACGCAACTGTGTTTTTAGCTCAGGGAAGATGAAAGGCTGTTCCGTGCTGTGAAGAACAGCAAAGGAGACGCAACGCAACCCAGCAGTGGTAGCCAGGTCATTGTGGGTTAATGGCAGGGCACCTGACCCCATGAATTCCCAATTTTCCCCATCCATGGGTTTTCTCCTGTCCCTGGGATGAAGGGGAAGCTCCGGGCAGGAGCCGGACCCGCTGCCACGAGAGGGCTCTGCTCCGCCAGCACAGCAGAGACGAGTTTCACCTCCAGCAGCAGCAGTAGCTTATCCATCCCCATCAAAATCAACGATTCGTCGTTTCAGGCAGGAGCAGGATCTTCAGGTTTGGGTTTTTCTGGGGTGTGTGTATGCTTTGAGAGGTCACACAGCTCTTGCACCACTATCAGCTCTGACACGGAGGAGAGAGGGGCTGGCTGCTATCTAACCTGGCCTTCTTTGAGGACGATCTGGAGATGGCTCGTCCCTCCCGATCACACATCTGCCTGGCACTTTACTGCCTGTCACAGTGCTTGTCCCCAGCACCCTTTGGCTGAGCCTTCTGAGTACAGTGTAGTATGTGGGAGCTGCTCCCACAGGCTGGATGAATTCTGTCTTCTGCCCCCAAAATACTTATTAAAATAAAATCTGGCACAAGAAGACAGATATCTAGGATGTTTTTTAAAATGTTATGTCTAGCTGTTTTTACTGTGAAAGGAATTTCAGGACTCTCAGGAAGTCTTTGCAGGGCAAGGACTTGGCAGAGCTCACCTGCCCAGTTTAGCTCTCATAATTTTGAGTCACACCTGGAAGTTTTGCATTAGTTCTGGGGACAGGTGAGGCCCCATCCTGCATCCTGCTGCATGCCATGGCAGTGCCTGCTCATGGCTCGACTCTGGTGCCTGCCCTCACCTGTGACTCCCCATCCCTGGGCTGGGGGTCACCAGTTTCCGTGGGGACCCACAGACTCTGGTGGGGCACTGGGGGCTCTGGGACGGTGCATCGCTGCCACTCTCACTCCTCCTCCCACCTTCACCCAGGTAAAGCACTGAAATGCCACAAATGTGTCGCATCCAACGAGAACGACTGCGACAAGCAGGGATCCCACAGCTGCCCCCAGTTCGCCGACGCCTGCTCCACCATCACCGCACCCAGTAAGTCCCGTGGCTGGAGGGCAGGGGAGGAACTGGGAGGGAGGAGGGGTGGGACCGCAGGGTCTAGGAGGGGACCAGAGGGTCTGGGGACCGGAGGGCCAGGAGAAGCAGGGGACCTGCCGAGGCGGAGCAGGAGATGGCTTCGTCTTGCGGGCAGGAGAGAGGTCCTTTCCTTCCGCATCCGCAGCGCAATGTGCTGGGACTCAGCTCTGCCTTCTCCTCCGCCAGTGACACCCCGGTCCCCGGCCGTGCCTGACCCCGTGTCGCGTTCCTTTCCTTGCAGACAGCGTCATTAAGTCCTGCTCCTACAAGTCCTTCTGTGACCAGGCGCGCCGCGGCGGCTCCGGCGGGGCCACCGTGCGCTGCTGCTTCAGCGACGACTGCAACGGCGCGGCGCGGGGCTCCCGCAGCGGCGGCGCGGCCACCGGGCCGGCCCTGCCCAGCCTGCTGGCCCTGCTGGCCGGCACCCTGCTGCTGGGCTGGCTCTGAGCGGCCGGCCGAGCCGCTCCAGCCCAGGGGCGCTGGCGGGGGGCTCTCTGTGGGAGGGGGCGCATCGCCGCCGCTCCAATAAACGCTGCCGCTGAGAACCGCGTCCGCAGCCTCTCATTGACGGGGAAAACAAAACCCGTGCGAGAGAGAACGCGCCGAATCTAACTGGTTTGGCTTCTGGTGTCACCCTGGAGAGCTTTGCCAGGCAGAGCCCGGGGTCCCGGGGAGATTCCCTCCCTCCCCGTTGCTCCAACAGAGATGCTTTAGGGCTGCTTTCTGCAGCTTGAGTCTCGGCTGTGGAGAGCGGTTTCTTTCCTCCTGTGGCTGCGAAGATATGAGGGAGATGTGAGGCTGCTCTGTGGTCTGGGGCTGCAGGTGGTCCTACAGCTCAAAGCTCTACTAGAAGGACCCCCGGGAGTGCTCGATGAGGCTTGGTTTTGTGAGGCAGAATGGTAAAAGTGAGTGAACAGGCTGAGGAGAACAGAAAGGGGAATGACGAAGGGAGTGAAGGATGGCTGGGACCATGAGAATTTGGCTGCACGAGCTATAATGCAGGGCAAGCAGCAAGCAGCAGCCGTCTGCTGGAGTCTGCCCCAGTCAGCCACAGTCAGCACACAAGGAAAAGGGGAAGAGGTACTGAAACCGAAAAGAGCAAGTTTGAAGAGAAGAAGTAATTCAGCACGTGCAGATCCAGCCGTGGAACTCACAGCTGGAGGATGCTGCTGGAACAGAGACCTTGGTGAGTGCTGGAGGGTGAGAGGGTCCTGCAGAACATGGGTATAGAGCCTTGCAAGGGTTAACACATGCCAAGAGGGTCGCTGGGCTGCTGCCACTGGAGGGGAGCCTCTGGAAAGGGGAGCCATTGGAGGGGAGCCTCTGGAAAGCAGATTATTCCCTGTCTGCTGTGGATGCTGCTCCTTCCCCAGGGCACACGAAGGGTGTTCTCCTGCTCTGGGTGCTGGTGGAACCTCCAAAGGCCCTGGGGTAAAGACGTGCCCTGCCCCGGGGCTTCTCTCATGCTCCTTCATCTGCTAATGGGGAGTGTCAGCGGCTTCCAGGGGCTGCTTGTACCCCCAGACAGGTAACAGCAGAAAAACGCATTGTAAAATCAGAACTGCCAGGCTCTCCGAATGGTGTGACTCGTTGCCGTGTGACCGTGCACAGAACTCAGCGCTGCCCCAGGCTCCGGCGGGTCACAAGGGCTGCAAGAGATGCCTCGCTATAAAAATACTCCGTGGAACAGTTTAGTCTTCGCAAAGAGCGAGATGGGGAGAGGGGAAGGGCAGGACTCGAGGTCTCCGGGATGCCGGGAGCAGGCAGCGCAGCCTGCAGCGGGAAGGAGAGGGCTCGCGTGGGACGGACAGGGAGTCCGTGGCCAGCCCTCCGCGCACCCGCGGCAGCGGCAGCGCCAGGATCGGTTTCACCCGCGCCAGGAGAAAGTGCTTCGGCGCCAGATGGAGCTTCGGAGAGAAAGCGGGGGCTTCCCCTGGGGGGTACGGGGCGGGGAGCGGGTGTTTCCTGCTCCCCAAGCCCATCCTGAGCTCAGTCCAGCAGCGGCTTTCCCGAGGGATGCTCTTGCAGGAGCGGTGACCCGAACGGGGCGGCTCATCTCCATCAGTGCCAGCCTCCAGCACGCACTGAGCGGTTTCGTGTCGCGCTCGGGGGGGGTCACCGGGAGGGCACCGAGCCTGGGACTGGGTGGCCTGGGGGACCGCAACAGGCTGCGCCTGGGACAGGCACCGGGCTTGCTCCCACCCTGCCCGGGGCCACGGCAGGTGCGCGGAGGGACACGGACAGAGGGCGACAGGACGGAGGGATGGACACCGACCCCCCGCCCCGCGGAGCCGCCCCGCGCCCCGCACTCACATCCGGGGCCGGGTTTGCTAATGACAGACGTAATTAACCCGGAAAGAAGCTACGACGGAGCCAGGGGCACACCCCCTCCGCCGCTCGCCCGTCCTCCTCGCACCGCCGCCCGGCGTGCGCAGCGCCCGCAGCCCCGGCCCGGCCCGGGCCCGGTCCCGGTCCCGCCGCTCCGCGGGCCATGCGCGGGGCGCGCAGCGCACGGACGCCGCGGGGTAAGTGCGGGTGCGGGTGCGGGGCACACGGGGGCCGCTGGCGTGAGTGTCGGTGCGGGGCTCACTGCGGGCAGCGCTCGCTCTCGGGCGCTGCTCGAGGGACCGCGGGCCGGGCTGGGAGCCCTCGCCGTCCTGCGGCCATCCTCCCTCGCCGTCCCGCGGCCATCCTCCCTCGCCGTCCCGCGGCCATCCTCCCTCGCCGTCCCGTGGCCATCCTCCCTCGCCGTCCCGTGGCCATCCTCCCTCGCCGTCCCGTGGCCATCCTCCCTCGCCGTCCCGCGGCCATCCTCCCTCGCCGTCCTGTGGCCATCCTCCCCGGGCTCCCCGGGCGGTGCCGTCGGAGCGGCTGGCGGCGTCCGTGCCCCCGCGGCTCCGGGAGCGGGTGGGGAGGCGGCCCCAGAGCTGTCCCCCTGTCCCTGGTGGAGACTCTGGTCCCTGCAGCTGGAGCATCCGTGTCCGGGCTGGGATCAAGCCCCCACGGTGCGATCGGCGTCTGTTGGACGGTTCCTGCAGGGATCGATCGGGAACGGGAGCGGGAGGCAGCCGGGGGGCTCCGCCGGCAGCGGAGGGTCCCCGGGGGAGCTCCGGGAGTGCTGCAGGCACCATCCCCGCCGAGAATGTGTGGGGCTGGAGGCAAGCATGTGGCCGGGATCAGGGATTTGTAGCTATTCAGGGTGTTCTCAGACTCTTTATGGCCAGATGAAGAGCTGTATCCAGCCTTCTCTCAAGCGGTTAATAGTTTCATGATGGCAGATATCTGGAATTGGTAGGAGCGAGCTGCTGGGTCTGTCTCGTGGGTCAGGACAGATGTCGCAGCATGAGCTCTGGGAGCTCTGCAAGAGCAGGTAAGAGGAAGTGGTGCTGCAGCCTCTGCAGCTCAGCTGCCTGGGGCTCTGGGCACCGCAGGTCTCAGCCCTCCTGGAACGGGGGGCTCATCCTGTACCCCAGACAGGGCAGCTCAGGCAGACAGGTGAGAGAGGAGGAGGATGCTGTGGCTGCCCACAGGTGCCATAGGAGTGAGCTGGTGAGGAGATGCCTCCGGCAGGACAGTTGTGATGCTCCGAATGTCAGGTCTCCCATTGCCGCGGGTTTCTCCACTGCAGAACGTTCCTGGGTTGCTCCTGTGGCTGTCGATCTGCTGGGACAGAGTGGGACACAGGCAGCTGTGATGGTGCAGTGGTGACCTGAGGTGCTTCCTGGAAAGTCTGCCTTTGTGGCTGCACACGAGGCCTCTGAGCCACCCGTGGCCGCAGAGGGGACTTGGGTGCTGTGTGGACGGTGCCCTTCACCTCCTGCCTCTCCCTGGGAAGCACTTCCCTTTATCTCAGGAGGCAAGCGAGGGGTGGTTTTGCTGTAAATCTTCTTTTGTAGCCCAATTGCTTGCCATATCATTCACTGAGTCAGGAAAGTGGTGTCTTTTTTTGTGGAATATTGTGACTGAAAAAGCTGGAAAGTAAGTTGCTTCAGAGGTAGGAAAGAGTCCAGGAAGTCTCCGATGTGCTTCACTAGAAAACTTAGTATTTTCTGACCCTCCTGCATTTCCTGAGTAGGGTGGCCCACATGCTGGCACAGATGCAGATGCTACTTTTATCCTTTTCCTATGGAAAAGTGGAGTTCTTGGTGGCTCCAAAGAGCCCATTTGTGTCCTGTGGGATGGGAGGGGACAGGAACCTGGCTGCCTTGGTGCAGAGTGTGGGGCAGTCCCCATCTCCTCTGCCCAGAGGTTTGTGTGATCCAAGCACAGCCTGAGGTCAGTGTGCCGAGAGGGCTGAGCTGGTGTGTGATCTCCCAGATGAGCCTGTGGTTAACGAAGGATGGTGGTGGTGGGACACAGGGGATCCCAAGAGGTGTCCCGTGGGGCTGGGGGCTCATCTCTGTGCTGCCTGTGGCACACTCTGCTTCTTCCTCATCCCTCTCCCAAGAAGAAATCTCTGGATTTTGTTATCAGCAGAAGGAAGAGAGAGTTTTTGAGGTTTGGTCTGAACATGTTGGTATGGTTACAGGCACCTGGGGATTGGCTTTCTGTATGCTTCCCCGCCACAAAAATAACCCCACGAAGGCAGTGAGCTGTGAAGTGCCCACAGAAAACCTCGTGCCAGGGCATCATCGTTGGTCTAAAACAACCTCTTCTCATGCAGCAGCAGCAGCACGATTCCCCATGAGCCAAGGCCCAATACCCATCTCTGAAATCCTGGTGATAAACTGAGATCCTGACAGCAGGTTGACTTGTTTTCTGCCTCCTCTACCTTTGCAGCTGCACCCCAGCTCTTGCACAACCCTCGCCTCCCCGGGCCCCACTCCACTGCCGCTCAAAAATAGTATTTCCTCCTTCTCTGCATGAGATCTTTTATTTGTGTAGGTCTGCTTCTGGCACCTGTGCTATCACCCCTGTTCTGCCAGACAAACCACAGTGGGTTCACTCACATCCTTTGGGGAGTGGCTGCCCTCATCCCTGCCCTCCACCCTGAGCCGTGGGGAGGGGGCTCTGCCCGGGCAGTGGGACATGTCCTGCCCACCCATGCCCCTTGGTGCTGTTTCTGTTCCCCACCCAGGGCTGGAAGTGATGGTGGTGCTCCCACTGCAGCCAAGGAAGCCTTGAAGGAGCCCTCCTGGCTGGGGGACAGTGCTGGGGGGGGTCTGTGCCCCTGGCAGACCTGGGGACACAGCGTGGCCCTGCTGTGATGGGTCATTGTTTCTCCTGCTGACTCGACATCCTTGCTGCACAGATTTTCTGCTGGAGTTGCAGATTGTTCCCCATTTCCTGGGAGTGTGCTCAGGCTCTCCCTAGCATGCTGCTTGGGGATTATTTTTCGCCACAGTTCACAGGGATCTGGTGTCTCACGTTGGGGCTCCTTTGTCCTCTCCCGTGGGGTTTGGTGGCTCTCAGTGCTGGGAGGGATGGGTTGGATGGTTGTCTCCTCCATCCCCCTCTGGAGAGCTGGGGTGTGGCTGATGACAGCGCTGGCGTCTCAGCACACCTGGCTGTGATGGGTTGGGGTGGCCATGGGTGCAGGAGGGGCAGCTGGGGCTGTGTCAGACCACCCAGCTCTCGCTGCCGGTCCCACTCCGCAGGGTGATGCCAGAAGGAGCCCGGCATGCCGTACCTGGATCGACAGAACCGTATCTGTGGCTTCCTGGACATTGAAGAAAATGAGACCTGTGGCAAATTCCTGCGGAGGTATTTCATCCTGGACACGCAGGCCAACCACCTCCTGTGGTACATGGACAATCCTCAGGTAGGCACGTGTTCTGGGCACGTCTGAGAACTTGTCAGTGAGTCTGTAGGCACAGCCTGGCCTCCCTGGTGGTGGCATCTCCTCTGGGTCCCCACTGGTCACAGCCTGCCGTACCAGAGTGTCCTGTGGCTGAGCGTGGCTGTGACCCTCTTCAGCCCCTCGGTGACCTCTGTGGTCTCCAGGAGTGTCCCGAGGAGCACAGCAGGGCTGGTCCCACTGCGGAGGGGTCTGAGCTGAACCAGGTGCATGAAAGGGAAGTGGCTGAGGGTGGCAGCTGCTGCCTGACCCCAAGGGCACAAACGACAGCCTGGTTTGCCTCTGCCACCTTCTCCCTGTCATTTACCTCGCGTTGCTCATCCGTGTGTTGCAGAACCTGGCCATGGGAGCAGGCGCTGTCGGATCTCTGCAGCTGACCTACATCTCCAAGGTAATGCTGGGGTGGGGCGCAGGCAAGGTGAGTGCTCCCTGTTTTCCCCTCATCCTCGGGCATTCCCGGGAGAGGCGATGCCTTGCCCTGGAAGCGCCCGAGGGCAGGTCCTGCTCCTGCCTGAGCTTGTGACATCTCCCTGGGATGGAGCCCACCCGAGTGGGGCTGTGGGGAGCAGGGAGTGTCCCCACAGCATGGGGACCCCAGTGCTGAAACCCTGTTCACCTTCACCTGTGGACTGGTGCGGGATGGGGTGCAAGGCTGGGATGCAGGAGGACGACAAACTGCACTGCTGTGACAAAGGACATGGCGTGGCCAGGACGGAGTGGGGACAGGAGAGGGGTGTGAGCGTGAGCTGGACACAGAGCTGGCAATTGGCTGAGCAGCACATCAGGAACTCTCCTCTGTGGTCGGAGGGCAGTGCCCTGAAGGATGAGACCTTCTGGAAACTCACTTTTGCATATCTTGAGGGTGTTATCCGGTCTCCATGGGAAGGCAGGAATAGTGCAATAAGCAACAACTGTTGCAGGGACAGTGACTGAGACAGTGGAGCTGCCACCGTCCTCCTCCTGCAAGGGCCCCTCAGCTGCTGTGGGGGGAGTGGGGGGCTTGTGGCTGCCACGCCAGGCTCAGCTCAGCTTCATCCTGGGGCTGGATAAAGAATTGGACAGATCTTTCTGTTCCTGCTGAATCATGATTTATAAATTAAGCGCAGATGAAGCAATGCCGGGAGGCTGAGCCTTCCGCATTTTGGAAAGAGCTCACTTACAAATTATATAGGTTTTAGTTTAAATGAAAATTGCTGCAGGACAGCATTTGGTCACAAACTGTGGGGTTGGGTTCTGTCAGTGGCTGGAACTACCAACAGTAAATATACCCAAAAAATGGAGGTTTGCTTGAGAAAACATATTTAAAGCATTATGGACTGGCTTTGGAGAAGGAGGACTGTCAGAATAAATACTCCATGAACATTGTTCTTGGAGCC
Source organism: Acanthiza pusilla (assembly GCA_036630365.1). Taxonomy (NCBI): domain Eukaryota; kingdom Metazoa; phylum Chordata; class Aves; order Passeriformes; family Acanthizidae; genus Acanthiza; species Acanthiza pusilla. Next base: position 2,617,150 of record JAXCHO010000131.1, read on the forward strand.
CCAAAGATTATTATTCTTATATAAATGATTCCTAATCTTTAGGAAGAACCACCGCCATTTTCCTCAATTTTCTTAATTGCTGAGAGTGACTGTGTTAATCCAGAACTCATGTTTTCAGCTTTGAAAGCTTTCTGCCCTCTGCTGCGACACTCAGCCAGTGCCTGAGGGGACATAGGGGATGAAAGTCCTGGCTCGGTGCTGACCTTGCCCTGGGACCCAGCACCCTCTGCTGCACGTGGGCATTGCTGTGACAGGGCCAGCTCCCATCGATGGCACGGCTGAGCTGTGGCTCGTGTTGTCCTCATGGCCTTGGGGTCCTGCTCAGAGTCCTGTCCGGCACGGCAGAGCCCAGGCAGGGAGCAGGGAGGGTGGGTGGAAACTCCCAGCTCTTGTGCCCACCATTTGCACGTGCTGTTATCTCTGAATTTTCCCCTGATTTGCTCTCTCGCAGGTTAGCATTGCCACCCCGAAACAGAAGCCTAAAACTCCATTCTGCTTTGGTGAGTGAGTGGGATTTGTCCCCCTCTGTGGGGCACACCCTGCCAGGGGAGGCTGCAGCATGGGCTCCTGCCCCATGAATCCTTCCAGCTGCTGCCAGCTCCCCTTGTCCTTCCCTTCCCTGGCAGTGATCAACGCTCTGTCCCAGCGCTATTTCTTGCAAGCCAGTGACCAGAAGGACCTGCAGGACTGGGTGGAGGCGCTGAACAGGGCCAGTAAGATCACGGTAGGTTACTTAATGCTCTTCTCAGTTATTCCCTCCACCATCCCCAGGGACCCTTCTGGTTGGGGCTTACTCATGCATCTTCCTTCGCCCTCCCAGCCCAGCTGTGCCCCAGGAAGGTCCTGTTGGAGCTGTCCACATCCCCTCCTGCTCCATCTTCCTCCTGTTGCTCCTGCTGGCTGGGATCTGGCCTGGCCAGCTCCTCACTGTGGCTGTCAAAGGGTGTCTTTCTTGTGCTTCAATAACTTATTTATTCCATTTTTATTCTTCCTGGAATGCTGGGTCTTGTGATGAGGCGCAGCGAATGCCCTGCACTGTGGGGCATGGCAAGGCAGGCTGTGCCTGCATCCAGAGGGGTGCATCTGCCATCTCCTCTCATTTAGTGGTGTGTTCAGAGAGCCGTGAGCGAATGGTCACTGACCCAGAAGCTCGCAGAGTCTGCTCTGCAGCTGCCCGGAGCTGCTGGCACCGAGGGATGTGCTGCGCTCCCTCCCTGCGCAGAGGCACGGCCGCCCTGCCGCAGGCTGGGGTGATGCTCAGCTGGCAGTGCCCGTGCCGGGGACTCCAGGATGGCTTCTGCCTGTGTGGGGGTCCCTGAAAGGGCTGGGGGCTTTTGCTGCACTGCAGTGAGCAGCGGGGCCAGCGCTTAATGTGAGCAGAGTTTTATTAGATCGTGCGCTGATGCGTGTTGTTTATGGTATGCAGGCTAAATGTAAGGAAAAATCACATAAACTGTTTAAGATTGGGGCCTGTCAAATGAGTTTCTTCTTTAAAATCCCTGGAATGCCATGCTGTAGTCTCTGTAGGAAACCCATCTGCAAGACCAGACCTAGCTTGTATTTTCTTTTTTTCTCTGCAAATACATTTAGTGTGACAACCTCTGCCCCTGCAGCCACCAGCCTGCTCTGGCTCGTGCCTTCTCTTTCTGGCTGATATTGGCCACAAACTCCACCTGCGGAGCTGGGCAGAGCTGTAGCCAAGAGCCCACCTGGGCTCTGTCTGGATGTTCTGTCAGCACAGTTTCCTCTGGGGTTGTCCCTCCTGGGCAGCCTGCAGAGCAGGGGGAGTCTGCCAGGCTGGCAAAGGTGGGAGCTGGGGTGACAGGAGAATGAGATGCATCTTCTGCTTCTGCAAGAACCCATGGTGATTTCCATAGCCTTATTTCGAGCAGCCCTTCCCGACTCTGGCTGTGTCCCAGCTGGCCGACCGGCTCAGCCAGCCCTGCCGGGAGGAGCTGTCACAGCTGCCTGGGAAACCAACCCAGGGCTGCTGGGATGGGGGTGACACTGCCACTCGGCCCTGCTCTGCAGGGAGGGCACAGGGTAGGGTGGCACTGGGGGAATTGAAGTGCAGGCTGGGAAGGGAAACCTGGAATTCACCTTTCTGTGCAGAGCCAGGTGTGAGAGGGAAGGAGCTGGGGAGCGAAAGGGGACAGTGCTGGGAGCCAGGTCCCTGCAGCACAGCCTCTGCCCAGGGGGACAGGGCAGCTCGAGCGGGGACACAGCCAGCATTGGGGTCACGGCAGCGCCTGGCTGTCGCTGTGGCCACGCGGCTCAGCCTCGTTAGCCAGACCCAGCTCCTCATTAAGCCTGACTGTAAGTGGAGCGGCGACAATTAAAGGAGCAAGTGTTCCACAAACTCACTGAGCTGCAGAGGCGAATCGCAGGCGCCTGGGAGGTGATGCTTAATCACTGAGCACCTCTCATCTCTCCTCTGGGTGTCTCCTGCCACCCAGGGGCTTCCACACCCTGCCTGACTGGGGTGCTCGTTCAGGAGTTATTTTTCAAAGGGATGTTGCTGCATTAGACAGAGATGAGGTGCTCGGTGCAGGTGTGGGGCTGCCCAGCATGGCCACCCCATGCCCCTCATCCCTTCCTGTCTCCCACAGGTGCCCAAGGGAGGCAGCGTCCCGCCAGCCACCGAAATCACAAAGCCTCCAGTGGTGCCCCAGGCCCAGGAGAGGAAGCCCCAGGTGGCCTACAAAACGGAGATTGTTGGGGGGGTGGTGGTCCACACGCCCATCTCCATCAACCAGGTGAGCTGCTTTGCACTTTGATTTCTGGAAACCAGCATGCCTGCAAACCCTTCCCCCTGCAGGTATAAATGGCTGCTCTGAGCACCCTGCAGCACCTCTGCTCTGTCTCGCTCTGAAGTGCAATGAGAGGAAGGGCTGTGAGGAGGAGGAGGAGGTCATGAATCTGCTTGGCTTCCTGGCCATCACCATCCACCCTCATGTCCTGGGTCCAAACTCCCTCAGGGCAGAGGAACCCATGTCCGGTGCGCCCACCCCAGCAGCAAGAGGAGCTGTCCCAGGGTGGTGGCTGCCACCTCTCGCTGTGACTCTGTGTCCCTGTCCCGGGCACGCAGCTGGGGATGTGCACGTGGCCGTCAGCGTCTCCCACCTTTGGGCACTTGTCTGGCTCTGGGTCTTCAACTCTTATCAGTGGCAGCACTAAAAATAGAGCAGAGAATGAGATCAGGGCAGCAGTTTCTGCTGGTGGGTACTTTTAACCCTTCCCTGGCTGCAGGGCTCAGCAGGATGCAGAGGTGTGCGGTGCTGTGGGGTGCAGAGGGGTTTTTTGGAGGTGGTGCATCAGCTGCCAGAATATTTCCGTGCTCTTGCTGCTTCCCCCGTGTGAAATGGCCATTCCTCTGCTGCAGCTTCCTGGGCGTGTCCGTGGTTTCCTGGCTGTGCCCTGTTCACCCAGCGCTGCTCAGGACTGCCGTGGGGACTCCCACGCTCTGGCCGTGCCCCCAGCCCTGCCAGCAGCGTCCCCACAGCTGCTGGGCATGTGGCACTGCCTGTGGCAAGAGTGTCCTCACCTCTGGCTTTGGACACCACACCTGTAGTGCCTGGCAGAGGGGATTACAGCCCCGGGCAAGGGGCAGGGGTGGCATTGCCATCCTGGCCATGCTGCAGCTCTGCCTCGCTGCTCTCTGGAGGGGCTGGGCAGCACTTTGAGGCCACACAAAAAGCTGTTTGTGTGTCCTGGGGGTGCTGAAGCAGCTCTAGAAGGTGCTGGAAGGTGCAGGGCAGGCTGGTGGCTTAGCCACAGCGGCAGTGGCAGCGCTGCGGGGCCATATAAGGCTGGCAGCGGCCAGGGCCACCCTGCTGCCATGGCAATGCTCAAACCTCAGCTCAGCGGGAGGAAGGGCTTGGAGGGATGGGGAAGGAGCTGAGCGCAGCAGATGTTTCATCTCAGCCATCCTCTGCGCTGCTGGGGGAAGGGAGGGCACTGCGGGGATGGTGCTGGAGGTGGGGCAGGGTCTGACCGTTGGGGGCACTGGGAGGTGCTCAGGGGGAGCCAGGGGTGGGTGCTGAGCGCATGGCACTGAGCACAGCCCCTCTGTGCTCACAGCACTGAGCACTGCCCCTGCGGAGGGACGGCTTGGGGCCAGAGGAGGCACAGCTTCTCTTCCCCAGCTCCTAACACCCAAGTAACTTTGGGGGATTTTGGCTCTGAAAATGAGAAGCAGAGACTTTATGGCTTTTCTGAGCAATTTATTCTCGTGGCATATTGCTTTCTCCCACTGGAAAGCATCCCTTTCTAACTTGTGTTTGTCTGGTGGCTCTTGTTCTGCTCACGCCTTCAGCGGTGCAGTCGAGTCACCTCTTGGTGCATTCTGAGCCAGGCAGATGAGCTCTGTTAACTCCCCTGCTGCACGGGATTATCTTCAGCCCTCAAATTGCTTTTCTGCAGCCTTTCTGATTTCTTGTTTTCAACACGTGGTTGCCAAAAGGGTGAACAGCACCACGGCAGCAGCATGGAGAGCTGCACAGTGAGAGAGCATCAGCTCTGGGCTCTGGCTCACTCCCCTGCCCGTGTTCAGCACTGCCATTAGCCCTTGGCTCGCACATTTCGCTCAGGGCTTGTGTCAGGTGGCTTTTCCCTGCCTCTGGGTGTCCTGCCTCCCAGCAGGGCATTTCCCTCGTGCTGGCAGTAACTCTGCTCTCTCTGCCACAGGATGGTGGGGAGGGCAGCGAGGTGGCTGCCCACCCTCTGCTGCGGCGCTCGCAGAGCTACATCCCCCCCTCGGCTGTCAGGCCGCCCGCCGGGCCCCCTGCGCTCAAGAGCGGCTTCTGCGTCAAGCAGGGCAACGTGGTGAGTGCCGGGAGGGGCTGGGGCTGCTGCTCTCCCCTGGGCTGGGTTTGCCCCAGGGATGCTCTGGATGCAGGAGCAGAGTGGCAGAGCTGAGCACCAAGCAATTTCCTTCTCTTTTTCAGAGGAAGAGCTGGAAGCGGCGGTACTTCGTTCTCGATGAGTTTTCCATCAGTTACTACAAGTGTGAGCAGGTGAGCAGCTCCCCCGGACCCCAGCAGAGCTCTGGCACTGCTGCTGTGCTGACACCTCTGGGGAAGGCACATCCCAGCGCCAGGGCCAGCCAAGCCCATCGCTGTCTCCTCTTGCCCCTGCAGGACAAGGAGCCCTTGCGGTCCATTCTCCTGAAGGATGTTTGCAAGACCCACGAGTGCCTGGTCAAGTCTGGGTAATGCTCCCACCCACGTTCCCCTGCCGCGGCCCTGTTGCTCTGATTTTCTGATATTCGTGGAGATTTGCAGAAGCTCGCAGGGAAGTCAGATAGGCAGCTCACAAGATGGTGAAAAGAGGAACTTTATTTACAAAAGCTTATTTATATATTCATTAATAATCTAATAATTATTAGTCGACAGTTTTTCCACCCCCTATAATGATTGGTTACAACTCTAGAGCATCCAGTACCTAAACAAAGAGATTAGAAAGCACAAGAATGCAACTTATCTCTATTGTCCATGAGAAAGAAGAGAAAGATTTTAAAACAGTGCAACTACATGGCCCCACGCTGTGCCAGGCCAAGGCAGCCAGCAGGAGCTTGGGCTGCTGCAGCTGCTGGTGGGCAGCAGCTCTAAAGGTGTTTGCCTTACACTAGCCCATGTGGCTGCAGTGTCACAGGAATGAGTTATTGCAGCAAACACTGATGAAATCAAACTTAAGGACTTAATGACCTGAGAAAACAAACCTCTTCAGCTAAAGTAAAAATATAATGTATTAATGTATCTCTGAAGGACTTATTCCTAATAAGTAATAGCAAGCTGATATTTAAAATGAGCTGGGAAGGCAGTGGGTTATGGCAGGGGAGGGCAGGTGTTTGCCAGCTGATGGCAGAGCTGGGGGTTTGTGGCTGAAGCTCTCTGTGGAGCTGAGTCTTCTCAAAATCCCAATGAAATCCAAGGTTTGTCTTCAATACGCTTCTCCCTGGCACACACCAGAGATGCAATACAGTTGTTTTTCTGTCCACAATGGCTGCTGGGGTGTGACTGTCTCTTTCTCGCTGTTTCTAGTGACCTCCTGATGCGAGACAACCTCTTTGAAATCATAACGAGCTCCAGGACCTTCTATATCCAGGTGAGCAGCTGAGGCTGGGACAATTTTTGGGGCAGAAAGTTCAGCTCTCGAGAAATGAGCTCTTCCCCACATCCCTTCATCACCGAACATGAATCGATGGGGCTGTGACGTTTGGGTGCGAGGGAGAGCTGCGGGGGATTCACTTCTCCCTTGGGATTATTTATGATAGGGCTGTTTGTGAGAGCAGGAAAGGCAGAGCAGCCCTTGGGGATGCTGCTGGTGCCTCTGCGTGTCCATCTCAGGGCACAGAGGCTCACTGCGCCGCTGTGTTCGCAGGCAGACAGCCCCGAGGACATGCACAGCTGGATCCGCGCCATCACAGGGGCAGTGCAGGCCCTGAAAACCCGCCCCAGGGTAGGTTATGCACCTTCTATCTCATATTTAGTGTCAAATGGAGCATTATGCCAATGTGCAAGGTATTTATTTAGCGCATTGGCTAACCAGCCTCGCTCCGCTCTGTCCTCGCAGGAGGTGTCCTTTGCCAGATCCGCGTCCATGGCCAGGGCCGGGGGCTCCTCGGTGCCCTCCCAGCCGCGGCCAGCAGCAGAGGAGCGCAGAGCCCTGTGCAGGGCCCCCTCCACTTCCTCCTGGCAGCCCTGGACGCCGGTGCCGCCGGCGGAGGGCAAGCGGCCGGCGCTGGGCGAGCTCAGGGACTCGGGGTTCGATGGCAGAGCCGCGCCCGGCGCGCGCCTGCGGCACCGCTCGGAGCCACAGCACCTCAAGGAGAAGCCCTTCGCCTTCGACCTGGACGATGAAAGCATCCGGACCTCCGACGTCTGAGCAGGCACCGAGCCAGCCCTGGCTCCGCGCGCTGCCTCCCCAGCTGCCAGGGATCCCTGCGGGGCAGGTTGGGGTACGTGAGGTGGTCCCTCCCCTCCACCGCAGCCTTCCCTGTCATGCAGGATCCATCCGGACCCACCTGCTGTCCTGCTCTGCAGGGAGCAGGGTCCCTGGCTGCTCCTGCCTAGGCTTGGCCTCAGCGGTTCCATGATTTGGAAGGTGCTTCTGGGCACTGCCAGCACTCACTCTGCAGGGCAGGAGATGCTGGGGACCTGTCCGAGGGGACATTTTCTGCAACTGTGTAATTTTCCCCCAAAACCAGGTCTGGAGGAAGCGGCAGGTCTTGGAGGCGTGAGGGGGAGCGTGGCCTTTCTTGTGTTTGAAAAATGTTTCTCTCCCCTTTGAAGCTGTTCAGACTCCTGGGCAGGGCTGGCAGACCTGCAGCTGCCCACGCAGGGACTCACTGCAGCTTCCCCGTGCAGTGACTTATCCCTCAGAGCCCACACCAGGGCTAATCAGCAATCTGCTGGCTTTCAATTATGTCTTTTTATACCTGTGGCTCCTGTTGAACCCCAGCTCGGGCAAGTGCTTGGCCCCTCCCAAGGCTTTTTGGTACTTCCTGAGCACGAGCCAGGGCAGGCAGCAGAGCGATGGCAGCTCCCAGGTGGGAGCATCCTCAGGGATGATGTTGGTTTTGCACTGCGCACACCTGGGCACAGGGAGCCGTGCCAGATGGTGAAAGGCTTTTAGCAAAAGCACTGAAAACCGAGCGCCTGTTGGAGCTGGGCAGACTTACCTGGCCAACTCACCTGCTGCCTGCCCGAGATGGAAACCAGCAGGAGTTTCTAGAGCAATGTGAATCGTCATTTCCATAACCAAATGAGCTCCTGTAGGTGTGATAAATAGTGTGTAGAAAATCCAGGTGTTCCCTTGGCAGAGAGATCATCTGATACCTTCACCCCAAAAGTGTGTGCAATCCCCGGGTGTCAAGTGAGAGCTCGGCTTCCCTTTCACTTCCCCAGCCGTGACACGTCCTCTGCTCTGCAAACTCAGCCCAGTGTGTTCCCCAGGAGCAGAACATCTGGTTTGTCCCAGCCCTTTTGGGGCCTCCAGCTGTTTGACAGCTGTGTCTCTGTCTCAGCCTGAGCCTTGATTAGCCTAACTGACCTTAACACGATTCAAATTGTACTTTCCTGCCTCAATCCCCTGTGGGACCAGCGGGGCTGCTTTGGGACGGGCACAGTAGAGGTGTCTTCATGCAGCTCTGGGGGCAGGAATGGGATCCCCCAAGTTCAGGGGCAAGAGAGTCTCAAAGGGGATTGTGTGGAGGTGCTGGAGAACACAGAGACCACGAAAATGAGTGGGAATCAATGCAAACGGTACAAGGCGAGTGTTAATATTATTTAATTGTAGCAACCTAGATTCTGCTGTTCCTTTTTCTGCTCCTTTTTGCTTTATTTGCACTAGAGTTTGAAACCTTTCATTTTTTTAGGCTGACTTGCTGTTTGGCTTCTAACACTGTTTCAGGAATGTTTTACTAGTTTGGTAAGCCCTTCCATCAGAGAGTCACAGCATTTGGTAACAGCGCTCTGACCTCAGTTTTGGAGAGCAGGGAATGCAGAGGGATGATGATTCCTTTGTGCAAGGCCTTGGAAGCAGAGTCCTGAGTATTCCTGCTAATTGATAATTGCGCAGTTTCCTCAGGCCCGGGATGGTAAAGCAGAGGCTTGTTGCACAATTAAGGTTAATTATCCAGGAGCAGAAACTACCAGTGGCTCCAGCACTATTGCAACATTCCCCTCGCTCGTTGCCACCCTCCCGCATCCCCAGGACAGCGAAAAGGCTGAAGGTGAGTGTGGAGCTCAGCTGGGCTCCGGAGCCGTCCATGATGCAGGGAGTGTTCCAGGGTAGGGATTTCCCTCCCGTTCCAAAGGCCTGGGTGGATGCAGCCAGACCTGGGTGGAGCTTTGTGGTTATTTTAAGGCAAACTGGTGTCCCCTCAGCTCTGCGTTCACCTCCTGGCTCTCAGGCGTGGGATGGACACATTCTCCCGGAGCTGCTCCCTCCTGAAGTGTGTGCTGTGGGGCTTTGCTGGGGGTGCTGCAGGCTTGGGGTGCCTTGCAGGGGCTGAGTGGTGGGAGAGAGGGCTTTGCTGTGTTCTAATGGACATTCCCACATTGTTCCAGATGTTTCTGCAAGTGTTGGCTGGGGATTTCAAGTGCTCTTAGGGCCAGGGCCCTCGTGCAGGCAATGCTCCGTGACTCCCGGGGTATGGACTACCTGCCTCCCGCCCCTGGCCTGTAAATGCTGGAATGCCCTTTCTTCCCTGTGGTTTTAAATAAAGAAGGAAATCCCAGTTACTTTCCCAAGCTGTCCATTTGCACTGTATATTTTGGGTAAAGGTTGCCGAGGGGGTTGAATGCTGTCCCCACCAGGGTGGGGGGACAGGGCCCAGTTGGGGACCACCAGTGGGTGCCCCCCCAGTGCTCAAAATGCTGCTGCTCTGCACAAGGGAGAGGCTCTGGGCTGGAGGGGGAACAGCGTGTGGTGAGGGCAGGGCCATCACAACTCCTCGCCTTTCTGGCCTAAGGTGTTCCTTGGGGAGGAGGAAAGCTGCTGGAAGGTCCTGCTGTGAGCCAGCAGTGGGGGGCTGGAGACATGGCAACTGTTGATGACAGTGGGCTTTTGCACATGGGATTATTTTTTTTCTTTCTGGGTCACTGTAGAATATTTTCCCCTCCATGGACTTTCCAGCCCTGTTGTTCTGTGGAGGAATGGCATTTTCAGGACAAAGCTGCCCCCCACCCGTCAGCTGAAGCTGCCAAACTCAGATCGCTGGTGACCCAACTGGGATACAACACACCCCCCCAGAGAGGAGCTGGTGCAATGAGCCACAAACCAAAACCAGAATAGACAGATTTCCCGTCCAAACTGAGCACCCGGGAGGCCAGAGCAGAAGTACCAGAGGCAGAAAGTAGCCAAAGGCGAAGGGCAGGAGGAGCCTCAGCTTGCAGATAGATCTCTGTGTGAGACTGGGAGTGTGTGCTTGCTGTTTTATCTCAAATGGGACCGGACATTTGCATACAGATTTGTGTCTGGCTCTGGCTGGGACTGCAGCTTCCTTTTCCCATTTTTATTCAGCTTGGTAAGTTTTCAGCCTGCAGCTGGTGGGGCTTCCTTTTTCGGGTGTGAGGTTCTTGCACCCTTTGGGTGCTGCAGGCTGCCCTGTGCTGGAGCCTGAGGAGTGCCTGGCACACCGACAGGAGCTGCCCCTTGGCAGCTCTGGCCCTTTCTCAGCTCTCTGACTACTCCCAGATGTTCCTGACAGCTCTGGGTAAAAATGAACCCTGTCATGAATGAGTGACAAGGGCTGCTTTAGAGAGGTCTGAGTTTCCCACCTGCAAGAGCAGGTAAGTAACATTCTCTAGAGGGTGCAGGTTGTACCTAACCTAATCCAGATTCCCCTGAAGGAGTGAAGAGGGTGTGAATAATGCAGAATTAGAGCTCATGGCTTTGCCACCGAGTCCCTGTATGAGGGGTTACTCAGCCTTAAAGGCTCCAGCCTCAGGCCCTGGGTTCCCTGGCTGGGTGGCTTGTGACCCCAAGGTACCCAGGGCTCAGGACTCTGGGGCTGGCCAGGGGGCTCGGGGCTAGACCATGACCCCATAGCCTTCATCTCTGTGTGGCTGTGGCCCTACTAATCCCCAAAGTATGTGGAGTCAGCTTCTTCCAAACTTTATTAAGGTTCGTTTGACCCCCTGTGTTTGTAAGGTCTGATTTCTTAAGCTCTCACTATTTGCAGGGGGAAGTCAAACTATTTTAAACAAGCAAAATATATCCTAAACAACTTTGTGTCCAAGGTTGGTACAGAGTCATTATCAAGAGTAACTGTTCTGCACGCTGATTTACAGTTCTGTCAGTCCACGCTGTGCCAGGCAGAGCCAGGGCTGGCGCTTGGAGCGAGCAGAGGCATCCAGGGGCTGCAGCTGGGGCCAGCCCTGCCCCTCCTTCAGTACACAGTGCACCAGTTGCTGCCATCGCTGGGCATCAGCCCCCCGGTGATGAGCAGAATCAGATCCACAAACCACCAGATGCCCAGGCCCCCCAGGGTCAGCAGCTTTCCCACGGCGGTGCCCGTGTGGCCCAGGCAGAACCGATCCACGCCGAAGCAGCCCAGGAAGAAGGAGTAGAGCAGCGTGGTGATGAAGTAGTGTCCCGTGTACCTGCGAGGGAAGATGAGATGGGGTCAGGGAGGGTCAGCCTTCCCCCGGAGCAGCCCTGCTCCTGCCAGGGGCTCCGTCCAGCGGGAGCGGGGGGACAGGGACCCTCCTACTTGACACAGGGCCGGCTGCCCCGCAGGAAGCTCCGCGGCTCCGCGCACTCGATGCCATCCAGCGCTCGGCACTGCACCCGCGTGTGATCCACCTCGCCGTGCGCCTGTCCGCCGAACTGCGGCGAGGGCAGCGCTCAGCGCCGGCACGGCCCGGCACGGCACGGCACGGCCCGGCACGGCAGCCCCGGCACGCGGCCGCACCCGCCCCGCCCTCACCTTCACGCAGCCGTGGCCTAGCTCCTGCTGTGCCGTGGCGTTCCCGCCGTGGTCCACCGGCTCCTCGCACTCCACGAACTCATCGGGGCTGCGGGGAGAGAGTGGGGGTGAGGACGGCGGGGCGGCCGCGCTCCCCGCCCCGCACCGGGCCGCCGCTCACAGGTAGGTGCACAAGACGAGCGGCGCCCGCGGATCGCTGTAGGCCCAGGCGGCGGCGGGCGGCCCCGGCGGCAGGTCCCGCGGCTCGGTGTCGTTGCTCGGCAGGTCGCGCCCGTGCAGCAGCAGCAGGTTCCCCAGCAGCAGCGCGGCCTGCCCGCACAGCAGCGCGTACCCCACCGGCGGCGCCATGGCGGCACCGCCGCCCCGCTCGGCCTCGGGCCGCGCCGCCCGCAGCCAATGGGCGCCCGCCGCCGCGCCGTCCGCAGCCAATGGACGCCCGCCGCCGCGCCGCCCGCAGCCAATGAGAGCCCGTCACCGCCTTCGGGGGCGGGGAGAGCCGCTCGCAGCCATTCAGCGCCAAGGCGGAAGAAGCTGCGGAAGCGGCGGCGAAGGGGCGCGGGGGGAGTGCGGCGCAGGCGAGGAGACGATTGGCTGTCGGGGAGCGGTGTCGGCCAATGGGCGAAGGCGAGGGGCGGGGCGCTGCGGCAGCGCGCGAGCTCTCCGGGGTGCGTGCCCTTCCGCCGCGTGTGGCGCTCGCAGGGCGCTCGGGGCTGCTCCCGCGCCAACGGGGCTCCAACGGGGCTCCGGCGGGGCTCAAACGGGGCTCCAACGGGGCTCCGGCGGGGCTCAAACGGGGCCCAAACGGGGCTCCAACGGGGCTCCGGCGGGGCTCCGGCGGGGCTCAAACGGGGCTCAAACGGGGCCCCAACGGGGCTCCAACGGGGCTCCGGCGGGGCTCAAACGGGGCTCCAACGGGGCTCCAGCGGGGCTCAAACGGGGCTTCAACCGGGCTCCAACGGGGCTCACACGGGGCTCAAACGGAGCTCAAATGGGGCTCCAGCGGGGCTGCTCCAACGGGGCTTCAACCGGGCTCCAACGGGACTCAAACGGGGCTCCAGCGGGGCTCGGGGCCCTCCTTCGGGGGGTGCTCTCCGCGTCCCCCGCAGAGCGGACACCCTTAGCCCCGGAGAAGGGCTGTCGGGAGTCTGTGTTGCCGGTACCGGGCAGCGGGGCGGCTCGGCGGCCACGTTAGCGATTGATTACAGCCGGGCTGGCCGTTATGCTGCGCGGCTCCCACCAGTGTCACCCCGCCCGGTGGGAAAGGGACGCAGCCTAGGTTCGGGTGCATTTATGCTCTTTTCCATAGTAAATTGGCTCCGCTGAGCCATTCCCCGTGTCTGCCCTTCGTGTCGATTTAAGGGAGAAGCGCTCCTTTCTCAGCCATAGGAGGGACAAAATGTCTGTGCTTGGATGTCAGCAAATCTCACTGCAGTTGGTTTTCCCGCTGTGCTTTATCCTAGTCACAAAGTCCGTGCTGGAGCTAGCAAGCAGCCCTAATCCTGTGCTCGGCTCTGAGGCCTCACTTGTGGCTTCAGACACTCCAGACCTCCAGGATTTATTGGCTGGTTTTACCTGGCTCTTCTCCCAGAGCACCTCCCGCTGTGCCTGCTTGTGTGGGTGTCCCAGGTGAGTTCCACCTGGCTGAGCAGATGAGCAGGGATTTGATTTGACCAGAGCTGTGTGCTCAGAAGCTGCCCCAGCTGTCCCAGCACTCACATGTCTGGAGCCTTGAGGTGTATTTACAGTTTCTTGTATTGCAAAGCTGCACTAGTGGTGCTGAGTGACATGACCAAGGGACATGGATGTGCCTCTTGCTTGAACCTGGGAAACTCATGCCCCTCAGGCAGGAGCCACAGGGTGATTCATGTTTGTGCGTTATTTGTACAGTGCACAGAGGTATCCATATGTGATCCAGGCTATTATCATAATCCATAAGGAGCCTCCTGTATCTTGGGTAATGTCTGTGACGCCTTCTTACTCTGGGGAGTTTCTTGTGCTCACCTGTACCTGTGGTATTGCCCACCCAGGGGCTGACATGATGTGTTCTCGTGCTTCCAGCATATTATGGAAAGGTTCTTTCCCTAGGGAATGGTCGGGCACCCAACACTCTCGGGCACAGGGTGGGATTGTTGGGGGACTGTGCAGGGCCGTGATTTGGATTCGATGGTCTCTGTGGGCCCTTTCCAGCTCAGGATATTCTGTATTTCTGTGCTTCCAGTGTGCAGTGCAGTTTTTGGGCAGGAAAGGCCAGCAGAACTATGGTGGCCGCAGTCTGCGCTGACACCAGCTCCCTTTGCAGGCGTTTGCTTCGGGACCCCATCGCTCTTCGGACTTGGTTGTTTTTAATCCAGAAAAGCACTGGGAAGGTTGGGGCTCTTCCCGCACCCGATCCGGGGCCGGGTGCCGGGTGCCGGGGCCGGGGCGCTCGGGGCCGGGTGCCGGGGCCGGGGGCCGGGGCGCTCGGGGCCGGGTGCCGGGGCGCTCGGGGCCGGGTGCCGGGGCCGGGTGCCGGGGCCGGGTGCCGGAGCGCTCGGGGCCGGGCGCCGGGGCCGGGGTCCGGGGCGGGCGGTCGGGCGGCTCCGCCCCGGGGCGGTGCAGCGCAGGCCGCGGCCCGGCTCCATAAGGCCGCGGGGCCGCCGGCCGGACCCAGCGCCCTACGGGAGGGGCGATGGGGGCAGGGAGTGCCATGGCCCGGGCCCGGAGCTGCTCCTGCCGCCTCCTCCTCTTGCTCCTGCTCGTCCTGCCGCCGCCGGCCGCGCCCGGGCAGCCCGCGGGTGAGTGCGCGGGGCCGGGCCGGGCCTGCCGCCCGCACCCCGCTCGGCCCCCATTCCCTTTCCCGGACAGCGCCGCTCCATCTTCCCCTCCTCTCCGGAGGGTCGGGGCCCCCCTTGCCGCCCCTCCCCGGGGCCATCTGGGGAGGGCCTGGCAGCCGCTTCCCCTCCGCTGCCCTCGAGGGGTGGCAGGAGGGGCAGAGACCCTCCTAGAGCTTGGCCGGAGCGGCGTGTCCTGCCCGCTCCCCCCGTGTGCCCCTCGGGGGCTCCGAGGGTAGGGCTCGGTGGTGTCAGCAGGAGGCTCTGTGGCTGGCAGCACCACCTGTGCCCTGCCCACACCGCGGTGCCATCGTGCTCCGGCTCAGGGATGCTGCGGGGGCCCGGCACGACAGCAGGGTCTGCTGCCTGCACCCTGGAGCTCCGGACGGGGAGGTGACCCCAGCAGTGACCTCGGCTCCTCTCACGCCTGCCCGAGTTCGCAGGTGTCCCGAGCGCTGGCGCTTTGCTCCTCAGCCCTCCCGTGTCAGGCACGGCCGTGCACTCGTCGGGAGCTCTGCCAGGCGCTTGGAGCAGGAGGCAAAGCCCCCCTGGCAAAGCCCCTCCAGGTGCAGGGCTGCCCTGTCAGTGCAGGTGGCCTCGGCCATTGAGGAGCTCGGGCATCCATGGGGCAGGACTCCGCAGGCTGCAGTCCCCAGGGAGCTGGGGTAGGATGCATTGCCATTGTTCTGCATGGCCTTTAAGGAGCTGGTCCTGTGCTGTCCTTAGGGGCTGTTTATGAATTGAGATGGTTCTGTTTATGGGCTCTTATGGTGCTGATTCAAGGCTATACATCCATGACAGGCAGAAATGGCTTCTCTGCCCTTATTTCCCCCTCCTGAAGGGATACGTGCCCTGTAAAACTTTTGTGTTAGTCGTGTTCTTATAGCCAGGTCTTCCCAACTCAGGAATATACTGCTTGATACTGGTGCTTCATGCTGAGGACAGGGCTTATGTGATGTGTGCCTCTCCCTGAGGGATTCTGTGTTGGAATGTCTTCCTCTCACTTGCTGTGTTGTTGCTGGCAGGTGTGTGAATTGTGCGAGGTGAAAGCCAGCTTTGAGAGGTGGCTGCTGGTGAAGGTAGTGCAGCGTGTTGGGAGCTGCCTGACTGGAGGCTGAGGAGTGAAGTGTGAAACTATGCATCTCTGAGATACCAGTTGCTTGTGCTTCCAGTGGAGTGGTTGGTGTTTTGAGGAAGAAGGTTTTAGTTCCTACCTGTAGGAACAAAACACTGGTTCTGGTTCCTGATGGTGGATGGTAGTGTTCCTCTCTGCCTTTGGAAGTCTCTGTCCCAGCTACTAATGCCAAACCTGCCATGAAATATAATGAACCTCCTTTGCCTGAGGTGTGAGCATGGAGGAGAGGGGAGAAACCTCCAACTTTTGGGTTATAATGTAGGTGCTTTTGACACACATAGGGACGTAAGGCAGAAGTGGAGTGTTACAAGAAACTATTAATTGAAAATTCGTGAATGACCATAATCGCATAGTGATGTGTGGCCTTAAAGGATTTGTGTGTGTGGCTTTTCCTCTCCTGCTTGTGTCCATAAGAACCTTCAGGATTCAAGAAGAAATTCATAGGCAGACTGTTGTGTGCTACTCAATCTCTTTCTTGATACTTGGTGTCATGCCCATGCTAGGATGTTCTAGCCAGGCTTGGCCACAATTCTTGAAGTGTCTAAATGCTTGGGTTTGAATTTCTGGGGAGATTGATCTTAACCAAACACCCTTTCTTCTATTCAGATCACAGAAAGCACAGTACTGCCTCACCCATATTGCAACAAATCTGGGACAATCATTCTGCAAAGAGAGGGTTTGTGGTTATTTCCTCCATGTGAAAAGGACATTTCAGTGTAGCTGATGTTTGCTTTTGGAAAAAGGAAGTTTGAACCATGACTTTGGAGTTTTTGCATGTCTTGAGCATCCTTATTTCTTAAGCTAAAATTCAAAAGAAAGATAAGAATGTGCATTTCACAGTTCCCTTTGGTGGCCAAATGTAAAGCCAGCGATGTCTCCAAAGAGAAGGTTCCCATGGGCTCAGCTGAGTAAGCAGAGCTGACATTCGCAGCTGATGAGATGGGGAGGAAGTGAGTGGGCTTGGTATGCTCAGCTCCTGTCCACAGGCACGCTGTCACGGGTGGGAGGGAGGGATCCCAGGGCCTGTGACCCACAGGAGGTGTCTTGGTGAGATTGCTCATCTTGCTCCAAGGGTAGCATAGCTTTACTCTGCTTCTCCTTGTGAAAAGGTTCCGAGGTGCAGAGGATGTTGTGACAAGACCAGTGGACACGTGCGACAGTCCTTTTTGGGGAACAAGGGGAGCTGTTGTCTTGCAGACAAATTAGGCTTTAGAAAGGGCAGAAGGAATGGGGAGAGTCTAGACAGGAAACACTTACAGCATAGGTCTGGATTTCAGCAAGGGGGAATAAGAATTTTCTAGGAAATATTTCTGTGGAAGAGCTCCATAACCTGATGAACGTCCAACATCCCCAGTGAAATATTGAAAGAAAGCACATGAGCTGTTCCGGCCAGGTTTAATGTTACACAAGTATTCCAGGTGAGCAATACATCAAGTAGATGAATTTGTTTCTCTTGCCATGATGGTTGGTCATCTCTTCCTGCCTTCTAAAAGGCACTGGCACAGCAGGAGACCCAGCAGGTCTGAAGACTGAGAGCAGGGAGAGAGAGATGGAAAGAAAAGTCCCAAGGCGCAGTGCCCTGTAGAAGAGCAGCTAGCCAGATGTTCCCAGGTGTTTTGAAGATGAAGCACTACTGTGGCATTTTTTAGCCTTTGAGGTATGGGAGGAGCTGGAACTGCTGGCTCCACAGGAAACATTCCTACATTTAGGAGAAGACTTGTTAGCTTTGTATTTTGTATAAACCTCTAAACATTTTAAGTGGACTTGGATAATATTTGCACAGTGAAAGTGAAGGAGGTTTTTGCGTGCAGTAGTCCAAAGAGTAAATCCTACTACAACTGTGACCTTAGTGGAAAAGTCAACTGCACCAAAAAATGCTTTTCCTGGTGTGTCATTGCTTGGAGAAATCCACCAGCAGTGGTGATTCTGTTGTTTTGAAGGACGTATGTAAGTAAGCCAGGTCATGGAAGTTTCTCTTCAGACACTGCTTGGCAAACTCCTTTATGATTCTGAAAATAGGATGTGAAGAATGCAGATTGAGCTGGCAGCTGGTACCTCCCAGTCAGATGAGATTGAGGCTCTCTAAAGACAGGGGTAGCAATCCCAATGATTTGAGCACAAGAGAAGTATCTGTCAGAAAGAAGTGGCTTTGAAAGGATGGTGCAAAGTGTTCTGCTGAGGTGGAAATGAATGTCCATACAAGTATGAGAGGGTGAAAAATGGGAAGCAGGAGCATGTTGGCAGGCAAGGAAATGAGTGTCAGAGTTGGTTAAATGACAAGTGAATCAGCTCTGTGCTGTCTGTTTGGAAGGTGGGATTAACCTGGACATCCATAAACACACAAAGCACATGTGTATGGTGTGTGTGAGGTCTCACGGGGCTGTTGTGTCCTGTTGTGGGTGTTTTTTTGGGATAGGTATATCTCTGATTGGAGAGAGGAACCAGAACAGCCTGATACGAACAGGCAGAGGTGTAAGGCAGAGGCACTGGTGTTCCTTAGTTACAGGAAAGGAGAGGAAAGTGTGCAGCACACTGGAAATCTAATGATTTGGAGCCAGAGAGAAGGGAGGGAATGGTTCACCTCCTCTGGGGTCAGAGGTACAGCTTATAGCACAGCAGGCTGATCCACTGAAGATCAGGGATGCTTGGGGGAGATGCCCTGTGTGGAACTGGTCCTGCCTGGGGCCCTGATGGGCTGGATGGCTGTGTAATGCTTTTGGACTTCTGGTGAGCAATCCTGCCAAAGTGTGGAATGACTGGTGCAGCTGACCTCAGCTATTAATTGTAATAAATTGATTTTAACTGCAGTTAACTTAATGAGTTTGGGTATCAGCTGCTGAGCTGCTCATGTGCTGATGAGCTTGTTTTTATGAAATTAGCTTGTTTTGTGGTGTAATAGCCCACAGTCTGAACTCTCTGCTTTTTTCTCTTTTGGTTTTTTTTTTTTTCTTCCGTTGAAGTGTGTGTCTTTGACCTTCCTTTGCTAGGCTTGGGAAGGAGTCAGAGCTCAGGAAGGATGATAATTGAGGGGAAATGTGAGTGTAGGTGGATGTAGCTGTGTGCTGTGGTTCTGTAACTGAGCCAATGACCAATGGGCATGACCAATGGGTTCGACCTTTGCTGAATATGTCTCTTCCATGTTAGGCAGTGATCACCCCAAGAGCTTCCCTCAGTGTCTGGAGAGCCGTTATGGCTGTGATGTGTTCCGATGGTTTTCAAGCTCCCACATGCCATGGAGCATGCATGGAATTCCTATGGTGGATTCGGGGTGGGGAGGGGAAGATGATTCACATCTTCCTAGTTGTCTCCAATGCTTGGTAATTAATGGCAGCCTTTAATGAGATGAGATAAATATGGTCATGGATGCAATTGTGTTTTTCTCTTCGGAAGCAGAATCTCAACCAGCGTTCCGCCCGGAAATGGGTCATCAGTGTGTCACGTTCTCAGCAGTGACGTGTGGTCCAGTTCTGACAGCTGCCTTGGCCAGTGGCAGGAAGCACCTGAGGACTAGAAGTCCTGGAACTTGCTGAAAAACTTATTGCAAACCATACCTGGTCTTTGTAGGAGGAAGATGTGGGAGCAGGGTTGGCTTTCTGCTTGGCTGCACTTGTCCCGTTGGTTGGATTTTTGTTGAACTGCTCTGTGGCCTCTTTGAGGGTTGCTGGCAGTGTGTGAAATGCTGCACAGGGCACTTGGCATGGAAACAGGTTTTTTGGGAAGTGAGGGGCAGTGCCAGGCAGATACCTGCTGGAGACTCCCCATCACCTCCCAAACTGTGGATGCTGAAGGATGGGAAGGAGGGCAGAAAGTGGGGAGAGAGCTGTCAGAGTATTCAGAGAGTTGAAAATTGGCCACTTGTAGTGCCGTTGCTCCAAGAGGATCCTCTTAGAGTTGTACTCTTCCCAGAAATCCCTCCCAGTTCTGCTTCGTGTGATGATTCACTTCTTTGTCTCCTGCTTCCAAGCAGCTCTTGGAGAAGTGTGTTGTATTCCAAGCACTGCGAAGGTTGGCTGTGTCCTGCTGTTTGTGTAACCTGTGCCTCGAGAGCCTCCAGACCCGGCCCAGTGTGACATCCCCACTGCTGCGGATGTGTGGCCATGGCAGAGGGGAAGGAACGAGTGCAGAGCAGTGACCTGCAAGAGCTTGGGGCTGGGTACAAGTGTGTGGCTGGAAATGACAAATGTAGAGAAGTGATAGCTGCACTATGTGCTTCTGGTGTTTCATTCCAGGGAAGGAAGCAGCCCTTCCCTGCCTTGTTTTTGGGCCAGGGAGGTATTGACACTGTGTTTTGTAGCCAGTGAATGTAAGGGGCTGTTCTCAGGAATTTTATCTCTGCTTTTTTAGTACCTTTTGTCTACAAACACTGCATCAATGGAAGTTCTGGTGCAGTATGTGCCCTGTGTGATTTCCTGAGAAGCAGTGAGGCTGTGCCTGTGCTCAGGTGGCAGAAATGCCGTGTGGCAGACCAGGACAGCACGGTGGATCTGTGGCCTCTGGACATGGACGTGTGTGCTGGGATGGGAGGGAAGCTGGAATGGCTTGTTCTTTGGGGACGGTGGTGGGAAGAGCGTGGAAGTGGACTTGCTTTTCCCTTGGGATGCCTGTTTGAGTGCTGACCCAAGGTGATGATGATGTGTGTCAGCTTGCCAGGGATGGGGAGAGGAAGTGAAAGCATCTGAAGGAGCCTGAATGTCACTGCAGCCTGGTGTTTTTTGGGGAACCCCCGGCATTAAAGCCTGCATGGGGGTCCTGCCCATTTTCTAAAAGATGGAGGAGGCCTCTCGTGGAGGCTTTGAGCTCCCAGTGCTGTCCTGCTACTGGAGAAGCCACAGCCCCTTTGGAGATGGAGTGTGAGTTTTGGTGTGCTCAGAGGGGCTGATTCATCTGCATGCAGCATCTCAGTCCCACTTCAGAGATTTTAGAGGATCTTGGACACCAAACGCTTGCTCACCTGCCCCAGATGTGGTGATGATTTCTGGAGACAGATGGTGAGGATAACTCTTCCCTTCCATCTGCCGTTGTTGGGAAGCTGAGGCTCCTCTGATGAGCTCACTGGTTCCCTTGCCATGAGCCAGGAAAACATTTCTCAGGATACTACCTGCGATCCAGGTTGTCCAACCTCCTGCTTCTGGGTGAGTGGCTCGGAGCCAGGCACCAGCAGATGCCACCACTGATGGCAAAAGTAATTAGCATGTGCGATTTATTCTTGTTTGCACAGCTGATATAAAATGGTTGCTTGCAAAAACTGATAAAGAGAGCTTGGACTGTGGAGTTGTTTGGTTCAGGGGATCTGCCTGATGTTGCATATGCAAATAATGTATAAAGGGATCTGTGACGGCTGCTTTGTTACAGGCATTTGTCTCAGCTCAGTTGTTTTGATGAGGCCCTTGAGAGCTCTCTAGGAACATGATGAGTGGTAGCACCAGCCTCAGGTCAGGAGTTCGGCTGAGCTGTGCCATGGGGAAGCACTGGAGCCTGATGGAGCTCCTTGAGAGAGGCTGCACGGGGCAGTTCTGCAGCTTTACAGCACAGGACGCCTGCTTTGACCCTGTCTGGGCATCCTTTAGCAAGTCCTTGCTGTGCTCACCTGCTTTAAATGCTGATTCCTTCTCATGAGGAATGGTGGTGCATGAGATGGGTACTGGTAAGACAGTAGTTGGAATGGGAAGATTTCAATTTGAAACTCTCTGGAAAAATTGGTGTCTTCTCTGCTGTTTGTGTGTTGTTTTCTCTGGCCCCTTACAAGGCAATTCAAGTGTGCCTTGCTCTGAGGTTTGCTCTGTGCTCTTCCGTGTGTGGACTTTTCCTGAAGTTGTGCCTCATCCTCTTGATTGCTTTGTTCCTTTAGCCAGTGTTTCTGTTCTGCTTCCCAGGTTTCCAGGAGATTTCCCTGCTCACTTCCTATGAAGTTGTAACTCCACAGAAATTGGGAAGAGAACGGCGAGAGGCTTCCAATAGCTCCTCAACAGAGGTACTGGGCAGTCTTAAACATACCTTCACTTTAGTGTCTACTTCCAAATAAAGTGCACCCAAAACTGACCTGAAATGCCCGTGGGATGCTGCTGGATTCACCTGGCAGCAAGCAAATGTCTGTGCTTGCAGAGAGCATCACCTCTGGCACTGCTGGCAGCTGAGGCACAGGAAGGACCTCCCTCCTCCAGAGGTCATGAGTTGTTCTAGTGGAGTTTTGGTCTGGATGTAAAACTTGCATCATGAGAGTTGTTCAGCACTGGAATGAGCTTCAGGAAGGGTGGAGAAATCATTATTGTGGGAGATACTCAAAACCTGACTGGAAGAGGCCCTGGGCAGCATGGGCCAGCTGTGTGGCTGGCCCTGCCCTGGGCAGAGGGTCAGATCAGGCAGCCTCCAGTGAGACTTTCCAGCCTCTGTTGTCCTGCTGTGGCCACATAACTTCAGAGTTAGCGATGGAGCAGCCGTGTTCCTCACCAATCCTGCAAGCACTGGCAGAGTGTGAGCTGAGCAGAGGTGCCATGCAGGTCACTGCAGTTGGGGACAGGTACTTGTGCTGGGATATCTGATACAGGGTTGGCAGGTTCAGCTCAGCCACTTTCTGTTCCAGGTCCCTGGTATTGTGTAAGGCTGGGGAGGAACTGGCTCACTGTAAATGTTGAGTAAAAAGACAGTGCTGTCCTTTCCCAGCTCTAACTCAGAACTTTTCTGTGGAATTTTTAGAAGGAAGGAGTAAGAAAACCACAGTTCTATTTTGAAACCATTTCCTTCACGTGACTTTTTCCCAGTCATGCAGGAAGGGGTGCCAGGTTCCGGAGGCAGGGACATTATAAAATAAATTTCAGGCTCATCCACCTTTGTTGGTTTCAAAGAATGTTTTATTCATTAACATGAGTAAAATACACCTTTCTTTATATTCAGGACAAGGTGTCATATGCTATTGAGATTGAGGGAAAAGAATACACTGTTCATCTAGAAAAGAACAAGTAAGTGATGAATTTCTTTAAATTATTAAATTTTTCAATCTGCTGTGTCCAAATGACAAGCTGGAAGGTAGCACATGAGTTTTCGTTCCTGGGGTTCTGTGTGGGAAGTGCAGATACCTCCCAGCTCTGCAGAATGGGAAGAGATTGAGTCCTAGTGTCCTGGCCATCAGCCAGAGATGTATTTGGATTCCTGCAGCCCTGGGGAACCCCTTCAGAGCAGGAAGCTACAGATTACTCAGAGGAGACCTGGGGAATCTGCGACTCTTTCCATTCACAGCTAAAAATAAACAAGTGAACTGTATTTCAAGTAAATATTTTCACTTTTGTCTGGATTTTGTTTATTGTTTTAGTTTTGTGTTTTTTCCTGTCTCAGTAGCACACTGACACTAATAAATGAGGAAACTGACTTTCTGTCCAAGGTCTGAATACTGACAGCTCACGGCTGATGGAGATGCTGTCTGCCTGGACTTTAAGGGCCACTTGCAGCCCCAGCACGTGGTCATTTACCAGGCTGCTGCTGCTCCAAACTGCCCTTGTGACAGAGACACAACTGTACAAGCCCTTGGGGAGCTCCAGCTTCCACTTGCCAAGGCCCTGACCCTCAGAAACATGGGAATTCAGCTGCACCACATCAAGGGAATTACCAGGATGGTGCAGCAGTCTCAGTCGTGGGAGACTTTCCCAATGCACTTCCTCCCTAAACTGGGGAAGAGAAGGCATATGCAGCAGGCTGAGGGCTATAATTTTTTTTCCTGCCTGGAAACAGGCTTTTACCACAATTTAATGTATTTTGCTGCTTGTTTTACTCTCTGAGGTGAGGTAGTTGGTTTGATTTCATTAGCAGTTCTACCATTCTGGTCTCTTGAATTTTGCTGTGAAAATACACAATTTCTTTGTTAATTTTGGAGGAGTTTCCTGTTTAGTGGTTCTATATTTAATTGTAATTTGCCTATTTGTCACATTTTTGATTAGGACCATCTTACTGCTCTGTTTCAGTATCATAGACATTTAATGAAATTCTTCTTGTATTCCTTCTCCCCTTTCATTGCAGAGAACTGCTGCCCAAAGATTTCACAGTTTATACCTATAACAAGGAGGGAAAGTTGCAATTGGAATATCCAGATGTCCAGGTAGGATTTTTCTCTTCATGCTCTCACTGAAGGTGACTGGAACACTGAGCATCTGTGGGATGAAGGAGTAAGGGATTACAAAAGGATAGTTGTATTTTCTGCTGAGCCACCTTCAGAACCCACTGCTCTCTTCCTGGAGAGAATCCTTAATTATGGATGAGGACCTAAAATGTAAAAGACCTGTATTTGCTGATGTGGAGGTGGTTGTTGTCCATTAAAAGCTGCCCTTCTCTAAAGGCAGTATGGCTCTTAGCTGTTGGTATCTTGTTCTTGGGGTGGTCCTGTCCTTGTCTCATCACCCAGGGTGGGGCTGGTGTCACTTCTGGCTTCTGCCTTCCTTCCTCCAAGCACTGGAGCCTGCACTGGGTGCTCTGGGGACTGAACAGGCAGCTTTGCTTTTGGTTTTACACACAGTGAGCTTCCAGACTGGTCCTCGAGCCACGGTGAGGTGTTTGCTGCTGGCCCATGCCTCTAGCAGGGCTGGCTGTGAGAGCTAACAGCTTCTGAGGGTGGACAGGCATCTGTTAGTCCTGATGTTTGGGAACTGCTGGAAGGGATGGATGAGATCAAGTCTGGAGGACCTTTGAGAGGGATGTGATCTGAGCAGTGTTGGAGTTGTTCCACCGAAAGCGTGTTTGTAGCCTTTCTGTGGAGGCATCCTGCCTGACAGGATGCGTTTGGAAATGTAGAATAAGAGTAAAAAGCAGGTTGTGTGATACAAAATGCATGAGAGCTTTTCTAATGGCTTCACTCTCAGGGATCAATGTTGTTCCTTTGAAAGGGAAGTGTTAGTCATACATGATTCATATGATCTTGTTCTTGAAAATAGAGCACTTGAGTCAAAGGACTGTTTGCTTCCTAGGTAAAAGGGATTGGTTAGAGGAAAAATGCTTTTTCTGCATGAGGTCACAAGAGTCACACTGGCCTTGAAGGATTAGCACATGCCATCCATGCTTCTGCTTTCCTTACTGAGACATAGGTGACAAAATCTGTATTATAGACCCCTATATCGTTGTCCAAAAACACCCTTACCAGAGAAAATTGAATGTATTTGTCCCATGCTACCCCTTGTCTAGTTTCCAAAATCTGTATTTAGAGTACCCAGTGGAAGTATCCCATGTGTCAGGGCTGATGAGGCTGTGCTGTGCAGCCAGAGAGCTCTGACAGTGCAGCACCAGTTGGCGTGAGCAGCAGGTGTTGTCCCTCCTCCTGCTGCACAGAGGTGACAGAGAAGCCAGGACTTCTTGCCAGAAGACTGAAGAGTAATTTGGCCCAAATCTGTAGGGAGGGGCTGGCCTTGAAATATTTGAGGCAGGGTGGAGGACAGGAGAGGGATAGCCTAGGTCAAGTTAAGAAATCCAGCTGTGATAAATTTAACTAAAGTATTTTGTGTTCTTGAGCTGTAACCACTGCTGGTCAGTGGCAGATCAGAGATTGCCCTGGGTGTGCAGATACGCCTGAAATGTGTGTAACGCAGTTTTTTTTTCTGTCCAGGATCACTGTCATTATCAGGGATACGTGGAGGGGACCCTGGATTCCCTGGTGGCTGTCAGCACTTGCTCGGGCCTCAGGTAGCACACCTCATCCTTTGTGTCCTGGCTGTCACACTGTGGCTGCTGAACCCAAAACCCAATTCTGCTGGCTTTAACTGTGGCTCAGCCAGTTGGGGACTCACTGGCTGCACTGAACTGCCTTGTTGTGCTGTGGTATCCTTTATTCAGGGAGTTCAGGGATATTTGAAGTACCATCAAATAAGTTATTAATGCAGTTTGTTGCCAGAGTGCAGTAAGTTGGTTTTGACACATATTTGGCTTATTTTCTAACTTGCACAGATGGTCATGACAGCTGTACCTAGTGCAGGAATGGAAAGTTGAACACTAGTCTCCTAATTCCACAAAATTGGCCCAAAAGCTTGTGCACCTCAAGTTTGATTGGAAATTTTTTCTACTTTGGGCTAATTGCTGTGTGTTCTGGGCCACTGATTTTTTGCAGGGCCATGCCAGGCACCAGAGTGGCAATAGTGGTTTTGAACTAAAGCATTTCTGCTTAAGACCTATGATGTAGTTCCTGGGGCATGCAGAGTCTTACAGGGATGTTTAATTTACTGCATTTGTAAGGCCCTACTCAGCAAAAGGCTACTGCCAGGCCTGAAGTGAAGGGTCCTGGTTTGCAAGAGCTGAGGCATAGGCAGGCTTTGGTTATCCAGGAATAACTGTTCCTTTGTTCAGCTGTAAAAATTCTGGGTGACTATCCTCTGTGCTTAGTGCTAGATTTCTCACATTCTGCCATATTTTAGGGGTTTGGTGACATTAGGGAACGTCACCTATGGGATTGAGCCCATGGATTCCTCTTCTGGCTCTGAACACATTTTATATCGACTGGATAATGTGAAGAAAGAGCCCACAACGTGTGGAGTAACTGCTGAAGGCCAGGAAAGGGAGCACGGAGAGGAAAATCTCCATCCCAGTATGACCCAGCTGCTGCGGGTAAGTCCTCCCCAGTCCCCCATAATGGGTTTTGTGAGTTCACTTAAGAGTATGGAAGCAGCTTATCAGATTTCCTGGGGCTTAGCACATACCTAAAGGTTTATAATTTGGGGAGTTCCTGCACTGCTGGAAAACCCAGTTCTTTCCCCAAAGCAGCCACGGTTTCCTCCTGCGTCTGCATATGGCAGGGAGGGTGGGGCAGCTGATTAGAATATTCCTGGGCTTTTTTGGGGGACTTTTAAGGGCAGGAACATGACCCTCATGGAGAGGCTTGTTAACAAAGTACTGCATCAGGAGCCAGGAGAATATTGTGGTGTTTATTCCATCCTCATCACCATCACAACAGCAGTTTGGTGTGAAGGTCCCCATTGTCCTTCAAGGACTGTCTGTTCAGGAACAAGACTGCAGCAAAAGCAGAAGAATGAAAAATGTTGTGTTTCACTTCAAGATCATTGGCATTTGCTTGTAGAATCTTTCTGCCCCTTTATAAAAGTGTGTGCTGTCTTTCCAGAGCAACCTGTGCAGAGGTCCCTTGCTTTAGAGAGGGGAAGTCTTTGTGCAGCTGAGTGTTAGTGTAGAACACAGAAATTGTCATTGCATTGGGTTACACTGCTTGGGTTTGGCACTGTGTGCTTTGGGTGTGTCTCTAACCACTGGTGGTATCAAGTGAAATATAACAATGTCATGAGCGGGTTTTTTGTTTACACTTAATAAATCTGGAGTTGTCTAAAACTCTATTTTTCCCCCCAGAGAAAGAGGGCGGTCCTGCACCAGACAAGATATGTGGAGCTGTTCATAGTTGTGGATAAAGAAAAGGTGGGAGTTGTGTGTGGCTTTCCCTTTCTTTTTTCCCTCAGGAGAGGGCCTGGAAAGCCCTCAGGCTTCATTACTCCCAAATGGATTGTTGAAAAACACTTGATGCTTTACCCAAGTTGTGCAAATATGCTACTCTAGAAGTGGATAAACGTGTGCTATGCAATCCGCCCCAGAAACTGAGTGAACCATCAGACACAGAGAGGTTCTGTCAGCAAGGAGTCTCATAGTGTAAGGAAAGCACATTGTAAAAACTGCCTTTGCTGTTGTCTTCAGAATATTGAGCTGCTGAGCAATAGCAGTGAAGATGCTGCTGTCTTGGTTAGCATCCTCTTGGAGATTTGGAGCCAGGCAAAAATGTTCTGTTCCTTTTTCTGTTATCTTTATCTCTTCTCTTTGTGATATTAAGTTTCTTTGTCTTGCAGTTTGAAGATTTTGGGAAGAGTGAAACAGAAGTAAGAGAACACATGGTACAGCTGGCAAACTTCCTTGACAGTGTGAGTAGGAGGGTGGGTGTGTGCTGTAGCCCTGCTGCCTTTTGTAAATGTCCACCTTGGGCTCTGTTCTGGTACCACTTTGGGGAATGCATCTTCCACCTCTAAATTCATCTGCACTTATCCACCTTGAGAACTAGTTTAGGGAGCTCTTCCAACCTGTGCTACATTCAGTGAGTGACAGGACAGATGTTGCAATTATTGCAATTCTTGGGTCTCTGTAAAGGTTAGAGAAAAAACATACCTATAATTCTAATATTGCACATGGTATTTGTCAGGATTGAGACTTATTTCTGTTTGGTATTGTCTTACAATGTAGCCAGTGTGGCATTTAAGCTTTGATCCTTTAGCTAATGAAGGTCTAAATCACAGGAAAAATGCATTCTGGTGGTTCCAGTTGTGTACTAGCTGTGAAAAAAAATGAAACCCATACAGAAAAGGTGGATACTTGCAATAATATCTATAACAGCAGGCCACTTGGTTCTGTCTGAAGATGTTAATAAATATTTCTTCTCTTTTGTCTCCCCAGATGTACGTTATGTTAAACATCCGCATCGTGCTGGTTGGTCTGGAGATCTGGAAGCATGAAAACATCATCAGCACGGACGGGGGGGCTGGGGATGTGCTGGCGAATTTCGTGCAGTGGCGCGAGAAGAACCTCGTTCTGCGGCGGAGACACGACAGTGCCCAGTTTGTCTTGTGAGTCCCAGCTCCTTCCCTGTGGTCCCAAGGAGCTCGTTCTGCTCCTGCCTGCTCAGCCCAGCTGTAGTGCCACAAGGAGCTGCTGAATTTCAGAGAGCAGAGAGTCCTGGGCAGTCTGCAGTGGTTTGTGTCTTGTGAAAACATTCCAAGTCAAGTTAAACATTTTTGAGAAGGTTTCTGCACTCTTTAATTGCAATGTCCTCTGACAGATGTTTCGCTAAATAACACATTTTTTTCTCATCCCACATGTCCTAAAATGTTCTGTGTTGTACCTGTAAAGCTTTGGCTCAGGTAGTCCTTTGTCATATTGTAACAGGTTGGGCTTGTGATCCAGGGCCTTTTCCACTTGAAAATAAGCACAAACCTGTTGCAGAGTGTTTTATTTTAGTGGGGAAAAGGTTGTTTCTGCAGTTGGTGTCCAGAAGCCGGAGACATGCTTTGAGTTTGGCACGGGACATTAATCTGTCTGGCCCTGCTCCCTTAAGCAAGCCCAGAGCTTCCTGAGCTGTTCCTGCCCCATTCCAGGACATGTGCCCTGGTGCCCTTCCTGCTCCTGCAGATAAAGCAGGCCTTGGGAAGTCACTGCCCAAAGCAGGGAAAGAGCAGAGGTGAGAGCGCAGCCCAGTCTGCCCTCCCCTTCCTCTGGGAGCTGGGAAACTCCTCTCCTCTGAGACAGCACAGCAGTGTGACAGTGATAGAGGCAAATGGCTGAGAAAATACTGATTTTAGAAGTTCTTTTATATGAAGTAAAATGTGTATTGTGTTGTGGCACTTGACCTCTAAGAACAAAATTAAGAGTAAATGAGAAGTAAGTTGATAAAGGAAGACATTAATGGAGTTGTCCATGAAAGGCAGATGGCAGCCAATTAAACCAAATGGTTTTAAGAGTGGACCATTGAGCTCTTTATATGCAGAGGGCCAATGTGGAAAGGGCTGACTTTCTCTGCAAACACTTGTCTTAAATTAACAGAGCAAAGGAATCTTGAACAGAAAGCAAAAGCTTAACTGCAATCAGTAGCAGTGCTCCTGGTAGTGCTCCTGTGTCAGAAACACTGCTTGGAAAGCTGGAGCAGCAGGATTTGTACCCCACAGGCAGGAATGGTGTGCTGATATGGGCTGTGTGTGTCTGTACAGACAGATGATGGCCTTTCCTTTCTCTCCATGACTGCAGGAAGAAGGGTTTTGGTGGCACAGCTGGAATGGCCTATGTGGGAACAGTGTGCTCCAAGAGCCACGCAGGAGGCATCAATGTGGTGAGATTTCTTTAGTGATCTCTGGATGTGATTGAGATCAGTTATGCACTCTGAAATTCTTCCTGGAAGCACAGAGTCTTTCATAACAAAGCTGAAGTGGCTTATTGGGGCTCTTATGTTGTCCCCAACAATTTCTGACACTTCAGGATATGTCGATCACAGCTCTGTAGTCTTCTGCTCAGCTTCCCCTCGGTGTGCAGCACTCATGCAAAAGGGAGAGGATTTCTCTGGGTCGTTTTAGGCACCTCTGCCCCAAAAATATGTGGGAGCCATGGGTGTTCTCAAATCTGTCCTGTGCTGTCTGACCTGCAGCTGTGACCTCCGTGAGCAGTGTTGGTTCACTGCACGTTTTGTATGGAATTGCAGAGCCTTAAGGAACTGAGCTGCTGGTCTCAGATAACTGGCAGTCCCAGCAATCTGGTTTCTTTGGACTAGTCACAGAAGTGACGGAATTTGCACATTTCGGGAGAACTGGGCTGGTGTGGAGAGTTCTGATTTTTGTGTTAACAATGCAGCTGCTCTGGAAAGTGGAGTTTGTTGGGTGGTATCCCAGAAAGGTTTCTCTGAGGGCTCTTACTGCCAAGCAAATTCCTTACACTTGGTTGGAAATCCAGGGCTGTTGGTCTGAGAATCCTGACAATGTAGAGACAGAATGGCAGAAGTGCACATGAGTGAACACTGACTTTGTCAGTGTAAGCTCTCTGCTGATTCACTCTGTTTCACTCCTGTGCAGTTTGGAAGGATCAGTATCCAGATGTTTGCATCCATCATGGCTCACGAGCTCGGCCATAACCTGGGAATGAACCATGATGACGAACGTGTCTGTCACTGTGGGGCAAGCAGCTGCATTATGAGCTCTGGAGCATCGTAAGTAGCTGACCAAGGGAAGGCAAAGAAGACTCAAAATGCCCCATCCACGTGCTTTGTTTTTATGGATTACTTTCATCTTCAAATTCCCCTTTCAAAGAGTCATGTAGTGTTTGTAATGAGGAAAGCAAACACTCCCCTTCCTCTGCAAACAGAGGGGATGCTTGTGGGTTGGCTTACTGTAAAGCTCAGCTCATTTTCTCCATCGCAGGGGATCAAGGAACTTCAGCAGCTGCAGCGCAGAGGACTTTGAGAAGCTGACACTCAACAAAGGTGGGAGCTGCCTGCTCAATGTTCCCAAGCCTGATGAGACCTACAGCATCCCGTACTGTGGCAACAAGCTGGTGGATGCTGGGGAGGAGTGTGACTGTGGCTCGCCAAAGGTTCGTAGCTCTGTGTTTTCTCAGTGATGCCAGGGCAGCCTTGTGCCCCTCACTCAGTATGTGACAGAGGGGAAGATTTGGTGACATTCAGAGCACTTCTGTCCCCAGGAATGTGAAAGCGATCCGTGCTGTGAGCAAGAAACTTGCAAACTCCGATCTGGTGCTGAATGTGCATATGGTGACTGCTGCAAAAACTGCCAGGTAAGAGACTCCGGTGTTGTTTGGAAGTTGAGAAAAGGAGAGCATTGGCTTAGGCAATGTATCTGTGAGAGGGAGTTGTCCTGCAAGTCCCTGGTCCCATGGGGATTCCGATCAGTCCCTTGTTTGGGGCTCATCACGGGTCAGGTGCGGTGTCTGCTGTCAGGTTCCTGCTGTTGGATGCACTTTTCCCTCCTCTCTCTGCAGCTCCTTCCTGGAGGCACCGAGTGCCGGGCGAGCAGCAACGAGTGTGACCTGCCGGAGTACTGCAATGGCACCTCGCAGTTCTGCCAGCCCGACTTCACCGTGCAGAACGGGCACCCCTGCCACAACCAGGAGGCCTACTGCTACAACGGCGTGTGCCAGTACTACGATGCCCAGTGCCAGGATATCTTTGGCTCCAGTAAGGAAGAGCGCAGCGTTACAGTCTTATAAGAGTTGTGACTAAAGAATACACTGGGTTTATTTGAAGCATATTTACTTTAAGAAAATATATTTTATATAGCAATAAAGTATACTTTATTGCTTTATACTTAAAAATATACTTTTATACTTATTTAATATACTTAATAAATTTGATATACTTATTTGATATACTTATTTGATATACTTACTTAATATACTTATTTGATATACTTATTTGATATACTTACTTAATATACTTAATATACTTATTTAATATACTTCTTTAATATACTTCTTTAGTATATATTTAATATAGTTATTTAGTATACTTTATTGCTTTATACTTAAAAAAATATACCTTTATATATTTTTTCTATAGCAAAGACCAGCTGGCTTTGGCGAGGGATTTGAAATGGTGGTTATGGCTTGGCCTTCATGCATTCTTCCTGTGTTACACTTAGTGTTGTGCTGGGGATTCAATTAGTAATTTTTTTGCACTTATCATTTTGGGGGGGGAGTGTTTCTGCTCTATAGGGCTGTAAAAAAATACTAATGCTAGAATTGGCTCAGGTTAAGTAATTGTTTTTCTCTGTGCTGAATTGTAGCCTGTTTAGTGTTTTGATGGAGTTCCTAAGCTCACTGCTCACTGCATGGCAAATACTCAGTGTAGCAGGGTGGTTGCTCTGGGTGCAGGACACACGGTGAGATGTTTCTGTGCCTGGGTAACGCGGCTCCTCTCTCTGGGGATGTGCTGTTTCTTGCAGAAGCCAAAGCAGCCCCCAACATTTGCTTTGCTGAAGTGAATTCCAAGGGGGACAGATTTGGCAACTGTGGTTTCCATGGCCATGACTACAAGAAATGTTCCAGCTCGTGAGTTGAGCCCAGTGCATTGGGAATTTCTGAAATACATTGTTGGGAATCTATTTGGGTGCTGTAGTGTCAGTTTGGGATATTGTGGTGGGTGCACAGGGGAGGGATGCAGGGCTGTGGTGAGAAGAGTGTGTTCCACATTTCCCATCATGGATTGTGCTTATCCTAAATGTTCACATACGGGAAGACAAGTAGCAAATCATCATGTTTTCCTTAATGTAGAGATTTCAACAGCTTACAGAAGGAAGGGATAAACTACTCTGGCAGTACTGGAATGAGGCCCAGTTCAGCTTTATTTGTCAAGTTGCCTCAATTTTGTTTTCAAGTAGTATCTTCCAGTAGAAAGATTGTATGAAATACATGGTAGTCTTGTTCTCAGAATAAATTCAAGTGTCACTACAGTGTTCCTATGTTGCTGTTGTAGGAATGCCATGTGTGGGAAGCTGCAGTGTGAAAATGTGAAAGCCATGCCCGTGTTTGGAATCAAGCCTGCTATTATCCAAACTCCCATCAGAGGCACCACGTGCTGGGGGGTGGATTTCCAGCTGGGCTCTGATGTCCCAGACCCAGGAATGGTGAATGAAGGCACCAAGTGTGGTAATGGAAAGGTAATTAAAAATTAAGAAGTGGTATCCTAATGTAATAATTCAGGGTATTCACGGGAATAAAATTTTCAGCTGCATTGTTTCATGAATAGTTATGAACATTATTTTTTGATGCCTGTAGTTAATGTAAAACTAAACAAGTCCATTGATTCCCCCCCAGTGCCCAGGACTGCACTGCATGTGCATCAAACATTTAATGAGCCTTTCATTTGTAGGTGAAGCGAAAGAGATTGAGTTTGAGAGCCAGAATCTTTGCTCTGTCAATGAGCAGGAAGAGCTGGCCCACACAAATGCCTTGAAGACAACTTTCAATTAAAATCCAACTAAATTAAAGAGTGAGAGGCTTAGCCATAGCAGAGGAATGTGCATTCCACATGTCCTTACTGGGCACAATTTAATTGCTGTTCCTTTACATTCAGGCTGGAGACAAAAGGCTCCAGTGCCAGCTCAGCCCCATGCTGAGAGGCCTTTTGTGGAAAAGAGTTTCTGCAGAGTTGGGATTTATCAGCGAGAGTGTGAGAGGCTTTGTGGCAGCAAGCACAGCATGGCTGTGGAGCCCCGAGCTAGGAGCAGGGATCTGGGGAGGCAAGGGGGCACTGAAATGCCATCTCCCCTCGTCTGTGCTCATCTCTGTTCCCCAGATCTGCAGACACTTCCAGTGTGTGAGTGCCTCTGTCCTGAACTACGACTGCGATGTGGAGAGGCAGTGCCACGGGCATGGGGTAAGCAGGCAAGAGAGGCAGCAAGTTTTAAAATGGTGATTAGTGATTACTTTTCTGTTTTGTCAAACTGCAGGACTCTCTATAAAATACCTCTAGGCAAGAGAGCCTGTAGCAGTGTCCAAAAAAATCTTTGACAAAACTCTCTGCCAGGCAATAATTCCAAATTCCAGTATTACTAATGAAATTTGACACTGCATCTCACAAAGGGAAAAAAAAAAGCAAAAGCCATGGTGTGTAAGCTGTTGGGATAGCTAATCCTTGGAAGCTCTTCCTGAGCAGTGCTGTGCGTGCCTCAGTCATGTGAAATCTTGGGATGCCTGGCCAAGGGCTGTTTGGAATTGACATGGGAGTTGCATTTAAAGTTCTCCAGGCTGAGCAATACAAGGGACAGGACAGGTCGTGGCTGCTGCATGCAGATTTAAGTGCATGGAAATGAAAGTCACTGAGCATTTGTGTTTTGGAATGCAGGTGTGCAACAACAACAGGAACTGCCACTGTGAAGCAGGCTGGGCCCCCCCGTTCTGTGAGGCCAAGGGCTACGGGGGCAGCGTGGACAGTGGCCCTCCGTACAACGGCAAGTGGCTGGGAGAGCTGTGGGCTGGGGCTGGCCAGGGCAGCCAGTGTGCCAGTGAGCATTGGTGG
This sequence comes from Acanthiza pusilla, assembly GCA_036630365.1. Taxonomy (NCBI): domain Eukaryota; kingdom Metazoa; phylum Chordata; class Aves; order Passeriformes; family Acanthizidae; genus Acanthiza; species Acanthiza pusilla. The sequence continues at coordinate 2,651,055 of JAXCHO010000131.1, forward strand.
ATGGCTCTGCACTCTGTTTCATTGCCAGAGAATTCTGGTAGAGGCTTTCTGCTCAAGGTGTTGCACTTCTCTGTGGCTTTAGGTTTCCCAGGATTGCAGAAGCTGGCTGAGAGAATTCAGGCAGATGAACCAAGGTGGCAAAAAGGGAACTTTATTTACAAGAAGCCTCTTTATATATCCATTAATAACTTAGCAACTATTGGTCAGCAAAGAATCCACCTCCTAAAACCATTGGTCACAACCAAATAACACCTAATACCAAACAAAAAGATTAAGAAAGTAAAAGAATGCAACTTACCTCTATTCTCTCTGACAAAAACCAGAAAGATTCTGAAACAGTGCAACTACACTTCTCTCTCGGGATGCTGGGGTAGGGACCTGTAAGGATCTGGACTGGTTTAGTTCAGGTGCTTTCTGACACCTTGGAACAAAGTTCCTCTTGGACTTCTTTGTATCCAGGCTGGGAAGCACAATTCCTGCATGAGAGAAAGCAAACTGACAGTGCTGGGAAGCTTGCTTTGCTCGCTGAGGGTTTGAAGGTGAAATAGGAAGCCAAAGCCAAGCTCTAATTTGGAGAAGACTTGTGTTGTGTCCATGTGGAATATATAAAGATGGGATTGGTGTAACTTCTGTGGGCTGCAAGAATGATCTTGAAGACTGATTTTAATAAACTGGTGTGGGTTTGGGAAAGCTAGACAGCATGATGCAATGACAGGCTGGAGAAACACACTGGAGCTTGGGCAGATCCCTCAAATCATCAGACAAAAAAGGGAAAGGCTGTTTTAGTACAGCCTGCAGGGGAGAAATTGCTGCATATAAAAATGTCAAGATTAAGAACCCAAGTTCTTTGTCTGCAGCAAGCAGTGGTTGGAGAAGAGGTAGATTTAAGATCAGACCAAAAGGCAGAAGCTCTGTTTTCTTTTCTCGTAAGATTTTTGGTAATGAAACATTACAGTAATGAAAAATGAGGATTGATCTCCTAATTCAACATGATGTTGCAGCCCAAGGTATCATTATATGTACAGATCTAAAAGACAAACAGAAAAGCATCTATTTGGGCATATATCTTGCACTCTCACGGAATTATTTTGTTTTTGTTCTGTGAGAAATGGAAAACAGTTATAGAACCATTATTCCTACCAAATATTCGCTTCTATTATGAGTCAGATGGTGGTAATGCCATGTAAGAGTTATTTCTTCTCCATGGTTTTCCCCTCAGACAAAGACACCTCTCTGCGCAATGGGCTGCTGGTGTTCTTCTTCCTGGTCCTGCCCCTCCTGATCGCTGCTGCTCTGGCCTTTGCCAAGAGGGACAGGCTGAAGCGATGCTTCAGGAGGCTGATGTCCCGCTGCCACTCGTGAGTGCCTTCTCCTTCCTTCCTGCCTTCTCCTCTGCCCTTTGAGTAGTCCATGGATGTTCGTTCACATGAGCCAGTGACAAAGTGTGGAGGCATATCCCAGTCCCAGGATGTCAAGTGAAGGCCCCAGCATGCAGCAGCACATGTAGCTTGCTCCTGGCAATGACAGAAAAGATAAATTCATCCCAAATCTCTTTACTGTTATGTTTGTTCTCGTGCATGGCTGATATGGTTTATATTTTTGGGTCAAAGGGAAGCTGCCAGAGTCCTGAACAGAAAGAGAGTGGTTGTTTTTTTAGGTTTGTGGTAAATATTATCTTCCTGACACTCGATATGTGCTCAGGTAGTATAAATCCAGCTGTCAGGTTCACAGTTCCTGGTTCATGGCCTGCACAGTCATTGTCTTTGGGCTATGTGCTCACACAGACCATATCCTTTGGATTTCAGGTCACTTCAGTCACCTCCTCCTCGGCCAGACTCCGACCCCAGGGACTATCAGCAGAGAGGCTTCTCCCATGGCATGCCTTATGCTCCAAGACCTGTACCCATGGTAGGAATCATCTACTTTCCCTTACTTTGTTACTCTCAAGTAAACAGATGAAGGCAGTTTATTTAATTTTTGCCCTAATAAAAGCTTCAAAGTTACTTCTTCATTTCTGAAAATTGTGTTTCTCCTTGATAAAAAGTAGAGAGAATATTTGTTTCCTGAGGGTTGTGTGGGGAGCTTCTCAGTTTCCCAGTTTATGCTTTGTTGCAGGCTGTGCTCAACTTGACAAGCAGTTTATGTGCTGTGCTGCTCTCTGTTCTCTGTGTCGGAATGCTCACCCCACATGAGAAGGGGAGCAGCTCCCCAGCCCCTCTCTTGTCAGAGCAGCTGTCCTCTGAAAGCCTCAGCCACTCAAAGCACACTCCCAGAGCAAAACAAAAGCTGTCATCATCAGCCTTTCTGTGTTTTCCAAAATCCAGCACTTCCCAGACTGCTGTTGCTTCTTCTGACTGAGTTTCTCAGAGGAAAGAGCAACTCTGGCATTGCCAGGCTGGTTTGCAAGTGGTCTTGAGTGTCACTTAGTGACACAAATATTTCGATTCCCTATGTGCAATTTGTGAACATTCTCATTGTATTTTCTTTGTAGGATATGCATCCAAACACCTTTCCTGTCCCAGCTTACCCAGTTAATCAGCACCCTCAGCAGGCTTTCCACCAGCCCTACTACCCTCCGCCGCAGTACCCGCAGAGGGTGCCCAGCAGGTCAGTGGAGTTCTGCAAATAACTCTTGGCAGTGGCACTGATGGGATTTACGGTCCTGGCTTTCACTCCTGGGAGCCCTGGGGTGTTCCAGCATATGTTGTGTGCAAGCAGGGCTGGCTTTTCATGGGGAGAAGCTTCTCCTTCACTTCACCCTGAAAGGCAGCGCATTGATCCTGCGCTGTCACGGCTGTGTGGTGATGAATGAGGCTCAGAGCACTGCTGTGGGGGCAGATTAGCTCTGCAGGTGGATGAAAGGCCTGTTAAAATTGTCAATTTAAGAGCAAATTACTCAAAATTCTGTCTTTTTGCTGATTTCTGAATGTTATGGTCAGGTGCAAAATCATTTATCTTAACTTTGAACAGAAAGTTTTCCTTTTTTCTTTCATCTTGCTTTGTAATTGTGCATGTAAGATGTAATACTGTGCCATGACAAACACAGTCCCAGGAAGTGCCAGGTACTGAGATGGAACACCCTAATCTAGTTCATGTTGGTGGGGCACTTGTGGGGGCAGGGGGGTCTTTAAACAATTTTGGGGGAAAAGGTGAGTTTTAACAAACAGGAGTTCCTAGAGTGAGGATTTTGGGTGACTGAAGGCACAGTCTGACTGTAGCATGTTCAAAGTGAGTCTTGGCGTGGAGGCTGCGGTTGGGAGCAGTGCTGGGGTGGCTGGGGGTGCGGGCAGTGGCCGTGGCATGGTGGCTGTGATGGCTGTGGGTGCTGTGTGACTGACGGTGTCCCCTCTGTCCCCTGCAGGCCCCCGCCCCCGCAGCAGAAGGTCATACCTCAGGGACCGCCGCCTCCACCGCAGAAATGTTTACCTCAGGGACAGTATTTCCCTTCCCGACCGGCACCTCTGCCTCCCAAATAGCTTTTGGCTTCCTTGGGGCCTTCACGTGAGCTGACCTGTTGGCTGCCACAGCTGAAATTGCAGTTCCCCTTCTGGCATCCCTGCTGCAGCCTGGGACAGGGCAATCGAGAGAGCCAAACCAGGAATGTAGAACTTGACACTAAACAAATACCTCGACCAAAGCTCCAGGGACTGAAACACCCAGCCAGTTCCTTGCTCTGTCCAAGCTTTGCCGCTGCAGCCAGGCTGGCAGCAGGAGTGCAGCAGCCTGCAGGGAAATAGTCCTGAAATCCAGCACATGGGAGTCACTTTGGGTTTCCCCATTTCTGCCATGAGCCCTGGTAAGGAAATTGTCTGATTCGTTGTTGTGTCTCTGTGCGTGAGGAATTGGAGTAACCTGTTTGAAAACAAGGAGATCTGGTCAGTTAATTTACTGTTACTCTGCGTGGACTGGAAAGTGTTTCCCATGTACATGTTGATGGCACAAATTGAATGAGGTCACAGTGGACTTTTTCAGAGGAAGAGAGATATATTTTAAACGTGTTTATGCATGTATATATGTTTATAGATGCATAATAATGCACTTAAATCCTTAACTCCATGCTGACTGACACTAAGCTGTGCTATAGGAGCACTGAGTTTAATGCTTTTTAATTAGAGAGAGGCTAAATGAGACTCCTGTACTAATTCCCACTAATACATGGATGGGCAGTGAAGATAAAGGTACGAGAAGATGCGGCCATATCCTGGTTTTAAAAAGTGGGGTGCTGTTAGGTTTTAATTCAGGTCTGAAGACAGAGCAGCAGTCCCTGCAGAGCACTGGGAAATGGGAAGTGTCTCTGCTTGGACCACCAGAGCTTCTCTGAGCACTTTAAATGGGAACCTGGTGACTGATGCACCCCTCTTTTAATCTCCAAAACTTTGTAGTGTCAGTCAGTGTGCCCCTGAGCTGCTGTGTGTCAGACGAGACTGCCCTCTGCTCCTGCACCACGGGCTAGATTGGATTTTGGGGCTCCTCCTCAGCAGAGGTGCTCAGCATCCCGTGTGCTAGGAGAGGGGGCTGTGGATCCTGAGCCCGTGGTGCCATGGGTAGAAACTGGAGATGTTGTGGTCGCAAGTAGAAATTTATTGCACAGCTTGCTAAAATTGAGGTTCTATTGCACAAACTTGCTAAAAGTGAGGTGAGTGCTGAAAAGAGTTCTGGGTTTCACTCTGTGCTCGCCACAAGCACAGCTCAATCTGTAAAATCCCCCTAATATTGCCAAAAAATAATCCTTCCTCTGTATATACATACATAAATATATATATAGTGTGTACAGTAATAAAATACTTGAACTCCTGTGGTTTCCCATAAACGTAGACTAAGATTTATAACACAATTAAAATCTGTAAAATGTCACCTAGAATTTCACTGACCGTACTGGTGGGGCTCTCCTTTTTGTTCCGAGATAATCAATCACTTCCTAATGTTGCTGTGTCCTGCTCCGCCTGGGCTGTCTGTCTGTCTGTCTGTCCTGAGGAGCTCTAGAGCTGGATGCAGCCCATCTCCAGCCCCGGTCAGAGGGTGGGGAAAGAGGAGGGGATCCAGGGAGTGAAGTCATCCAGAGAGATGTACTTAACTGTGTGTGTCACGCTGTGTGTGAACTAAACTATGCTGAAAATGGTGCCTTTACTAGACAAAGAGTTTTTGTACTCCCGGCGTGCGCACTGGAATAGCCGCAGGCGCGGAGGGCAGGGAGGTGTGATTTTAGAAGCGATTCCACGGACAGGAAATAGCTCCCATTTTTGGTGTTGCATACTGAAGATGACTACTGACTTTCTTTTGTAAAGTGTGTGGGTACCTGTCCCTGGCAGGTCTGGAGCTGGGGGGGCGCGGTCGCCGCCCACGTCCACCTCCTCAGCCGCCCCGGGCTGGTCTCTGGCCAAAGGGCTGTTCCTGCCCCCTTTGTACAGACCCAACGAGCAATAAAGATCCAGTTTTGTACAAGGCTCTGCCTCAGCCTCTGCTTCAGGGAGGGAGGGAGGGAGGGACGGAGGGGCTGTGGCTGGTGGGGCAGTTACCTGTGGGACAGTTACCGGAGGGCTGTGCGGCACTTACTGGTGGGCTGTGGGGCTGTTAGGTGTGGGGCAGTCACTGGTGGGGCTGTTACTGGGGGGCTGTGGGGCAGTTACCTGTGGGGCAGTTACCGGAGGGTTGTGGGGCTGTTAGCTGTGGAGCAGTTAGCCGTGGGGCAGTTAGCCGTGGGGCAGTTAGCTGTGGAGCAGTTAGCCGTGGGGCAGTTACCTGTGGGGCAGTCACCAGTGGGGCAGTTACCGGAGGGTTGTGGGGCAGTTAGCCGTGGGGCAGTTACCTGTGGGGCAGTTACCGGAGGGCCGTTACCGGCCGGCCATGGGGCCACTTTGTGCCATGCCACCGCTGCTGCTCCTGCTCCTGGAGCTGCTGCAGGAGGCCGGGCAGGGTCCCCCCGTGGCCCCCACTCAGCAGGACTGGGCTCAGCCATGGGGGTCTCTGTCCCCCGGGGGTTGGAGGGCTTGGTCCCAGGTCACGATCCCGCAGCAGCTGGGGACAAACACGACAGGAACCGCGGGGCTACAGCAGGCATGGCGTGGGGCTCCGGGGTGGCTGGGAGGAGGGAGGGAGAAGTGAAGTCTTCACCTGCAGAGGAGGGCTGGGGGAGCTCAGATGTGGTGGCAGCTGGAGCAATGTCACCACAGCAGAGCTGCCACACCATGATGGCTGCACCCGCGCTGTGCTCCCCCGTGGTGTTTGCAGCAGCCCTTGGATCGTGCTGTTCTCAATTCCCTATTCCTAATTCTCCCCTTCTCTGCTTTTCGGTGACCACAAGGATGCAGTGTCCTACACCCTGAGGATTGAGGGGAGGCCGTACACCATCCACCTGCAGCAGCAGTGAGTGGCCCTGCCCTTGCCCTCGCTGGCAAGAGCTGCCCTGTCCCTGGTGGCTGCAGGAGCTGGAGAAGCTCGAGCAGCTCAGGGTAATGGACGCTGCTGTAAGTGCCTCACTTTGCACCTTTCTCTTGTAGTGCCTTTTTATCTGATGATTTCCAGACTCACACATCCACTGAGCAGGCACCTCTGCACTCTGATTCTGCCCACGCTGAGGTAACCTGGCCTTGCCTTGGGCTCTTTGTGTGCCAAATATCTCTGCCCAAGGCAGCCTGGTGAGAGGATTGCCTTCCCAGCCACGGAAGGAGCTCCCTGTGCTCTTGCTTTGTAGGGAGGCTGCCACTACCGAGGCTACATCGATGGCTTCCCCGGCTCGGCAGTGACCCTCAGCCTCTGCTCGGGGCTCAGGTAGGGCACCAGCAGTGTCCCTGTGCTGTCCCCTCCATGGGCACGAGCCAGGGATGCCCTGGCAGCCTGGTCTGGGGACAGCTGGTGCTGGGGCAGCTGTCCCCGTGCCCAGGAGCGAATGACCGATGCCTTGGCAGGGGCTTGCTGCAGTTTGAGAACATGAGCTATGGGATCGAGCCCCTGGGCCACTCGCCTTCGTTCCAGCACATGGTGTACCGAGTGAGCCAGGAGCACTCAGCAGGGTCCCCCCTGGCCCACAGCCCCCCCAGGACAGGGCTGGGCGGGCTGGAGGCCTGGGAGATGTTGGACAAGGCCCGTGGGGATGATGAGGTGAGTGGTACCTGTCCTTGCAGTGTCCCTGTCCTGTGAGGAGGGGTCTGATCTGGCTGGAAGCTGTGGCCAGACCCTTGGACATAAGCTTTGAGCAGCACAGCCAACAGCAGCAGGGAGGTGACCAGAGAATGCAGAAATCTCTACTTTGGAGCCCATTTTCTCTTTCAGCCTCTCTCAGCCGCTGCACAATCTCCCAAATACCTCACAGTGTACATGGTTTTGGACCAGGCTTTGGTAAGTCCATGGCAGCCACTTTTTTCTTGTCTTTGTCTGACCTCTGTGAGCATGGAAATGGTAACGTTTCCCAGCTTTTACATGGATTTGTTTTGCCTTTTGAAAAGTTAGGTGTACTGTGGATTTTGTAGGAAAGAGGAATGTGAATTTGTAGCTCATATCTCCATGGCTGGGTGTTGGGAATCATTTCAGTGTTCCAACACTGTTCTGCTTCACCCTGGTAAGTGCTTTGTCTGCTCTTGTGTCCTCTTGGGTTGTTTTTCAGTACAACTATATGGGATCAGACCCGAACGCTGTGACACAGAAGATAATCCAGGCCTTCGGTTTAATCAACAACGTGAGTTCTGAACTCTGGTTTGTATTGCAGTGAGATGGGGAGCAAGGGGGACATTGATGTTAGCAGTGACCACCTCTTTCCTAGCTGCCTTTGGCTTTAGGAGGGTATCATGTAAAAAATTCCATGTTTCCTGAGAAGGTTTTTCCTCTGGACACGTCAGGCTGCCACAGAAGAACATCTTTCCCCATGAGGTGGCCCTGTCTCAGGCAGAGGTACAGATAAAGAGGCAGTTTGCCTCAGGGCAGCCCAACCCCAGCACTGTGAGCACTCCTGGGCTGCTCCCCTCTGTGCAGCAGAGCCCTGATCTCACTGATCAATTAACCTGCTTGCCCTCAGGTGCTCATAACCCACTCCAGTCCTGTTCTTTTCTCCACTGCTGCTCTCATGGTTCACGTGTGTAATGAGAAGTTATTCCCAAACCCCCTAACACTTCTTACGGACGTTTGGACTTTGGCTTAGGCCTCTTGCTCTATCTCTTTATTCTTTAAGAATGTGTGTGTTGATTCTTTTTGGCTACATATGTCACTGAGGCACTGACAGCAGTAATTTGCTTTTGCCACATTTACTGTGCGCAGAGCAGTGACTCTGTATGAAGGGAAGGTGTGAGAGCAGATGTTTCCTCTCTTATACTTTCAGATGTTTAATCCCCTTAATGTCACCATTGTGCTGTCCTCCCTGGAGCTGTGGGCAGAGGGGGACAAAATATCGACAGCGGGGGACACAGATGACCTTCTGCAGCAATTTTTACAGTGGAAACAGCTGTCTCTGGAGCCACGGGTGCATGACATTGCTTCTCTCTTAGGGTAAGATAAAGGCTCATTAGTGTTAAAAGTCACATGGTAGAAATCAGTCAAGCCAATGTAAGTTGAAATATAAAGGATTCCTTTGACAAATACTTCTTAAAAAATCTGTATTTCCTACATATTTCCTAAATCCTTAATATTCTGGAAATATTTCTTCGAAGACATTCCTCTAGCCAGCCTTTCAGTGGTGATGCAGCAGCTGCAGTGGTGCTGTCTGTCCCTTCCCACCTGCCCTGGCTGAGGAGTTGGGGACAGCAGCAGCCCCCAGCCCCTGCCTGGCACCCAGAGCCTGCCCCAGCTCCCCTGGGGACAGCAGAACAGTCAGGGGCACCAAGGGCACTTACCACAGTGAGAAGGTGTCCCTGGGGCGTCCAGTGACCACACCTGTGTTCCAGGTACAGGGACCAAGGAGTGTTCCTAGGCGTAGTGGCTCCAGGAGAGGCGTGTCAGAGAGATGCTGCTGCCAAAGTGGCCCTGGTACGGTCCCACCTGTCCCCTCCTGTCCCCACCAGCCCACGTGGCTGTCACCACAGAGCTCACCCACGGGCAGAGGGACGGGGGTGGACGGGAGGGTGTGGGAGTACCTGCGGCAGGAGCAGGGATCTCTGCAGGGAGCTCTAAACTGCAGCAACTCCTCTCTCCTCATTCCCTGCAGTTCCGTGGGAATGTGACGCTGGAGTCCTTGTCCGTCCTGCTGGCACAGCTGCTGGGCAGCAGCCTGGGCATGAGCTCCGATGGCTCCCGAGGCTGCGGCTGCCCCGGGCGGCTCTGCGCCATGAGCCCCCAGGCGCTGTGAGTTGTGGGGCTGTTCTGCCCGCGGGGCTGGGGCAGGTGGGGTGGGGATGGGGGTGATTGCATGGTGTCCCCTTGTCAGAGGTGTCCTCAACAAAGGTTGTTCCATTGCAAAAATTACAACAAATTAGAGTCATAGACTCATGGGATCACTTAGGTTGAAAAAGGCCCCTGAGACTGTTGAGTCCAGCCTTTGACAAATCACCACTTTGTCACCTGGACCACAGCCCTGAGTGCCATGTCAGTCATTCCTTGAACACCTCCAGGGATGGGGACTCCACCACCTCCCTGGGCAGCAATCGCAATGCCTGACCACCATTTCAGTGAAGAAATGCCTGCTTCTATTCCTTTAAGAAGGAAAAAACAATTAATTAAATAGCAATTCAGTGCTTAATTTGACAAAGGAGACCTTTGCTCTCAAAAATGGAGGTACTTCTGAATTTTTCTCAGACTCTGTTAGCAATGTGCTGTAGATCAGGTGAATTGACAGACCCCTGGGGCCATCATACCCTGGGGCCATCGTACCCTCTGCCAGCATCTGGGTGAATCCTTGACTTGCACAGAGCTTTGGAGAGAGTGTGGGGCGGTGAACGTGTAACACAGCAGCTGATAATTGCTTTATTTTAGACATTTCAGTGGGGCAAAAGCCTTCAGTAACTGCAGCGTCTGGGACTTTGAGAGGTTCCTGCAGCAGGGCCGAGGCGCGTGCCTTCTCGACAGACCCCGCCTGGGCCGCGTGTCCCGCCAGGGCAGAGCTGTCTGCGGCAATGGTGTGGTGGAGGATGGCGAGCAGTGCGACTGCGGCACAGCCAAGGTGGGGCCGTGGGGACCGGGGCTGGAATCCCTGCGTTTGTGCTGTGCCGAGCATTGTGCTGTGCGTTTGTGTGTGCGGAGTAACCAACCCGTGAGACTGGGGCAGCGCTGTGCCGGGGAGCAGCCCAGGAAGGGTCGTGTTGGGTTTGAGATTGTTTCCGTGTGGCACCAATCTGGTGACACCATTTCCCATTTGTTCTGCTGGATATTGCCCAAGGAATACGGGGAGAAGGAGCAGGAAGAGAACCTCCAAGGTACTGAAAAGTAAAATATGGGTTTGCCATGTGTCCCCAGGAATGCCTGAAGAACAAGTGCTGCACTACAACATGTACATTAAAGCCGAAAGCAAAATGTGCCACTGGATTATGTTGTAAAAAATGTCAGGTAAGGCACATTTTTATAATTACCACAAAGTCATTATTTGTTTTTTGAGAAATAGTATGTTCCCATGCTGATGGATAGAGCCAAACTTCTGCTGTGCAATGGGGAAAGTTCCTGGGGTTAGGCTCTGGGGTTCCTGGGGTTAGGCTTTCCACCTCAGCTGTTGGGAACCCCTGGGGGAGTGCCACTGGGGGACTGTCCTGGGCAGTGTCACACGCGTGGTCACCTGCGTGCCTCAAAGGGCCCCAGGGCCAGCACTGGGGGCTTGTGTGGGCTGGGGCTGGCGGGCACGGGAGGCTGCAGAGCTCTTGCTCCTGTGCAGTTCAAGAGGAGGAACTCGCCGTGCCGCCCGGCCGCCGACGCCTCGTGCGACCTGCCCGAGCTGTGCAGCGGCTCCTCTGCGTCCTGCCCCGCCGACGTGTACGTGCAGGACGGGCACAGCTGCGGCCGCGGCACCGGCTACTGCTACCAGGGCCGCTGCCAGAGCTCCGACCTGCAGTGCAAGCAGCTCTACGGCAGAGGTAACAGCCGTGGCACCTGCTGGTGGCACTGGCACTGCCCCGGGCAGGGGTGGCTGCAGCATCACGGTGCTCAGTTTGTACCTTTGCTCTCCTGGGTGAGAGTGGGGCACCTGGAGGGAAGGGAACAGCTTTAGAAAAATATTTCAGGCTCTGTTTTGGCTCTGGTTAACCAAGTCCCCCAGTGCTTCACAGAGAAGAATGGAAAGAACAGAAAGCAAATTATTATCTGTGGGCAAAGTCAATCAGAGAACTTCCCTGTTTGCTACTCTCCTGCTGATTCCTGAGGTTCAGAACTGCTGGGGGTTTGGGCAGGGATATGTATGTTTTCCCTAATTAAATCATGAAAAATGACATTGTTATTACCATAATATGTTCCTTTGTGTTCCATTTAACTGTAACAAATATTATTGCTAAACTTGTAGATTCAAAGAATGCTCCTGTGGTCTGTTATGAGGAGATTAACAGCCAAAAGGACAGGTTTGGGCACTGCGGGGTCAAGAGTGGAAACAAGTACCAGCCCTGTGCTTGGAGGTACGCCGGGGAGGGGGCACTGGCTCTGCTAAAAAGTACATTTAATTGGGATTGGACAGTCAGGGAAAGTGTCAAGACTCCAGTCCATGGTGAGATTTGTGAAGCAATAAATAGCTTTATGTGTGTTCTTGTTATGGTGTCTCTCCTATGTCACACATCCTCTCTTGGAGCTCCCAGTCCTGCTGATGTTTTCTCACCAGTGGTCATCAGGCATTTTCTGTGTGTGTGTTTGATTCACATCCTGTGCAAATTGAATTTCCAGGGATCTCAGGTGTGGGAAGCTGATCTGCACGTACCCATCCAACAAGCCCTTCCCATCAGACCGTGCTGCTGTGATTTACGCCCGAGTGCGCGAGCATTTGTGTGTCTCTCTGAACTATCTGAATGTGCCAGCATTGCTGGATCCGCTTCTGGTTCCCCCAGGGACAAAGTGTGGCTCTGGAAGGGTAAGGAAATATGTTGTAATCATCTGAAATTACAAATATAAACTGTAAATATTAACAAGATTTTAGAATCACTTGCTCCTTTACAGCAGTGTGCTTGATATTTAAAAACACTCTTAAAACTTGCAAATGTCACATTAAAGGTTTGGTGGGGTGTGAGCACTGAACATGACCTGGCCCCAGGGCAGAACTGTGTTTTTTTTTAGAATAGTGTGTTTTCCTTCCCCTTTGGGCCACAGCCTGAGGTGCTGAGCGCTGTGTGGGTGAGGCAGCACTGGGCTGGAGCTGCCATGGTTTTCCCCAGGTGTGCATAAACAACACGTGTCACCCACAGTCGGTGCTGAGGTACAGCTGTGACAGCAAAGCCAACTGCCACGGCCACGGCGTGAGTCGCACAGGGTGCTGGGGCTGGGGGCAGGTGGGATGAGCTCGCTGCACACCTGTACCCTCCCTGGGCCTTGCAGGTGTGCAACAACAAGGGCAACTGCCACTGCTACCCGGGCTGGCAGCCCCCGGACTGCCGCAAGAAAGGGTCCCGCCTCGGGGGCAGCACGGACAGCGGAGTGCAGCTGGCACCGGGAGGTGAGGAGGGCAGCAGGGACAGGAGGGGATCCATGGGCAGGGGTGGCAGTGCCCCTGCCCAGCTGGCACTGGGAGGTGAGGAGGGCAGCAGGGAGGGGATCCATGGGCAGGGGTGGCAGTGCCCCTGCCCAGCTGGCACCGGGAGGTGAGGATGGCAGCAGGGACAGGATCCATGGGCAGGGGTGGCAGTGCCCCTGCCCAGCTGGCACTGGGAGGTGAGGAGGGCAGCAGGGAGGGGATCCATGGGCAGGGGTGGCAGTGCCCCTGCCCAGCTGGCACCGGGAGGTTAGCATGGCAGCAGGGAGGGGATGGGATGGGTGGGTAGGGGTGGGCAGCATGGACAAGAGTCTCCATCTGACACCGGGAGGTGAGGACGGCAGCAGGGAGGGATCCATGGGCAGGGGTGGCAGTGCGCCATGCCCAGCTGACACCGAGAGCTGAGGATGGCAGCAGGGACAGGAGGGGATTCCATGGGCAGGGGTGGCAGTGCCCGTGCCAGCGGAGGTCTCTCCTGCCAGGCCTGCCCCTGCAGCGAGCGGTGGAGTCTGGGGAGATGGCGTGGCTGGTGCTGGGCTCTGGCCTTGTCCTGCTCGTCCTCACCGCAGCCCTCGGCCTCAGCCTGTGGCGGCAGCAGGTGCTGGGACAGTGCCATGGGTGGCACCCCCCGGGCACGGAGGGGTGAGTGGGGCCCTGCCTGCCTGGGGTCCTTGGAGGGATGGGGGACAGGGCCATGGTGTCCCCAAGAGGGCTAAGGGCATCCCTGGGAGGGGAGGGAAGGGGTGAGGTGATTCCCTTGGGGTGTACAGGGTGATTCCCAGGGGTCATGAGGACATTCCCCGGGGCTGAGGTGACCTCTGGGGGCTGAGGCGCTCCCTGAGTCAAGTCAGGGCCAAGACACCATCGTAGGTCCCCCCGCAGCACCAGCCAGGACATGGACAGGGACAGGGAGATGGAGCGAGACCTGGAGCTCAATCTGGAGCGAGACCTGGAGCTCAATCTGGAGCCAGACCTGGAGCCCAATCTGGAGCCAGAGCCAGAGCTGCAGACAGAGCTGAAGGCAGACACAGCCCCAACAGCAGAGCCAGGGCTGGGACAGCACTGCGGGCACTAATTAAAGGTGTTTGGCAAAGCTGGTGTCATGGCCAGTGCCCTGAGGTTTTATGCTATTGTAGTTTGTGCTTTGTCAGAGTTAACCCAGCTCTCGGGTCCAGGGGGCACAGCTGCTGGGATCGTCCCCTCTTCTCTGTGGTGGTTGTGGTTTGCCCATCTCTGGGGGCTGTGAAGCTGCCTGATGCTGGGGCTGTCCGGCAGGGACTGGTCAGTGCTGTGGCTGCCTCTGAATGGACCTCTCCTGCATGGCTGTGGATGAGTGTCCTTCCTCAGGGCTGGGGACCAGCGAAGGTCACTCCCTCACGTGGTGGTCATGGCAGTGACTGTGAGGGTGTCACCTGTGTTTTGTATGTGAGGTGTATGTTTCCTGCAGTGCCCTTGGACCCCTCAGAGATGTCCATCCTGCAGTCGGTGCCCCTGGCCCTTCCCTCCCCACGCTCACGGTGCCTCCAGCCCCAGCCCTGTCTGCACAGGCAGCGCTCACAGTGCTGATTTTCCCCCAGAAAGCTGCAGTTTGGGAAGACCCTGCTCAGGGCACGCTGCTGAGCCCCCCTCAGGTGGTGGGACCCCACTGGAGCCCCACTGACCCCATGGGGAAAACAGCAGCATCCACTGTTTGACACATCTCTGGCCACATGACAGCACGAGCTTTCCAGCAGGGACCACCCTCCACCAGGGACAGTGAGGTCAGCAGCCCCTGCACACAAGTGTGACATTGCCAGGATCGTGGGGATCCCCTGCTGCCGAAACTGTCCCTGAGCTGCCACCGCAGGCCATGTCCATGCAGGGTCCCATGGCAGCCCCTGGGGACAGCTCACAGCCCCTGCTCCCCGAGAGAGGCCCCCAGGCTTCCCGGGGGTGGATGCCCATGGGGATGGAGGTTAATGTTTGCTCCATGACAGAGCTTATCAGCAACCTTTAGCCGTGTTTGCTCAGACCCTCTGGCCATTGGGCAGCTGTCCCTGCTCTGCCCCAGGACAAGGTACGGCACACGCTGCTGGCTCAGTGAGTGACCATCCTGCCACCACCGCCAGGGCCCGGCCATGGAGGCCAGCGGTGACACGGAGGAGCCCCCGCTGCCTCTGGCGCTGAGCAGGTTCCAGGTCTCCGAAGAGTTTGGCTTCCTGCTTCCCGAGCCTCTGGTAGGAGCTGGCTGTGCTGCCCATCTGCATGGAGGCAGGCAGGAAGATAGAGGGGCTGCTGAGCAGCTTTTGGGGGGACTTGGATTCAGCACTTTGCTATTTACAAAGAGCAGTGAGGAAGGCAGGTGCTATTTTGGCACAGGCAGTTTCATAGGACAAACCCCTACCATTTAAAATTATAAAAGCAGCTGCAGCAAGTGGCACAGAGGAGAGGAGAAGGAGCTGTGCCATATACACATGGCCTTGGCTCTATAGGATTTTGGGGAGCACAGGAAGGGCAGGTCTCCTGTGCCCAAAGTGGAGCTATTTATCACTAGCCTGGCTCCACAGTGGCAGTGCCTGTGGACAGACAGATTGTGTTCATCACCCGTTAATTTGTGACCACACGGGCTCGGCTCACAGGAGGGGGAAGCAGACACAAGCCCTCAGCAGTGGTGTGGAGGCCGGGCGGGTGCTGGGAGCCTGGGCACATTCACAGCCTCCCCTCTGCCTCTCTCCACCAAGACAGAGCTGCCGGCGCCCTATGGCCCCTGGATGGACATCGCCCGGGAGCTGCCCCAGCTGATCACGAGCCATCGGCTCCGCTCGCGCGTTCACCAGGTACGGTGTTCTCCTCCTGCCTCTGGAACTCCCTCAAGCCTTGGTCTGACACAGCAGTGTCTGCAAAACATGTGGAAAGGCAGCTCAGCAGCAAGGATGTGTGCTGAGCCAGGGCTGACAGCAGGTGACAGCAAAGCCTTACCATCGGCACAGAAATAACTCCGCAGCAGATGCAAGAGCTCAGCAGGAGCCAGGGCTGGAGCAGGGACCCTCTAGGTGTCACAAGAGCCGTGCCTCACCCCAGCCACACTCCCTGCCAAAGGGGCACAGGTGTTTGACCCTTTTGGTGCACAGGGATCAGCTGCTCCCATGGGCATCCCTGAACCAGGGAGAGGAACTCCTTTTTGAGAAAAATCCCACGGATTACTCTCCCTGGTCACAAACCAGCAACAGTGCAGCAGGAGCAAATCTTGCAGAGCAGGTGGGAGTGGAGGCTTAAAAGGAAGGGGAGAGGCACTAGAAGGGTTCCCCCGGGCTGGGGGGCAGCCCCTCCACCGCAGGGGCCTTGGCATCGCTGGCGCTGCCCCTTGCTCCCGAGGGTTTCCCTGGCAGATGCCGCAGCTGAGCACCCAGCACCTCCGAGGACGCGAGGAGCTGCACTTGGCACACCTGGTGCTCAGTTTCATCACCATGGGCTACGTCTGGCAGGAGGGCGAGGAGGGCACCGTGCAGGTAAAGCAAGGCAGAGCAAGTCCACCTGCTCTTTGGGGTCTGGGAGCTGATGCTGCTTGCCTAGAACTTCTCCCCTGGGAGCAGAGCCCCTTTGCTGTGGCTGCAGCACAGTGTCCCTCCTGCCTGGCTGCTGCCTGCAGACAGGCACCTTTCAGCAGCCTGACAGCATCCCCATCTTCCCCTGTGTTTTGTGCCACCCAGGTCCTGCCCCGAAATCTCGCTGTGCCCTACTGGGAGGTCTCCCAGGCCCTGGGCCTCCCGCCCATCCTCAGCCACGCAGACTTTGTGTTGGCCAACTGGAGGAGGAAGGACCCCAACGGGTAAGCCAATGCCAGCGGATGGAGCGCGGTCCTTGCTGCAGCTGGGCAGCACTGATGAGCAGGTGTTGGGGACAGACTGCTCCCACACTGCTCCTGCTCTGCCAAAATCCCTTGAATCCCACCTTGGCTGGGGTCAGCCTCACGGGTGCAGACACTGGGACTCTGTGGGTGTCTCTGGGAGCAGTCCATGGAGACAGCTCCTCTAGTCCCTGCAGAGCACAGCCTGTCACTAGAACAATTTATAATATATTTCTCTCTCTCTCTCTCTGCCCCCCTTTTCTTGTGCCACCATAACCAAAATGCCTTCAGGCCTCTGGAAATGGAGTAAGTAGTTAATGCTCATTTGTTTTCTAAAGGTGTTGGTTTTGTTTGGCTTGGCTCAGCTCTCCAGCACAGCTCGGGCTGAACCTCTCTGGATGTGTGCACACAAGAACAGTGTTTGTCACACAAGAACAGTGTTTGTCACACAAGAACAGTGTTTGTCACACAAGTGCCACTGCAATAACAGCAAAGTGACTGCAGCAGAGCTGCTGCCTGCTCTGGCTGTGCAGATCCAGGGCCATGGGCCATGGGAGGGCACAGGGAGGGTGGCAGGTCCCCCAAAACCAGAGCAGTCATGCTCCCCTGTCATTCTGTGCCAGCTCCTCTCTCCTGAGTCTGGGAGGGCTTTGTTCCAAGGGCTCAGTGGGTCCTGCAGTGCGCAGGGAGATCCTGAGCCACCTAATGTCTCTGCTCTCCTCCTTTGTGCAGGAACCTGGACACCATCATCACACTGCCTGGGGGAGACAGCCTGCGGGGCTTCATCCTCGTCACCCTGCTTGTGGAGAAGGCGGCTGTGCCTGGCATTAAGGTGGGCACCGCCGTGCCCCGGGGCTCTTTGCTCACCTGTAAAGTGCCTGAGGTGCACCCCACAGTGTCCCTGTCCCTGAACATGGGCTGGGGAAGGGGCAGAGCTGGCACGGGTGGCAGCAAATGTCCAGAGCAGCTGCACACAGACATCCTACCCCTTGGTCACTTGGTGCTCTCCCTCCTCTCCTCTCCTCTCCTCTTGCAGGCAATCTCCCAGGCCCTTGGTGCCATCCTGCAGCGTGATGAGGACGCCCTGCACAGAGCCCTGGAGCAGCTGGCTGGGGCCATCGAGGCCATGAGCGAGGCACTGAGGAGGATGCACGGTGAGAGCAGCACGGCCCTGCACACACTGCAGCTCATCACATTGGTGTGACCACCAAACACCTCTGACCTGACTGACTTCCTTCCAGACTATGTGGATGCAGAAGTGTTCTACTCTGTGATCCGGATATTCCTCTCTGGGTAAGTGCAGCCTGTGTCCCTTCAGAACCTCTGTGCTGACAGCCCCCAGGGCTGGGGGGGCTGGGGGTGTGCAGGGAAGGGCAGCCCAGAGGGGATGTGGAGTCCCCCAGGGTAGGGGAGGCACCAGCACTGAGTCTGGCAGTGATGCTCCAGAAAACACCATGATCCTGACCCTCAGGGATTCCTAGGATCAGCTGGGCATGGACTGTGGCCAAGGGCTGGGGTCTGCCCCCCTCCAGCTGCTCTCCATCCCACACTTCAGCTCAGCTCTGACAGCCCCAACAGCCTTTGCACAAATGAATCACTCCTGCTCTTGGCCAAACAATTTTGACAGGAGAAGAGGAATTTCTCTTTACTTCCACACTGTGTACACAAAGCTGCAAAGCCGAGCAGGGGCTCTTCCCACTGTGTGTTAAGGAAACATCTGTAACATCCCTTGCTGCTGCTCTGTTACAATTCTGTCAGTCGAAAAAAAGAAAATCTCCCCCAAATGCTGAAAACGCCATTTGGCCAAGGCAGAACCACGGCCCCAAGAGCCCAGCACGGCATGTTCACCATCCCTCAGCATCCCTGTGGGGCTGCAGCATCTGCAGGCGCTCGCTCCCAGGCTTCTTAGGGGGGTTCTATTTTTATTTCTCTCCATCGTATCTCAGCATTCCCAAGTAAAAGGCTCCATGCATCATGATTAGGTTTCTCTCATTTTTTATCCAAGCTGACCTTGTCTCGATGGTCATCAGCCTGGGAAATCATGCCTTTTAAATTCCCTTCTGCTTATAATAACTTCCCACTAGTAGAGGTTACTATAAATACAATCCTGGGAGAACTAAAAATATTCTGGTATTTGATAATGAATCTATTTTCTCTGCGGTTTGTGTAAATTCTGTTCCTGCAGCCCAACAGACACTGCAGCCAGCACCGAAAGCTTCATGGAACGGTGCATTCTGCTAAAGGTCAACAGATATTTTTGTGTCAGACACTTTATCTCCCTGAAATCGTAACTCCTCTCTCCATTTGGGAGCAAGCCCTTCTCCATTTTGGCACAAGGGGGGCTGACAGGGTCTGAGTCCAGGGTGTGTGGGGGGAGGCACCAGCAGGGCTGGCTCACAACCTGCCCAGGACCAGCAGCTCCAGAGGGTGGAAATCCCTTCCCTTCCCTGCCTTGTTACCTGCAGAGATAAGTAGAGGCAGCCTGGCCTGGCCTCTGTTTGTCATTTAAAAATCTTTAAAGACATCAGCTTGAGTAACAGGAACAAAGGAAAATCCAAACTTTAGGGGCTCAGGAGTGTTTGGGTGACTGTCTGCTTCTCCAAACAGCCCCTGAAATTCAAGGAATTGATGTAAAGTGCCTCTGTTGCCCAGACAAGTGCCCCCTCCCCTCTCCCACACTCAGGGCAGCTCTGCTTGCACAGACCTTCCTGAGCTGGAGCAGGAGGTGCAGCCAGGCAGGGCAATGTGTCCTGGGACAGTGCCACAGGGTGCTCATCAGGGCATGGAGATCCCAGACAATGCTCTTCTGGCAAAGCAAGTCTAAGGATTTCTCCCTACACCCACGGCCTCACTGTGTGCCTTGGCACAGCCTTTGATTTCCACGTTTACCTCCCGTTTGAGGAGGGCTGGCACGGCTGAGCTGGAGCAGGAGATCCACGGGCTGGGCCAGGCAGGTTTTGCTCAGTCTTGGCCAGCCCAGGGTCCCTTTTCACAGCCCCTGTCCCCATGGCCCCTGCCTGACTGCCGTGTCCCCTCCTCAGCTGGAAGGACAACCCTGCCATGCCGCACGGGCTCATCTACGAGGGGGTGTCCCCGGAGCCGCTGGCGCTCTCGGGGGGCAGCGCGGCGCAGAGCACGGTCCTGCACGCCTTCGATGAGCTCCTGGGCATCCGCCACCGCGACCAGAGTGGTAAGGCAGGAGCTCCTTCTTTTCCAGAGCAAGTGTGGGGCAGGGGAAGAGATGAGCCAGAGTCGTGTCCATGACTGTGCCGGGCAGGAGGATGTGTGCCCATCCCATCCTCGCAGAGACTGCCTGGGACAAGGCCCTGCCCCGTTCTAGGGAGGAAGATCATAAATGTGGCTCTGACAGGTGCTTCCTCACCATGGCAAATCCACAAAATGACACAGTTGGCTTTCTGCATGTCAGCTTCTTACTTAGGTTCCCTGTGGGCCCAGAGATGAGGGAGCAGAGCATGAAGTCATCCTGCCAGTGATTCACCTCATCCATTCACATAGCTCCACATTAGCCCAGACCACAACTGAAATATTTACCAGAAATTAGCAAAATCTCTTTACTAGCAAAAAAACCCCAAACCAAACCAAAAGGCTGGGCTCAGGGCTAAACCCTGCCTTTTAGGGTTAGGACCAGCCCTAATGGAGCACTGACCTAATATGGGTTTTCTCTCTCACTTAACTGGAGGCAGAGCAGAGGAGGCTGTGCAGGCTGTCCGTGGTCCCTGCAAACTGTGCCAGCACCAGAGCTCCTGCCCAGCTTCTCTCTTAGAATTCTCTCTTTAATTCACTTACCCACAGCTTGTTCCTTCCTTTGCGGTGCCTTGCAGCCGCCTTCCTGCACAGGATGAGGGACTACATGCCGCCCCCGCACAGAGCCTTCGTGGAGGAGATCCATGGGGCCGTGTCCCTGAAGCAGCACGTGCTGTCCTCTGGGGACACGCGGCTCCGTGCCGCCTTCAACCGCTGCGTGTCTGCCCTGACAGACTTCAGGTCCTACCACATCACGGTTGTCACCAAGTACATCACCATCGCGGCGGCCAAAGCCAAGGCTGGGCACGCAGAGCCAGGAGCCAGGGCTGGTGCCTCTGGGGCAAAGCCCCCGACTGCCCTGGAGGCCAAAGGGACAGGCGGGTCCCACATCTTCAGCTTCCTGAAGAGCATCAGGGACAGCACCAGGGAGGGGTTGATAAGCGCCTGACCCACCCTGAGGGCTGGCAAGGCGCTGCCCAAGGTGGGTCAGGAGCCCAAGGTGGGTCAGGAGCCCAGGGTGGGTGCAGGAGCCCAAGGGGCTTCAGTGTCTGTCTGGACAATCCAAGGTCCAACACCTCCCCTGGGCAGCAGTGTCCCCACCTGAGCACGTCTGGGACATGAGGAACATGGTCGGGGCTGCTGAGAGAGAGCAGTGCTGCTGCTGCTTGTCCCCAGCAGACACACAGTGAGCTCAGCATCCTCCCCGGGCCCGGGATGGGCACAGTGTCCTCCCGTGGCACTGATGGCAGCACATCACCCGTGTCCCTCCATCCCCAGCGCTCTCCTGCCCACCCCGGCGTGGGGCTGCAGGGATGGGCACGGTGTGAATAAAGCTGTGGACTGTGAATAAAGCAGCGATTCCCCACCCAGCGTGGGGCTGTCCCCGTGTCCCTCCCGACATCGCAGCGCTGCTCCAGCACCAGGTGGCGGCACGACCCCGCGGAGGGACAGAGGGACAGCAGGAGCCATGGAACACCAGTGGGGATTATTGGGGGGCGGAGGGATGAGGGGAACAGCGAAGGGCAAGGAGGAGCTCTGCACTGTGCCCCCAACCTCTGGCCCCTGGCCACGGCTCCTCTGCCCCACACCTGCACAGGGACTGTGGTTACTCCACAGGGGAATCCATCAAACACCAATTCTCCCATGGTGGCAGTGACACTGAAGCCACTCAAACCCCACCGTGAGAGTGTGGATGAGCAGAGGGAGCCAAGCTGTGAGATAAAGGGGGGTGGGAGGCTGGAGTTCACGGGCAGAGGCTGCACGGGGGCACAGGGGTGTTCTCCACAGCCAAATCCACTGCCCGTCTGGTTAAGGGCTCAGGATGGCACAGAGGCAGAGCTGCAGCACTGGGGTCACACAGCTTCACTGTCAGTCTCAGTGCCACACCGTGCTGAGGTTGGGGACATGGGGACACATGGGCAAAGCACTTCTGACGAGCCTGTGATCCTCCCTCGGTACCTGTGGCACAAGGCCCAGCCTGGTGCCAGGGCCAGCCCGACACAGAGGTGCCTCTGACACAGCCCTGGCAGGCGAATCGAGCCCCCCGAGCAGCCCTGAGCTGGGCTGGGCTCCAGCAGAGCACTGCTCCCTGCCCCAAGGCTGCAGGGATGGGCTGAGTGGGCAGAGCTCTGCGCCAAGAGCAGTGCTCAAGCTTTTTTTATAATGCCAGGTGCCCCTGCTGCCCTTTTCTAGCAAGTCAGCACGCCCAAATTCCTTGGAATCGGCATCTTCAGGGAAATCAGGCCATATGGCTCTGTTTTGCCTCCCCAGGTTTTGCTGGCACAGCCACCAGAGGCAGGATTCACACCCAATCAGTGTCTTGGTGCAAAAATAGCCCTGGCAGTGCCCCGTCTGCTCTACCAGGAGAGAGTCAAGGTCCTTTGAAATGAGATGTCATTCCCATAAGGGCAAAAAGAAGCTCAGCACACTGCAGCTTGAATTATTAAACCCTTGCTAAATTGTGTTTTGTGCTCTTTTTTTGAATGCAGCCGTGAAACTGGGGCTTCAGCGATGACTTCAGTAAACAACCCACGGGAACGTGTCAGCACCTTTAAATCTTTCCCTGGCAGCGCTCCTTCCACTTGATCTTCATTTCTGAATAGCTGCTGCATATTTCATGTAGGAAATATTTCATCCTGATTATTGTCTTGGTCTAGTACATTTCAGACCATTTCAGGAAAACAGCAAACTTGGACCAGAGGAAAAATCACTCCAGCTAAATGAGAAATGCAGCGAGGGCTGGAGGGAGCTGGGCCAGGCTGGCCCTGCAGGGGGACAGGGGCTTCACACATTCTGCAAATGCCCAAACCCTGCTGGGCAGCAGTGATGCCAGTGCCAGGAAGGGCCCCAGGATCCCCAGCAGGTTGGTTTTCTTCCTTCTGCAAACTCCCTTCCCTCCACGTGCTGCCCCAAGCCAGAGGGGTCAGGCGCAGGTCCTTCGGAGCAAGGATGGATTTGTGTCACCTCAGAAAAGAAAAGGGAAGCTGGGAAACCAGAGATTTTGGAGGGCTCTGGAGAGCCAAGAGGGCTCCGTGCACTGGGGGTACATCACCTTCAATGCTCCTGGGGGACAAGGTGCCCAAGGAACTGCAGAGGAGTCAGCCCAGTGCATGCCCAGGCAGCAAACTGCACAGCACACGTCCTCATGCCCAAACGCTCTCTCACAGCCAGCTCTCAATCAATCAGCTGCAGCTCCTTCAGAGTTTAATTCAGTGAGGATCCTGCCTCTCTGCAAGCACCCAGACAGTGAGGCACAGCCCTTTGCTGTGCTCTCTCCTGGCAGGCTGGGACAGCTGCTCCACGAGAGCTTTGATTTCTCTCTGTTTTCAAACCACTGCTGTCTAACATTGATCACAAGACACAGACACCTAAGGTCTCAGGTGCATTCTGACTGGAAGCACATGGCATTTGAATAATTTATGCCAGTGCCTAAAAATGGCACAATGTTTGAGGATAACCATGAGCTTGGCATCCACACTGCGTCCCGCCAGTGGGAACGGTGCTGCCACAGGCTGCCAACCTGAGGCCCCACTCTGTCCTGAAAGGTTTGTTTTGGCAGGCACTGGGGAAGTCCAGAATACGTGGGATGAGTCCAGCCACAGCTACACATCACCTGTGCTGAGCAGAAATGTTCAGGCTCTGCTGCTCTCTTCAGCCAGAGCCCAACCAGGACAACCTGAGCACGGGGGACACCCAAGATATCCCCTGCACTGGGACAGGAAGGGTTAAGCTCATTGCTGCAGCTCTGTAATAAAATTAGCGCTATTTCAGCAAGGGAAAAGCAGCAAAAAGCAGACTGCCCTCTCTCTTTTGGAGGTGCTGCCCCCCAGACCTCATCCTCCAGAGGCAGATCTCTGCAGTGAAGTTGGGATGCTCGGTCTGCCCAGGACCCACGAGTGAGAGTGGGATTTTGCAGCATCTCCCCGAGCCCAGCAGTATTTGCAGGGTCAGCTGGGACTGACGCCTGCCAGGGAGGGGATGGAAAAACAGGAGAGATGTCACAGGCCTCATCCACATCCCCAGCAGCAGCTCCAGCCCCAAACTGGTGCCACCCACACAGAAATCTCCCTTATCTCCGGAGCCAGGCCCTGTCCCTGCAGCACTGAGGCACAAGTTTCCATGGTGGAGGTGCAGCTCGGAGCTGCCCAGCAGACCCACAGCTCTTCCAGCCACATTTTGGAGTGTCCACCAGGCTCCCGACTCCTCGCTTTCGTTACGCAGAGATTTCCCCCATGATGGTCAGCCCTGTGTGATGGAGAAGGGAGCCTGGTGCACGCCCAGGGTGGCAGGAGGAGACCTCACCTGGGCACACCTTCGATGCCACCAAACCTCCCCAGCCCTGGACCAGCCCACAGGAGGTGGCCAGCCCTGCCCACCAGGCTCCCTCCGTTCCCTGGGCCATGCCCAGCCCGTCATCCCACCCACGCTGTTTGCTCAGACTTTCCGTCGTTCTCAATCTCTCTGGCCTCTGGTTCCCTCCTCGCCATGCCCAGGTCTCACCCAGGTCACCCTCCTCTGAGACAAATCTGTGCCAAAGTTCCTGGGCTGCCCATGGGCACGGGGAGCCCCCTCGGCAGGAATTCCCAGAGCCCCCAGGCAGCTTCAGCCAAGAGCTTTGCTGCTTTGTCCCTGAGAATATTTGAAATCGAACAGGAATACAAACATTTGGATTCTAGACACTTCCCAACCCCGACATTATTTATCATACTTGGCTCTGCTCCTGGAGCTGGGGCCAGAAGAGGCTCTGAATGATTTAAGTGATTTAACATGCTGTGCATAGATCAATCTCACTCTCCCCTCCAGCCACAGGTTTCCCGTTGTGGTTTGCTGCACACTTATTATATCCATCAATATCTAAGTAATTAAAATCCCCCATTATCTGGGTCCTGGCTGCCTTACAAACCCTTCATAAGCCATAAGCTCTTTCATTATCAACCTCCCTAAAGTGTCGGGGAGTTTGCAGCCCCATCTCAGGGTCCCCAGGCTGTCATTACACCATGAAGGTCCCACTGGAGCCGTGGCCAGTTCTAGCCCGAGCCATGGTTTTTATTCTGCTCCCTGTGCTCCTGGGCCTGGCCAAGATTGCTCATTTCTATCCCTATCTTCCTCCATTCTCTGCTGAGTTTATCTCAGAGTAAATCCCCCAACTCTGGCTTCACTTTTGCTGCTGATGGGGAGCTCCAGAGCTACTGGAATTCCTGGAGCTCCCAGGGGCTGCCAGGCTCCAGAGCCACATCCCAAATTCTGCCCTGCTCCAGAACCATCTGTTGTACCTTGGAAAGGCAGGGAGTCCCCAGCACTGTCACACCTGTGGCTCAAATGTCCCTTCACCACGCTCAGGGACCATCCCAGGGCTCTTCTGGGGGTGACACTTCATTGTCACCTGGTTGGGCTCCTACCCTGCCCACCTCAGCCACAGGTCTCACAGCAATTTATTAATAACAACCAAGTTTTATTTATTAATAACAACCTTGCAATTCCCATTGGAAGGGATGTGAAGGCACAGAAAATAATTGCCTTCACCTCTTCCTGGCACTGCCACTCGCCCCAGCCCAGCTCAGCGGTGCGTGCCTGGAGCGCCGTGTCCCTTGGAACACTCAGCTTGGCACAGGCAGAGGCTTATCTGAGCCTGGGGAAGGGCTCACCTCTGCAGGGTGACTGCAGACCAGATACGATTACAGGCCATGACTCAAGCCAAAAAGTGCTAATTACAGCATGGAGGAGGAGAGAAGCTGCTAAACCTCACCTAATATGGAGGGGAATTGGGCACAGATTGAGCAGCCGTCACTGCTGAGATGATGACACAGCCCAGGGCCACCAGCACGGCTGTGCTGGGACACTGACACAGCTCCTTGAGACGGCAGGGACATCTTGCTAACATTGTTTTTATTTTGCCATTTGCAGCATCCCATTTTCCTTGCTCTGCTCCCTGGTCCTGAAGGGTTTTTGCTCTCATGTCACTGGACCCACGTCCCCAAGGCCCAGGAGTCTGTGGGCAAGGCTCAGACGGACCCTCAGGCAGGAAGGAGGGGTTTATTCATGCTCTCTGTGACCTCCAGGAAATCTATTTTATTGTGTTTTATCTTCCCAGCCTCACCAGGCAGGTGAGAGTCTCTATCCCTCTGCCTCTCCTGCTTCACTCTTTCCTCTCTGTCCAAAGGATGGCATGGCCAGTGTCAGTGTTTTCCCATGGGTAGCTGGTGCTGGGAAATGGTCAAGTCTTCATCATCAGGTGAAGGATAGGACACCCAAAGAGCCTTTGGGAAGGGCTTTATTTCAAGCCCTAAAGTCCTCAGTGTCTGGCCAGCATTTGTAAACCATTGCGCTGTCAGTTTTGGTAAATAAAGAAGCCAGAGACCCAGACATTGGCACTAGAATAAAAATAGCTTTGCATGGGGCAGACAAAGGGTGGGAACAACAGGCAGGTCCTGATGAAGGTCTCTGACCTTGCCTGAGCACAATGACCATCACAGTGACCGCACAGGACAGCCCCACTGCCCGCAGCCCTGCCAGGGAGGGGCAGGTGAGGTTTTGTGGCATTCTGGGACACAATAAATGTCACTTCTGCATTTCAGGGTCCAAGGGGGCCACACTACTGAGGCAGACCTCATTCCTGCCATCCCTTCCTGGCAGGGGAAACTGTGCCAGGCTGCCTGTGCATTCCCATTGGCCCTGGCACGGAGGTGCTGTCCCCAAGGCAGGACCTGAGCCCCAGCACACGCAAGGACAAAGCAGACACATGTCTGGGGCTGGATTCTCTGCTGCCCAGGGTGCCCAGCCACGCTGGGAGCAGGGTTTAACCAGCGCCCAGTGGCAGGTCCCTGGTGCCACGGGGAGGATGTGCCACGGCCGCCCCAACGCCTGTTTGCCGAGTTAGTCACCAGAGCCCACAAGTGCCAGTCCTGGCAAACAAGGGCAAGCACAGGCTCTGTGTCACAGGAGGCACAGTGAGCCCCTGAGGCAATCACTACCCGGCGTCCCAGGAGCTCTAGTCAATCCCATTTCTTAGAAAAGAGAAAAAAAAAGGAAAAGAGACAAGACGCTGCTATTATTGCAGTAAGAGGCTGTGTCATGCTGGGCTCTGCAGCTAAATATATTCTGTGTTTACTGTAAGCAAGGACAGTGGGAAGCCTTCCGAAACGGCACGGGGGCTGCTCCCATTTTTTTCAGCTATCAATCATGCCTGGCTTGAGCCATTTTTATCCTGACACAAATGGAAAATATTTTCCTGGTTTAATTTCTACTGATCAAAGATACTTCCTCAACAGAGAGGAGCCCCACAGCCCTGGGGGGGGAGAAGTCCCCGAGGAAAATATTTGCCCGAGGGGTGTGGGACACAGCTCACATGCCGTGGGATGCCCTGGGAGCAGACAGGGCACATCAGGACACCATTCCTGAGAGTCAGGACACCATTCCTGAGAGTCAGGACATCATCCCAGGGGCAGCTGACCAGGCTACTGATCCTTTTTCTTCCCCAATTAATTTGCCGAACAAGAACCTTGGTGTTTGCCCCATGCCAGGAGCACCTCGACACTGCCCTGGGTGTGTGGATCTCCTCTGATGCACCCCTACCTCTCCCCAGCTGCTGCTGTGATCAGAGAGGCCAGCGGAGGGGCAGGGTTTGGGGTCAGAGATCTGTTTACTTTCACCGTAAGATTTCCCTAAACAGCACTGGAAAATGCTCCTTCCACGAGGCCTCTCGTGGCCGGAACTGACTCAGCTTTCTGCACAGAGGGTCCTGGAGATGAGCTCAGTGCCCTCAGCGCCTTGGCGTCACTCTCGGCGCTGTTTACTGACACACACCATATTTATTTCTGCTTGTGCCCATCGGAGCGGTGTGGGCAGGGCATCCCCTGACCCCTGCCCCGCTCAGCCTCGCACAGACCCTCGTGATGGGCAGATCTTCTCCACGAGGCAGACACAAAGTCAAATCTGATTTACTTCTCCCAGGCAGATGCCAACAACTCCGGAATACAAACTGCTGGGCTTCTGGTTTGTCCCCGAAGCACCGAGGGCTCAGAGCCACAGTGGGAGCTGTCACAGCCCAGGCTCTCCATCAGCACTTTGCTGCTCAGCCAGACTCTGCCAGAGGGACTGCAAAGCACAGCTTGCCATCCACACAGCATCGCCCCTCTCCCCTCCCTCCTACACAGAGCTAAAATCTGCTGGCAGCTCTAAAATGGTTCTTTTTTGTTTGAACTGCTGCATAAATAACCCAGCAGACAGCCTGAAGCCCCCGCACTCTGACACCTGACAGCAAGGCAAGGGCAGATCTGGAGAACAAAGACGAGGCGCCCATGTAAACAAGGCATCAGTCACGGGGACTGTGATTGTGATTGCGGGGAAACATCTAGAAGGCATCGCAGCGAGAGTCAAATGTGCCTGAGAGCAGGGACTGGCAGCCCAGGCTGCCACTCAGTGCGAGGTCACAGCGCTTGGGTTAGTGGGTCTGACTGGGCCAGGACACAGGGGAAGCTCTCTGTGACTGCACAGAGCACCTCTGTGACCGTGCAGAGCACCTCTGTGACTGTGCAGAGCACCTCTGTGACCATAGAGAGCACCTCTGTGACCGTGCAGAGCACCTCTGTGAGTGTGCAGAGCACCTCTGTGACCATAGAGAGCACCTCTGTGACTGTGCAGAGCACCTCTGTGACTGTGCAGAGCACCTCTGTGACCGTGCAGAGCACCTCTGTGACTGTGCAGAGCACCTCTGTGACTGTGCAGAGCACCTCTGTGACCGTGCAGAGCACCTCTGTGACTGCACAGAGCACCTCTGTGACTGTGCAGAGCACCTCTGTGACCATGCAGAGCACCTCTGTGACTGCAGAGCACCTCTGTGACTGTGCAGAGCACCTCTGTGACCGTGCAGAGCACCTCTGTGACTGTGCAGAGCACCTCTGTGACTGCACAGAGCACCTCTGTGACCGTGCAGAGCACCTCTGTGACTGTGCAGAGCACCTCTGTGACTGTGCAGAGCACCTCTGTGGCCATGCAGAGCAGCTCTGTGACTGTGCAGAGCACCTCTGTGACCGTGCAGAGCACCTCTGTGACTGTGCAGAGCACCTCTGTGACTGTGCAGAGCAGCTCTGTGACCGTGCAGAGCAGCTCTGTGCCCCAAAGATGATTCAGGCTCGGGGAGCCTCCCTGCTCCAGTTCTGCCCAGCGCAGAGCTGCGGCAGGAGGCTGTGGCCTGGCACTGAACCTGCCAGCGCTGCCTGCCCCAGAGATAGGCTTTACAGCCCTGCTGCTGCTCTTTGAGCAGGGCTGACGTGTGCAGCCGGTGGCAGTTTTCTGGGGAAAACAACCACTGCCACAAGTTCAATCACCTGCCGTGACCTGCGAGCGGCCGAGGTGGTCCTGGGGACAGCCAGAGCCCAGGCACAAACCTGAGTGACACCTGTGGAGCAGCTCCCACCCCCCTGCAGGGGCACAGCCACCCCCAGGTGACCCTGGGGAGGGTCTGCAGTAGGGCTCAGCATGCAAAAAGGACCCCCAAAAAACCCGGGTGCAGCAGCAGCCCCTGTGGCTTGGGGACGGGCACGGGGGTGGGAAGGGGATCACAGAAATTGCTTTTCTAGCAGCTACAAAGCGAAGTTGCTGGGCCACCAGAGAGGGTGGTAGGAGCCAAACACCATCTGTTCTCTCCCAGGAACTCTTTTGTTAGTGGAGAAATGAGCTACAAAGCTGATAACTCCGCAGTGCCAGGCTCCTCTCCCAGATGATCAACGCAGCAGCTGATAAATCTCCATGGGTTTAGCTTTACTGTTTCCCTCCTTCCCTCCCCAGTTTTCATCTCCCAGTGTCACTCTGCTACACATCCCCAAACCTCAGCCATTGCTCTCCAAAGCACAGCAGGTCAGGAGCTCCCTCTGCCACCTCCCAATTTGCTTTGACACAAAATTAAAGAAGTGAAAACTTAATTTGCTGGTTTTCTGCTCAAGAAGCCTATCCCTCTGACCTGGGACCTGGCTCATCTTCAACACGAAGCCATTTTTTCTCAGCCTGGGCTGATTGCAGAGGTCAAACATTGCACAGAGGTCACCCAGGCCTTCCCCTATGCCACAGCAGACCCACGAGCCTGAGCCTTTGGTGAGCTCCTGCCATGATCAGGATCTCCTCTGCACCACCACAGCCCTCCCCAGGCACCCCAGACCTCCTTTAACTCTCCCCTAGACCCCCCAGTGCCTCACTGCTGTGACTGCCACCATTCTGCCTCCACCGTGACAGCCTCGGTGCCACTCCCGTTCTGCACGCCAGGCTCCTGCTCCAGCCCTGCTCCGGAGCCACAGGGGCCTTGGGGGCAATGGTCACACCGCAGACCCCCAGAAACCACAGCAGCACAAAGGCACATCCTGCCTGCCACCCCTCCTGCAGCAGAGGAAGCAGCTCGGCAGAGATTAGGGCCCCAGCACAGGGCACTGCGGCGCCGGTCGGTGCGCTGGGCACTGTGACAATGACCCACGGCAGCCCCTGGCCCAGCCACTGCAGGATTTCCCGTGAGCCCATCCCCTCGGCAGCAGACAATGAGCTGTCTGACAGCTGGAGACAGCTCTGCCCCTGCCCCTCTGCAGCCACGGCTCCGCAGGAGCTGCAGGGAGGTCAAACAGGAAACTGGGCAGCGAAAGAAAAAGGTCGTTCGTGCTCGAAAGCCCAAACTTTCATTGCTGACCTGAAGGAAGATGCTGAAGTCAGAGTGTTCAAATACTTTCCCCAGCTCCCGTGGGAGCAGCAGGACGTGGCGAGCAGGGCTGCCCTTTGTGTGACAAGGTTGGTGCCATCCCAGGGCTCTGGTCCTGCTGGCACAGGCTCCCACCCCATGGAGTTATCCAACTCAAACTCCGGCCCTGTCCCATGCCCCAATGGCAGCATTTGCCACCATCCTCACAGACATGGCTCTTCTTTTGGTGACAATGCTCGGGCTGGCAGCCTGCCACTAGATTTCAGGAATGACCTCCCGTGGCATGGGGAGAGCCACAGCCAGAGTTTCTCTCTGCAGGATGGATTTTGGAAGTCTCGAGCACCAAGAGAATGCACCTGTGGCTTCCTTGCCCAGTGAGCCCTCACCTCCCCAGACTGTCCCAGCCCCTGTGGCAGCAAGAATCCACACCAGAGGTGTCCTCAGCTCTGCTTTGCTGCCTGCAGGGCTTCTTCCAAGGGTTTCTGCCTGGTAAAAGTGCCAGAAGTATCTGTTTCTCTTCTGTTTCTTACCAGACGTGATTTACTTACTGTAACTGGCTATTCGTTATGTCCTGCGCTGCATTATTAACTTGGTGATCGTACATTTAGCAGAGAATTTATGAGAAACGAGGAGACATTCATTATCAGTAACACCACAGGCTTTACTCTTATATGGTCTCCCTGCTCAGAGCTCACTCAGCTCCTGCCATTCCTTGGGCCAGGACGGGGCTGCTCTGCACAGTTCTGGGGCTGCATTCCCTTCACTTAGGCCAGTCCTGATTTTTTTCCCTATTAAAATATTTTCTGATGGAATTTAATTGGCTTGATTGTGCAGTCATGCCTTCTGTTGTCGGAAAACCAGTATGTTATTCTTGTTTTCAGGCATGGAGCTGTGTGAGGATTGTCTGAGACATATCTGTGCTTTCCAGCCACAGAAAGCCCTTAAAATACCCTCCTTATCCTGAACCTCAAACATGGGGACAAATATTCCTCACATCCTGTACCTCTGAACTGGGGACCACAGGAGGAGTCACAGGGAGCACATGGCCAAGCTCTTGGGTTTTGTGAGCAAAGGATTCAGTGTCCTGCCGTGAGATGTGGACAAGTGTTTCCAGATGTTCTATTAAAGAAACAACAACCACAAAAAAACCCCCAAGCAACAGCCAAACAAACAGAAATCTCAGGTGGAGCCCCAGAGGCACACAAGTCGCAGTGGAAAGAGGCTGTGGGCAGGTTGGAGCCAAGGCAGGCACAATGTGATGTCTGACAACCTCCCAGGAATTTGGATTCCAAGAGCAGCATGATGAACCAGTTCCTCCTTGACCTTAGAGCCATGCTACAGCTGTCTCTGCAGAGCACTCCAGCTCGGAAACCTTTCCCAGCAGAGCACACATCAGGAGTGGCAATTCTGGCTCCTGAGGAGGGCTGAGGCTCCCCAGCTGCAGCCTGGTGAAGGCTGTGAGGAGCCAGAGCTCCAGACCATGCAAGCCAGGGGAAGGATGGGAAGAGCAGAGATGGCTGGAGGCTTCTGGACATTTCCCATCCTTAGGTTTTCACGGAATGACCTAAAGACAAAGCAAATATCTATATCTATATCTATATCTATATCTATATCTATATCTATATCTATATCTATATCTATATCTATATCTATATCTATATCTATATCTATATCTATATCTATATACCTGTATCTATAGCTATATTTTTATATATCTGTATCTATAGCTATATGTATTTATATATATTTTATATATATATATATTTTATATCTATCTATCTATATTTTAATCTATATTTTTATATATATATAAACATATCTATATCTGTATTTATTGTATCTCACGGGTATCACAGGATGCTCTGAGTTGGAATGGATCATCAAGTCATACTCCTAAGTGAATGGCCCATACATACACACACACATACACATCTATATATGCATATTTTAAGGCAATAATTGAGCTTTCCTCTGCTGTTCCAAAGCCTCCCAGATGCCCTCCCAAAGGCTCCATTTCTGAATGTCTGGCTGGGAAGGTCTGGGCAGCAGCGATGCTCCGTGGGGGCTGCTGCACCCTCTGATCCCAAATGGGTGTTACAAGCCACGGAGGCTTTGGCAGCAGCGAGTGAAGGGAAAGCTATGCAAAACATGCCCCAGAGAACTGCACAGGCATCCCGGATTGCCTTCTTTGGAGTGGACTTGGAGGTTACATTAAGGCAAAGCAAGTTCTCTGCAAGAGTTTGTGGGACAGGCAGGGGCTGCTCCAGCTGCCCCTGCGCCCAGGGCAGCCCCAGCCTCCCTCCACCTTCTGCCCTGGGGCTGCCAGCTCCCCGCCCAGGGTGACAGCAGAGTCCCTGTGCCCAGGCTGGCAGCAGTGTCCCTGTGCCCAGGCTGGCAGCAGTGTCCCTGTGCCCAGGCTGGCAGCAGTGTCCCTGTGCCCAGGCTGGCAGCAGAGTCCCTGTGCCCAGGCTGGCAGCAGAGCCCTTGTGCCCAGGCTGGCAGCTCCCTGCCCAGGGTGACAGCAGAGTCCCTGTGCCCAGGCTGGCAGCTCCCTGCCCAGGCTGGCAGCAGTGTCCCTGTGCCCAGGCTGGCAGCAGAGCCCTTGTGCCCAGGCTGGCAGCAGGGTCCCTTGTGCCCAGGCTGGCAGCAGGGTCCCTTGTGCCCGTAGCACCCCAAGCCTGCCACGCTGGGAGAAGCAGAGCACGATTAGAGATGTGGCTGTGCCTCTCTGCAGACAGTGGGGATGGGAATTAATCCTCCCATTAACGGGTGAAATGGAGCGTTCGCGTCTCACAAAGCAATTACACAATAATAGCAGGAGAACGATGATAGAAATCACATCTTCTCTGAAGTTGCGCTCCAATCCAACACATGAATAATTCCTCCTAGGCGTTACTGGGAAAGTTGTATTAAAAGACAGATATAAACAAAAATTACTGGAAAAAAACAGACGAGGCATGCTTCATCGCTCCGTCAGAGCCAAGCGCAACTAAATTTATACAAAGTGGGCAGAGAAGCTTGGAGGGGCAAAGACATTTGTTAGTGCTCTGTGCAAGATGAGCTCACAAGGAAACGCGTGCTTGATCTTGGCAGCTTTCTGATGTCTTACTCCTAAAGCATCAGCTTTAGTCTCGGTTTCCATGGCAGATACTTTTCTGAGCTTGTATCTTCCACAGATATTGCTAATTTATGCTCTCAGCCACATCTCTGCAAATACCTGCAGAGCAATTCCATGTGCAGTGGGCGTGGTGAACACAAGGCGCACATCAACACGCCTCAGGTCTTGTTTTCAACCAGGGGACACAAAAGGGTTTGTTTTCTTCAGCCACAAGATCTGGGCTGATCTTCTGGCACTGTATTTTGCCCTAAGTACCCTGGCACTGTTATCTGTCCCGTGGAGAAAAGCACTTTCAGCATTTCATCTGGACACGTGTTGAGTTGCAGGAAGGTTTTCCTTCCAGCGCTCGGGGCAGCTCTGGGCAGGAAGGGTTGGGCAGCACATGTGGCTCTGCTTCCTTCTGCTCCCCCATTGCACTCCATGCTGGCAGAGCCTATAAACCATGAGATCTTTCCCAGCCATACCAAAACTGTCCTGTTTTCAGGGTGGATTTATCAGCCTTGCAAATGTTGAACAAGCAGCTGATGAATTGACCTCACCCATTCAGCAAGACCACGGCAAGGTGAGAGGCTGCATGGCTGGCTGGTGGAAGAAGAATCCCAGGGATTCACAAAGCTGTTGTTTACACACCGAAGCATGGAACATCCAGCACATGCAAAAGAAATTGGGAAAAACTTGTAAAAAGTAACTCAGACAATGACAGAACCGCAGGAAGCAATGGCACGTGCAGAGAGAGCTCATGCTGGAGCAAAGTCCCAGCAGCAGCAGGGAAGCCCATGTCCCGCAGGACGTGGGGAGCGCAGGGTGCTGGGCTGCTCAGGATGTGCCCAGCAGCACCAACAGATGAGTCCCAAGTCCAAGGCAGGAAAGTGGCCAGACACTGAAATGACACCACTCCCTCCCCGAAGGATAAAACCTGGCAAGCTCTCACCAGCTGAAGTTGGTCTGGGCCTGGCTGGAACTGGGGCTGCCAGTCATTCTGGGGCCCAGACAGCCTCCTGCCCTGCTCACACATCACCTGGTGAGCAGCAGGTAATCCCCTTCTCTGTTCTGAGCCACACAAATATCTACACGTGGGCTTCAGGTGTGTTCACCTCTCCCCTGGCTCCCGCTGACCACTGCAGAGGGGTGTATGGCTTAGACATATCCCCTCCCTCCATCCAAACGAACTGATGTTTTAAAGGGAATGTGGAATAAAAAGCATCTGGGTGATGTTTCTTTGGATCTGCTCTTCCGTGTGGTCAGAGGTCACCTCCACAGCTCTCCAGTAAATAAGGGAAACCCCTGGTCCGAGTGTGATGGGGACAGAGGCTGTTTAGAGCCTGTCAGCAAGGGTGAGTAACTGGGTTAGCAACAACAGTAAACAATCTTTTGGTTTTCCAAACAGAGCCTCTGCAGCATCCGGCTGCTTTAAAACATTAACCAAAATACACTTATCTCTGGCTCCTGGCCTTAAGTGACTTTTGAACCTGCAGCTATTCTGGGCCAGATTTGATCGTGCTCAGTCCCACACCAGGTGTCTGAGTGCAGCAGCAGCTCCAGGGGTCAGAGCCAGGAGGGGCTCCTTGCTGGCAGCCGTGCCCTGTACACGGTGTATCTTGAGACAGAAGGGATCCATAAGGGACATCGAGTCCAGCTGCCTGCTCCTCACAGGGCTGCCAAAAACTAACCCACATGACTAAGAGTGAGAGTCCTCCCAGCCCAAGGGCTTGTCGTTGGCCAAGGGTGGTGTGGAGAGCACACACTCTTTTGGAGCAGAGGTGAGTTTTCTTTCCAGCACCGATGAGCATGAAATTTAAGAAAAAGGACGTTGGAGGCAGGAGCAGGGCAGCAAACTGAGAGTTTTCTTGCTCCCCCTGAGACTATTGCCATGTGCAGCTGGGCAGCTGAGGGTGTGACACCAGGGAAGTCCCCTCAGAGGATGTTAGGGACCAGCTGCCTTTGGGACAGCACTTGTCAATGAGAACCTGCAGCTCTGTGTGCACTGAAGGTGAGCTGCATGTGCTGGGAGGCAGCAGAAAGGATCCCACGCCCAGCCAGGAGCAGGTTTGCAGTGTGGACACACAGCCAGGTTCTCGGCTGTTTGCACAGGCTCCAGCCCCTTGCTAGTACTGCAGCTCTCACCTGGAGTTTTACCTGTTCGTGGTGTGTACATTCAGCATTGCTTTTCACACGCAGCCAGGGCAGGAGTGGAGTTGGGGCTGTGCTGGCTCAGTCCCACAGCGATGGTCGAAGCTGTTCTGAGGTGGGTCAAAGCAGAGCCATTTCCGCTGCAGAAGCAGAGAGAACTTTTCATCTCGCCCGCCGGACAGGAAAGTTGGCAACTCAACTGTTAAACTTGCCTGCGACTGTTGGGTGTTGACATCATCGTGATCTCAGCCCTGTAACCCGAGCCCTCCGGCTTTTCCTCCAGCCTGCCTTTAAATACCAGTCCCGGAGCCAGCACAGCACCATTCCTCCCAGCGGAGCCCAGGGCAGGCCGGCAGCAGCCCTCGATGAAAGCAAAGACAAGCTCCAGCGCTCCAGCCATGTCCACATCGCTGCGGGTGAGCCCCTCGGTGCACGGCTACCGCTTCGACACGGCCCTGCGCAAGAAAGCCGCGGCCAACATCTTCGAGAGCATCAACGAGGAGTCCCTGCAGAAACTCTTCAGAAACTCCGGAGACAAGAAGGCTGAGGAGAGAGCCAAGATAATCCTCGCCACCGACCAGGACATGGAGGAAAAAATGAGAGCGCTAATGGCACTAAAGCAGAGGAGAAAAGACAAGCTGCTCCAGTTCCTGACATTTCGGAAATACTCCATTAAAGTTCACTGAACTGGCGAAGGGAGCAGAAATGGAGAACATTTTGTGACAGGACTGTTTGTGACCTCCTACCGCACTCAGCGTGCTCCGCTGCCCCGTGGGACTGAGAGACCATCCACAGGGTACAGCCCCAGCGCCAGCGGCGAGCTCACCGCGGCATCACTGTGACACCAGCACCACTGTGACACCAGCATCGGTGCCCGTCACACATCGGTGACCATGGCACATCGCTGGGATGGCAGCATCGCTGTGACACCAGCATCGGTGCCCGTCACACACCGGTGACCATGGCACATCGCTGGGACGGCAGCATCGCTGGGACAGCAGCATTGGTGCCTGCGGCACATCGGTGCCCACAGCAGCACTGGTGTGGACAGCAGCATCAGTGCCCACGGCAGCATCAGTGCCCATGGCACATCGGTGACAATGGCACATCAGTGCCCATGGCACATCGGTGCCCATGGCACATCAGTGCCCATGGCACATCGGTGACAATGGCACATCAGTGCCCATGGCACATCGGTGCCCACGGCAGCATCGGTGCCCATGGCACATCGGTGCCCATGGCACATCGGTGACAATGGCACATCGGTGCCCATGGCACATCGGTGACAATGGCACATCGGTGCCCATGGCACGTCGGTGACCATGGCACGTCGCTGTGGGTGGCACTTTGGTGGCCAGAGGCTCGCACAGAGAGAGCAGCTCCCAGCAGGAAGCAGCCAAGCTCCTCGGGCAGCTCAGGACCGAGTTGGGGGCACACCCACCCGCCCAGATGTGACTCGGGACCTTCTGATGGGCTCGGTGCTCACCGGCGTGACCTGTGTGCTTTGCCTTTCCAGACTTGTTTCCTTAGCGCCTGAGCCATGCAGAGCGCCGGTGCTGTGCTGGCAGGAGCCTCTGGAGATGATCAGCTGCTGGTCACAGCCACTTTTTATTTGCCGAATGCACCCAAACGCACCGTGGGGTGCAGTCAGTTCAGCCGTCTGGGAATGCATTCACTCCAGAGACACTCTGCACAACTGTACTGTTCCTTCCCAAGCTGTATGTGCAGTGAAAGTCGTTTGCACAGAAGCAATAATAATGACAGATTTCCCTGAATTTACTGTGAAGTTTTCTAATATTGTGTTCACTTACCATTAACACAAAAAATCTGAATATAATAACTACAGTTCTTCTCTGTGTAGGTTACAGTCGCTGTTAGATGAGTACTTACTTCATGGTAATATTTTATGACAATGTTATTATTATATCTACTATAATTTATTGCATTCAGTGATGTGAAAATTAATAAATTATGAAGTAAATATAAATTACCTTGTCTGAAATGCTCAGTTCTCATGGAGTGGTGGGGTTAGGCTTTTTTTTTCATTTCATAGAGACACAGTTTAGGAGCAGACTAGCTGCACCTCTCCTTCATTCCCCGGGAGTGGCTTTGGCAGCTCATTCTCAGGACCTGGAGCAGCCCTGGCTTCCCCACAGCCCCACTCACCTGCAGCATCACTTTGGCCCACAGTTGCTACGGCGACCACATCATCCCCAGAAAAGACCTTACCAAACTCATCGTAAATCAAACTCCAGTGTTAGTTTTCCCTCTGCAATAAAGGAGAATGACATCTTCTGCAATGAAGAAAGAAAGGTGTAGGAAATGAAGTTTTGGGGTCAGGGTGGGCAGCTCGGCTCGTCAGCCTTTGGCATTTCTGCAGAGCTGAGAAGGAACCTGCACTTGGCTCCTCATCACCCAAATAAACAGAAGTGAGTTATGAGGCTTTGGCAGCAGAATTGGACAGTTTTTCTGCAGGTTGTGCTGTACTATCATGATAGACAATGCTGAAAGTACGTAAAAATAGCAAAGACTGGTTATTTATAAGTCTGTCCTCTAATAACCTGAAGGTTTAGAAAAAACATTCCCATGACTCTGCTTAGAGCAACAAAGATAAAACAGCTTGGAAGAGTGATAGCCCAGCTACAGTTTTTTTTGCCTACAGTAAGAACTCCAAATTGCCAATAAGTCAGGGAGACTGGAAATAGTCTTTTAAGTTACCTAATAGAATGGGCAATTATAATTATTTATAGCTGGAGTGGGATGTATGGTGATTTCCCCTCCCAGGAAGACCAGAAAGAAAACTGTTTTGGGAGTAACCTGTTTCAAAGAGCCTCCAAAGGCTTTTCAGAACTGCCCTTGCCCAGAAAAATCAGTCTCAGAGCAGGTTTGCTCCAGAGGAAGCTCTGTTTTCCAGCACTCCATCTCCTCCAGAGCGGTGTCCCACACTTACTGCAGCTGTTGCACCATTCCTGACACCTCCCCACAAACCATCCACAGCGACAAAAACTGCCTCAAAGGGGTCGTTTCCAAAAAGGGCCAAGCAGGGCCACTTAGTGCCTGCCCGGAGCCCACCCTGCCCCACGCAGCCACCCCAGGCCCTTGGGATGCAGCACAGCCCATCCACTTTGGTGGGTGCTCCTGTCAGAGCTGTTCCTGTGTGACAAACACTCAGAACAGAGGCCAGCAGGGCAGTGAGCCCCCAGGATCACCTGTAACCTGCCAGGACCCGACGAGCCTTCTGCCGAGGGTGGGCTGGGAGCACCTGGGGACAGCAGGGACCTTCACCATCCTGCTGTCCACTGGGGCTTTGCTCCCTGCTCCCTGCCCTGGATCATCGAGGTGCCCACAGTGCACCCCCTGTGCCAGGCCAGCGCTGGATTTGGCACAGCCTTGCCACTCTCTGTGCCCCCAAAACCAGACCCAGCTCCCCAGTGCTGCAGTGACCTGGGCAGCCCGAGGTGTCATCTGCCACTGTGGTTCTTGAAAGAAGGAACCAAATGTGACAGAAGCCACGGCTGTGGCAGACTGAAATCAGCACCCACCGAAGTGGGAGCTGCTGGCATGTGCTGGGACTGCCCAGACCATCCTGTTCACAACATTGGCACAACACAATTGATAAGATCCTGTGACTTAGGGACTTTAGAGTCCCTCTTGCCTCATTACATTGAAATGATTAGCCCAAGTGGCATCCCTGATAAATAAAGGCCACTTACAAAGAAGTTAGGTGCTTATTGGATATTTACAGCGGAAAAAGGCAATTTTCCTTTGGTGCAGCCTGTCTGCTGCCTTTGCAGGTTTGTGCTCCAGGAATGTGTCTTACCTTGGGCTCAGCAAAAAACTGCAATGAATTCTCGCAGAGCATTTGCCAAGGAGAGTCTGAGGTACAAACGTCCGAGCATCCCAAGGCCCTTGAGCACACTGTGCTGCTGCTCTGCTCGTCTCCAGGGCTGCACGGGGGTGGCTCAGAGCACTGCACCCACCCTGGGGACCTGGTGCTGGTGACAGCCCCTGTGGCAGGGAGGGCAGAGCCGAGCCAAGCACTGCCAGAGCCCTGCCACGGCCTGTGCAGAGAGGAGCGGCAGGGCAGGTCACCCAGCTGTGCTGTCACACACCCGTGCTGCCATCCGGCCGTGCTGGCCCTTCCTGAGCGCGGCAGACGCGGTGTCTGTCACCGAGCACGCCGCGCTCCGCGCCAGCCCCGCCACGCTCCGGCCAGACGCAGGGCCCATTGTCAGCCTGCCCGCACAACAAACAGAGGAAAAGGCTGTTCAAGGAATTTCCTCCCTCCAGGAGCCGGGCGTTTCCATTAATTCTTCTCCGTGAGTCAGGCTGGCTGTACTGGGTGTCCCCCTGTCCCAGCATCCTGAGGAACACGCATCTGAACAGCTAATTTTATCTGCCTGCTCTGACGCCCTGCTCAGCAGCCGTGCCACGCGTGTGCTGGTGGCTCCCCACTGCCACTGCTGGCTGGGGAGAAGCCACAGAAAGGCAGGGCAGAAGCTAAGGAGAAGACTTTTGGCAGAAACTCTGGTTTGACAGACTGGGGAAGGTGGGGAGCAGCTCACAAGATGCTGGAAGGAGAAAACCCAGAGCAAAGGGGGTGGCAGTGACAGCACACCACACAGACCTCCCACTGTCCATCCTCTCATCCAACACCCCTCCGAATCTCTCAAAAAAATGGAGGTTTCTGTTGCAACC
The DNA here is from genome assembly GCA_036630365.1 of Acanthiza pusilla. Taxonomy (NCBI): domain Eukaryota; kingdom Metazoa; phylum Chordata; class Aves; order Passeriformes; family Acanthizidae; genus Acanthiza; species Acanthiza pusilla. The sequence continues at coordinate 2,691,343 of JAXCHO010000131.1, forward strand.
CTCCTGTCCATGAGGAAATGGGGTTGGAACAAGTCCTCAGCCCAGCTCAGCCTGACCACGGTGTCCAGGAGGAGATAGGGATGTTCCCAGTGTCCGAACACCCAGTACCACGACCTTCAGCTCCTGGCGAAATCCAGCACACAGGGCAGGAGCAGAGTCCAGAGCAGAGCCGGGCCAGCCCTCACCTGATCGTGTTTGTGTGTGGGGAGAGCTCTGGTCAACAGCAACACCTCCCTGGCAAGCGTCCCTTCCACGCCATGGAGCAACAGGCGAGTTAAAAATTCACTGTGGAGCTGAGCTGCTGCTCTGCCTCATCCAGAGGTACAGCAGAGCAGCAGCCTGGGTGCCCCTGGCAGCGCTGGCACCAGGGGTACCTTGTGCTCGTGAAAACAGCCACAGACAAAGAATATTTCATCTGCAGCTGCTGAGGGAAACCTCTGCTCTGAAGCAGGTTAAATGTGAGTGACAAGCTGTAAAGCACGAGATTTGTGGCTCTGTTAGTGGGGTTTTCACAGAAAAGAGCTGCTCTGAAGTTTCAAAGCACGAGTGCCTCACATACAGCAAAATGGTGCTCCAGTGTAATTTTGAAGGGATAGACAAAGCTATTTATGAGTAGAAAAGCCTCTAAAATACTGCAGGCAACAGGAGATGGCACAGTTGCCATTTATCTTTGCTAAAAAACAAAAGTTGGGCCGTGACCAGCATCTCAATGCAAGACCCTGAAAAAAGCCCTTATTCCCACCAAGCTGCACGCTGAGTTGGTGCCTGTGGCATGGCACGAGCACGCTCCGCCGTGGGAAGCAGTGACATTTCTCTAGTTCATGGCTCCCAGCTGGGGGGTCCGGACAGTGAATCAGAGCTGAGCCAGCGGCACCTCCCTGGCTGCAGCTCCTCTGTGCCCACGCAGAGAGCATCATCAGGACAGTCATCAGAGCCTGTGCAGGCAGCTGCCGGGGCTCAGCACCGCGTCCTGCATCCTCCTCCGTGGAAAACCCTCTCCTTCCACTGACTGAGCACTGCCCCAGGCCTGGGGTGGGTCACTGATTCATTCCACAGCCACCGTTTCCCAAAACACTCGTCTGGAAACGCTGCGGAGCAGTTGCTCTGCACTGCACACTGAACTGTGCCTCTCCTGCAGAGCCCTGCCTGCTGTCCCCTGAAATCACAGCCCTGGGTCATGCTGGAGCCCTGCCTGCTGTCCCCTGAAATCACAGCCCTGGATCGTCCTGGAGCCCTGCTCCCTGCTCCCCCTGAAATCACAGCCCTGGATCCTGCAGAGCCCTGCCTGCTGTCCCCTGAAATCACAGCCCTGGATCGTCCTGGAGCCCTGCCTGCTGTCCCCTGAAATCACACCCTGGATCCTGCAGAGCCCTGCCTGCTGTCCCCTGAAATCACAGCCCTGGATCATGCTGGAGCTGCCCTGGGGCCACAGCTCACTCTGGGGGAAGGGATTCCCAGTGGTACCAAGCAGCTGTGTGAAAGCTGCTGCTCTCCCGCATCATCAGAAAACAATTCCGTTTTTGAAACATTCACGCACAAGAAAAAGTGGATTTCCATTGTCTTTGCAAACTAGAGATGCTTTAATGCCTCAAGGAATTAAGCAAAATCTGGCACACAAACACCTCGCAATACCTGCCACAACTCTAAGTGCTTTCTATACCTGCTGCTCTTTCTACTTGGAAAAGGAAAACTGCCGTATTGGGCTTCCCAGACTGGCCGTATTCCAGCTGGGCTCTGATTAAAATTCACCTGCCATCCCAAATGCTGAAAATATTCCAATCTAGACACGTTCTTTTCTCCTCCTCTTTCTGAATGGTAAAATACAAGACACAGTTGTTTATTTAGAAATGTGCTGGGCAGCCATCAGACCCTTTCCCTCCACCGAACTTTCTGGGAGGCTCTGATCTGCTCCCTCGCCCTGGTGCCATTTTCTGAGCTGGTTTGCAGAATGGCAGCACAGGGCTGCCAGAGAGGACAAGGACAAATGCACAGTTCTAAGGCAAATTGAAACCTTGAGCAGAGTGCAGCCCATGGAAAAATTCCAGGTGACTTGAAGGATTTTATACAGAAGTGAAAAAACCTTCAATATAATCTGCAGGAAGCACTGCCAAACACATGCTGGTTTAATCCTGATTCAAACAATAAACTTCTTCCTAAACACTGAATGCTTTACCTACAATAAAAGTATGCAAAATCGCATTATGAGGTTGGAGAGATTTATCAAAGTCAAGGGGAGGCACACCTGAGCCCACACGAGATGTCACCAGGGTCTCTGTGGCTGGGAAGGTTTTCAGTGTCAATCCCTGTCTGTGTCCCCTGGGCTGAGGCTCAGCAAAGCCCTCCCGGCGCACGGCCAGGCACATCCCCTGAGTCCCAGCAGTGAGAAACCCCTACCCTCCTGATTGCAGGGCTTACAGCCCGCCGTAAGTAAATAAATTAGGTGTAATTTAATATTTGATGGTATGATTTACTGTCCTGCCCTTTACAGCTTCACAGGTGGATACCCAGTAACAGAGCGAGAGAAGAGCCCCATTAACTCCTGGCAGTGTGGATTGGTGGGGAAACCTTCCCCCACCTCCAGCCCTGCCGGGGAAGGTGAGGAAGCTCCTCCTGGCGTTAGGGCAATCATTGCTCCTTGCCTGGAGCCACACACACCCATTCTGTCACGGGGCAGAGCAGAGTTCAGAGTCTCCTCACAAAACCCAGCTTGGTTTGGCACAAAACCCAGCGACGACCTGAGGCTGCTGTTACAGATCGAAATTCAGCTTTCCTGGGACTCTGAAACCCTTTAGTTTTGAAAAATGTATTTTTTAAGATATTAAAGCTCAGTCAGAACCCGAACGTAAGCAGTGCCCCAATATATTTTAGCACTTCCCAGTGCTAGATTGCATCACACACTAGTGAAGGTTGGAGCCTGGGGCTCACCTCCCTTTGTGCTTTCAGCTATGCAGAGAAGGTTTTCCTTACTGTAACATTAAAAAACATCATTTTGTGAACCATCTTAGATCAATTGCTCCTCGAAGTTCTCTAATCACGCTAATGTCTGTTGCAACACTGTTCTCTGCAGTCTGTCGTTCAGTCAGCATGTTTGGGTACCTCTCCAGGATGGCTTCAAACACAGTCTGATTCCTCAAAGTCCCATCCCATGGGAATTACATCTGCAGTGTGATCTCTTCCCACACAGCTGCAGATAAAAGTCTGCAGGTGTCAGTGCCAGGGAAAAGCTAAGAATTCCGTTTTGTACTCTTTTTTCAGGGCTCGGCTAGTTCAGGTATTGAGTCCCAAATGCTGCCCCTTGCCCTTTACGCCGATTTTTAGTTTAACCGTGAGCAGCTGCAGGGATCTTTCTCAGAAACATCTCACTTCAACAACCAAAGAAGCCTTTTTGGAAGGCAATGCCCTTGCTCTGCTGCAGACTGAGCTCTGACCAAGCAAATCCAGATTATCGTCGGCTGCAGAAAACATCACCTAGGCTGGCCTGGCCTTAGCCTCACACACCCCTCAGACAGGCAAATCCTGTTCACCTGAGCAACACTTCAGGTTAAACATCAGCCGAGTGCCGAGAGCTGCAGAGCCTTGCCAGCAATTCCACATTTCAACATCATTTATATAATTTTCCCTTTATTTACTAAAGCAGGAGATTGAGCAGGAGCTTTAAGCCCACTCCTGGTGGCTTCAGGCACCCCTGAGCCTTGTGACCCCCCCAAAATCTGTACCCAGAGACATCCACTGTCGAGACATAAGCTGGATCTCTCACACCCGGGGACCTCAGCACCCACTCTGCACTCTTTTTCTCTTTCACTTATTTTCCAAGCTGCAAACACAATCAAAACGCCCAGCAAATTAAATCTCCCCCCTTTAAAAAGAGATATTTAAAATGGTAAATGATTTGTGAGTGAATAGTGCATGATGTCAGTGTCCAAGTCCCCTGCAGCAAACTCAGACCACGGAAAGGTCCCACAAAAATTCCGATTGCTTTCTAGCCCCTCCAGCTCTCAGAGGAAACAAAGTGCTTCTGCTAGATCACTTCCTGGGGGTTCAATCTTCCTTTGATACTTAAAAAATTATTTAGGGATAAGTCTTGCTTTGAAAACAAAATACTTTCCCCCCCTGGATTCACACAAGAGCTCAGCGGGGTCGGGGGATTCTTGAGAACTGCAGCCCCAAATTTGTCCTCAGGACTTGGCCTGGGTGTTTGAGGGTGCCCCCCTTCCTCCCTGCTAAACACTTTTATCTTTTATTTCCCAATATACACATACATATATTTGCTAGGTTTTTTGTTTGGTTGGTTTGGTTTTTTGTTTTGTTTTGTTTTTTTGGGTTACAAAGCCGAGCTGGAAGGAGCCCTTGGCAGCTCGTGGCGGTGCCGCCCTCCTGCGGCTGGAGAGCCTCCCAGGCTGGAGCAGAGCCAGCTCCAGACCTGATGGAACACCAGCGACTCAGGGACAGAAAACACCAGAAAACACCATGGGCAGCCTGGGGACACTAACTGCTCCCGGGAGCTCCCACCGAGGGCTGTTGGCTCTGCACAGTTCATCCACACCAAGTTTTCCAAGAGGGGAAAGGATGAATGCTTCACCCCAGTGACTCAGAGCTCCCACCGCGTGTTCCAGGCTTCCTCTGTGTGCTGTGGCAACACAAAATGAACACATTTGTGGGGTGTTCCATATGCTAATCCCCCTCACCGAAGCCACACTCCCCAGACCAGGCAAGCCATGGGAAGAGCTCCAGCAGCAGAGCCCAGCAAGGCAGAGCCCACCCAGCCCTGGCGCTGGCCTCGGAGCGATGAGCAGCCACCTCGGACACTGTGCAGGGACACCAGCAAGGGACAAACGCCGCTGCCACACCCCGGACGTGGGGCCAAGGCCACGGCGCTGGTGACGCAGCTCTTGGCCGCAGAACGGGAACTGCAGGTGGAGGCCAAAGGGAAGGACAAGTGACATCAGTGCCAGGGCAGGAGAGCGCCGTGAGAACGTGGTGGGGAGCGCTGCTGGAAGCCCCCACCACCTCACCACACCACGCCAGGAGCCTGCAATCACTGCACCCGCGGAGCAAAACCCGTGTGCCACAGAACCCGTGTGCCACAGAACCCGTGTGCCACAGAACCCGTGTGCCACAGAACCTGTGTGTCACAGAACCCGTGTGCCACAGAACCTGTGTGTCACAGAACCCGTGTGTCACAGAACCCGCGTGGCACAGAGCCCGCGTGTCACAGAACCTGCGTGTCACAGAACCCGCGTGTCACGGAGCCCGCGTGTCCTGTGTGTCACGGAACCCGCATGTCACAGAACCCGCTTGTCACAGAACCCGTGTGCCACGGAATCTGCGTGTCACAGAACCCGCGTGTCACGGAGCCCGCGTGTCCTGTGTGTCACGGAACCCGCGTGTCACAGATTTGGCTCCTCTGTGTCTCACGTAGCAGCCAAAAATCGCACTGCAGAAAAGCAGTGACTGACGAGAGCAGTGACGCAGGTGCATTGTGACTCTAAAAAACCCAAAATGTGTAGGAAACTGCTCAATCAATCAATCAGTCAACCACCCAGCACAAGAGCTCTCTCTCTGCATTCCTGAGGAATGTCCAGAGCCATTCTGACAATGAGCCATTTGCTGTCAATATCCTGCATCAACCTCGGCAGCCCACGCTGCTGGAACCAGCAAAATCACACCAACAACTGCCCCAAAATGTGCATATTCTGAGAGTTACAAACTGCAAGGGACACCTGCTACACCAACACAGCCCAGGGCAAATTCAGAATAAAAAGCACCCTTGATTCACTTAAAGTGGCATGTCAAAGTGTCCCTTAATTGTGATAAATCCCATTCCTTCATCTGAGAAGGTGACATTTCACAGCAAACAGTCCCAAGAAATTGAGCGGAACAAGGAAGAGTTTCCTGTTTTGTGGTTTCCTGTGATGACAAAGCCCAGCATGGGAGCAGTTGGCTGCGTGGCTGGTGCTCAGGTTTTTTAGGTCTTTGTTGTTCCCAAGCAGGCAGATGGAATTTGTCACAAGAAACTAATCAGGGACACTGAGACCTAGTTGCGTTTTCAGGGATAAAATCTCAGTTCGAGGAGTCATTAGAAGGCTGCCTCTCACAAGCACAGTGCCTGCTCAGTCACACACCATTTCCCAGGCAAACCATTCCTTTAGAGCCTGGCAGAATGACCGGGAGGAGAGCAGCAGGAGCCGTGCATGGGGTCATTAACCTCGCTCTGTCCCTTCTCCCAGAGCAGAGGAGCTCATCACTTCGGCAGTCAGGGGGGCGTGGGGCTTGGGAGAGAGCCAAAAGGAGCACTCAGTGACCTGGCCTTTAAACCATCCCCTTGGTGTCCCTCTGGGGCAGACACTTCCCCAGCTCCTCCAGCTTGGAGGTCAGGTTGAAAATCCCCTTTCTGCCCTGGAGAGGGGCTGAAGCCTCCAGGACCCCCACGAGCACCCAGCAGCACCAGCAACCAAACCAATTTCCGAGGCAGCACTCCCTTCTGGTGCCTCCACCTCTGTTCCTTTGGGATGCATACCGGGAGCCCTGCTGCTCTTCCCAAAAGGAGGAGAGATGCCCCTGCCAGGCTCCAGCTGAGGGGTTCGCAGGTTTCAGGGGTCTCTGCTTATCAAGGGCTCTCAGGGGCTATCAGTGCAGCACCTGGGAGCCTTCAGGGATCCTTCAGGGAGCCTTTTTCGAGCTCTGGTAGGAGGAATTGCAAACAGGAAAGTGCTGAGCCAGCTGGGAACAAGCTGCTCGCCTGCCCCGAGTGTCTCTCTCTCCCAGCAATATTTTAATTCCAGCTCAAACTGCCAAGAAAATGAGCTCCTTAATCAGCAATGCCGGAGGAAGGGCAGTCCCGCTCCTGCGTGCCATGTCAGGGTGTCCCTGTGGCTGCACTCTCCCTGGCCACCACCCTTCCTTCCCCTGAAGCTGCTGTGCTCGTTGTGCTCGTGTCCATGTCTGTGGCAGCCATACAAAAATCCTTTCCCATACCTTGGTCTCCCCAGAAAGAGGAGCTGCTCTGGTGGACTAACAAATGTCCCATGAGAGATGCACATTTCCCTGATTTATACTCTTCCAGAAAACTTGGCCTTTATGTTTTATCAAAGCCAATGCATTCCAGACAGAGGGATGATCTCCCCAACTGCACTTTGCCATTTCTCTGATGTTTCCATTATCCCCCATTCAGCATGCGGCAAATTCTGCCTTGTACCAAAAGCCATTTCTGTCAAATTAAGTTAAAAGGAAGTAGTGAAAAACTAAAAGCTCTGTATCTAATCCTGCCACCTGGAAAATCAGCAGAGAAATATAATTTTGTCGTCTTTCAAATTAAATCAGATCCTGGGCACTCTGCTGGTGAGTTTATCCAGTGCTGAGTGGAATAGCTCTGCTCAACCATGACTCGGTTCAGGCATGTTCAATTCATGCAAAGGAGTTCCAGTTCAGAGACGCTGCTTTTAATTGTATCCTCACCCTATTTCTTTTAATTTTATAATTTGCCTCAGCCATTCCCATTAATGAGTTCCCAGCAGGAGGTGGCCTTTAATGGCAGAGCAGCTCATGCTCCCACAGCGAGCGGAGGTCGAGGAGCTGCAGGTGGGTCACGGTGTCTGAGTTTTGTGCAGTTTGTCCCTTCCCTGCAGCTCCCAGCGCCAAACCCACGGCAAATCCTGCACCCATGGGCTCCCACCCAGCCAGCCTGCAGCACAGCTCCACCTCAGAGCAGCTGCTCGGGGATCAGAGCACTTCCCTGCCGTTGCTCAGGATTCTCCCTCATCCTGAGGACATGTGGATGTTCTCCCTGGTTTTGCTGTGCTCGCTGCGTGGCTGTACTCTGAGCTCTCTCCTGGCTGCTGCTCTCCAGTGCAGTCACTCCCACCTGTCTTTGATGTTTTGTATAAAACTGACCTGCACACGATTTTGTGTCTCTTTATTCTCCTTTCAGCGTATCAAGTACAACCATGAGTCTCTCTGTACTTTGCTTTATTCTATTTTTCTCCCTGATTGCCTTTCACATGCAAAGTCCAGAACATCACATCTCATCTCCCCTCCCTGTTTTCCTGCAGGTCTTCTGGGAAAGCTTAGACCGGTTGCATTAGAAGCAGAAAAAAATATTCAAAGTGTGAAAAAGCTTCTCCCTGAAGCCTCAGTCTCTGAAGTTCGAGCTGTTTGGGAGCTCAAGCTCCATGCAGCACTCGGAGCTGTGCCCCTCGACCGGGCTGTGTCACCACACTGTCCTGGCTGCACCTCCAAGGGTGACAGTGCCACCAACACCCACCTCCTCTTCTTCAGGCCTTCTTTAAATATTCCCCTGGAGCAGTTCAAAAAGGGCAAATAAATGCAATTCTCCCCTTTCAGTGTGAGCCTGAGTGCTCTCCACTGAGCTGTTTCCTGAAGGAATTTTGGACTGGAATTCAGTAATTCTGGACTGGATTCATCCCTCCTTAACTAACTTTCTCTGCAGAGAAATAACAAAGCTGGCTGAAGAAAACTTACCTGGGGCTGCTTAGATTTCAGTGTGAGACTTTTCAAGGTTTACATTTAACAAGTTTAAGGATCATGAAATGTTTCTCTTCTTTTCCTGGCCTTGGAAGGAGCAGGGCTGCTCGCATTCCACCAGGGCTCTGGCTCTGCTGACCTCTGCAGGCAGTGAGGAAAGGCTACAAAGGCGACATCAATGACAGCAGCTATTTTTATTAAAAACCAGAAATGAGATCTGTTTCATTTCTTCAAATGAAAAACCCCAAACAAACAAGAGTAAACATGAAAGAGGTGGTTCATTCCGAGAAGCTTTTCTGGTATCAAAAGATACGATCTTACACAATATGGTGTTTTGGTTTGGTTCCTCTCTTGTTTTCCTAATTTACAATGTGTTTTAGCATCTCCGCAAAATATCCCTCAGGCTGCCAATGGCAACAGGACCCAGGGTGGTGATTTAACATGAGAGAATATGTTCTCTTACACCATTTTCCCACGCTCTCCCCTTTGTGCTGCGATGTCATCAAACCACTTCAAACCAGGTGCAGAGGCTGGACATCCCTCCTGTCCCTGTGGTGGTGGCCCTGGAGCTGCCCCTCTGCCACAGACCAGGGCTGTCATTCAGCAGTGTCTGCCTCTTCTCCACCTCCTGGCACCTCGCAGAGATCCAGTCCCTCCGACGGCTTGGCTGTGAGTGATCCCATGGCCCTGCAAAGAGGAGGAGGACGAGGATGAGTAAAGTGGTACAAAAATTCACCATTTAAGGTATTCACCATTTAAGGTTATCCCATTTAAAGTATTCACCATTTAAGGTATTCACCATTAAAGGTATTCACCATTAAAGGTATTCACCACTTAAGGTAATCCCATTTAAGGCTGGCCTGGCACCATTTAAGGTAATCCCATTTAAGGCTGCCCACCGCAATCAACGAGGAGAATAAGCGATACAGGATCAATGTGATCAATACAAGCTTTATTCCCTCTGTTTCTCTAGGTTCTCAGACTTAAGTACATTTTCCAGCAGCTAGCAGGTTTTACATGTCATTATGTCATTGGTTAGTAAGACTACTACTATTATTGGTTAGTTGCCTACAGCTACATCACTTGTCTCCTCCCAGCTCGTGGTCCCTTAATCTGCTGTTCTGCATTCTTTTGACCACAATTTCTCTTTCGTAAAATTCGGTGCTTCCCAAATCACCAAGGACACTGTCCTTGCACCTTACCCTCAAGGTTTTGCTCGCACAATGCCTAGCCTGTATTCTGTGGTAGAGGCTGCAAAAGCAGAGCCTCTAGCATCTCACGTTCCTGCTCTTCAAGCCATTTTTCAACAGATAAGGGTGTCATCTCCCTGGGAAGCATTGCCCTGGGACAGAGCACAAGTCCCATGCTTACCTGAAGGCATTTTGCATTTGAGGACAGTGACATTCCCTGGGTCAGGCTGCACAGGTCAGCATGGACACACTGATATCACCCAAATGGACACTCACTGCTGCTCTGGGGATTGAACAACCATTATCACGATGAATCTAAGCAAAGGCTGTGGAAAAGGCACCAACAATTCCTGCCAGCCGGCACAGCTGTACAGGCATGAGGGAGCAGAGCTGCTGGGGGAGCAGCCGGGCTCGAAGGGATCACGGTAGGAGGGGAAGGAGAAGCTGAAAGCTGCTGCTTTGACCCAAATCTGGCTCTTTCCCATGTGCAGGGAATGCAGTTCGCACTGCTGCTCAATAAGAAGATTAATTTATTGCTCCTCTCTGGGCAGGTGTTGATGGGCTGATGGAACTGCGGAATTTCCCCAGACCTGAGATGGAATCGAATCTCCTGGACATGTTTCACTCCCCATACACAGGGCTGTCTAGAAAAGGCAGGTCCTTGGGAATATGGCCTTGCCTGCAGTCATCTGCAGCAGTTTGTTTTGTTTCCTTTAAAGACTCGAGTGCAGCAAGTGGCCATTTCAAGCATCCAAAGGAGAGGGCAGGATTTGATCTCTCACCATGGCCTTGTATGTAATTACTGCAGCAGAGAAGAAGCAATTCAGGTGCAAAGACTCAGAGAGGTTACAGGAATTTATCCAAAACCAGCAGATGGACACCCATCTCTGCCTGAATTTGGGGGAGATGTGGAACTGCCACGCTTGGAGCTCCCATCAGCCACACACTGCTGGGCACATTCCCTTGGGCTCGGGCTCGGATCGAGAGAGGAGCAGCAATCTCTGCCTCCAGTGGCCACAGCTGGAGGATCAGCTCCATCCATGACCTGCGTTTGATTTTCTCCATCCCTCTCCCATCCCACAGGCACACAGCTGGGAGCTGGACAGCTCTTGGCAATATCAAACTCTCCTGTCTTTAGCCCCACTGTTTGAAAGCCCAACTCCACAACACGGACACTTGGAGAATTTCTCACATCATCTAGTTTTAGTGCTATTCTATTTCATTTTCTACCTTACCTTAATCATTTTTTTTAGCACTCATTCAGTTTGCATTTCTCTCTCTTTTCATCTTCATCTGTTCCTGATATTTTATTTTTCCAATAAACTAAGTAATTTAATGGCCCTAATCCCAAGCTTCCTATTTAGAGCATAGATGTGGAGGCTGCAGAAAGAAGCCCCACTTTAAATCTGTCAGTCAAACATAGCAATCTATCATCTTCTTTATATCTAAAACTGCTCCATGGGAAGGAAACCATGACTGGAATTCAGTTTAACTTTAAAACATCTAGTTTTACTGCTTTCTAATGTTTGCTCTTCTTATGCACAGGCTGCTAGAAAATGACAAAGTTACGCAGGCCTTGGACAACACAAAGTCACAACAGTTCAAGCCCAGAGGTGATTGCAGAGGCTTTGAAGGGCCCAAGGTCACATCATCGGTGCCATCGCTGTGGTGATGAGGCACTGCAATGCTTTTCTATTGTTTTTCCATCTCTGGACCTCTAATAAAAGTCAAGCAAATTAAAGACACTGAAGATAACTGCTTCTCTTTGTGACCTTTCCTGTCTGCTGTCAGACAGCCCCCAGACTGAGCAGAGGCTCAGGGCTGAGGCACAGCCCCAGGCAGGCTGGACAGAGCCAAGGAGCTCTGCAGTGAGGACCCTGAACTGGGAATGTTCCTCCCTGCGCTTCCTGGGGCCCAAACGTCTTTGCTGATTCTGGAGAGGACAATGTTCAGCTGCAATGATCAGCCCCAGTGCATGTGCAGCTCCTGGAAATCCACCCCTGAGCAGGCAGAAAGGCACCTCACCTCACAAGAGCTGCAGCAGGTAATTAATCACCTGTCCTGCTCGGGGCCAGCGCTATCAGGCAGAAGCAGAAAATGTTCAACAAGACTGGCAGCACGGGAAAAGAGCTGCTGAAATCAATCATGCAAGACAGCAGCTAATTACCAGACATCATGCCTTCCCAGCCCCTGCCCCCATGTCCCCGAGGGTTCCAGACAAGGGAAGCGTTTTTCGGTGGTTTGAGCACCTTGAGCCAACAGGCTGCTGACTGTTTCCAGCATGCCCAAGAGTCCTCTACGAGGTTTGTTTTTGGCACTTCACTCTGATTTTCATTTTCTCCACTTCACTGGGATCAGGACCTGTACAAACAAATCCTTGTGTCCTTTTCCACGGGTGGGATCAGAGGTTGGGGAGAAGCTCACGGTGTGAGAACTCACTGCCCTGAAGCATCAAGCACTAAACAACTGTGCTCCCAGGGCATAGAGAGTTGTGCAACAGAGCCGTCATTGTTCATCAATCATTGAGGAGCTTTCATCAAAGTTTCACCAGCAGCTGGGTGCTGAGCAGGTGGCTCAGGGGTCCCTGCACCTCCAAAACCACAGCAGAGCGCAGGGCGCGGACACAAAGACACTGCGAGTACCAGAACCTCGGAATGGGGGACATCTGTCACACACCTCTGCCCATCTGGGTGTACCTTGGGGTAAATCTGCAACACTGGACCAAGATATTTCTCCCCTAGAAAGTTCTCATGGGCTGGTTGTTTATTTTTGTCCAGTCTGTCCCTGATGGCTCTGTGACAGAAGCTCAGACTGAGCTCTGTCAAAGTCCAGAGCAATCACTGTGCGATTCTGCCCTGAGCTGGAGCATCCAAAAGCTGCCACAGTCAATAATTCTGGGCTGCAGCAGGCAGCCTGACAGCTGGGTGCAGCAGCCATTTAGCAGATAACCACATTTTATCCTGACCCTTATTTCATCCTGCCGCAATTAGCCAGGAAGAAAGGGCCTCATCATGCTGTCATTTCAGCCTCGTGTTCCACGTGTTTAGGGAGGCAGGACCTAAACATACCTTCTGAAAAAAGGTACCATACCACAAACATACCATCCTGAAAAAAAAACACCATTAATGTCTGCTAGTCCACATCAGAGTTTTCACAACTACAGCATGAGGGAAAAACTGCTGCTGGTTTAGGCACCTGACAAGATGATTTTGGACAAATCTGAAGCAATCCAGTGAGCGCTGAGAGGAGGTGGCTGTGCTCTCTGCAGTGCAGTAAAGCCACCCTGGCCCAGGGAGGAGCCCCCACCAGCACTCAGACATTTAGTGCATGTTAGGTGCTTCCCTTTGCTCCACCCTGAAATAAAACCAGGAATTTGATGTCCATATTCTAGTTTTCTGAAATAATATCTTCCCCATCAATATCTCCTCAATAGTCCCAACCCCAAGCCCGGCTCTAATAAAAGTGCTCTTTATGGTTATTAGACAAGTGATGTGTCCCTGGTCTGAACAATTACCTTCAAATATCTGCCCAGAACTGGCTGGGAGTGGAAATCAGCTTCTTCCTCCCCAGGTACAAATCCATAATGAGGATTTATTTCCGAGGCAGTGGAAATGAGGTAATCCCTCTCCTTCTTGAGCTGAGGAGAAAGAAAAAAAAAAAAAAAAGAAAAGAAAAAAAGGAAAGAAAGAAATGGTACAAGTTAATAGTGAAGCATCTGGAATAGCAAATGATTTGCAGGAGGTAGGGCCAGGAGGTCAATGGCATAGAACAGCTCTGAGTAATAAGGGAAAAATGATGGGTTTGCTAATGCTGTCCTTCGTGGGGCATGGGCGGGAGGCTGGCAGGGACACGTGGCCCTTTCTTGTGTTCAACCTCCTCGGGGACCCTGCAGCACCTGGGAGCAAACAGCCCTGGGGACAGCAAGCACCCAGTTACTATCAGGCTCTCAGTCATTCTTGATTGCTCCAACATCCACTAAAAATAAATAAAATGCTGAAATCACCCAAGGAAGCATTGGGGAGTGACATGCTGCTCCTGCCAGCTGACAGACAAATGTGCAGGACAGACAGCCACTGATGAGCCTGGAACAAGCTGAGGTTTCTCTGGCACAGGAGAAATCTGCATTTGTGGGGACAGCCCTTTTCTGCCTGTTTTGTTTCAGTAAATTCATTACTATAATAACCCTGATTTGGTAAAGCGTATAAAATTGCCATGAAATGAAGCAGATGAGGAGGAATTGTATCACTGGGGAAATCAAACTGATGCCCAGTCTCTGCCTCAGCGATGCCACAGCAGATTTGTATTGCCCCGTGCAAATGGAATGACTCGAGAAAATGTGTAAATTAGGATAAAGGTCTGTATTTATGGGAAGAAATTGAGGAAAACCACCCCGGCTCTCTCCTGGTATTCATGCTCCAGGTCTGCTGTTGGCTTTGCTCTCTGCCAAGCCCCAGCAGCTCAGAGGCAGAATCTGTTGATGCTACAGAAAGCAAAGTCATGCAGAGCAGTCAATGGGAAATAATGGATATCAATTACACAGCTTGAACTGCCAACTGGATCAGGTTTTATAACTTTACTCTTGGGGTCTTCTTAATAAATCCACTGGGAGAGATGTCATATCCTTTATGGCAATGTGTTTCAATGCTTTATTTCCTATGAGGGAGCAACTGGCCACTTTACAAAATGCTCCTTGAAGTCTCCCACAGCCTCATGAAGGAATCGAAGTTGGTGTGAGATGAACATGAGCTATTTGCTCTCCAATACAGGGACCATAACATTTGGATATTGCCACTGGAAATCAGATGGAGTCCTTCCCTTCTGCTCCAATCCTGTTTACAACACGAGGGCAGCTTCTGAGGAATGATTTAGTGGGAGCCTTTCACTGAGGTGCTCCAAGCTCAGGTCACCTAACAGAACACCACCCATTGAGGAGCACCTGCGTTTTTGTGACAGGCAGAAAACAGTGTCACTCCACAGGGGTGTGAGATTTTCCAGCCCTGCAAGTGAGGGGAAAGAGCAGACACATCACTCAAATGAAGGAAAAAATTGTATTGAACAGAGGAAAAAAAAAAACAAAAACCCTCATCTTTCTCCATCACTTCAAGTATTTTAGCTGCATTTTTATTTAAATCAGCCACAATCTCAAGCACTGGAAGCAGAAATGCAGCCTTCTTCCATGGCACCTTCCCTATGGTAAATCTAATTAAACAGGCATTAAAATGTGTGTTAGCTCAATTGTATCAAGGTGACCTGGAGCTCCTGCTAAATGTTAGCAGCAGCATTCTCCCCAAACTGGCATCCGAGAGGGAACAGGCAGTACTGTTTCTCCTGATGTGGCCTTTAGATGAATGTGGTTATTAAAGTGCTTTGTGTACCACAGATTCCCAAATAAATGAATCTAATTTTCTGGCAGCTGAAGTGCCCTCCAGTGCTCCCAGCCAAGGCTGGCATCCCAGGGAGCATCCCGGCTGGGCTCGGGCTCTGCAGCGCTCGAGCAGGATGCCAGCAGCCACGGGGGCTGGCACACGTGGACAAAAATGCACAGGCAGCATTGGAAAAAGCCTGGCCAGAAGAAAAGTGCTAAAATGTCAGAAAGGAGAGGAGAGAGGGCAGAGTCTTACCTGCAACAGCCACGGCAGCTTCCCCCCATGGAAGGTCCCTCCAGCTGCAGACAGCAAGGTCAGTTGTTTCCTAGCCAAAGTAAACACCTGGGTGGGAGTTTAAATATCTGTAAATAGCCAAGTTTCATTCAGATTAAAATTTGGAAGCATTTCCTTGATTTACACTGGCCTGACCTCCAGTGTCAGAACCACACACAGTTCATGTTAATGATGCAAAACTCTATGGACCAAATTCCACATCCCTCCTCACAACCAGACCTGCTAAAGCCCAACAAAGAAATATTTGTTTTATAAGAAATTTATCCTGCTCAGGTTAGTGATAGCAAAATGCCAATGATGAGACTGAAAACTGAAAACAGTGTCTGTTCATTGCTGCAGGTTTTTATCATGCACCCTAAGAATTATCATTATGCTAAAGAAAATGTTTACCAGGTACTAATCAGACAGATTTGCAGGTAAAAAATGACGTCCTTTGGTTGTTACCTTATGTTTGACTTCACAAGTTTATTCCTTTAACTGCAGCCAGTTAAAAATAGGAGATATCCTACCAAGCTGCAAACGAGCTGAACAGGTGGGAAATGTCTCACTTCCCCCTTGCACATGTCAGCAGCCGCAGTTTGGGCACTGGGGCTGCGTGACTGTGGAAATCTGCCCTGTGCTGTGTGCAGGATCTGGAGACACACGAATGATGAATTCCCTGTGCGGTGATAGAGGAACGAACTGGGTTTAAAAACAAAATAGAACAAGGAGAGATGGAGCCAGGCGGTAGCACAGAGCTCCTGTTCCCCGGGTTTGGCAGCCCTGGAAAGCCCTGGAAAGCCAAACACACTTTCTGTACAGCCCACACAGATTTGCTCTGGGCACCTTGACAGTGGTCACATATTAAACTGAGCTCAGCCCAGGGTAGGACAAACATCCTTCAACAAATGGCAGTGTGCACCAAATTCACCATAATTCTGGACCATTTTTACAGTCACTGTGAGCCTTTGGAGAGGCTCAGCCAATGCCCTTCCCAACGTCCCTGTGTCTCCAAAGGATTAGCCATGCAATCCAGCGTTGGCTGGGTCAGAGCTGGGGCTTCTGCCTCATGAGAGCAGCTCATCAGTTTGCTCCTAAAGCAGCACCGTCTGCCTGTGGCACTCAGTCTCATCTGGGCAAGTTTTAAAATTCTGATTTTATTTTCAGATATTTGTTGCTCTGTCTTGTTCTGCATTTGAATTTCTGATTAAAACATGTTCTTTTATGAACCTTTCAGCTATTATGATACATCTCTGCTGAGCGGGGAAGGGAGAGTAAAACTAATTAAATGCCATCCAAGGACTTTGCCATTTACAGAAACACATTAAACGATGAGGAACGACTCTTTCAGAATCATTGCAAGGGGTGCACAGCTGGCTGAGTTTTCCCATGATGGACAGTCAGCAGGGAGCTTGTGGGCAAAGAGCAGCATGGCATGGCACCCTGCCTGGCAGGGGGGAGAGGACAAGCGCTGGTTTGGAGCACAGATGAGCGAGGGGAGAGGATGGCATTCACAGTCCAGAGTCACCCTCAGCTCTGCTCCAGCACAGGGCACATGCAGCGTGGGGCTCACCGCCTGTCCCTGCAGTGCCCAGCTGGGCACGGCGCTGCTCTGCCCACCCTTCCCCTGGGCACAGCATGTCCCTCCTGCTCCCACCAAACAGCTTTGTGACTGCCACCAGGAACACCGAGAGGAGCGAGAGCCAAAGCAAGGAGGGCCAACCTGGACACTTGGTCTCGGAAGGGACATGGGATATAAGGGAGCAGTTCTGTGCAGAAATCTACTGTCACAGGGGTAATGAATTAAATGAAGTGGAAAGCATGGCATGAACTGGAGATTTGCTGTAGTGACTAATGTAATTAACCTCTATTGAAATAATTAAGGCTTCTGATTTGTGCTGCACGAGCAGTACAACAGCAAGGGCAGGTGTGGCAGCCCCTCACCAGCTGCAGGCAGCACCCACCCCACCAAGAGGCTTTGGATCTCCTCTGCTGTACAGAGCTGCTTGACTTGAGCTGTGAATAAACCACACAGGTTTAGGAAGAAAGCATCATGATCACAAATATCCCACAAAATGCTATGCCCTCTTGGACTTGACCTGCCTCCTCATAAACTGTGACATTTTTTCTTCCTTCAGCGCAGAATTGCTTTATGCCAGTCAGAGAAGCAGGGTTTGTTGTCTCTAGTTATTAATTTACTTTTATTGACTGCAGTGCCTTTCCTCGTTTTATTACCCAATAGCTCACACCAGCAGAACAGCTTTTCTTTTAGGTTACACATAAACGTTTGACTTTCCCAAGGGAGCACAAGGAGAAGCAAAACCACTGCGGCACCTGCTGGGTGCATCTGCTGCCCTGGCCCCTGCTGACCCCAGGGACACCTTGCACCAGACCAGCTTTCTCACAGCCCCATCCAACCAGCAAAAATGCTGATCCCTTTCCCCCCCTTTTCACTGCTCAAGGCATGTGATGAAGAAGCATAAGATTTAGATTGATTTTTTTCTCTGTCCTAAAAATATGCTCTGAAATGCTTCCATTGTCCATGTGCTGCTCCCTGCGATAAGGCACATTTTCCCTCTGTAGCAATTATTTTGAACACCACTATTAGGCTGACTGTGAAAACCCAAAGCACCACAGAAGGTTCTGGGGATATTAAACCACCAGGTTCCCTGCTGCTGATGGACACGTCCCGCTGCTCCGGCCAGCGTCCTGCTGCAGCCCCGACAGCAGGGAGCTGGACATTTTTTTCTTTTTTTTAGATAAAACAGACAGCTGAAATTAGTCCTCTGCTCAAGCAACCATTTGTGCTAAAGCTGAAAAATAAAAATAAAAGTAGCTCAGGTGCTCGGCTGACTTTTAAGCCCGACAGAAGAAATTCTCTGCTTTCCAGGAGCTGTCAGGAGCGGGCGATGCAAGGTGAAGGCTCAGAAGGGCATGGCAGCCCAGCAGGGACAAGATGCCTAGAAGCTCTGTCCCACTTCCCACCACATTTAGGGATGTGCAGGACCCTAAATGTGCCAGGGCTGGGTGAACACAGCCCCACTGGGGCCAGGGGCTGCTGCTGGATTAATGAGAGAGGCAGCATCAATTCTAATTCACTGCATCCCTGTCAGCAGTGCTGAGTAACACAGCTGCTCTCTAAATTTGATTATAGCTATATCACCGCTGAAGATAATTAGGGGACATGTCATTAGTCTAACATCAAGTACAGCATGTATTTTGTCTTTCATTCATATTTACTTTAACTTCACAAAAGGATTAAATGGAGTTTACAGTGATATGTAACAACTGTTGTGAGTAGGTGAAAATTCAGTTGAAAAAAGGGAAGAGAAGAAACCTCACAAATAGGAAAAAATTAGCTCAGCACTTTCTCACTCTGCTGTAAATGATTTTCCCAATTCTGCTCATGACCACAAGGCCCCAACCTTGCTGCTCCCACACCGTTCTGATCTGGAGCCCCACAGGGCTGGGCACCTCGGCCCCGGCCATGAGCTGCCATTTGGCCTAGAGTTAGTGTTGAGAGAGGGAAAGAGCCTCGAGCTCCAGGGACACTGGGGCTGGAAAGAGCCTGCCAAGGCCATCGCGGCAGCGCCCCAACATTGCTGCTCCCACACCGTTCTGAGCCGGAGCCCCCCAGGGCTGGGCACCTCGGCCCAGTGCCAGGGTGCCCTCAGGGCGGTGGGTCAGGCTGGAGAGATCTAAAGAGCCTCGAGCTCCAGGGACACTGGGGCTGGAAAGAGCCTGCCAAGGCAAACGCAACAAGGCCCCATCATGGCTGCTCCTACTCCTTTCTGATCCGGAGCCCCCCAGGGCTGGGCACCTCGGCCCAGTGCCAGGGTGCCCTCAGGGGGGTGGGTCAGGCTGGAGAGATCTAAAGAGCCTCGAGCTCCAGGGACACTGGGGCTGGAAAGAGCCTGCCAAGGCAAACGCAACAAGGCCCCATCATGGCTGCTCCTACTCCTTTCTGATCCGGAGTCCCACAGGGCTGGGCACCTCGGCCCCGGCCACGAGCTGCCATTTGGCCTAGAGTTAGTGTTGAGAGAGGGAAAGAGCCTAGAGCTCCGGGAACACTGGGGCTGGAAAGGGCCTGCCAAGGCCATCACGGCAGAGCCCCAACCTTGCTGCTCCCACACCGTTCTGAGCCGGAGCCCCCCAGGGCTGGGCACCTCGGCCCAGTGCCAGGGTGCCCTCAGGGGGGTGGGTCAGGCTGGAGAGATCTAAGGAGCCTTGAGCTCCAGGGACACTGGGGCTGGAAAGAGCCTGCCGAGGCCATCGCAGCAGTGCCCCAACATTGCTGCTCCTCCATCTTTCTGACAGGGAAAACCCAGGGAGTGTGTTAGGGTAATTAACTGGATCTAGGGTTAGGGTTACGCTTAGGGTTAGGGTTAGGAGATCTAAAGGGCCTTGAGCTCCGGGGACACCAGGGCTGGAAAGAGCCTGCCAAGACGAACGCAACAAGGCCCCAACCTTGCTGCTCCCACACCGTTCTGAGCCGGAGCCCCCACAGGGCTGGGCACCTCGGCCCCAGCCACGAGCTGCCCTCAGGGCCTGGGTCAGGCTGGAGAGATCTAAAGAGCCTCGAGCTCCAGGGACACTGGGGCTGGAAAGAGCCTGCCGAGGCCATCATAGCAAGGCCCCAACCTTGCTGCTCCCACACTGTTCTGAGCCGGAGCCCCACAGGGCTCAGCACCTCGGCCCCGGCCACCAGCTGCCATTTGGCCTAGAGTGAGGGTTGAGAGATCTAAAGGGCCTTGAGCTCCAGGGACACTGGGGCTGGAAAGAGCCTGCCAAGACGAACGCGGCAAGGCCCCAACCTTGCTGCTCCCACACCTTTCTGATTGGGATCCCCACAGGGGTGGGCACCTCGGCCCCGGGCACAAGCTGCCCTGTGGGTTGGGCTCAGGCTTCAGCAAGCTGTGGAGCCTCCAGCTGCAGGGACACTGGCACTGGACAGGACATTGCAAGGGCACCCATCACGGCAGGCTGCTGCCAGAGACTGGATGCTCCATGGCTCTGAACATCGGGGAATGGCAGTGCCTGTGTCTGCAGGGTGGGGCCGGCTGGGCTTTGCTGAAGGTGAGGCCTCCAGTGCCTGCTGTGCCCCCAGAGCTGCCCCAAGGCCTGGCTGAGCTGTCAGCCCTGCACTCTTGGGCTGGCAGTGCTCACCGGGGCCCTGAGAGGCCAAGTGACCGGCAGTCCCAGCTGAGGGGTGGCACATGAAGGCCATGGGGCTTAAAGGGCAGAGCATGAGGTCAGCACATGGTCACAGCCTAAAATCCGGCATGGGCTTCCTGTCCTGTCCCTGCTGCAATCCTCCGAGGTGGGAGCTCTGTGCATGTTTTTCTAGATCTCTTCTCTCCTTCTGGCTTCGTCTCTGCCTGTCTTTCTTCTCCTACTTCTCTTCTCTCTCTCATGACCAGTTCCTAAGAAGAAATTTAGGAGAAATACCTCCAGAAGTGCTCTGGTCCATGTGTAGGAACCCAAAGATGCACTGCAGCCCTCGGCACACACGGCATGGGGACACAGGGGCACAGAGCACTGTCCTGCTCCCCCGAGCTGCCCACCCACCCTTGCCCAGCCCCACAGTGGTGTGGGAGCTGACCAGGGCCCAGGCGGGTGTCCCTGGGTCCCAGTGCTGTTTGCACACCCCTGGCTCCAGCACTCATTGGCAGTGAGGTGCAGTGAGCAGGAGAAAACATCTCCTGCGGAGGAGATGCTCACCTTTGAGGCAGCCACGCATTGCTCAGTTGTGCATGCAGCATCTTCCCCCACCCCGTTTTGGTTCTTTTTCTTTTACAGTTTTTGAAACTGGGACAATTATTTTCCACCAGTCAGACTGTGTTCAGACAGGTAAAGGACCAGAGCAGAGAGATGCAGGTACAGCAAGGCAGTGGCCAGGAGTTCTTGGTGCTGCACCTGCAGCAGCTGCTGAAGGACAAGGCAGGGACAGGAGGAATTCCTGGTGGGTGTAGATGAGTGCCAAACACAGCATCTCCAGCTGCTGGCATTCAGAGCCCGGGACAGGTTCTGATCAGTAGATTTGTGGGTCTGTGCTGCAGCACGAAGGTGAGTACAGCACAAAGTGTGAGGAGTTGTCCCTCAGCCCTCCAGGCTAACAGGTAAAGCATCTCCCCTGGAAATATGCACAGAGAGACCCTCGGATGCTTCTCCAGAGCCCTCGGCTCTGCTCTTGAAAGAGGCAGCGCTGAAGATATTAAAGATTTGTTCATTTGTTGGGGGGTTCATTTCCCTGGAAGATTGACAGGCTCCCACGGTGTTTGTATGAATCCATTGAGTCTCTACATTTAATTACACTTGACTGAGTGCATTAACACAACCATGAATTTTTAAAAGCTATCAGTTTTGTTCTGTTTGACTCCAAACCTGACACTGTGAGCTGCTTTCCAGCATATCCTTTCCTCCAAGCCCTTTTCCCAGGCCACTGCAGCTGAGCTCTGACAGCTTCTGAACCTGAGGAGACACCCCCTCCCTCCAGCAGGGCTACATCACCAGCAGGAAACACCAACTCCAGCCCACAGGCCCTGGAGGGGATGATACACACACCCTGAGTCACAACAGGAGAGGCTAATTGTGAGGGAAGCAATACATTAACAAAACCTAACTGGCTGAAAGATGAGCCCCATGCACTAGGTCAGCAGCACTTCCCTCTCCAAACCACTGGCTCCATAGGAAATGGCCTTTATTCAGCACTGGATGAATTTAATTCCCAACTGCTCATGCAGAGCATGGGAAAATGAAGTGGTACAAAAATTCACCATTTAAGGTATTCACCATTTAAGGTATTCACCACTTAAGGTAATACCATTTAAGGCTGGACTGGCACCATTTAAGGTTATCCCATTTAAGGTATTCACCATTTAAGGTAGTCACCATTTAAGGTATTCACCAATTAAGGTATTCACCATTTAAGGTATTCCCCATTTTAGGTATTTGCCATTTTAGGTATTCACCATTAAAGGTAATCCCATTTAAGGTTGGACTGGCACCATTTAGGGTTATCCCATTTAAGGCTGCGCACCACAAACGACAAGGAGAATAAGCGATACAGGATCAATGTGATCAATACAAGCTTTATTCCCTCTATTTCTCTAGGTTCCCAGACTTGAGTACATTTTCCAGCAGCTAGCAGGTTTTCCATGTCATTATGTCATTGGTTAGTAAGACTCCTTGCCACACTATTATTGGTTAGTTGCCTACAGCTACATCACTTGTCCCCTCCCAGCTCATGGTCCCTTAATCTGATGTTCTGCATTCTTTTGACCACAATTTCTCTTTCATAAAATTCGGTGCTTCCCAAACCATCAAGGACACTGTCCTTGCAGCTTACCCTCAAGGTTTTGCTCGCACAGTGCCTAGCCTGTATTCTGTGGTAGATGCTGCAAAAGCAGAGCCTCTAGCATCTCACGTTCCTGCTCTTCAAGCCATTTTTCAACGTTCCATCCTCTGCATAACCGTGTCAGTCCATTCCCCACTCCAGCCTGCAGCCCTGTGATAAGGCACCACCCAGCCTTCACAGCGTGGATTTCACTGTCTCTGATTTTCCTCATGTCCTTGGCTGTCATCTTTCCCAATGAGAATTTTTTTTTTTTTGATGGGGATTTATTGCAGCCACCAGGCTCTGCCAGGCACCCATCAGTGAGCTGTTCCCAGAGTGGTCCCCATGGCCAGGGTGGCTGGCACCAAAGTTTGACCATGAAAAGTCAACTGACCACGCGTGTGCCGCCAGCAGCATCAGGTGTTAAAATCTTTGGCAGAGATACTTAAACCTGCGCTCTGTGGCCTCCAGTTGATAATGCACAAACATGGCAGCAAGAGATTTGAAAATGCAAGTGGCAAATTCCAGATTTGGGGACAGAAAAGCACAGTTCAGCCAAAAGGGATTGCAAAAGAGGTTTGTAATCGGGTTCTGTGGCATGAGGAAGGTTGTTTGCATTTACTCCAGACAAGAACAAAAACAGAGGCACATGGATCGTCTTAACACTGAGTTTAGAGCAGGGTCTCGTTCGCCAATTCCTATCCCAGCCAAGCCCTGTGACAGCAACGCTGGAGACATTTAACCAACGTGGTTGTGCCTCTGTAATTTGCTCCTCTCTGGCTCACACACACCTATCATTTTCCGGCAGTTTGTTACCAATGAGTATTCATATATTTCATTTCTGCAAGGGCAGAGCAGAGTGTTACTAATGTTTTGTTTCCCTTCATATGCATGTCAGGCATTTAGTGAACACAACCCTGGATCAGCAGGTGCCACTAAAAGCCGCAGAGCAATATTTCACAGGGAGCAATGCACAGGTGCTGCCGCGTCTGGAGCAGTTGTGCAGCATGAAACACCATCAACTGCATATCAATAATGGAGCAGAGGAATACCAATGCACAGAGGTGTGAACCCGAGTTCCTGTGCTGGGACACATTTGTCTGCACAGACCATCCTCACACAACACTTGACATTTGCTAAAACTCACGCTGACCCTGCAAGGCCTGGGCTCTGGTCACTCGAGTCACATCCTCACGCTCCTCCGTGAAGTCTTTGTGGTATAAAACACAACAGGATGAAACTGCGAAGGTTCACTGCCTCTGACCAAGGATTTTTGCTTAAGATTTTTTTAAATACCTTCCTACTTAGCACACACACAGCCCTGCTGGTAGAGCTGCTTGCTCTACTGTAAGGAGGCTGCAGAGCACAATGCTGGGAGCATTTATTTTTAACAACTACTCCTGTGTGTTCAGGAGGGCATGAAGGAAATGCCAGGGATAAATACTAATTTTTCTGATGGTGAACAAAAGCCTAGCAGCCCACAACAAGAAGTCATTTATTAGACATTGCAGGAGGATCTGCTCTGTCTGTATTTTTTATACACTACCTTGCAGGGTGTCTGTCCCTTAAGGTTTTTGTTTAGGTCTTAAATAACCCCCTCATAGAAGGCGGCACATTTCTAGCTTAAATGCATCTCTTTTGAGATATTTTTGTTTACTACACAAAAATATAAACTATCCTTCATCCCAGAAGCTGCTCTGGGTGACTTTTAAAGGTTATTTACCTCTAAAGCAGGTTTCTTGGAAGGCTTTCACCATATGGATGAAAGACTGTTTCATCCACCTATTTGGATTTTATCCCTGTGCTTGCCCCGTGGAGAACTAGCAGATTTCCAAAAAGTTAACTGCTTAAATGCTACTGACAACACACACAAATGCAGTATTTTAATTTCAATAAGCTGCCAATTTAAAAAATGAAGAGGCATGAAGTACAGCAGGAGGAGAGTCTGGCATCAGCAGGGTGGACAGGGAGATTTTCCTTTTAACTGGAATCTTTCCCACAGCCTGGTGAGAAGCGGCACCTTGTGTTACTTTTAATCTGCTCAAACATATTATTTAAATGCTGTGAACTTTAACTAAAACAGGAACATCTTATAAACATCAGAAAAACATGCAAAAGGCAGCAATTGCAGGCAGATGAAACCATAATCTGGTGATTAACAGCACCTGAACTTTTGAGAAACTGCCGTCAGAATGGCCATCGAGCAGTTGTTCCAGGCTGTATTGCCTTGTACCTTGTTTTCTGCTGCCTGAGCAGCCCAGTCAGGCTTTAAATATGTGTTTAATCGGTTGGTAAATGGGGCAGTTTATTACCTTCCTGCAAATCTGCCTTTCACCTGCACTGCAGCAAAGCAGCGCGGCTGCTGTGGCACAGACCCTGTGCTCCAACACTCACAGACACTCCTGGAGCAATTCCAGAGAAAGGCACACGTGAGGAACCACCCTGGACACCTCCAGAAACAGCGACACAGTGATGCCTTGAACGGGCTCAAGGTCTTACAGCTATAAGAGTTTTATGACTATAAAAGCTCTGAGTAGCTGCCCTTTAAACCTTTCCACAACCTAATGGCGTTAGAAGGTGGCGAAGTTAATCACAGAATCCCAAAATTGTTTGAGCTGGAAGGGACATTAAAGCTGATCGAATTCCAGCCCTGCCATGTGCAGGGACACCTTCCAGCAGAGCAGGATGCTCCACGGCACTGCCAGGGGTCTCACCAGGTGCTGGTGAGGCTCCCCTGTGCTGCAGGTGGAACTGTGACCACCCCAAAAAGCATCGCCCCTCTGCTGGGACAGCCTGGACCGCCTCCCCAGCACAGGACTGTCACCTGGCTGCCACCACGCTGTCCCTGGCACATCTCTCCAGCCTCCACAGTGAGAGATTTCCATCTGCTCCCTGGGCACTGCACCAACTCCAGCCTTGCACGTGACACTAATTATCAGCATGGACTGATAAGCATAATTAGAACTGGGGAAGTAACAAGGTATTACGAGTGACTCCTTATCACATGAGTACAGTTCTTAAACCTTTGATGCGGACAGTTTTCTGGAATTGGTAATTAACTTTGTCTAAACCTGCCAGAATTTGACCAGCCAGCCCTGCACCTCTGGAAATTATCAGGAGCAATCCCCACTGGAAATGCTCACCCTGGCCTCCTCATCCACAAGGTATGAGCAGGAAAGACAAATGATGGACAAGAAATCTCTTTGGCTTCCTGTTTTGTGCCTCTCCACAGCCCAGAGACATCTCCCCAGAGAATAAACTCATTTGCAAGCAGATGAGAGCCATGGGGAGACACACAGGGCTGCAGGAGTCAGTCCCTGAAGAGGTTTTGCAGCTGAAGGTAATTAAAGCAGGGGAAAAGTTGCTGCTAATAAAAGAGCTGAAGCTCCCAGTGTCAGAATCCCAGAGCCACACAGCTGAGTGACAGGCAGCTTTCATCCTCTTTATTTAGGAGAACCACAGGTGAATTTGTTCTCCTGCCTTAAAGTATATTGACTTTACAAACACACTTTTCCCTTTAGTGACTGCAGAGGTGTTAAACTCAGTGAAACAGAAGGTGAGGAGGGCTCGGGCAGCAGCAGGACAGCAGCAGAGCAGTCACATCAGGCTGGAGGGTACAGCTGAACTCCATTTTCCATTCTGTGTGCATCCAGTTTTTGTCAGTTTTGAGGGCTTGCACCATCCTGCTGAGCCCCTGGATGCCAAATGAGATATGGAGCAAGCTGGGTCTCTGTTTTTAGTCCCTGTCAGGCACGCCCAGAGTCCTCACTCCCACAAGGAACTTGCCCAAGGGATCCTGGATATTCTGCTGAGCAAGGGCTCACTGCACTAGCTTAAATGGATGCTCTTTTCCCAGCCCTTGCTGAGATTTCATTCCTCTATAACTATTTTTTAATAATAATTTCACACTTCTGCCTGGAAATGCACAATTTCAGTGAAACAGCTGTACCTTCCTCACTGTCTGCAGCCTGAGTCATCACGATGTAGTTTGTGGGATAAATCACTAATGCACAGATGATCTTATGGAATAATTTTGGAGCAGGCACTCTGAGCTTACCGAGCCCAAGATGTGATCAGCAGCACTGACACCTGGCCCATTTTTTACACAGCAGAAATGTAACATTTCGTGTAAATCGGGAGGAGGTGAGGGATAACAGATGAGCTCAGCCTCCAGAAGTGGCCTCTGCATGAGGCAGGGCATCGATTCCAGCATGATGAGAAAATGAAGAAGGGTGATACTGTTGGTATCTATTAGCAATGAAGACAGGTCACTCCATCCCTGCCCGTGGCACAGGCTCACGGGGTCTGCACAGCAATCTCAGGGAGGTACACACACCTTTGGCCACAACTTGAGGTGAGGATAACACATTTCCCTTTTTAACCCTCGGTGCCAGATGCAAGAGGAGCAGCTCCACACTCACACACAGTTAGGTTCCCTGTCAAAACACCCCATGACACCAGGAGTGATCCTGAGTGCTGCCTTTTCATCCAATTCCAGCTCTGGGACAACTCGAGCCTGGATCTCCTTCGTTAATCCACTCAATTCACTTCCCCAGATCCTCTGTGCTCTGGTCTCACTTGGTGTGATCAGAAGAACTGAAACCTGGACTTGTCATGGAGCCCAGATTAGAAAGCCAGTCCTTCCTGAGTGGCAAGGTGGTGTTTGGGTATTTTTTAAAATCTATTTCAAGTTACAGTTCATGCACTGTGATTTAATTGCATTTGCCCTCCAGGCTTTCCATTAAAAATAGAACAGAAACCAGCTCTTCCAGGATGGAAATAAAAATGAGAAAAAGCCCTTGTAAAGAGGAAAATGCCATGTTTGGAGAGGAAGCATAATTATTGCCACAGGTAGAATAAAGAGGAAAGGAGTCAGATTCTGTGTCATATCCAGCGGCCAAATGCAAGTTATTCAGACCTTTCAAAATGAGGTCACACCATCGCTGGAGGCAAAATGAGAACCACAGGTTATGGCAGATCTCATGGATTGATCTGTTTTACCTGAAATTCTGAGATGCAACAGTAGAAGCCCTGAGCTGGAAAGAATTCAATCCATGACTTTAGGGACTTTTCCCTGAAATTCTGTTCCAGGACATCACTGACACTGAACCAGGGCAGCCATAAGGAGCACTCGGGGAAAGCTGGACCCCAAGGAAAGAGCCACATGGGACTCGGGCAGGGCAAGTTTCAGCCCAGAGCCCTCCCCAGGCTCCAGGAGGAGGAGGAACAAGGGAAACTCTGCCGAGGACAAGAGAAGGAGCAGCAGTGCTGAGCAAGCACTGAGGTTTTGCAGCTCTAATGGTGGCATTTGGTCAAGCCCCACCACCACTCCATCAAGAATCCCAGGGCAGGAGGACACTCCCAGTCCAGCTGGTGCCTTGGGGCATCCAGGAGCTGTGCCTGCATGTCCAGGCACCATTCACTCAGGGCTGCTTCTCTTGCCTCATGCACCAAGAAGTAGCTGTTGCTCAAAATCTTGGAGGCTTGTGGTCCTGAATATTAACCACCACAGTCCTTGCTGACTACAGCTCTGGAATATTAAAATAATTCTGATTGTACCTTCAGATAAATTATATCACACTTTCTGCAGTGCTATGAATAGAAGATATTTTCATAAGAAAACCAGGAGGGAAGACACCCATTCTTGCTATATGAATAATATATGTCAGCCCAAAGCCAGACCTTGGTGGAGAGAAATAAGTCACCCTGCACAGACTCGGAATAGCCTCACACAAATTACCTTCTCATCGCTCTCAGTCTCTTGCTCCATATCCAGTTGTGCTCTCATTAACTTGGGACTTGGCACTGCTGCAGCAATCACCCAGAGGGATGTCCCATCCCACCACGGGACTTCTCCCACACTTCAGTTTGGCTGATCCACACAGGATCCCACCCAGGTCCAGTGGGAGAAGGTCTCCCCAGCCAAGGGAAGGCTCCCAAACGACCACAGTGCCACATCCTCCAACCCAGGCCTTCCTCACTGCCAGAAGGTGTGATGAGAAGGGCATTGGCAGCGCCCAGAGAACAGGCAGCTGCTCTCCAAACTGGATTCTCATCAGCAAAGTGTGGTTAATTAACACAGGAGGCTTAATTAGCTGATATTTCTAAGGAGCTCTGAGAGTCTGAGGTAAAAGACTGCAGAAAACTGCAAAGTGTTCTTGTGCTTTGCCAGCATCACCATCAGCTCTCCACACTGCTCTCTCCTCTCCGTTTCATGACATCTCCCTAACGTGGGGATCTCCCTGCCACTCTCCTCCCCAGCCATGGCTCCTTCTCCAGAACCCATCCTCCTGCAGGGATGGTGCCTGGTGCTGGCACAGCCCTGCGGAGCACAGGGGACAGGGCTGGGGCTGCTGTGGAGGGCCAGGCTGAGCTCAGGATGGGAGAGCTCCATGGGCGCTCGGTGGGCACTGCAGCACGGACACACTGACAGCTGTCACCAGGATTGGCACTCTGGTGACAAATCTCCGGGCTGGTTTGGGTTTAGGTTGGATTTTTGTGCTGCCATTAATACGTGCTGAAGCCATGGGGAGCTTTTAAGGCAAACTCACCAAGTTTGTCTCATGATGTGAAGCGTTTTTTCCTCCCACGCCTTCCCTCACTCCCAGCTCCCACCCAGATGGGTCTCGCCTCAGCTCACTTCTCTGCAAAGGAGGCACCAGGCTTGGCAAGAGGAAAACAAAAGACCACAGCTTTCCGCACAGCAGGACGGAGGCATTTGGGAGCAAGGGGAGCACGAGTTTTAATGGATTGGAGTGGCACAGAGCAAACCAGGCTGCGGAAACTCATTTTGCTGCGTGGACAAGTTTTAGACTGTAGATTTACAAACTTTGATGCCTAAAAACTAGTAAGCATTAATGTTGCTTTCTCACACCCCAGCTCACCCCAGTGAAAAAGCAGCTAGGTTTTTTTGTGTACAGGCTTTTCTCTGCTCAAGGTCCACACGCAGAGGAGGCATGGCCCATGGGCAGGGAATATTGCTGGGAGTCCACTCGAGTAAAGAGGCAAACATCAGCGAACAAAACATGCCAAAAGCAGGTGCCCCTGCTCCTGTGGAGCAATAAGCAGTATTGGCAAACAGAGACAGTCAGAGGGAAAACAAACGAGATCATTTACCAAACATAAAAGACATCTCAGCAAAGCACTTCCACCAGAAGGAGACAGACACAGAGCACTGTCTGCAAGGACAGTCTGAAACATGCAGGTTTGCCATTTAAGATACTTCTCTTGCAAAATGCATGTGCAAACATACATGGACCTTTCCAGCTCATCATGTCACCTGCCTGTCACCCCAGGCAGCACAGCAAATCCTGTGAACTGACACTGCAACCTTGATAAATCTGCTGCATCCCTCTCACCTGACTTGGCACACAAATTACACCAATTCAATTTATTGCAAGTGATAAACAACAGGGAACGAGGCTGCAAGGCAGCATGGATTGCTCCAACTCACCCATCCTCCGTCTCACAGTCTAGAGACAAGCACTCCTCGCCGTCAGAGCAGGAGACCAGCTCACTCCCCAGGTTACACAGGAGTCACCCACAAAACAGACCAGCCTGCAGCAGCTGGGAGATGAGAGGGGACCAGGCATTCTGCTTCTGCTGCAGTAGTTTTCCCTAACCATTCCCTAATTCTCCCTTAACTAACTCCAGGTGCTGCCGCTGGTGCTCTCCTGACTGAGCTACAGTGCCTGGCTGCAGCTCTGTGGCTCAGTGACTGATGGTGAGGACAGACAAATTAAGAAATGCTCAATGCAGGAGTTTCCTGAGGGCTGATTCTGTGTCTTTCCAGCAAAAGCCCAGCAGAATTGCCTGTGCCAACTGGAGCCTCCGAGTGCCTGGCAGACACAGTGCTGCCCGCTCAGGGGATAGAACATTTGATGAGCATTTCTTTGTAGAGCCGTGACCAGCGCGGCAGCCCCCGAAAGCGCTGTGCTCTCCCTGCTGAGCGAAAGCAGAGCCTGACTTCACCACTCACAACAGTTCTGGCAGAGATTTTGGCTGGTTGGGATCGTAAATACCATTGCAGCTATTACAGCAGCGTTAAACATGCAAAATAATTTTCATGGTTTTAAAGCAGATGTGGCTGAGGTGGCTCATGGGAGTGATTTGTGTTCTGCGATGTCACTGGCCTGGTCTGGGGCACTCTGTGCTGGGTGCACTCACACCAGTGCTGCACTCACACCAATGCTGCACTCACACCAATGCTGCACTCTCGCCCAGCACAGCCTTCGTGCAGAGCGAGGAAAGCCCCCCGAGGCAGGGAGAGGACCCCTGCTCTGAATGTGCATCTATTTCAGGTGGCAGGAACTCCTCTGCAGCTCAGAAAGTCTTGGCTAGACAACAGAACAAGAATGCTGTGAGCTGAGGAGCAGGAAACTACAAGGCATCTCCAAAGTCTGCTATTTTTGGTTGAGCCATGGTTAAACTCTAGCACACACAGCACATAAAACCCTGCGTGTTTTACACTCTGGATTAATTCTCTGGCCAATGTGGCCACAAGTCACCCAAGCTAGTATGCAGGAGCCATAAAAGATCTGCTTCTGCTTTGCTGATTATCAGGTGGGATTGGAGGGGCCAGGGACATTCTGGGTACGTGTTGCAGTGAGCCTGCATCCTGCAGGAAACCAGTGAGTTCATCAGTTCTGCAGCAGATGAGGCAAAGAGCCGCCCCTGTCAGCCCAGGTGGGTCATTATCACCCTGCCCGGTGCCAGTCTGGGTCAAAGCTTCAGGGACTGTCTCCTCCAGTGTCTGTGCTGCCTTTACGACAGCACTATCAACAATACATTGAATTGCCATGGAGTCTTTCATGGCTGAGCCAAGTGCCCTGCAGATCCCCAGGTGTGGCCTTTGCTGCTCTCTGAAAGCGAAGTCAGCAAGCGAAAAAATGTGCAAAGTACAATTGCAACGGTGGGAGGAATTGCCTGGCCAAGAAAAATGAGGAAACATTTGAGGGGAGAAGACGCAGGAGATATTCAGTGACCCAGACTGACTGTCTGACACAGCACCAAAGATAACAGCACCTCCAGGATCAGCAGTGCCTGCCAGGGCACGAGGCTCAGCAGTGGCACAGGCAGAGCCATGTCATCCGCTCTGTCACACAAATAAATCTTCCCAAGGGGCAAAATGACTTAGTAAGTCTTGGTTCCTCAGCAGCAAAGGGGAGGGACTTGCTCTGGAGACCAGCACCATCCCCAAGGGCACTGCCGAGGTGCTGCCAGCTCATTGCTCGGCGAGAAGGACACAGCAGGACCCTGGTGACACTCTGAGGTGCAGGGGAGCCACAGAGCATCCCTCTGCAAACTGTACAGATTCTTTAACTCTGTGCTTAATTAATTAGAATACTCACATTTTATAGTAAACTCACACAGCAGCTGACTATTTAAAACACACATATTGAAGCCCACCAGCAGGGAATGGCTCCAGAGCTGTTCTCCAGATCAACTTCCAAGAGAAAATGCTGCAAAATGTCTCTGAGGCCTTTCCAAATGCCCCTCCTGGGACAGGAGCCTGGTGTTGCTATGCAGAGAAGTGGGTCTGGATCATTGGGTTTGAATTTAGAATATTACTTTATTGCTCACCGTGAATATACTGAGGCAAATGGCAGAGAGGGGAGGCAAGGCCAGGCAGGCTGTCAGCGTGTTTGCCACGATGCTCTTAGCGCTAAGAGGGTGATGGATTATTTCCTGAGCTCCACTTCTATTCCCAGCACTGCTTTCCCGTCCCCCTGGCAGTGGCACAGTGCCGTGGGCTCTGCCCTCGCCAGCCTGGCTGAGCTGCCAGCCCTGAGCAGGTCCTGCTGCTGGAGGAGCCACCACTCCTGGTGGGACAGATGAGAGTGACATGAACTCCTGTTTTAACAGAGAGGAGCTCAGAGAGGAGCAGGTGGAGAGGGAAAGGCTGAGCAGGCATCCTGCTGTGCCAGAGCATCTCTGAGGTGAACAGGGTTCGACTGAGGAAAAGAGACACGACTGAAATAAACCCTCAAAAACCCAAAATTAATCCAACTATATAGCACAGTTTAAAATAATTTATTTTTAACATTCCTTTTGCAATGCATGTCTCTGGTTGTGCTCGCTTTAGAACTGGCACAGACACAAATATCCTGTTCTCAGAACAGAAATCACCACGTTGGGCATTTTCACGAACAAGTGCACAATGCTGAACGGCAACAGAGGGTTGAACAACTCCCCAAACACAGCCCACAACATGCGCAAGCACAGCTGGCAACTGGCAGCTCCAATTTTCTGTCCAGTGCAAAACAACAAATTTATTTAAAACCCTGTGAAATTAGGTGATGATTGTAACACTATTTAAACCTCCCAAATTTGAAATAATAAATTAGGTTTACACTATTTAATTTTACAAGGACTTACTACTTTTTCCCCCAAACTGTCTAATTTTTTGCCATAATTACGTTAAATTGAAGCTGAATTTTTCTCTAGTCTAGATCTAGCTGGAAGCTTGTTGTTCCTATTCCAGATCCAGAGAAGAATCTGTTGCCCTAAAGCCTGTCTGGTCTCTAAATCTATTGGATACTCTAATTTCACTATAAACCTAATTATCCTATAGACTTAGATATACACTACTACACTACTAATGTACACTACTACAACACTAATAGTATATTACACAGAACTAATTATAAGGGTGAAATAACCACCCAAGCTCTGCCAGGGAGAGGCTGCAGATGGGGCATTTGGAGAGCAAAATAACCTTTGGGCACAAGAGCAGAGACTGATTTTGCCTTCCTGTTTCCAGCGCCTGGGAGGCACTTACTGCTCAGTGGCTACAGAAAGGACCAGGACAAGAGAGTGGGGGGGAATTTTTTTATTTAAATTAGCTTTGCCTTTTTATTGAGATCCATTTTAATACATCACTGCATTACTGAACTGAAGTTCTGCACTAGGAAGTGAGTCACGGTGGAGCCGTCGAGACAGCGCTGCCATGGTTCAGAGGTGCCCCATGGAGCTGGGCTGTGGCCAGACCCTTCCAAAGCTGCAGGACAGCCACAGGCACCACCCGAGCAGCCTGTCCCTCGTGCCACCCAGAGGGCAGGCTGAGGGAAGAACAGTGGCTCCTGTCCCAGCCAGAGCCCTGCTCCTGGCAGCCCCAGCCCCAATGCCCAGCGGCACAAACCTCTCCATCCTCATGCGCCGCAAGGTCAAACACAAAGGCAGCATCCTCACAGCCTCCATCCCAGGGTCCCACTCATCCCTGGCACTGAACCACTCTGGTTTTGGCACTAGCAAAGATGCTTTTTCATTATTTAATCCCATGCACCTGCTGGGTTCCACCTTCCCTAACACAGATAATAATTGCCTCATTAAGAGAAGCTATTGAATTGGTAGCACCAAGCACTGGGTGAATTGTTTGTCTGTCAAAACCAGTACTAGTCTTAATAAACGTGTGTGTGCAGCACTCCCCTTCCTGCAGCAAGGCTTGCTCCAGCTCCTTTCATGGAGCTGGGCTGGGGGGCAGTGCCTTTTCCTCAGGATTTTTTCTTTGCATTTCCTATTTCTATAGTTTTCCTTCACTCAGGGCTTGCTCTGAGCCATTCCATGAGCTCTCTCCTGCCCCATTCCTCCTGCGCATCCTCAGAGGAACAGCGGCCATGCTCCACCTATACCATCAGCATCACCACGGCCCAGCCTCTGGCCCCAGGAGGATGCTGGAGCCAACACCTGTGGAGCTGTCAGAGCTGGAACCTGGAGAGCGAGCAGCGCCGTGCTTCATTACAGCACGTTAATTATTCTTTTGGGTCAGCTGCAACAAACAGCTCCCAGAGCAGGGCCACCTTTCACCATCTTACGAGTCAAAAACACTGAACAAAACTCGTATTTAGCTTGGAGCTGTCACAATAGGCACAAAATCCTGTCTTAGTCTCCTGTTAAATGATCCTTGTTCTAAGGGGAAAAAAGAAATTTAATGAATGCATCCATATGAGCCATTAAGAGCAAAATAAAGGCAGAGATAAAGGAAGACAGAGGCAAAGAATGGACGATTCTCAGACATGTTTTCTGCTAATGTCATTCTTTACATAATAGATGCCGTTCCTTTCTTCCCTCAGATGGGAAGATGGACTTGACACCATCTCATCAGCAGCAGCGCTAATAACAGCTCCTTGCTATTAATATGCAAATTGAAATGCACACACTGATTCAAAACATGTTAGACAGAGGCTTTTGTCAGAGACCTGCAAGTGGGCGCCAGGGCTCAATTAGGGAGCAGTGGCCCTCTACAGAATTTATCTTAAAGTCTCTCACTTGAGGCTGGTGCAGTAACTGCAGCAGGGAACACACCACAGCGTGCGTTGGACAAATGGACATTTTCTCTCTCTCTTGAGATCTCGAAGCCCCAGAGTGGGTCCTGCTTGTTCCCAGACCTGTCCCAGCCCTGGGGACTCCCCACATTCTCTTGCAGTGGGAGAGGGCTGGCAGCTGCTCAGGTCAGTGACCTCAGACAGGTGCAGGAAGCTGCCAGCACAGCCCAGAGAAGAATGAGACTTCCACATCCTTAATTTGGAGATTACAGAAGGTGGTTTTAAAGGTCAGGACTTGCTAATTAAGTTGATGCAATAGGAACTTAACGAGGAAAGCCCCACTTACGTACCAGGAGCATTCTCCTCCCGTGATTAATTCCAGCATGAAGCTGCATTTCTCAGGGCAGCCTCGTGTGACACCCTGTTGCCATAGAGCTCCACTGCCTCCCCAAAAGGAGCCACATAAAACCATGTATTGTTTGTGCTGAGCTATGTCCGAGCATAAAACACCACTGAAGGTCAGTGTCCTGCCCTGAAACACAACCTGACACACCTGCACCAGAATCCAGAGAGCTGTTAGAACGGGCTGCAAACTCTAATGGAACACATCTGAAAGATTGCAGTGTCAGTAATCACATTTGCAGCTGTCTCCCCGTGCCACCAGTGCTCCAGTTAGCACTGTCTGTAAAGCGAGTCTGGGGAGAAGCCCAGGCTGATGATAAATTACTGAGATTTACTTTCTTTACAGACTATCTTGCACAGAATTTTAAGCTAGGAAAACATTTGGCCAGAAGAGAAAAAATCAAATTGTTGCATACCAATGTTCTGCATGAAAAATCCAGAGCATGTTTCTGGTTTTTTTTAATTAAGAAAATATATGCAAATGTTTTCACCATTCACTTTAGGGTAATCTAGGGGGACACAATGGCTGCACTGAACCATTTTGTAAGCTCTCTAATACATCCGTTTCAGCCTGGGGTCACTGGACCAGGCTTGACATCAGAGATCTGGCGGCACTTCTGCAGGGATCACTGACTTACCATGAGGGGATTTGTCTTTTTATGTCTTGCTTTGAAGGCCTAATGAACTTAGGAAAAGCAAGAGATTAGAAGGATTTAGGGACCAAAGCCTGATTGACTGGACCAGGACAATATTGGCAACAAATGGAAATATTGCACTGCTCTGTCAGTCCAGGTGGGAGCTGAGAGCAGGGGAGGATGTGA
Organism: Acanthiza pusilla; assembly: GCA_036630365.1. Lineage (NCBI taxonomy): Eukaryota > Metazoa > Chordata > Aves > Passeriformes > Acanthizidae > Acanthiza > Acanthiza pusilla. The sequence continues at coordinate 2,727,475 of JAXCHO010000131.1, forward strand.
TGGGGCACTCACCTGCTCTGCTGGGCCATGTGGGGTGGGATATGGGAATGCCATCGGCAGCACTGACCCTCCTGCCCTGCAGTGCTACGAGACACACCATCCACCTGGGAGCTGCCAGACTGGTATAAAAATCTAGATTTTCCTAATTAGAGACAGGTCCCCTGTCTTTAGTCATCCTCTCAGATCAATCAAGCCACCAACTCCAGGCCAGGCTGGAGACCCAGGGGAGGACAGCTGACCCTGCCCGGGCTGGGAGTGGAGGCTGGTCTGACCCAGCTCACTGCAGAGCTGTCTCCACACCTGCCTGGGGAAAGAAATTGTGTTTGTGCTGTAATTAATTTACTGCAATTAGACTGTAGTGATTACTAGAGCACACAGAAGATTTTTGTTTTTGTCTCCTACAAAAACGCCTCTGCAGCACCCTGGGTGCTGTTCGGGGGAGGGCTCCTTTGGGGAAAGAAGGCTCAGGAAAGCCAGGCTTGAACCCACATGACTGATGTGCCCTATTTCTGTAAATCATTCTCTCCGTAAAGAGGCAGTTTAGCTTCAGGAACACTGGCGGCTTGTGTTATTACCCAAAACACAATAAATGAAACCACCCCACAGCTATGAAACCCAAGGAGATGTTTACTCATCTGTGAAAAACCCATTCTCCTCCACACATGAAAGGCATCGATGCAAGAGCACAAATTAATCACTCAGAGCTCTGCAGCAGCTCTGGCTGTGCCCACAGAGTGCACAAGGTGATGCTGCAGCACTCCCAGCCCATCCCTCCGCAGGACTGGGGGCCAGGCACAGCCTGGGGGGCTGGGGCTGCTGACCACAGAGCCCTGGGCAGTGCTGGGATGCAGAACAGGAAAGGTCTCTCCTCCGACTGAGCTCCTGTCTGCTCAGATCCCCACACCAGGCACAGGGAACCGAACTGCTGGTGCCACACCAGGCAGAGGAACTGAACTGCTGGCTCCACACCAGGCAGAGGAACTGAGCTGCTGGTGCCACACCAGGCAGAGGGAACTGAACTGCTGGCTCCACACCAGGCAGAGGAACTGAGCTGCTGGTGCCACACCAGGCACAGGGAACTGAGCTGCTGGTGCCACACCAGGCACAGGGAACTGAGCTGCTGGTGCCACACCAGGCACAGGGAACTGAGCTGCTGGCTCCACACCAGGCAGAGGGAACTGAGCTGCTGGTGCCACACCAGGCAGAGGAACTGAACTGCTGGTGCCACACCAGGCACAGGGAACTGAACTGCTGGTGCCACACCAGGCACAGGAACTGAACTGCTGGTGCCACACCAGGCACAGGGAACTGAGCTGCTGGTGCCACACCAGGCAGAGGAACTGAGCTGCTGGTGCCACACCAGGCAGAGGAACTGAGCTGCTGGTGCCACACCAGGCAGAGGAACAGGCTGCTGCTCCTGGCTGGAGCACTGCAGGGTCAGAGCTGGGCTCAGCGCGAGGGTAACTGTGTCTCCATCACCTCCCGTGCACAGGTAACCAACGTCACCTGCACGGCCTGGCCAGCTCAGCCTCTGCCCCAGGGCTGGTGCCACCATCCTGCAGCTCAGCCTCTGCCCCAGGGCTGGTGCCACCATCCTGCAGCTCTCCGGGAGGCTGTGGCTCCCAGAACGGTGGTGGGCAGGGCGGGATCCAGCCTCAGGCTTGCACCAAAGTCAATAAAGCAAAGATCTGTCGAGCCTGCAGGAATCCTACCAGCAGCAAAAAGAATTCACACTTTCATTTCAGTGCTCTTTACTCATGGAACCATTTGTTTCTCTAGAGACAAAGGGAGAAACATCCATTACACAATCCCCACGATTCACTGCTGTTGCTCTTTGTGTTGACACAAACCATGCTGGAGAAGGTGAAGAAAGTATGTTTATTTCTGATTGAAGACTGATTACATCACTATCATGGATAACGTAGTAGAATAATCTTATACTCTTGGGAGAAGTCTAAGAATAAATATGAAAAAGCAAAATAGTTTGTTTCCACTGTCCCTGAAGATGACTGATGAGTAAGTGCTGTATTTACAGGATAGTTATCATACTCTAGACTCTGTGCTGAATAAATATTGTCTTGAAAGGGTAAAAAAATCCATTGAAATATTTTAACTCACCACAAAATTTAAAAAAAAAATCCATGTATTTGTCCAAAGCGAAGGTTAGTTACATGTTAATTATTGAATCCACATAGGATCACTGTCCAAGAAAGCCTCCTCTCCTGCTGACCCGCTCCCCTCCAAAGAAGCAGTGCTCGTGCTTGTCCTCTTCTCCACTGGAGCTACTATTGGTTCTTCAGGCTGCAAGACACAAACGAAGCCCAAGTCACGCTCCATCCTGGAGGCTCCCACCCCACCCTGCTCGAGCTCTGCCTGCTCAGCATCACCTCCACTGCAGGGGCACAGCCCAGGGGACCCCGCACCGGGAAAACCTCAGCTCTCCACAGAATGACTAAAGGAATGCTCTATCTGCGCCACGAGGAGACTTCCATTCTAAAAAACATGTAAATAAACTCTACCTAAAGCGTATTTACAATTTCAATGACAGTCTTGTATTCTATGAGAGAAAACCACCACAGCAAATTGGAAAAAGTCTCTTTAGGTCCTCAGTTTGAAATGAAGAGCCTCACTAATCCTGTCCAGCTCACCTCCTCCATGGCCCAACGTGGCTCAGCTGATGAGGAATTCCTTATTGGAATTGGCGTTGGCAAGCTCAGGTTAGTGCTTTGAGCAATTAGCCCAATGTTTGGGTTTTACATTAAATTAATTAATCTGTACACCCAACACCACAACACAAAACTTTATGGGCCATTCTGGGACTTTCAAATGATGATCAAAACAGAAGATATCAGAGATATCTTTATTTTCACTTACATTGTAAGGGAAGGGAGACAATTTAGATCCATAATGAGGGGAAGTATTACATACTCTCTCTTCACCAGCAGTGCAATTATTCAGCTGTTCTCTGGAACTGAAACTATGACAAATTAAAATGCCTATCAATTCCATCTACCTTTTGTAACTATTCATCTTCTGGAGTTGTTGCTGCTCTAAAGGCTGCTTTAGGCGTAAGCCACTATACATTATAAAAAGCACATGGAAATGTTACTATTACGAAGTGTTTCTGTTACTGCAGCCACCAAGGTACGAACAAAATCATTTGGCCTGGACGTAAAGTGCACAGTACAGCTCATTAACTCTAATTTCCAGAAATTTACTGGAAACCTTAAATCAAAGAACACCTTCATTCTGAGTGAGGATGTGCGGGAGGAGCCCAACCTTGTGGCACCAGGGATGGGGCTGGAAATGTCCAGGAGAAACTGAGGTATCATTTGGCACTAAAACTGCCCCAGGTGGAGTTGGGCAGGCAGCCCCAGAGCCTCCCCTGGAGCCACCCCCGTGCTGGCTGTGCCAGACACACAAACCCCGGGATGTGCTTCAGCCACAACAGGCTGTCAATATTTGTTCACACTTTCTTAAATAGATGGGGAAAGTGATGTAAATGAAACCATGGGAAAGGGTGACATTTCTCCAGGCACGATATTTACAATATTTTGATTAGCTCACTCCTGAATAGCCAAGCAGCTTATGTTGATAAATACCCTGTTTCAATTAGACATCTGTGTTCTCAGCCTGAAAATAAAAAAGAAGAGAGAAAAGAGCCCTTCCAGGCCCAAGCCTGTTGTCTCTGCTCGTCAGCAGGACATCAGCCATCTGGGCTTCCACAAGGTGCAGCCCAAAGTCAAGGCTGAGAGATGTGCAGGAAGGGCTGCAGAGCCACCTCCCCTACTGCACATGACCACTCTTAACCCTCAGAATTAATTCTGACCACTGAATTGGTTTTACCCCAATGAGGGCTGCAGGATTGGGTCCCCTCTCTGCAAAAATCCTGAAATTAAACAGGAAGCCTGAGTCTGAAAGGGAAACCCATCCATGTATTAGCATCTATGAAAGTGTAAATGAGTGCTTCTAAAACCCTGAATACATTTCTGAGCTCTAGATGTGGCAGAGAGGTCTGGCTGATCAAAGAGACAAAATGAAGGCGAGAAGATAAAACTCTTCTTTATGGAAGTGGGAATCGTTATCCCCACACAGTCAGACTCTTAATTACTAGGGCTGGATCTCAGCCTTCCGTCGCTGACAGGCTGAGCAGCACAGGACTCTGAGCTCTGAGCTCTGAGCTCTCACTCTCCACACATTGCTGTGCTGTGTGACAGACCCACAGCCACCCATGGGACAGTACTTACCCCAAATGTGGCTCTGGGCTCTCTGCTCTGCCCAGAGGAGGTACTCCATTTGCAGACCCAGGCCCTGGAGTATCCTCCCCAAAGGCAGCTCTTTTCTCCTGGCGCAGCCTCACCCAGCGCCCATCCCAGCCTGGCCCCAAGCCCTCCCCAGGAAGCGTTTTTGCAAAGCCCCAGGGCAACATTCTGCACAAGTTCTGCTTTGACCCCCAAAACTGAATATCCTCTGTCTCCTTCCACAACTATCTGGGACTTTCATCCCTGTTGTTTGCTGCAAATCACTTTGAGCAGTCATTTTTCATCTTTGCAGGCTGCATAAAGCAGGAAAGAGGGACATTTTGGTTCTGCCAGCCCGTGGTGAGCAGTGAGGAGCAGGAATGGCATCTGCTTCCCTCCAATCTCCTGGAGGTAGTGCTCACAGCTGGACTTTGGCTCTGCAGGTCCCCACAGGACCCCGTGCTGGTGCCCAGCACGATCCAGCCGCGGTGGGCACTGCCCTGCCTGGCACCCTGCCCAGCTCTGCTTCCCCAAGCTTCACGGGGGCAGGAGAGAAGGAGAGAGATTAAAAACACCCTCATCTATTTCTGGAAAGCAAGTCAAACAATGACTCAATCATCTCTACGCAGCTCATAAATCCCTAATTAAGGGTTCAGTGCTCCTCCCCGCTGCAGATGTTTCAGAGTTCATCCACATTCCAAAACTTGCTCCACGCCCGCACGTGCCCACAGCCATGGCATCACCCATCAGAGCCTGAACTGAGCCTGCACTCCCCACGCACCCCATGCAACATTTAACATTGATTTTCAAATACACAGCTCAAGTGCCTGCACCCTGGAGAAAAAAATGGGAGCAGGCAGATATATCTGCTTTGGGCTGGAGGGCTCAGAATTAGCTCCCTTTTCCTCTGTCTTTTATTCAACACCAAAATACCAGCCAAGAGACTTCCAGCTTCCTTCCTAAGCCCTGTTTTCCCCTCTTTTGGTCAAACGAATGCAGTCAGAAGCATTTGGGGCAGCCCCTGAAAGTCCTGTGAACAGTTCAGCTATCCTGGCCAGACCACTCAAGGAAAAGCAGCTCAGCTGCAGGGTGCAAGCCTCAAATTTGCTCTGCCCACGCAGCCCCAGGACACGCAGCGCCCACGGGGCAGTGCCAAGGTCCTGGTTGAGCTGCCAGGCTCACGGTGTGCGTGCTGGGTTATTTCAGGCAGCTCTAACTAGGGCTCTCAGTGTGCTGCTCTCTGCAGAGCTCTCAGGGAGTAATAATAAATAACCACAATGCAGCTCATTCCTAATAAAAGCTCTTCTCTCCTGAAGCAGCTTTCCAAGAAACTCATCTGCCTGGTATTCTTTGGGTGGTATCAGCTTCCATCCTGCAACCACTTTCCCTATCCACCTATCCCAGAGCAAAATCCCTGTGTCCCTTCATCCCCATCCTTCACAAACTGCTGTCCCTTTCTTTGGGTTCGTTTAGTCTTTAATTACATGAAGTATGACAGCCACATAAAATGTTTTGTTGCTTTGGCAACCGCAGTCCAGTGGCTTCAGCCTGAGTTATGAGGCAGAGGACATTCTTGACATTAACCAACAATAATGAGAGCAGCAGAAACCAGAGGGAGAACACAGGCTGAGGAACGAGGAGGGGACGAGGAGGGGACGATCCTCACCTGCCCCCAGCAGAGAGCACACCTGCACGGTGCTGAAATGACCCAGTGGACACCATGGCTGTGGAAACTCAGCAAAAGACCAGGTCTGGATTTCCAAAGTGCCTTTCTTTGTATAGAAGAGATAATTGCTTGGGAAAAGCCAGAGGAACACAGAGTCAGCCCTGCCAAAATCTGCTGTTTGTGCTGCCCAGCACATTTCTGTGCACTGGCAATGGGCTGAGCCCAGGGCACATGTCATCAGTCACTCCTACAACAGTCAAAGCGTGAATGACTTCCCAAGGTGTTCACTCATAGCACTAGAAATTAAGATTTCTTAATCTCTGCTAATTGCAGGAGACTGCACAACAGAGCAGAAGGTGTGGGGATAACCTAGAGGACCAGGCACCCTTCTGGTGTGGGGAATTGGTGACACATCTTTCAGCACATCTCCATCTCCCATCCATGAGGCTGCTCTGGCTTAAGACAAACTCCTTTATCCTTCCCAGTAATACCAACAGCAACCACAGCAATAATCCTACAGACTTGGAAGGACTGGCAGGGGAAGGACAAATTACAGCTCTGGGCAGGGCAGCACAGCACAGATGCTGCTGTTCCAGGTTTCCAGTGGGAAGAGCTCTCAGCTCTGCTTTCCAGCACTGGGAATTTGTTGCCTTCGTACAGATCCAGACCCTGTCCCAATTCCTCCCACAGAACCTGGCCGAGCAGGGATCCCCATCAGGGAACAGGAGATGGAGGCAGCGAAGGTCACACCTTGCTCCTGGCACAGGCCAAAACCACAGCTGGCCCCATGCCCTGCTCCACAACACACCTGCACTGGCAGGTGTGCTGGATCACCTCTGGAAGACATTCAAATGCTCCCTGAATAAATAGGATAATGTGAATAATACCGGGAATCTCTCAAGGTCTGACAGCAGCTGGGGAAGGTCTGGGTTTATTCTTTGCTGGCTTAAGCAAAATGAGCCATTAGTAGTTACTGCTGGTTCTGCTCACCTTTCAGACTGCCCTGGAAGCTACCTGAAGCTCTTCAGGTATATCCCTTTATATTCCTCTCCTAACCCAGGCAGTTCCCAGCGAATCAGCCTGAAATGGCTCCCAAAACTCACATGTAAGTGCATTAAGAGCAATTAGTTCATTAATCTACTCTCTGGTACCATGTATCTTCATCACTTCATTTTAATAATTTGTAGTAATTGGCAGAGCAGACTCCCCCCAGTTCTCAGACCTGGGTAATGCATAATTACTCTAAATCACAGCAAAAACTGTTTCACTGGGAAACACCTCATCCCATCACGCTCATGGTGTCTCTTCTGAGGTTTCACACATGAAAGAAGCTGCAAACTCAGCATCCTTAACCAAACTCCACGGGACTCCAGGAAGCCCACGTGGGTCTGGCCATGCGTTCCTCGCTGGAGGTGCCTCTGGAGCTGAGTTTTCACAGCAAGCAGAGCACAGAGCCCAGAACACAGCCCCCAGAGGAGTCAAGCACTACAGACAATTCCACCTTGGCAGGCACAGACTGACTGGAGCCCCCGGGAGGAGCAGAACGATACCCACTTGGTCTGGTGTTTGGAGCCCTTCAGGTGTGCGTGGTACTGCTCTATGGAGTTCAGGGTGACATTGCAGGTGTTGCAGGTGTAGCTGCGCTTCAGGCCTGTGAAGAAAACCCAGAGTGTTAATCAACCCTTGCCTGCAGCTGTGCCACACGGGGAGGTCGAGGGAAACACAGGGCTGCACCAGGAGGGAAGCACTCTTGTGCCTGGGCTATAGACTATTCAGAGTCAAAATGGCAGCTGAAAGTACAAATAAGTGAAAATGACTGAAGAAAGGGGGAGAAATAGAAAATGGAAAAAAAGAAAAAAAAGCAGTAACCTATGTCCCAAGCAAACTTCTAGTTAATTAGAAGGTACTTGGATCCCACATTTAATTTCCAGTTTCACAGCTATTTCTCTTTACAGTGACCCACCTATTTACTTTTCCAGGCCAGGGTATCCAAGCATTAGTGAAACCTAAAGGAATAATTTTAAGACTGAGCAGAAGAAAGCTGGGTTCAAAGGCTAACCCCTCCTGACAGTGTGGAGCATCTCCCTCCTGTGCCCTCCTCAGAGCATCATCGCTGTGCTCACACTCACAAGCACTCGAGGCACCATTTATCCCTCCAGCTTTTGGTAGTGATCACAATCCAGGGCAATTCCCTGTTAGAACATTCAGCAGCCAGACCACTCAGGAACTCTCTTTTCCCCAGAGGGATCTGCTCTGATTCATCCACCCAAGCACAGGTGCTCATCTCCCAACACCCACGCTCAGCAGCCTCTGGTCAAGGTCAAGGCCAGCAGCCTGGAGGGGCACCAGGCAGCCACCCAAAGCCACAGCAGGAGCTCCCTCACCTGCTGGATTGCCTCTTGGCTGCAGTACAGACTGTTTCCAGCTAACTAAGGGCTCTGCTTAGACTGGAATCCCAATGGAGCCACAGGATTCCTAGAGGGACTGCTGTGCTCCTTAGGAGCAGTTCTAATGTTCCTTGCAATAGTCTCTTCTGGCTTTCTACGCTGTTATTTCTTTGCCAGAACTGTAAAAACAACTCATTCAGAACAAATAATGTGTGGCACTTTCAAATTTGATCCATTCATGCTCACCATAATTAACTGCACAGGCAAAAAGCACACTGACCCCTCCCCAGCTGGACCTACAGGCTCTCAAAAAATCCTTTGTCTTGTTTTGAACTCCAGACACCAGCTACGTCAACAGCCCCACTTTTCTCAAACACTTCATAATATCTCTCACCCAGGAATTTGGCACAACATGAAAATCATCTTTAAATAATATTTCTAAATCATTCAGATGAGTGCTTGAAAACAACAAGCTAGCAACACTGCAGAGGCATTTAAGTAGTTTCTGTATTTCTGTGTGGCACAGAACCGAAATCAATTTGCAGATGTGCATATGGATTTTCTCCTCACAGAATTTATTCCTGATGCAGCAGGGATGGTTTGACAGTCAAACCCTTTGTCCACTGCTGGCAGCTCCTGTTTCCTTTATCAAACCAATGGGCATTAGAAGCCACACAAATCTACCACAATAGAGGGGAAGGGATGGGAAAGGATGGGAAGGATGGGAAAGGATGGGAAGGATAGGAAGGATGGGAAGAAATGGGAAAGGATGGGAAGGATGGGAAAGGATGGGAAGGATGGGAAGGATGGGAAGGATGGGAAGGATGGGAAGGGATGGGAAGGGATGGGAAGGGATGGGAAAGGATGAGAAGGAATGGGAAAGGATGGGAAAGGATGGGAAAGGATGGGAAGAAATGGGAAAGGATGGGAAGGATGGGAAAGGATGGGAAGAAATGGGAAAGGCAGTGCACGGCCGGCACGGTGTGTCAGCACCTTGCGGCAGACTGAGAGCTCGGACCACAGCAAGATGTCCACATGGCAGAGCAGGACCAGGGAACTAAGAAACAGGTAATACTTTAATTTACAGTAATAAGGCTCTGCTGCTCAGCCAATTTAGCAGCACGTTAGCAGCAGCCTCAGTGAATCTTAATTACTGGTGTAGGTGGAAACGCCTTCGGTGAACGCAGCTCCTAACCAGGGATGATGATTTTCTCCCTCAGCACGTCAAGGCCACTCACAATGATGAACCAGGGGAACCCTGCTCCCCCTCCCTGAGAGCACAGGGAGCTCAGTGCTGCTCCCTGGGGCAGCTCTTCCCACAGGCTGAGCACACAGCTGGAGGCTGCGCTGATTCCATGGGATGGAGACTGAGAAAGGAAACCTCAGCCTCGAATGAACAGCAGGATGAGGCCACAGGCAAGAATCACATCCAGGATGTCAGAATTAACAGAATTTGACCTCACTGGAGCTCATCAAAATTGCTACTTGGCTGAAACTGGTTTCACGAAACTCCCCAAGCAGTGTGCCCAGCCCCACAGGCCAACCATGATGGGAAGGTGTCCCAGCCTGAGCAGTCCATACTGGGAGCTGCTGGGCACTGCCTGATTCACATCCCCAAGACACATCAGCACTGCCTCCCCTGCAGCATGACATGTATTCATGTAAAATTGAATGTCCTCCCATCCCCATTAAATAAAATATTAACAAGTCAAGTTATTAATGTCATTCTGCATAAAATGCATTAAAACCCATTCCAGGGGAGTTCTTGTTAAACTGCTTCTTACTAACCACAAGTGACAGCACAGAACGAGAAGTATTTATAAGGCATACAAAGAAATTATGAGCTGAGATGAAGAATGAACCTCAGCTCTTTGCCTGATTCCGGAAGAAAGCATCTGCAACACCACCAATTTACCTGAGAACACAAAGGCTCCAGGTGACAACGTCTCTGTGCCCTTGTCCACCTGTACTGCAGAGGCGGCTGTGCTCTACTTTAGGGGTTCAGGGCACCTGTTGCAGGGCTCAGCACCAGGCAGAGCCTGTCACAAAGCACCTGCCACTCCAGAGCCCACCTGCCTCAGGGGGGAAACTGGAGAGGGACTGGAGAGCTCAGCCACGGGGGACACCAGACATGAACTGAAACTGGTGAGATGTGACCTGATGGGGCAAACCTCACATTCCTCCTCCCTGTGCCTCGCACAGGCTGGGCAGGGCCAGAGCTGCCGGACGGAGCCACATCAGTGCCACCAGCCAAGCTGTGGCCACTCCGTGCTGCTGAGCTGGCACAAGCTGTCGGAGCAGAGCCTGGAATTTGGGGGGTGGCACCCCCCAGGTTTTGTCCTCCTATGGTCTGTGCCAGGGTGCTGGGCCAGCCACGGGAGGCAGCTGTGCAGGAAGAAAACTCCCAATTTCTTCCTCTCTCAGGGTATGTCCACACGCTGCCCTGCCCAGCAGGAGCAGAAAGGATTCCAGGTTAGCCATGGGGAGCCCAAAGTAGCTCTTTGCCAGAGCTGGAAAGCCACACAGAGCTCGGAGAGAGTGGGCTGGACCCTGCACTCCATCCAGCCAACAGAAAGGGGTCTGTGTGCCCATGCACTCCTCTGTGCTGCAGCTTTAACTCACACAGACTGCAGAAACAATGCTCATTTCTCCTTTGGTTTTTTTTTCTCCTCTTTCTTATTTCTGAGAAGAAAAAAGACTTTAAAATTGCAGGAGGAGCACTTGGTGAGAAGAATCAATGTTTTTGTTTCCTATAAATATCAATTGTCCAAAAATATATCTCTATTCTTATTTCTCCAAATACACATTCATATTTATCAATAAATATTTTATTACAGCCATTATCAAAACATCAAAGGCTGCTGAAATGTTGTACTTCAACTGACACTGCTTGTTCCAGGCTCACACAATGCATCAAATGTTCGTCTCCCACACTAGTCAAAACAGAATTAATATTTAAGCTGTGATGGGAGAAGCCACCAGGGATGCAGAGGAAGGAGATGACTTTGCGATCCAGGGAAAACTGAGGCAGCACAGACAGTGTGGAGCAGGGAGCACATGGGGATGTAGTCCCCTCCGTGGCCATGTCCTGCTGCCACTGTTACCTGCCCAGGTGAGGCTGTTTGCTTGGGCACAAGGTGGATATCGTTCTGGGCTGGTCATTGCAGAGACTACTTTCAACACCTGCAAAGATCTGCTCTAATCCTGCAGCTAAATTCATCCAGGAGAGCATGTCTAGATAGACACAGATGGACAGATGGTCACGACCCATCTGGAAAAACTGAAAAAGAAGATTTCCCAGCTTGGCAGCCTCAGGGAAGCCTCCTGGGCTCCCTGGGCCTGACTGTGCCTCGCTGTGCTGTGGAGCACTGGGCACTGCGGACTGACCCTCCAGAGCAGCACCCTGAGTGTCCAACCAGAGCCACACCTGTTCCCTGCGCCAGGGACACATCACAGCCATGACACAGCTCTGCTGGCCTCTCCCCTGCCATCCACAGATGCTGGCAGAACCACACTGGGTCCAGGGCAAACCCCAGCCAAGCACAGCACCACCATGAAGGTAAAAACCAACAGCTGATGAATCCGTGAAGGCCTCCAATTTCAACTCTCCCAGGCAGGAGCTAAATGAATAAAACACTTCCTAATCGATTTATTTACAGTTAATGACACCCTCAGCCACTCCTGAGTTTGGCACAGTTCGAAGTACTGAGCACTTCCACGTTATTGTTCCAGGTTTTATTCCCACATATTTCCAGCAGCGGGCAGTGACTCAGCCAACATGAATCATTGATGGCACTGTGAGTCACACTAGGTAGCACAGGAGGATCTGGATAACCATTACAAGGTTTATGGGAGATCAAGAAATGCACAATATACTGTGTAGTCATTAGTATCTGAAGACAAATTACTTCATTTAGCAAGGAAAAAAAACCCAGGTGTATCAAAACGTTACTGCAAAGCCTCACTGGCAAACCAGAGCTCTCCCTTGTAGCTGCAAATCAAACCTGTCCTTCTCCTTCAGCTGCCTCAGCCAGGTCCCTGTGTGCCCATGGGAGACCAAAGGCTCGTGCCTGCCCTGTGCCTGCACCTCAGAGCAAACAGGTACTTGTGCTCAGTCCCAGACACATCCTCAGCTGACACAAACGGCACCTCTCCAGCAACAGCTCAGGGCTGGGCATGCTGGGGACTCCAGCTGGCCTGACTGTGGCTGTGGCTCTGCTCTGCTCGAGAGCAGCTCCAGGAGGGGTGTGAGACCCAAATCTGTGCAACCCCAGGGCGCAGCTCCCACAGGGACCCTCCCCTTGGGGCAGCACGGATGGACTGACAGGCAGGTGGAGAAAGGCTGCTCTCCCTTTAGCAGGAATGCAAAAACTTGTGTTTAGCATCCCTGCAGCAAATGCTGGGCTCCTCTTGCTGCTGCTGACCCAGAGCCACCGCAGCGTTTTACAAGCGCTAATTAACTCAACAGCTGTCCCACTCTCCATCAGGGAGACGTAGAGAGAGCTCTGCCTCCAGGAACATCCTCCTGTCCACGCTTCTGCACGGGGCTGAGCTGCACCGTGCTCTCCTCTCTCAGGGACAGGTCACACTTGCTCGAGGACAGGTGTGTGTGCACTAGTGGAAGGGACTATTTTAGGAAGAGATAACCTAGGAAACAACTTTCAAAGGATGCTGCTAAAACTGCAGGCTGGCAACCCGGAGCAGGGGATCTTTTTACAGAACTGGGAACCTCATGAAGCAGTAACAGCACCTCAGGCTCCCTGCACCACTGGTGACCGCAGTGGATCACTGGATCCCCCAGGACTCCACAGGTCCCTGCTCTCCACGTGTCTCACCTCTCAGCTCCCCCAGGTCCAGGGTCTTCCCCAGCTGCTCCAGGAGGTCGGCGCGGGCTGCGTTCTTCTTGTGCTTTTTGCCGTCGTAGTGCTGCTGTGCCATCATGGGGTTGTTGAACCAGGCGGCGCAGAGCTGGCAGTACCTGTCCGAGTCCCTGCGCTGCGGCGGGGACGGCACCGCCGCGGGACTGTCGCTGTGCGGCGGCTTCAGGGGGCCCAGAGCAGCTTCTGCAAAAGGGAACGTTCAGACATGAGCTTCCCCACGCTCGTGCTGCCTGAGCAACGTCAGACCCTGAGGCAGATCCCACATTAGACACAGGGAATAATTAGCTGCAGTTACAGGTCCCGGTGGGTATTTTGGATGGTGCCGCTTGGAAAGCTACCATTTCTCATTAAAAAAAGCATCATGAAAGGACAGCCCAGGACTGTTCCTCAGCTTTCTGAATTTCCCTAACTGGGGAAGGAGGATGCTCTTAGTGCAGTTACACGTCTTATCACCGTTCTGACTAAATCTGCTAAACTTATCCTGCTTGAATTGGTACTCCCAGGGAAAATCGTCAGTGGAGAATAAATATACCATGCAGTGCCATCTCCTTCTCAGGATAGAGAGGCATATTTATCATTATCTCATGATTCTTATTTTTCAATTTATTTGGTCTCAGAAAGAACAGGGAAAGCCATAGTCATTGCAAACCGTCACAGATGAAAAAAAAAAATAGTCAGTCCCATCCTTCAAAAATCTTCACATTGTGAATTGTCAGGTACCAGCAACACACGACCTGAATTTAATTCCATTTTCCTTCAAATTCACCAAAAGCCCATCCAGGAACATAAACACAACCCTCAAATCATTCCAAAGACAAGTGAGTGATTAGTCTTCATATAATGAAGTGTGCTTTGTTTGACACAATTTCCCAACTTCATACAACACAACTCACAAACCCACGGAAAAACAGTTTAAAGTAAAATAAAGTTCAGGTAACACTGGGATACAAAAATATACAATGACTAGCACTTAATTATCACACCTCATTCAAAAATTCCCTTTTATGTGGCTTTTCTTTTCCAGATGAAATGTCTGCTTTTTGAATAATTAACAACCTGCTCTCTTGGTGGTACTGGAATAGGCACATTTGGAGGTGGCAAGAGGCGCGTGGTGGCTCCCTTTGATCAGATGATCCAGCTGAGTCCTGATGAGTGCACAGGGCAGCAAATGCCAAACCCACCTCAGTGTCTGACACCAGGAACGGCAACAGAGGGATATATTTAGACGTATCATTATGCCTGGAGCCCACTGTGATTGACTCCACCGCTTCAGAAAGTTAATATTGCTATAAATCTTCTGCTGACCTGCTCAGTAAGGGACACCTTCCAAGGAAATTCTATCTTACATATAACATTACTTACAACCTTATCAATTTCCAGGGGTTTATAACCTTCTATTGTTTTTGATGATGACTGCCAAGGTATCAGAGTTCCAGCAGCGACGACGCTGCCTCTGAAGAGCTGCTCCGGGCAGGGCCAGGCAGGGTCTGGCTGGATTTTGCTCCTAAAAAAAAAGTCTTTTCTATTGTTCCAGCAAGAGAGACACAGCCCAGCCCCTCCAAGGTGCATGTGGCAGAACTGCCAGGGCAAGCAAAGAGCAAAGCCAGCGCCCAGCAGAGTCATTAGGAAGAAAATTAGGGAATTGCAATACTGTCTGTCCAAACTGGGATTACAGACTTTGCACATGCTTGGCTCACGAAAAGCAAGCAGAGCCTGCTTATTGCAAACATGTTCTGCACTCCCCAAAGAGCCTCCCCACAGGAAGGGATCCACGCCCAGAACCACAGCGATGCCACAGGGACTGGGAGCAGCCCTGGTGATGCTGGGGGACACAGCCCTCGGCAGCAGCCCAGGGCAGGGCTGAGCCCAGGGCACTGCACTGAGCCGCAGAGGTGTTTGGACCATCACGAACAGCCAGCGATTTCGATTTCCGCAGCCCAGGAGCTCTGCAGCAGATCTGACTCGCTGTTCCACACGCCCCAGGCTGTAAAGTTAAATCTACCCAATCTTTTGGTCAGCTTTCTCCTTGTTTCTGTGTTCACTGCTGCCAGAGGGGAACCAGGGAGGCTGAAGCTCACGGAGCTGGTGATGTCCGAAGGAGTTACATCTCCTGCTCACTAAGGAAACCTGACAGAAGCATCTCTGCTCTCAGCCACTGGCCAGCCCAGCACCGCCACTGCTGCATCCCTGAGCCCCTCCGTGGGGCTGGGGGCTTGTGCTCCCCAACATCCTGCAGGAGGGAGGCTGCGGGGCACTCCTGCTCCGGGGAATGGCACCAGAGCCCCCCAGGCCCACCCAGCCCTGCTCCAGGGAATGGCACCAGAGCCCCCCAGCCCACCCAGCCCTGCTCCCAGCCCACATCCACACCTGGCTCCCGTGAGATGGGTGGGCTGGAGCTCCACAGCAGAGCCCTCCTGCCTGCATCCCACGGGGGCTGCCATGGGCAGAGATTTCCTCTTAGCACTCACAGTACAAAATATCTTCCTGTGACATCGCATTCCTCAGGTCACACTCGACCTAAGGTGTGCTGAACCCAGCCTGGCAATTAATGAAAACATCCCAAGTCTACCAAATTCTCCCAAAGAGAAACAGATGAAAGTTGACTTCTCCACAAATGTAAATTTATCATTTTGATATGCACTACATTACTGCTACAGAACAGCAAATGCCATCATTCCTTGAGCAGCGACATGAAAATTAATAATAAACACTCACGAAACGTCAAATGTTAAAAATGTTTCTCCATCTAAAACACAAACATAAAAGCTGCGAGTTTGACTATTTCGAGTATTTCAAAATGCTAAATAGCTCATGACAGTCTGCCTTACGTTCCCTTTCGCTGTGGGAGGGAAGTGAGAAAGTCTTACTTTACTGCAAGAGGCAAAATACAAAGTTAGAAACACTTTAGCACTCCGGCAATGAACTAATGTTTGACTTCTTTCTCACATCCAAAGCTTTTTTTCCAAGCTGGATTTAAATGGCACCCAACTTTTTCCATCAGCACACTCCAGGAACTCAGCATGAGGATGGGAAAGTAAGTGAGCCACAACAAGGGGGCACTGGGAAACTCGATTTTCTTCAGAAGAAATCCCAGAAATCTAGGACTAAGACAGACTCCAGGCACTGCTGGACAGATCCTTGCACCCAAACCAAAAAGCCATTTACTCAGTCCCTTCTGACGTCGCAAAGCCAGGGCCATTGCCACTTCCCTGCAATGATGCCTGCAGGTCCTTGCACTTGGATTGATGGAGACAGCAGTGATTTCCCCCACAATTCTTCGGTTTATAGCTCGTGGCCATGATGGGATGCAAGCTGACAGAGGATGTTGGAAGTGACTAGAGGAATTCGTCAGCAACAGTGGTGACATAAAGCCTCTGAGGGCCACAACCTTGTACAGCAGAGCAACTGGAAAGATCACAACTATTTTGCTGTCACGATGAGACATGGTTTTTGTGAGAAACCTGACTGTTGGGCCATTTCTTCTTCTGAAAGCACCGTCAAAGAATGAGACATCTGTGTTCCATCTGGATGGCAACAGCGAAGGGGAAGGTAGATCTCTCTGCAAGGGGGCTGAGAATAGATGTGATTTTCTTTGGGATTGATGAGACAGAAACCCCAGAATATCAAACAGTAGAATATCCTCCCTAGGAGCATCCAGCACGCTCAGGGCTGTGCTTGGTTGGCTCTCAGAACTCATGAGCAATGGAGTCTCTGAAGCTCTCTCTGAGAGACTTAAAGCTCCCTGGTGCCAGCCACAGAGGACTGGGACAAAAATCCACTGAAAAATGCAGGGTGACAGTAGGAAACCCAGAAAAATGCTGTGTCCAAAGAGCATATTTCTGAGAACTCCTGGAGAGCACGGAGGTGCTTATTAACATATTCCTGAGCTCAGCTTCGTCTTGCAGATCAAGTGCCTGCAAGAGCTGACGAGTCCTTGAGTTCCTCCTGCCTGGTGATTAGGATGGCTGAAGAGCCCATCACCCCAGAGGCTGCAGCGTGGCTCCCTGAGAGCCTCCTCAGGCTGGCCTGGATGGTTACCAAGTGAGACAAAAACACAGTGCAAGGCTGCAGCTCCTAGCCAGCCCAGCCTTGGCCAGACCCTGCGGTGCCCACACCTCCCTGCAGAGTCCTGCACAGTCCCCGCGGCTCAAGGGTGAATCCAAATTGTTAACCTACAGGGGAATGGGTCCGTGCACTATTCAGAGAGCAGCACTCCTGCGACCATCAGCTCCCCTAGACTCAACCAGGAATCCCAGGGTTTGTGGCAGGTCCTTGGGTGCTGCAGGAGGAGCTGCTGGCAGGCTGCACACACGGGATGGGGTGCAAGCTCTAACGCAAGCCCCAGACAAGAAAACACCAAACCCGAGTCCCTGCTGCTCTCTGTGCCCTGCAGTGATGTGCCAGCAGCAGAGAACAGCCCCAGGAGCCCCAGGTGAGGTGTGAACGACCATGCCAGCTCATGAGAGAGCCTTCCCTTGGCTGAGCCGGGGTGGTCCCTGGCTGCACCCTCAGCTCCCGTGGGACACTCTGGTGCCAGAGCAGGGCCAGCTAAACCAAGCAAAACACCACCCAACACAACTCCCCACGTTCCCTCAGGCTAAGGGGCCAACAGCTCCCAAGCCCACCCCAGCAAAGGATAAATGATATTCTCTGGACCAGCACCTACAGTCTGTGAAGTTAAAAAGGCAACAAACCCCCCCCCACACACAGTACCAGCCCCGTAATCTAATCACATCTAGGATTTACGTGCTAGGCAGGGTCCAGTACACACAGCTCCATTTGTATTTTGTGCTGAAGGAAGTGCCACTGGCAGCAATTCTGGGTCACATCTGTCTGCAGACCTCAGCCCAGCAATCCTTCCTGCAAAATGGGGAGCGCTTTGTTCGAGCATTCTCTGCTTTCACAACCACAGAGGAATTTTTTTTTTCCACAGATTATTAGAGGTTTTCAGGGACTTTATGGTTAAGCAAACAATAAGATGGTTAAATTATCTGATTCCAACATTTGACTTTTTAAATGTGGAAGTTCATAGGCTGCATTAGTAGAATCACTGTGGAGGAAAGCACAAAACCCATCTGGGCAAAAATCAAGAGACAATCAATCCAAGGGTTTTAAAGCCTGGATTTCCCTCTGTGGTAAGAGCAGATGATGCTCTGTACTGTACACTAGCACCAAAGGTTTATTAAACCTATTAGCTGACCTGATAATTAAACTGCTGATAATTAAAGCCAGGCTTGGCTATCTGCATCCAGTGGAGACATTGTCTTCCACTGAGAAAACACTTTGGAGCTGTGGAACTGGAGATAGGGGTCTGGCACCAGGGCCAGTCCCAGCTGATAAACACCTAATCTACATAAACAAAGCAGACAGTAATGAGCATCAGCAATTTTTAAAGGTTGTTATGACAGCAACACAAATGAACAGCTGCTTCTGCCAGCCACCACCACTCGGCTATCCACGTTGAACACATTTTCTGCTCACACACCCCGAGCCAGCACCTTGGCCAAGCCCCTCAGCACACTGAGCTCACACCACTCTGCACCAGCCCTCCTGCTCCGCTCCCTGCCTCTGGACCTACCTGTGGCCTTTAATGCTGGTTGTTCCCCTAGCAACAGTTTTAACCTTTTGGCATGGATTTTCCCTTGGTAATGCGATTCCGCCACCACTGCTGAGGTAAAGGACATGTTACATAGTGTGCAGCATTTGTTCTTATCCACTGAGTCACCGTCACTGCCCTGGGTGGAGACAAAAACACAGACAAAAAGAGAGGTGTGTAAGCCCACCGAGCACAGTCACAGAGCAAGAAGAGAAGACTAGAGAGAGGACTCCAGGTTGTCGTGCCAAGGCCATGCCAAGGGCTTTCCTTCCTCGTCTTGTCCCAGCCCAGCCCAGCCTGGGGACACCTCCAGCTCCCCAAAACCTCTGCTCTCGTCTGCTCTCTGTCGCTGTGACCTGCCTGGCTGTGGAGCTCCCGGCACATCCCCAGCCTCCCTCCCCTCCGCCTTCATTCCCTTCTCTGGCTCAGGGAGTCACACAGACCCAGAGCTTTCCCTGCCCTCCAACACTCACATTTCCTCCTGATGCACTTTTTTAAGAGACCCCAAATCATCTGGGGGGACAGCACTGGGGGGCACAACCCTCTCTGCAGGTGGGAGAAACAAATGAACCTACTGGAATCACACAGGTCCCTCCAGCAGGATCCAACACCAGCCTTGGGTGAACCCAACACAGAGTGGACACCACTGAAGGTCATTTTCTCCCCCCAAAAAAAGCACTACTAGAAAAACGACCGATTTGCATCACTTTTTTGTTGTTGCTAACTGTAAATCAAACCTTAGGGAGAAATCTCTAGAGGTGATTAGTAGTGTTCTGAGTGTAATTTGCACCTCTTTTAAATAGCTTTCGCTCAAGATATTTTACGTCTTCAAAGGGAAATCACTTGAAGGTTGAGAGCAGAGTAAAAAACCTCCAGTGTCTATTGATCATCAGTGGCAACATATAAAGAGCCTCCGACAGGGCTCGTTTGAAAAGCTGATACACTTCAGTGTTAATGCACCAGGGTTTCTTCCTCTGCTAGGGCTGCTCTTCAGTGACTTTTTTTTTTCCTTTCCAACCTACTTTCTCAGCTAGACTGCAGTTGAAAATAAAAAATTAAAAGCCCCTCAAAGAGCCCTCCAATATCTCACGTAGAGTTCAGGGTGCCTTTTACATTGCCCCACAGACCCACAGCTGCACACCCCCAGATGTGCAGCTCATCTGGGTTCACCCAAGTCTCTGCACGAGCACCTTGATGATGGGTAGAGTTCAGCCACCAGCAGGACAGGGGTGTCCCCAAACTCTTGGTGGGTCTCCGAGTCCCTCTGCACACACGTGACAGAATTCCACTCCCTAACAGGCAATTTTACACCCCAAATGCCACTCGCTGTGAGTGAGATGCATGAGGCACTTGGACTCGGCCATTATGAAGCATTTACCCAGGTCTGTATCATCCCTCAGCAGCATCACCTCCCTTCCCTTCCCTCCTCCAGCACCAAGAGCCCTGCACAGAGCCAGAGGTGCTTCAGGCTGGTACAGCCCTGAAGGGTAATTATGCCTTCTCATTTGTCAGAGGCTGTTTTACCTGAAACCAGAGAGGCTGGGGGAAGCTGATCTGGGTGTCTTCTGTCACCAGTTAATGACACCATGCTGACAGGATTGTGCAGAGCTGAAATCACGCAGCTGGTCACCCAGGATGCCCCAACTGGGGCACAGGGCTCTGTGCAGGGCAGGGGGCTGCTCCCTGGGGCTGTTTCTGCACCCACCCATCCCTCCCCACCACCGCCCAGCTGCCAGGAGTGAAACACTGAACAGACATAACAGCTCTGCTGAGCTTCTATAAATCCACACGGCAGCTCCTTAACCCCATGCTGCCAGACTCAGCCAAGGAGAAGTTCTACATTTTGTTCCTGAAGCTTTCTCCAGCTGATCTGTCTCGCCAGCCTTCGCTCCAAGGCAGCACAGACCTCACTGGCTTCATACAAACTGAAGCACAACAGAACACATCACTGGACTGGAGTTAGAGCATCCATCTCCCAACGCTGTCATCCCTCCTCTTCCCCCAGTCTGCAGCTGTGCGAGCCAGGCTAATTTATAAGGGCTCTTTTTGTAATATTAGAAACTTCAAAACCAGTCTTGTATATCCAACAGAATTAATTTCAGTTATTTGGCTGCCTGTTAACAAGCTGCTAAAAGGCATAATCCTCACACGGGGCCAGGCACTTGCAGCCTTTTGCTGGATGTTCCTTAAGCAATCCACAGGAAAAGGATGGATTTTTCTTCCACAGATACAAATCTGCTGTCTTCATTTCCTAAGTTTTACTAAGAAGAAAAGATTATATAAACCTTAGAATACAGCAGTATAAACCACAGCATTAAAGTGCTGCAAAGTAATTTTTCAATTTGAATTAATTTTCGGTGCATGAAGGTGCTGCTGTGAAAGAGCTGTTTTCTGTAACACTCCACAGGAAATTCAGGCCATTTCCATTTTGGAGCCTGTTTTTCTCACGGTACAAGCACAGAGCAAGTTCCAGTTCATGGCTCTCTAAAGCTGAAACAGCGTCTGGAGCCCCTTAGGCCCTGGACATCCTGAGGAACAACAGCCCTAAATGGAGTGCTGGGGGTGTGACAAGGTCAGCTTGTGTCCCATGGTCACCTTTCCAGCAGAAACAAAGCTGCTGGCAGGCTGGGGAGGATGGGGTGACACAGGACACCCCACCTGTCACTGCCCAGGTGCTGTTCAGTGGCCATTTAAACCTGCTGGAGAATGAATTCAAATCCTCCATTGCTAATTTCTCTCACTAAACCAATACCTGATGCTTTGGCTAGAAACCTCTGGCTGGGTACAAAAAACGCAGTAAGAATGCTGCGTTTCAGACCAGCCATTGCACCTCAGTCCCCGTGTGGGCTGAAGATTTCAGTTCCAGCACATGACAAATTCTGCCTCGGACGCATTAAAGGCTCTGATTTCCTCACTGATCGAGGCCAAGCCTCCCGAGGGGACACAGAAGGGCACAAACCCTTGGCTCCACCACCCCAGCCCCACCTTGCAGGACACACATCACCTCAGCAAAACAATCTAATATCATGCTGCCTTCCCTCAAACCATTAATCCTCGCTGTTATGAGACCTTTCCTCTGTAAGGAAGATGAAGTTGGTTAAAGCAATTTGCTATCTTAGAAAGTAAGATAAGTATCCTTATCTTAGAAAGGATTTGAAGGCTTTTCTCCCATCCCAAAAACGTGCTTCATAACACATCAGACATTTTCACCATGCGTGTTTTCTACTCATAAACAGGGTTAGAGGCGGTGAGAATCAGGTTTTAAACCTGATTCACCAATACTGGGACTTAAGGAAATAACTCCTGATTTCAGGGGGGCCCTAACACCTTCTCAGATTACTTTCAGCTGAAATGTTAAGAAGAAATTTAAAGCGAAAGATCAAGGCATGAGGTTTTCCCCTCCTCCATACAAAATTAAACCAATAACAAAGAGCACAACAACCGAGTTGTTATCCATTGGAAGACTACTTGTACGAGCCTCCTGCTTCTCACTCCGAAGGGCTAATGGGCGTTTTGGAAAGGCAGGGTTTTTGCAATCCTCAAACAGCAGCCAACCTCTCCCTTCGCCTCCCAGAAAGGTCAGGAAGCAAATGTTGTTTCCAATTCCACTGCATTGAACATCCACAACTGCAGGCACCTCTCCCTCCTGCTGCCACCTGGCAGAAGGACAAGGCGTCAGTTCTGTGGTCAGCAGAACACAAACCCAATGGCTTACAGCCATGGAACAGTTTTGATGAAAAAAAGGCTAATATTCCCTTTTTAGTTGCAGATAGTTCTACACGAATTTAATTGGTTTTCACAGATTGTTTCTAATCCTCATGACAGTCGCTGTGCCATGGCCTGAGTGACGCTGCTGGGATTGGGCACGGCAGCCACACATGCAGGTGGCAGGGATGTTATTGTGCAGCTTTAGAGACGCCCTAAATAGTTCTGCTCTCTCTAAATGCAAAGCCTTGTATAATATCTCATCAGCAACAGGCCTACTTTGAGCTGTAAATGTTGGCAGATTTTCCCTGCTATATTTTTATAACACAAATAATTTTAGAATTTAGGTCTGGCCTAGCCTAGCGTTCACCTAGAACATGAGGACGCGTTAATCCACCCCCACTAGGGCTGCCCTTGGCACAAGCAGCAGCAAACACAGAATCACAGTCCTTCTCCACACTGCCTTTCACAAAAGAAACGGAAAATAGCTCAGCTTTGACTTATTTGAGGTCTGATTGGTTCTCTGTCCTCCATATCCCCCGCTGAGGTGCACAAGCAGTATGTGGTTCCTTGTTAGACAGAATCAAACTCCTCAGAGGACCATGTTCCTGCCCATTGCACTGTCCACACTGTCATTATTAATAACTCAATTAAATCACCCAAGATCCTGCTGTTGAGGGGCAGATTGCATCTGCAATTAGGCTGTGTGCAATGGAAAAGCCCACTAGTGTTTTAATTACTGTGTGAAGGAGCTCTCAGATTCCTTGGGCAAACCTTGCATGCTTCTCCCTTTAATTACAACATATCTCACTAAATATCAACAGCACTCAGCCCCAGTCACACTGAACTGGATTGGATATTGTGTGCAGGAGCCTCACCGCAGCTCTCACACCAGCCCCAGAATGTGGGAAGGAATGAATAATTCCCCATGAATTCTTAAAAATTCAGCCTGACAAATGGCTGTGAGCTGGTCCAATTCGTCCAATTCCTCACCTTCATTCGTTTATTTGAACACAGCTGAGGAAGCCAATGGCCAATCTTCAAATTGACAGACTGAGAGCAAACATGGGGGAGGAGCCTTCGGATAAAGCTCATCAGCTCCCAGAGCAACGAGCCCACAGAGCCCTGGCGAGGTGACACTGCTCCTGGGGACCTCTTGCTCGCCCCAGGCCTTCTCAGCCATGGCACTGTGGTGGCACCACTGGCATGGCCTGATCTCCTGCTGGCAGGACAGCATGGCACTGCCAACCAGGTGTGCCTACAGCAGCTCTGACATGGCACTTTGTGCCAGGTGTGCCTACAGCAGCTCTGACATGGCACTGCCAACCAGGTGTGCCTACAGCAGCTCTGACATGGCACTGCCAACCAGGTGTGCCTACAGCAGCTCTGACAGGGCACTTTGTGCCAGGTGCACCTAGAGCAGCTCTGTACATGGCACTTTGTGCCAGGTGCACATACACAGCTCCATACACACCACTGCCACCCCACACTGCTCCCCTAACACTGCCTAGGTGTGAGTCCTCCCCTCTGCCCAGGGACCCTCACCCTTGGGAGCGGTGTCACATGTGGAGGTTGGGTCAGGGGGTCTGGAAGTGACTCTAGTGTTGCTCCACACAGAGCAGCCCCAAAGGCCCTGCCAACAGCACCCCAGAGTGGCCATCACACCATGCCTGGAGACAGGAGCTCCCTGCAGGCATCACCCCATTACCTGCCTCAGGTATCCACCAGCAAGCCCAGCCATCACACTGAAATGGAGCAAGCGCTGAGTATTTGCTATCAGCATTTCTTTCCTATGAAAGAACATTCAAATAGCTAAAAATGCAATTACTGCTGCTGATACACATAATAATTCTTGTGTAGTTTATTGAAAATTATTTCCAGTTACTTTGCATTTCAGCTAATCTAACTGTTACCTCTGGGCACCTGATCATCTGTGGCTGTAATAGCGAGAATGTCGTAGCCCAGAGTCAGTGATTCTCAGAGCAGCTGAATAAACAAGGACTTGGATTATACCCACGTTTTCCGAGCGGAGCTTTTTCGCCGGGCAGCCTCCATCGATGGGGTGAAGCATGTAATAGAGACGGACTTTGCTGGCATGCTTGCGGCTCTGGAATGCAAAGAGAAAAGAAAAAGGAGAACTGAAGTTTCAAGGAGCAAGAGGCTCTGTTGCTGCGCTCACTACACCAGCCCACAGTCAGATTTCACATCCCCTGGGCACAGATAACCAACAGCCGAGCAAAGAAGGGGGAAGGACTGAGGGGAGGGCATTTGCCCTGCGCAGGGTTTTCACAGAGCTCTGCACCCAGCTGAAAGGAGCTGTGGAATGAAACAGCCATTAGAAGAAGAAGAAATGGTCCACCCTGGCCCCTCTCCAAGTGCTGCTGCCTGCAGCCCCTCCAAGGCTCAGCAGGGCTCAGACAGCGAGGGAAAGAGCATTTGTGATCAGACCATTGCCATGGCGGGCAAACTGAGAGATGAGAGTCACTGAGCTTCAGCCAAAGACACAACAACATCCTGAGGCTTCAGAGGCACACACACGAACCAAATACGCAGCTCCTACGCTTCCAGAATGATAAAATATAAAAGGGACATAAAATCTCCCACGAGGGACACGCGAGCAGGTTTCAGGCTGCCTTTGGGAGCTGGAGCTCACTGCCAGACGAGGGTCAGCAGAGGCAGGAGATCCCCTGGCGACCCCAGCGTCAGGCACAGCAAATCCTCGGGACTTGCAAGACTTAAAGGAAGATTTTAAAGCTTCTGCAGCAGGAGCACAGACATAAACATTCAAAACCTTGACTTACATCAGCTCTTGTCTTCCAGCAGGTGCAGGGGGGAAAGCTCTGCAGCCACGAAATACCTGCACCCAGCACTTGGGCAGCAGACACGTGGGGAGCTGTTACCATGCAAACATTTGCTTTGAATCTCCTTTTCCAATTGCCCCGCGGAACAACAGCACTGTAATGTTATAATTTCAGATCACAGAGCTGCAATTCTGAAATATTAAATTATCATTAACATGTTCTAGAACATTCTTTTTCCTGTGGTATAAACTTGGAGCTAAATTTGCAGGGAGCTATATTTGTATTCGCATGCAGATATGTGACTATGCAATAATTTTTTCCACAGAGCAAATCAGTCAAGATAAATAATGTCAAATATCTGTCCCCAGCTTGTCTTCCTGCTGCATTTAGCAAGTGTCATCTGCCACGGTCAGAGCTAAGTGCAGGAAACCCCAAAGATCCAGCGATCAGATGAGCAGCCCAGACAGCAACTGCGTAATTAGAAAATGACAAAAGAGACGTTTGAAATGCACAGGACAGAGGTTCAGTGCCACTCCTGTGCTTGGCTGCAGTCCCAACTTCCTGCCTGAAGTGATGCTTGGCAGGTCCCTCACACCACACAGGGACAGTCAAACATACCATACAGGCAGTGTGGCCAGAGTTTTTCAGCTGAATTTCTTCCCTGAGCATTGCCACCCCACGGAGCAGTCAGCCTCCCTCGAGTCATCCTCCCCAAAGTCACGAGGCTCTTCCCTCAGCTGAGTTCATCCAGCACGTCACGATGCCCACGCGCACAGTCACAGCCTGCTCAGTTTAGAGGGTAAAAAGTTTGGGAGGGGTTGCTGGGTGTGTGTAAGCTGCAAAGATGTTAGGAGGAATCATTTTTACGACTCTGCTCCATGGCACTCAGCTGGGCCATAAATGATGCCCAAATGTCACCGTTAAAGACAGTGAAGCTTCAGCCTCCTGTAAAGCACACCTCTCACCTGTCTGTATGCATTTCTTTGGATTTCTGAAAGCCAAGGTAAAGAAATAACTTACGTTTGGCATAATTTAAAACTACATAGCTCCTTATGCAACCTTATTATCTTACGGTCATAAAAGCAGAGCTTAAAATCATCCCTGGGCTCTGCACGGATGCGGTGTGCATCTCTTCTCTCTGCGGAGCAGGGGAAGCACAGCCCATTTGTCATCCATTTTATCTCTGGCATTTTCTACATTTACATGTGTATTTATCATCCCAACACCCCAGCAGGAGCACGGCAGGAGCACAGCGATTATTCTTAGTGTGCAGCTCGCTAAGAGCCCTGAGGGTTGTCCTCTCCCTCTGCAAAGCAACTGAGAACCTGCAGCTCCAAGGCACGAGGAGGGCAAGTGCCAGACATATGGGGCCAAAGGGAGAACCACGAACAGGAGACAGAAAACTGAGATAAACTGAGATTAGGGCACCTCCAGCTCCCATTTTGACCCATCTCACCGCATGCACAAGCCTTAGGAGAGGCAAAACCTTGCCACATCTCTAAGTCTGCAGTCCAGAATGAGCACGCTGCCTTGTGGAGGCACCAACAGCCACCACAACCTCGTTTTGGGGGCAATAAGGGTGTTTCTGTGCCCGTGAACATTCCTTTTGTAGCTGTGCAAAGTGTTGCACCAAAGGCATTTCACTCTCCTGTCTCTAGTGGGAAGAGCACCTTCCAAAGGCACTAAGTCTGGTTTAATACTGCAGGCTGGAAAACCAGCCCTGACTACCCAGGGAGCTCAGACAGAGTCTGTTTGCACACAGCTGCTGCAGAGTTCTGCATCGCAAGCTCATTTGCTACTGTAAGGCTCATCAATAAAAGTAAATAAACGGATCATTTCTATCTCTATCAAATCTACTCTAATACAGAGGATTGTGGCAGAGACAGCAAAGTTCTGGCAATTCAACCCTAAAACATAAAAGGGCAACGCAGAGCTAAATTGTGCTACGAAATGCAATTTGACTTTGCATAAATCAGGTTTTGCAGCACGCTGTGCCTGGAGCAAGCTGTGAGAGGAGGCAGGGAGGTCTCAGCGGGAGCAGTGGCAGCTGGAGGGCCCTGGGAGCTGCGGACGGGGCCAGCTCGGGACATTTAGCCCTGTTTGACGGAGGGGCTTCTCAGCCCTTCTCTGTGGATTTACCAACAGCTCCGGGGAGCACTGACCCCTGTCCCCTCCCACAGCCAGCCGCTGCCAGCTGGAGCACTGCAGAGCTCGCTGGGTCACACAGACACACACAGACCTTCCCTTCCCTGTGCCTGCCCAGGGTCTGGGACAGGAGCTCCCTCAGCAGCTGCCCGAGCTCAGCACCCACCATGGCCCCCAACTGCTCCCACTTTGCACCACTGATTCAAGCTGACCAGGCACTCTGAAACGCTTCACTTGTGCCTTCTTCCCGTCTGCTGTCATCAGGTTCAATCAACTGTCTCTGCAGTTTCCCTCTTGCTGTGCTAGCATATTATCTCATTCCCCTATTCCCCATACAGCCCTTCATCAATCCTTGCTCCCTCCTGTGCTGGCAGCCTCATGGTTTTGGGCAGTTTACCTTTCCTCTACTGCTCCTCCTCTGTGACCTCCAGCCAAAGGACAGGGACCCCACACTGGGGAGCACCAGGCACCAGCAGAGACACGGGTGGGAGATGAGGAAGGAACCATCACGGCAGAACAAGCAGCTGCAGCTTCTCTTAGTCTGTAATAAAGTCTTTTTCACAAGGCCATTGGTTGGGTCTTAATCCTTTTAGTGTACACTGTGTTGATTTTTTTGTGTGCTGGCAGTTTCTTAATTAAATTGCCATGCAACACGCAGTCACGTGATTACACCAATTTTATTATCTGTATTGGCCCTACTCGTAATCTCATCAAAAGAGAGAAAGTTATTTTGGCTGGCCCAGTTCTCCAAACCCTCTGCACAAACACAATTCCATCGCTGGCCAGTCCCTCTCCCCAGCCTGCTGAGCCCAGGAGCTGTGCCAAGCTGGACAGCCCCAGGTCCCTGCACGGGACCCCCGGCACGGCTGCGCTGGGCTCTGTGTTTGCTTCCTCCCAGAAACTTCCTCCCCTTCCCCACGCCCGCAGAGGGTCAGCAGTGACACTGCACAGTGTGCCCAGGGCACTTCAAGCACCCACCGGTGGATTACTGCACCTGCTGACCCAAACAACACCGTTCTGGATTTCATAATCGCTGCCTAACACTAACAACCTTCCAAATTTCTGCTGGAATGGAACCAATCCATTCCTTCCTCTATGATATAACAACATCCTCTGCATTTTTTAAATAGAGGGGAGAAGTATTTTCAGCAAATGCCTTCCCGTTTCTGCCTCTACTACCCACACAGCAAACACTGTCAAGATCCCTGTGGTTCGCTGCAGAGCTGAACTCACGGCTGTTATTCCAGACGCTGCTGGATGCCAATGTCCTTTTTTTCCCTTTGTAATTTTTGAAAAGCCTCATTTATAATTTATGGACATTTCTATCAACTTCCCCTCTTTCCTCCATGAGTTAATTTTTTAAAAAGTGTCAACTCATGCTTTTGCCTTCCTGGGCACACAGATAATGTGTCTGTAATTCCTGAGTGCTCAGCTGAATCCTCACCCCCATCAAAGCGGCTGGTTCAAAGCAACAGGGAGGCACATTACTGGTTTGGACATTGATTTGTTTACACATAAAGGCAACTACTGAGGATCTATTCAGCCAAGCAACCACTAGCTCCACTTCCTTACATCTGTGATCGCTCCACCCGGCTTGCCAGGCTGACTCCAAGTCGGGATCCTGAGCATGACTCTTCTGTCTCAGGAGTCACCATTTCAGCTGTGATCTTTAACTTTACTGCTTCCTGTATTGGTTTTGACTGTAGCCAAAGCATCTCCTGTCCAACACACTGCAGGGTACCCTGCGGAGAGGAAGCAGCTCTCCTTCAAGGCTGTTGCCAGAGCAGCATGGCAGGAGAGCTGGCCTCAGCACCTGGCTCACAGGGTGCCACAGACCTGTCCCCCGCACCCAAGGCCACCACAGGCACCTGCTCCTCCCCAAACCCACTGGCAGTCCCTTTTGCCTCACTCCCTCCTGTTCTTTCTGCAGGTGGAACTTACATCTGCACTAACACAACCATGCATTTACTTCTCCATTGGCATTAACAGATTCTTCCAGCAATGCACCTCCCTGAGCAGCCTGGCTGAGCTGAAGGTGTCCCTGCTCTTGGCAGGGGCTGGACTAGACCTTTAAAGGTCACTTCCAGCCCAGCCCATCCTAGGATTCTGTAAACATGCCAAGGGAAAGGCGACGCAGGGACAGAGCGAGCAGGCTGGGAACTTCTCAAATGTGCTCCACACAGCAATCCTTGCTGCTCAGCTGCAGCTCGGGCTCCTGATCTCAGGCCACGCTGCTGTTGGGTGCTGATGCTCAAGGAGTGGGTGGGCTTCAGTGCTGGCACAGCCTCAGCACCAGGTGGGCACACAAGAGTTAACACAGCGTCTGCCGCACACGAGAGCTGCCCAGCACCAGCTCGGCAGCACCAGCAGCCAATGACATTGTTCCCGTTCCATCCTCAGCCTGAGACAAATCCCTGCTCGAGCATCAGTGCCAGTCACTGCCGAGAGCCGTCAGCCCCGAGCGCACGGGGGCGGCTCTGTCACAACACACCGAGAACTAGAGACGCTGCTTTCAAACACCAGAACCCCAATCCAAACACGGGCTCCGAGTTTAAAATACTAAAGGCAAGCAAAAGTGAATACCTGGAACGACGAGGTGCCCTCCTGGGCAGCAGGAGCAGGAAGGGAATCCTGTGGAATCCTGCGGGAACTTGTGCACTGGGGACACTGGCCAGGGTGAGCCAGCGCAACCTTCCTTTGCTTTCATTCCATGTGGCTTTAATGTGACATCCCTCCTGCCTCTCCATTACTGATAACCCTGGGGTCCCATTTCCCAGTGTGTTTTACTGCTGCTCTGGAAAGACCTTTTAAGTTCAGCTATTTTTAGACAGCAATAGGCCCCTGCGCAGAGCTACCTGGGAAGGGAGCTGTGCACAGGGCTCCATCTGCTCTGCTGTTGCTGCTGTTTAGCAATAGATTTTAACACTGGGAGTGCATTAAAAATAATGTTCAGCCATTAATGTTGACACCAGAGCAGTAACAGAGCCTTGTAAAGTCCCATCCCATCTTCACTGGCTCCCACAGCACACCACAAGCTGCTGCTGCCCTGTGTGCAGAGGGAGCATCGTGACTCTTGTGCCCTAAACTCTGGCACCCTCCTACCTCCCTCCTGTGCAATGGGTGGCCACGTTTAGCTCAACATCTTTTAACTGGGGCTGTGACCACAGCACGAACTGCCAAGGAACATGGGCAGCAGTGCACACAAGAAAACAGAGCAGCACCTTCACCATCTCTGCAACGCAAATGTGCTCTCCTGAGCCTTCCTCCTCAAGCCAAGGCTCTTCTATCAAACACCAGCACATCTGCAGGGTAACACTAATGTCCAAGCAGCCACCAAAAACCATGAACAGCACAGCAGAGCAGATTCCGGCACTGGTAGGGAAGGACATGGGAACGATGGGTAGGATGTCCCCTCCCCTTCATCTTCTGAAGGATTTACTGCCACCAAAGCAAGACACAGCACGGCAGGTAAGCAGCAACAGCAGCAGAACATCGAGAGACATCGTGGCCAGCAAACGTCACCTTCCCTTCCATGATCATTGCCATCAGCAGAACCCGACACACAACAGCCCAGTGCAGCCTTTATTTTCAGCCAAAGCACATCCTTTCCACTCCTCCATCCTGGAAATGCCTGCAGCATCTCACACAGGGAGCTGGGAGTAGAAACATCACATTCCAGCTCCTTGCTTTCTAGCACAGCATTTATTTTGTTAAATAGAGTATGTGCTCTTGCAATGCATTAATATTTCAGACACAGGATTGCCTTTCTGGGCACACACGTCTTGATCCTTAAGGCACTAATGTGCCAATAGTAAACAATGTTTATTATTCCTTCAGACAAGCCCTCGCTTTGTGCCGTTTCCAGCCAAGGACAGCCCAACTGGAAGCAGATTAACCCCAGCACCACTCCAGCCCGTGCAGACAAGGAGTATTGATGAGGCTGTCGATAGCACTCGCCTGCTTTGCTCCGGAGACAGAGCGAGAAATTCCAGAGAGCACTCAGCTCCGCAGAAGAGCCAAAGGGCACAGAACTTGATTTGTTCTCCCCAGTTTCCTCTGCATTTGAATTTTAACACTTTGCCTCTGCCTCCCACAAGCATCCGAGCATCATTCCCTCATCCTGTAAGGTGAGCCGACACTTGCACAGCTCCTTCCTGGGCTGCTCTTCCTCTAGCATCTTCCCTCATTTTAAACGAAAAAGCAAAGCACCATCTGAACACCTGAAGCAATAAAGATTATGGAGAAAACTGAGAAAAGCATTATAGCAGCTTGAGGAGCAAATGTGGTGATGAATGTGCAGCTCAGGGTGAAATCTGAGTGCAACTTTGCATATGAGGTAATCTTCCTGCAGGATTTTCAAGGGGAAACATGAAAATAAATGGCAACATCTTCCTAATGGCTGTGAACACTTCTACATAGAGATGAGGACTCAGAGCTAGCAAAGAAACCTTAGCTCTCTTTTTTTCAGCTTTTTAATTTACAGAGCAGCTCGCCAAAGTGATTAATACAATCTCTCAAAGACAGAGCTGGAAGGAGGTGTTAAATTACAGGTGATCCAGAGAGAATCCAGCAGCAAAGAGGCTTCTGGCTCCAGAAGAAGGAAAGATGCAGAAATACAGAAAAGGAAAAGACTCATTTCTGGGGCACAGACTCCCAGAAGCATTGCAGAAAGTGTGTCACACTGTCGCCCCTCGCACCGACAGCGGAGCACAAGGTGTGAGATAGCCTCCCTGCGCTGGCCACCGTCCTGTCTGGCACAGCCACCCAGCACCTGCAGCGTGTGGATTCTCCACCCACACAGCCACCCCTGCTCCCTTTTGCTCCTCTCCAGGCAGAAAGGTGAGCCAGGGCTCCTGAGGGACGCTTGGCACATCACAGCAGCACAGGGAGTGTCACCCAGGGATCGTCTCAGGCATCCACACTCGGCTGCTTTATTCCAGAAGCAGGAGTGGAAGAGGGTTTCCTGATACTTCAGGGGACAAATTAAGATATTCATTTGCGTTAAGAATTAACATATGCAAATGTACGCTCTTTTGGGCATCAGCACCGACCAGTCAGATCTGTCTCCTCTCCCACTCAGGCTGTGCAGAAGCTGCCCAGCACCACCCCGAGACACTTGGCAGTGCGCACGGAGCTCGTCAAGGCGTCCCCTCGTTTGGGAACATCGGCTCGAGTCAATATCCCACGGCAGCTACTGAACTCAGCTCTGTCCTGGGGTGAACCCTGCAGAGGAGGGCAGGACCTGGCAGCTCCACCAGGACGGCAAGAAGAGCCAGGGTGCATCAGACAAAGCCAGGAACAGAATTACACCAAGACATGCAACAAAGGCACTATTTGCCGTATGTCAAGTTGGAAGCAAAAACATGCTGCAAACACTCTGATCCTTTTGTCATTTTTCCACTACACTTGCCCTTGGAAATAATATTGCTTAATACTGCATGACTGACATAAAATCATTTTTTATTCCTGGCAAAGTAGCACAGAAGAAAAGTTATTGGTTGCTGATTTGGAGAGGGAGATGAGACAGCGATTGGAACTGACTATTCCTGTTTGGCAAGATAAAAACATCCCCCTTTCATAGGCTGTTTCCCTCTATTTTCTTACAGAGCAATGTCTTATTTTGCATGCACAGAGAGCCAAGATTCCAGTCCCTGGCACAAGGGCTGCAGAGCTCACTTGACTGCGCTAGCAAGGCAGTGATCAATTCCCTTTCTCTCCAGGCTTGCCCAGGAAGGGTAAGGGCACTGCTGACCAAAACAAACGCAGACAGAGCCCTGACACTCAGCATCCCCAGCTGCACCAACACCAAGGGCCCCCAGGGTCTGTGGCTAGCCAGGGTGGCCATCCCCAGGGCTCCTGAAAATGGATCTGCAGAAAATTTGTTTCCCCTATGAAAAGAATCAGTTTTTAACTACAGAGCACTTTTGAAAAGTAAGAAGGGAAAAAAAGAAAGGTGTGAAAATTGTGACCAGCCACTTTGATAATTGGAAATAGTGAATTTTACATTCCTGCTATTAACTAATGGCCTGCAGCACGGGCTTGCCGCCTCAGGCAGGATGCAGCCCCCAACTCCACCTCCCCAGAAAACCTCGGGGCAAGTTCTCAGGCTCTCACTGCTCCCGGGGGCTCTTGGGACCAGGGTGCTGAACACAGCAGGAGAACGAGCATCGCACTCAGGAGTGGTGACCAGAGCGGATGGCCCAAAGGGACACTGCCCCTGCCGAGAGCTCACAGCGTGGCACGGGGCACACGGGGCAGGGGCACTTCTAGCCCCCGGGCCACCAGACGGGATCCTAGCTAGTCTTCACAGCTCACTCACTCCATCCCTCTGCTCTGAGTTATGCAACCCACAGGCGAGGCTTGGGAGTGACATTATTGTGCCGAACAGCCACAGCGTCTGCTGGGATTTCACAGCGGATGACAAACGAGCACAACACCTCACACTAAAATAGACAACAGAAAACCGTGTTGTTTTCCACTTTTCAAAAACATCTGCTATGAATTAATGATTCAGCTCATACCTCCAATGACAGGCGCAGAGGAGACGAGATAGGCTGAGCACCCTGTGGCTCACAGGTGCTGCTCCTGTTCCTGCAGCAACGCTCCTGCCTCCTGTAGACAAAACCTGGCACCGGCGTTGCCCAGTATCCAGATCTGGAAAGTGTCCCTAAAACTGCAGCCTTTAACTTCGCAGAGCTGCCAAGGATCTCTGCTGCACACAGAGGGCAGCCAGAGGAGCAGCTACAGAAGAGCTCTTGGGAAATTCACCAAAACAGACATGTAAAGTGCCCTAAAGCAACCGTGCATCCTTGTTCCCATTGTTAATTAATGCAGCACAGCATCCTCAGACCATGTACATTAAGCTTTCCGTACATTCTCCACTGGCCACACAAATGTCTCCCCTGTATATCAATTGCAAAACACTCAAGGCAAGCAAATGTTTGGGGAAACTTCATCTTCCAGGTCCCTGTGCACAAATTCTGCATCTGCTGGAACTTTGCAGACTCTGGTAGTCTCCATGTGACAAAAAGCAGGAGCAAAACATACCTTCCGTGAGGGCAGAGGTCCCTCATCCCCCAAGACCGCCAAGACCTTCAGTTCAAACCAAATTATTCCATATTATCCACATATCTATATTATCTCTATATTATATATGTTGAATATACAGAGTTAATATCATGTATTCTCTATACACGCACTATGTAATATAGATAATGCAGACAGGCTTCACTTCTGGAGTCCTCCAGGACAGGCTGGACCATCTCACACGCCCCCAAGGGAGGACAGTCCCTCACATAGAGCCACCACACAGTGACCCTGCACCTCTTCTGCATCTGAACCTGAAAATCTCTGTTCTCCCATCGGGTGAACACCAAAAGCCCCTCACGGTGGCAGGATCCACACCCATGCAGTGAGTTTCCTTTCCTGAAGGATTTTACAGCATCATATTCCTCAATAATTTCCTCCTTGTTTAATAGCAATGTATTTAAGTTTGTTTTTAAGATACAGAGTGCTGTTAATTGCTGTTCTAACATGTCTCTAATAATCCATCCTTCCTAATTATTCACTGTTTGCTACCTCCTAAGTGCTTAAATACATTCACAAATTCTAATCTATTCTCTGCCCAATCAGTGATTCCTACACAGCTAACCACAGTGCAGCACATTTAGCACAACCTGAGCTCATTTTGCTGCACTCTTAATTGCTCTCCTTGCTAACTGTGCTTCCCTCAGTCCCGCTCGAATCGCAGGCTGACTTGGCAAAAACAGAAGGAAAAGCCAGACACAGAGCAGACACCACTGCAGTGACATCACTGCCAGGGTAAGATGCCACCAGCAAGAACAGCTCCTGAAATCCTGAGTCCTCAGAGCAGAGCAGCAGTGCTGAGCCACACACCAAGAGCATCCTACCTCGTAATGGGCCACGCGCTGGGACTCGGAGATCAGCTGAGCGCTGCACACCTTGCAGTAGCTCTCAGTGAACAAGTCCTGGTCGATGTCAGAGGATTTCATCTGTTCACGACACAGAGAAGAGACAAGAAGCAGAGTCAGTTACAGAAAGCAGGCGGATGTGTTTGACAAGGATCCTGCAGAGCCAAGGGCAAGGCAACGCTTGAGCCGAGCAGTTCTTGTCACCATGAGGGAATAAAACCAATGTTACACAGGTGCAAATGTGGCACACAGACAGTCCCCACCACATCCCCAACACCTCCCATTCGGAATCCCCGGGTTTGTGCACCAACAGCCCATGCCAGTTGTTCATTTCTCACCCTGGGCAGCTCCCAGGCACTGCTGGGGACTGGAGCGTGCCCCCTTCTCCAGGGCAGTGGGAGCAGTCAGACACAGGAGGTCGAGTGTGCCCAAGCAACACCAACCTCTGAACAGCTTCAGCCACAGACACAGCACAGGCTGCACGGCACTGTCCTGCCATGATATCCCTGTGTGAGCTGCCTGGGAACAGCTCTTCTGCATTACCTTTCCTATCTCTCCCATCATGCACAGACCCAGCTGCAGCAGAGATCACTCGTGGCTCAAAACATCCGTGACCATTTGTTATACAACATAAAAGAGCTTGTCAAAACTTATAGAAAAGGCAAACAGCATCACAACCTGGACGAGGGTGGTTTTAAGCTGGAAGAGCACTCTGCTGTGTTTCTCGATTTAGATATGGAAGAAAATTGTTTGGGTGATTTACTGGGCTGTGCTGTTCTCCAGCAGCTGTTTAAATATTTATGTGTTCCCCAGAACTTTCTGTGAGGACACCTGAACCTTTCAAACCAGCTTGCTGAGTGCCCTGGTTCACAGGAACACACTGCTCCCCTGCTCAGAGCCTCCTCCTTGTGCCACTGCAGGTACACAGCTCTGAACTCACAATCAAGGGGTGCACCAGGAATGCTGAGGCCTAAAACAGACCAGAAAACAACAGAAGCAGCCACACAGAATATTTAAAACCAACCCCTATGCAAAGTAAGAGGGAAAAGAGAGGCTGGTGCCTTCTTAGTAATGCCAAGATAAAATCTATTCATTCACAATCATAACAAACCTGAGCATAATGAAGACTGATAATACAGGTTTTATACAGTTCATTCCACTGACTGGGAAGAAAAATAACATGGAAATGAACAGGCTATGAGATCTCATTAGCAGACAAAGCCAGGTGGAGAAAGGCTGGGCTGTGCTGCGCTGTGCCGCGGAGCTGGAGGTGGCTGTGCCATTCCCCAGGGTCCTGCCATCCCACGGTTATTGTGGTCCCTGCATATTTTATGAAAACAAGCAGCTGAGCTGACACCAGAGACAGCCAGCCCCCAGCTCCAGGGAAAGGTTGGCTCAGGTGTTCTGGTTTACCAGACAAAAAACACAAATCTCAGAGCTTCTCTGCTGCTGTTGCTCTTTGATTTTGCAAAGACATTTGCTTGTTTTTTCTTGCTATCTGCCTAGTTTTAATCTTCATTTACTCTGTCCAGAGAGCTGTTGCATTGAGCAACTTTCAAAGACACCAAAAGACCCTTTTAGGTACACAAGAAGTGTTGCAAAATTGCATCAAAGCGAAACAAAGTGGGAGGAAGAAATCTCACTTAACTCCAACAGATTGACACAAAGCAAACCAAAGAAGCTCATTAAACCTCAATCCAGCAACCAAGCCAGAGGCAGGTAACATCACCTTCATTTGCATGCAGCCTGCAACGCTCGTACAAACTCTCATTGCAAAAATCAGAGTAAATCAAAAGCTTCTCAAGTATTAGTTCAGCATTCTGTGCTCTGATAACAGAGCCTAAGTCTATTTTCCTTGAATGGAATCGTCTGGCCCCGTTTATAGCAGCAGAGGCTAAACAGGCTTATCCAGGAACTGAATTTCAGGCGTTTTCTCTAAGTGGTAAATTCCCATACAGGTGTGGGATGTGCTCCCCTCGACATCCAAGGTTCGGCTCCAGGAGAACGAGGTGGTTCTGCTGATGATGAGACTGCTGTGCACCACAGCTCCTGCGTAACTTTCGAGTTACCCAACAAAAGTGTCTCCTCACATAACACACCCAGGGCACAGCCCCACGACAGAAGCTCCCACTCTCCTGCCCTGCTTCCAAACCCTGGCGCGTCCACCCTGCCAGCGGAACCACGCGTCCCTTGAGCATCTCGGCGAGGAGCAGCTCCTGGCTGCTCCACCCCACTCTCTGCAGCAGACCCCCTGCTCCAGGCTGCTCTGAGCCCCCCAAGCAGCTCCCTGGATCCCACCGCTGTCCCCAAAGGCCACATCCCCATGGAACCACCAGCGGAAGGATGGGGCGACCCTTCTCCCCCAGGTCCGTTCAGGGACCAGCTCTTCTTGCTTGGTTCAGGTCCTGGATGCCCAGGTGAGCAGCAGCAGATCCTGGATCCTGAAAGCTCCCTGTGCCCCCAGAAGCACAGCAAGCCCAGACTGCCAAAGCCTGCAGGACAGCAGGGTCCCCTAGTCCACGTGCAGAAATGCAACTGGGGGTCCTCACGCCTGGAATCCTGGCAGAGGGCTTCACTTTTTTCAGGCTTTGCTTTTTCACGGTGATGAAAAGGACAGCAAGGCAGAGCAGAGAGGAATGGGGATTAGGAAGAACAGAAGAACAAATGGAAGCAAAGCCTCCTTCATGCTTTTGCATTAATATATTAGGCTAAACTACTATGATGATTCAAGCATATGTAAGCTTGGCTACTTAAAATAATTAGAAAGCTCTAGTAACAATAACTGCTCTAGGCAAAATTAGATTTTGATTTCAAAATAATAGATTCACCTTAGCAAGGAAGATTTCCACACAAGCAATCCACTACCAGCACCGATTTACAGAAATCACCCTTGCAAAGCTGCCACTGAAACCAAGGCAGCCCCAGAACAAGTTTAAACTCAAGCACCAGCCACGGACTTGAGAAAACAGATAAATAACCTGTCCCACAGAATGCAACAGAGGAGCTGAAGTCTCCTCCCCTCCTCAGCAGCCACCAAGGGATGTCCAGATAACATGCAGTGAAATGAATGCATGAAGTGCTCCTCTGCACAGCACAGGCTTTAGAGCCACCGTGTCCCCAGGGTGGCACCGGCTGGGCTCGCACACAGACCACAAGGAAAGTCCAGGGCTGGCATTGCCCTGGGGATCTGCACAGGCACTCCATTGCATGCACAAACCTCATGTCTGCTTCCTGCAAAGGGCCTGGCAGAGATGCCAGAGCCGCGGCAGGGCTGGACGATGGCATCTCTGCACAGCTGCCAGGGCTCCCCTGCGCAGCGAGAGGCAGACTCCAGACAGGAAACCCTGGGGAAGAGAACGGAGCTCTGTGGTGCGGGTGCCCAGCCTGACACCAGCACTTCCTCCTCTCCAGAACAGCTCCCTTCCCTGCTCCTGTCTCATTTCAGATACACTCTGTATTACTGTGCTGTGGGTTAATCCGAGCAGTGATTTATTAACTTCTTCTGCCTGCAAGTGTGATAAAGGAGTTCATGAGCAATTAATATTTATGTATTTCTAATCACTTAATACCACTGTGACTCTCCCCGCCTAACTACTCCAGGACTGACCAGCCCTCAGCTGATCTTACACACCGTCCATCAAAATGCAGCACAGAAGAGAAGGTTTTCCCTGCCACCCGCATGTCCTCGGCTGTGAGGGACACCCGAGAGGAACCGCAGGTGCTGAGCAGGGTAGAACATGTCCCTGAACACCCTCGGAGACTTTTCTTGCTGAGAGTTGAAAATTAATATGGGGTTCATAACCTTGTCACCTGGACACGACCTGCCGTGCTGAGCAGGAGCACTTGGTCTGCACTCCGAGGTATAAATACCTGAAAGTCCTCGTGTCCTCCTCCTCCTCCTCAGGTGGGGACACGACAGGGCTGCCACCAAAAACACCAACTGCTTTGTGTCCTTCAGTGGGGCTTGTGACAGCCTCCTGTGCCACACTCCAGTGCCAGGGCCCCTCCCTGCTCCAGATCCATGGCCTCTGCACATGTCAGCATCTCCAGGAATGGCTCACTGTGTCAGCAGAGACCTCATCCTCAATACCTTGAACCATATGGCTGTGATTCTCCTCAGCAGTTTCAGCAACTGTAACAGCTCAACAAAAATGGATCAGACTGATTCCAGGTTTTGGCAATGTCCAGAAAGGTGCTAACTAAGCTGCACTAAATTTTAGAGGACAGCAATCCACAATGGACATCAGAGACATATACCAAACCAAACTCCTTCCTAAAGAAAAGCTTTGCACCAGCTGAACCCTACCAGATGGGGTCATGTGCTGAATGTGTCCTTGTCACACAGCAGAGTGGTGGAAGTGCCCCTGCAGTAAGAGCTTTTGGGATCCAATAAAACAGCTCCAGGACCTCAGTCAGAGCTCCAGCTGCAGATTGCTGCTGCCCTTTGCTGCTGCCACAGCACTCAGGCGCTGCTAGCACTGCCACTGAACACTTCCCATCGTGTTTCTGATAAATGCTGCTGTAGTCTCCTTTCCAGCAATCTTTCCTTAGCAAGACACTTCTATTTTTACTGTTGCATACCCTATTCTCAAGTTCGTCACCCATTTTTGGAGCAATGAGCTCAGTGAATAGGGAAAGAAGTTTTTCAATAATAGGAAATTCAAAACTGGTAGCGACAGTTCCAGAGTATGTGGTAAACACGAACAAGATAGAGGTTTTTTTAATTCCAAGTTTCAACTTCTACATCACTTCATAGACCAACCCTGGTGGTGTTCACTGTCGATTATTTCTATATTTCAATAACAAGCAGAAACTCCTGTAATTCACGTACAAGTTTGTTTTTTCTGTGGTGCATTCGAGGACAAGGAGAGCCATAGGAAACACTAGATTCAGCAACTTGGCTTTTTCCAAGAGGAAAGAAAAAAACTATGGTCCCTTATCTAATTTACTCTCGAAGGCCTTTAATCACCTTTTCCAAAATGAACAGCTTCCGAAATCTCCATATTGGAGCGCAAGAGAAGTGCAACTGAGCATGTGCATAAATGCCAAATGCAAACAACAAGCCAAAAATTCAATGTCCTGATATTCACGTTATGAATTATTTGTGCCTTTTGCTGCTGTCACTCTCCCGTGGATTAACATCTCATGTAACACCTCCTGTTTTCGTCTGTTGTTTAATTTGTCTTGCAATAAAAAGAAAAAAAGCCTTCACTAATAATTAATGTGCTTTGAGCAACTCTGTCACTGCACTAACATTGAGGCATCTGAAGAAATGCAAAACTGCCTTTTGAAGTGCCTGATTTCCCGGCACGACAAGGCAATGGCTGAGCCTGTTCGTGAGTGCAGTTCTCCTCCTGCTTTTATGGCCCTGAGACAGTCTGGTCTGGGTGCTTGAGGCCACAGCAGCCAGAGAAGGGCAGGACAGGGCAGCCCGCGGTAATTCTGTGTGCTGGCTCTCCCCAGGGAAGGACATCAGCCCCAGACAGGACAGAACAGCACAATCCATCCCATGGCGATGATGGGACTCTCTGCAGTCCACCCTGAGCTGAGGCAAGAGCCAAATTCATAGCCATGGGATGGACTGTGAATTTCCATGCTGTCCCTCCACAGCCCCAGGGCAACAGAACGGAGCCCAGAAAATCCTGTGTCCCAGGGGTCATGGCTGTGTGTCCCTGCCCACACAGAGCTCCCTACGAGCCACATCTCCACAGGATGCGAGGGCTATTTTCAGTTTTTCCCACTCTCCTGCCAAACCAAAGATGTTCCGTGTCCCTCCAGCTGTGCTGCACATCTGCCGTCTCCACCATGCTTCACCTTCCCTGCAGTTCTTGTTTGGTTTGGGGGTTATCCCTATTCCCTCCATTCCCTAAATCCTCCACAGAGTCAATTTGCTTCACTTCTGCACTGAGCCTTTGATGCATTTTGACACGCTTTATTGGAGCCTTGAAAATCAGAACAAGATTGTGTGTGGCATGAGCTGGGGAGCAGGAGAGATCCTGCACGTGGCTGCTGCATGTGTCAGCACGGGGAGGAGAGGTTGTGGAGAACAACATGGGGAGACAGAGCCTCAGTGCAGACAAAGCTCAGCCTCAGCACCCCAAATTCCTACCTGCACACAATTTCCCCCAGTGTAAGCAGGCAAGTTGCTCATTTACTGGGGTCGACTTCTCGATAGAAGCGCCCAAGGGGCCAGGCTGGACAGGGCTTGGAGCAACCTGGGCTAGTGGAAGATGTCCCTGCCCATGGCAGGGAATTGGAATGAGATGATCTTTAAGGTCTTCTCTAAGCCAAACCATTCCAGGACCCTGTGTTTGCCAGGACTAAGAAAGGCACACTCACACAGCAACAGTGCCTCCTCAACGGATGGAGATGGTGTTTTTGAAAAGAGCCTCTCAGCGTTCATGCCACCATGGCGAGGAAATCGCCAGGGATGTCTCACTGAATTCCCAGCACTCGTGAGCTCTGGGCTGGGGGGAAAGCTGCCAGATGTTCCCATCTCCTCACCTAATCATCAAGGTACCATTTATATAAACAGAACCGAGCAAGAAAACAGCGTGATGAGCACATCAGGAAATCAGTGCCCTCTGGCAGAGGGAGGCAGGAGAGACAGCCACTGCCCTCCAGGCAGAAAGCAGCAGGGCCAAGGCTCCAGGTGTGCCTCTGCAGCCCTACCTGCACCACACCTTACAGCACAGCACCTGATGGGGTGAGAAGCACGAGATTTGAGCCTATGTGCGGCACTAAAACCCAGCCGGTTCGTTTTTGACCTACTGCCTGTGTGAAACGGGAACAAAAGGCAAGCAACGGAAATTACAGGCACAGATTCAGGGAGCAAAGGAGAGATCCGGGCAAGCAGAGGAGGCAAGCCCTCCATGCCCCAAACTGCCTCAGGGGAAACAAAGAAAAGACGCTGCCAAGTTTAGAGGAAGCCACATTGCAATTCTGGGAGTAATATCATTCCTTCTCTATAAATACAAGTATCCTGTTAAGCACGTGAATTTTTCTAATTATTCACACTACATTGTGTAGCAGGGTTTAATTGCAAACATGTGCTGATTTGAGCAAAAATACATTTTAAAAAAAGAGATGTATATATTGTGACTGTTTTAAAACAGTTTGTAGGAACTGAAGGGAGAGCAAACACATTTCATGCCTCAGGATATTGATTCTGCATCCTGCACACTTCGAGGATGGGGCTCTGTCACTCAACTCCAGCACGGCCAGGTGGCACAGCTCAATCCTTATGAGTGGGGACAGCCCAGAAACCTCCTGAATAAGGGTTAAACAGACCTGTGCAGGCTTCACAGAGACTACACTGGAGACGGAGGGGCTGCTGGAGTCAGGGGAGGGTCTCGCTTGCACTAGGATGGTGAGCGAAGGAGGGACCTTTGCTGGGACTGAGCTGCTGCAAGCACCTCTGTGCAGGAACAGATTCCCCTGGGCTGAGCCCTGGCCAAGCCCAGCCTGGGGAAACGCCTGCTCTGAAGCCCTGGAGCCCATTCCCGCTGGCCACCACTGCTCCCTCCTCCACCCTTCCTCCATCCACGCCCAGGGATGGATTTTCGGCAGCTCCCCGTGCCCCCAGCCACGAGCACTGGTCCCGCTCTCCTGGCAGGTGTCGGGGCGTCGCGGGGCAGAGCATGGGGCGCAGCGAGGAGCCTTGAGGGCTCACACGCTGCACAGCCAGGGCTACCATGTGAGGCTCACGGTTGCCATGGAAACGGTGGATTCTCACAAAAAGATGCAGAAATAGTCTCTCTCTCTGGCTGAGCAGGGGTGCGGCCAGGCTGGGGGCACCCTGGTGCCAGGGTCACTGCTGGCCAGCCCCAGCCCCCAGCGCAGGGCAGCAGCCAGGGAGTGGCCCCCACACAGCCCTGCTCCGCAGTCACCAGCAGGGCGACACATTTATTTTCGGATAAGCAGGACCTACTTTTTCCTGTGGCTCCCTAATAACATCCAGAATGGCAGGGAGCGAGGCAAGCCGAATCCCATGCCGGCAGGCCCTTGCCTCTGGTACTTTGCATAATCAGGGCTTGTCAGTCCCCATCAGCCTCAGCTCAGAAACCCAAGAGGAAAAGCCATGTAAGGTGGCAACGGGCTTAGAAGAAGCCTCCAGAGAACAAATCTGTCCATCGCTGATGGGGGATTATTTTAATTCTGGATCCGTGATAAAAGCCTGCGTTCTGGTCTAGCTGGCTAACCTAAAGCACCTCTTCCCAAAATGACAATCAGCCTCAGCAGCACCAACCCCAGAGCAGCTTCCTGTCACTGCTGACAGCACTAAATGCTCCCTGCCCAGCACAGGTTAGAGGCAGCAGAGGGAGAGATGCTCCTGGCTCTCACCGAGGTGCAGCAGGTGGGCTGAGCTCCTCTCCCCTCCCTAGGATGGTCCCTCTCCCATCCTGTGTTTGCCAGGCAGAGATTACTTGCTGAGTGCCACCTGCTGAGGATTTACAGAAGCTCAGGTGCCACCACGGCAGCTGAGCAACTCTGCCCAGGAACCTCCCTGCTTGCGATGACTGAGGGACTCTGCTCCCTTCAGCCACAGCTCCCTGCTCCAGCAGAGCTTCTGGTCATCAATGAAATTATTTACAAACATCACTGAAATTATTTACAAACATCACTGAAATTATTTACAAACATCACTGAAAATATTTACAAATATCACTGAACTTATTTACAAACATCACTGAAATTGTTTACAAACATCGCTGGACTTATTTACAAACATCACTGGAATTATTTACAAACAAGATACCAGGAATGCAAATGTTTCCAGAGTCCCCCAGTCAGCACAAAGCAACTAAACCCCTGGCCTCATTTAACTGCACATCCAAATTCCACATCTTCTAAAGGGTATCAGCAGATTTCATTACACTTCTTATTATCATGTAATCTGTCAATTAGCTTTGTGAGCACCAGCAAACAACAAGGAGCTTTATCTTAAGTAAAACATAACACATTTACATCCTTCCTGCAGTATTTTCTTTACCTTTGCCCACCCTTGGTTTAAAAAAGAAAAAGCAAAGCCCTCCTTTTGTTTGCATTTGCTCTCTACTGAGAAGCAGGAGCCTCTCCCATGCTCAGCCACACGAACCAGAAACATGCTGGACTTTTATGTCAGACCTTCCTTCCTCGTGCTTGGGAGCATCCCAGCAAGCCACTTGGATAATCCATATTTCATTTTCTCTGGAAAAAAAGCACCATTCTGTCCCTCACCAACAGACGAGCAATGAGAAATGGTTCATCAATGCCCACTGCAGTGCTCCAGCTCCACGTGCCAAAGGGTCTCCAGAAACGCAAACTGCTCTATTTTTGTGAGAAATGAAGCTGCCATTGCAGAAGGGCTGGAGCTGGGCACGCTCCGGGGTGGGCGCTGGTTGCTCCTTCCAGAGGCAGCTCTGACTCATAGGTTTGGAAAGGTCTCCCTTCCTCTGCACAGTCTGGGGACTCCGATTCCTACAGTATTTATTAGGCATCCCCTGTGGTACTCAGCAGCAACAGAAAGGCACTAAAACAACTTAATGTGTTTCATACGACATCAGCTCTCTAAGTGGGGTTTGTAGATTATCCTGCAGCCATGGCTGTCAGCCTTCCGGTCTGGCTAGGAGGAAAAAAGGTTCAAAAAAGCTTC
Organism: Acanthiza pusilla; assembly: GCA_036630365.1. Classification (NCBI taxonomy): domain Eukaryota; kingdom Metazoa; phylum Chordata; class Aves; order Passeriformes; family Acanthizidae; genus Acanthiza; species Acanthiza pusilla. The sequence goes on from JAXCHO010000131.1 coordinate 2,772,461, forward strand.
TCATCTGTTCTGCAAAACCAAAACCATCCCTGCTGCTCTGTAACGTCCTTTCTTACGCACGGTTGGAGCAGGGCACTGCGAATGAGCTCCTCACACCCCTCTGTCCTCACTACTGTCCCCAGACGTGGGGATCTGCTGGGACCCCTCAGCCTGTGCCTCCAGGAGCAAGGGGAGGTGCAGCCCAGCACCTCTTCAGAAAGGTACAGCAAGCTGAAAGTGCAGTAAAACCCTCTGATAATTAAATACGGAATATAACCCCACACCCTGTGTGGCTCCTGTCCACACCAGACTACCACGAACTACAGCCGCATGCTTGAAAACTAGACAGATTAGTTATTGCCACAATTAGTAGTATCGTGAATCATCTCTGGTGGCAGGAAATAATATTGTCACAAACTTGTCTAATTGCTCAGTATTTTCAAACGAGCAGTTGAATCTGCAGTTATCATCTTGATGCTTTCACTGGTGACATTGTAGGATGGAGAACACAGAATTGATTAATTAGTTTTCATTTTAAGTCAAACTAAACTCTGGCTTCTCTCCGCCACGTGCTGCCACTGCAGCCAAGACCGAGGCTCGGAGGTGGCAAGCAGGGACGGAAGACACCAGAGCTGTGAGGTCCAGGGTTCCAGCTGAGAGCAGGGGAACTGCCAGCCTGAACATCCTCACCACACACCACGGCCACGACAGCTTCTGCCTCTAATGCAATCAACTCTCCTGTGCTTATTATATATCAAATAACAGAGGGGCTTGCACAGCATTCTGCACAACAGCGGGTTCAGCCAACTAATTTATGGTTTCAAATGCAGTGGGTGTTCAATCCTGCCCCACTCCTGGGGTTTCTGACAAGCCCCTCTAGGTGCTGCAGACACAACGCTCCAAGCTTTTCCCATTTTCTCGGTGAATTCTGAAACCAGAGCATGTCTCACCTTCACAGCTCGCTGCTGGGTGTCATGTCTCCAAGAAGGCTTTAAATACCAATGTCTCACTTCCCCGCCAGGTCCACCCACTGTTTTTAAGTGGCTGGATCGAATTTAGGAGCCGTTTTGAGTTCACAGTGCAGTTCCCCACGTCTCCTCATGTTCACGGCACTTTCTGGGAGCTGTGCGTGCAGCTCATCACACCGAGCTCTGGGGGACCCTGCGTGGGTGCCCTGGGTGACACACACAAGTAACATGCATGTGATGTATAAGCACGTAGATCAAAGCAGGAGACAGGTGACACCGCTAGGTCCTCAGGTGCCAAGGCTGATAGACTGGAAAGGTTTATTTATACCCTCCCACCTTCAGGATTTGTTTCACCAACAAAGATGCACTGGCAAAAAGCTTAACTCTGCCTTCTACCCCATTTCCCCTTAAACAAGGCAAGGTAAATATATTCCTGCTTTGGAATTAAGAGCAGCAATATTCTTCTCCCCCATCGCTTTCTAAATGAAGCTCCTGAAAGCCCCTTTTGAAGCTTCCCAGCTTCATTTCCAGACCTGCTCCCCCCTGTGTTCAGAAGAAATGGATTAAACAAGTCTTTTGAAGTGCAGCTGCCCATGAGCTGCTCTGGGGACAGCTCAGCTCAGCTTTTCATGTCTCCTGGAAGCAGGACAGCCACCAAAACTACCAGGGCAAAACCTGCATGCACAGGCAAAATGCTGCCATGGGGTGAGTGCTGCACTCCAGGCTTGAGTCCCAGGGCTGGCAAAGTCACCCGTGTCCCCAACAGCACAGTAAAGGCCTAAAACCTGTGAAGCACTGCACAACAGGCAAGTTTTGATATTGCAAATATTCATCTCCAGCCATTTCTAGTTAATGAAACAAAGCAAACCATCGAGGAAAATGGGAACATTACAGTAAAAACAACAACAAATTAAACTCTAATGCAATTAGAGACTAATTAGGGATCTATCCTCTGGGAGCGTTTTGGAACTCTGGGTCTTTCTCAAAATCTGATCCCTCTGCAACTTTATTCCTTTCTAGTTAATAACGAAGAACTGAGTGGCACGGCTTCCCCTGGCTCCCTGCAAAATGCCATTTCTGCTCTGCAGGAGCAGGAGGTGGTGGCAGGTAAAGCATTCACACCTCTGGGCTGAGGAAAATGCAGGTGTCAGCAGAACAGGGTGCAAAGAGAGAACAGAAACCACCGCCTGCGTCTGCTGCAAGGTGACCATAAACACAAACACCCAAATCCTTGTGCAGGCACCAGCCGCGAGCAGAGCATGAGCCACCCTGGAAAAACCTTTGTTTTCCTGCACACAGCTCTGACACAAGCCTCAGCCCAGGAAAATATGTATTTAATTCCTCTTGACTTTTTAAACGCCTTAACCAAACCTCTCAAGCCTGCTGCAGGACCGAGCAGGGCAGCTTTGGGCACCAGTCCTTGTGGTGCCCTGGGCAGGGCACAGGAGCCCTCAGCACCCACAGGTGCCCCACAACCTGTGCACTGCCTGGGCTGCCTCCCTGCCACCCCAGCAGGTCTGCAAAGGTGTCACACCTCCCTGCAGGGCAGGAACATGGAGTGTGGTACCAGCAAAGCATCCAGAAAATAGCAGGAGAAGCGAAACAACGAGGCAAAGATGCACTGTCCCACTCAGCCATTTCTCCATCCAGGCTCACCCGCACAGCTCCTGAGGGCTGCAGCAAAGCCTGGCTCTGTTAAACCTTCCTCTGGGGGATGCACACACAGGGAACACTCTCTGCAGAGAGTGAGGTGGTATGGAATGGAGAAAAGCTTTCTCCCCGTTCCGGGAGGGTGCTGCTATTCCTGGGGGCAGCCCTGTCTGCATTTCACAGCTCCAACACTTCTCAGCAAGGGGTGTTTTTCATGCTTTGAAAGGAATAATAAAGCTGTGTCCTGCCATATGTCCTGCTACCTGCCCAGCAGCTGTCAGGGAGATAAGCCCTCCGCGTTCACCAGAGGAAGGCACCTGTGCAATGGAGGGAGGTGGAAACCTTGACCTTCAGCTGTTTCTGTACCCAAATCTGCCCGTGGGGACACCTGGAGCCCCGTTCTGGCCTACAAATTGGCCCAGTTCTGATCTCTCAAACCAGCTCTGGATCTCAAGTCACACCTCTTTCCTTGGGAGCTTAACCTAGATAAAGCAAGAAACCCAAATCCAAAGGTGCCCAGGGCACCAGTGCAAGGACCAGCCCCAGGACCCATCTCAGACCCTACAGCCATTTCCAAGAGGGTTTGGAGAGCCCTCCCCATTGTGAAATAACACCTTGCAATGGAAAAGGGTATGATTAGAGACTCCTGGGTCTTAAAAAGACACCAACTGTTGGTCAAAAGTTGCTTCTTGCAAAGGAATAATTCTCAGCAAACCCTCACTATTGTTGCCTGAGCTTAACCAGGGACATGAGAGAGGAGAGCTGTCTGTTGGGAACCTTGGGGACCTTTCCTCCCTCCCTGCAGGGAGGTGTGACACATCCACAGCCAGAGCAGCCCAGCCATCAGCATTCCCAGGTACATCCCCAGCAAGAAAAGGGGGAGAGGTGGTGCAGGAGCCACAAACCCCAGAGAGAGGAAGGCAGCTGCTCGCTGTGAGCGAGGCGCTCAGTCAGCAAGGACCGGCCGGCTGCACCAATTCCTCCGCAGACTGGAAGCACAAATAAAACAAATCGAGGCGAATATCAGCAAAACAACTCCTTACACAGACACCGTTTCAAGTGGGGGCAGTCAGCAATGCTGTGAATAGCTCGGGAGGCCTCTCGGGATGTAGCAACACCTGGGAAAGCGAAAGGCAGCAGCACTGCACCTCCTCTGGGCTGTCTAGGGCAGGAGAAGGCAGAAAAGCCCGGGGGAGGAAGGCTAGATGCAGAAGAAAAGTTAAGACTGAGCAACTCAGAGCCAAGGGAAATGACTTCTGAAACACCCCAGCCAGCCAGGCACACACAGAACCATGGTGCAATGTACGGGCAAGAATCAATTATTTGGAATGACTCAGAAGTGACTAAGAATGGCCAGATAAAACCAATTGTGAGGGCTGGAAATCACCCCAAATTCTGAAACAATCCCACTCCAGCATGTGGCCTGCAGGCAGGATCCTCCCCAGGACAGGGATGCAGAAGGTGCTGGCACAGGGACACCAGCATCAGGAGGTTTATAACCTACAGATCAACCCGGTTCTGAGAGTAATAAAGGACTCCTGACCTCCTGCTTCTGATAAAATCAGGGGGAAAGACCCATTCGTACTCTAGAAAGCTCCTGTGCTGCCTCTCCTGCCTGTCCCTTCCTACAGCAGATGAGTCACTGTCTAGAACCTTTAGCAAAACACCTCTTACTGTTTACCAGGTCCCTGCTATTCCCCACAACACAGCACAGTGCAGTAAGGGTCAGGCACTGCTCCAGGTCACTGTCCCCTTCCTGGGGAATGATGAGGGTCCCAAAGCTGAAGCCCCTCTGCCCAGCGTCCCCCTGTCCAAGCTGCTGCTCCCCAGCAGCATCCCCCTGCTCACCACTCACCTTCGGGGCCGCTGGCCGTGTTTTGCAGAGGATTGCACGTGCTCCTGCGAGAGCAAACAGCACAACCTCACGCAGAAAATGCAAACTGGTGATTTTTAACTCAACGCTCTGCACATTTTTTTCTTCCCCAAATACCATACACTCAGGTCATTTCAGCATCGCGCGAGGTTAAAATGAGTGTGCAGCTGCCCCGAGGGCAGCCACCCAACCACGAACAGCATCAGGAACCAGGGGGCACTGCCCAAGTCCGGTGTCACTAACCGAGGTACACAAACTATCAGCAAATCAGACAGCTCAGAGGGTCAGCTGCCAGAGATGCTTCACACAGCCCAAACCAGGTGTGAGTTCACTCGCTCTGTGCCAGGGACAGCTCTGGCCGTGCTCTGACCCACGGACAGCCCCAGAGCAACACGTGGGGCCAGGCGAGAGCCATCCCCTCCGCCGGCGAGCAGCCGCGGCAGCGCTCGGGGCTGTCCCCGGGGACGCGGCCCCAGCCCGCGGCTCGGCTGCCTCTCCGGAATCCTGCTGCTGGTCTCCAAGCCCTGCTGGCTTGGCAAGTTCTCCAAACTTCCCAAACAACACAGAGAGCAGGCTTGTTTTCCAGCCATCTACAGACACCACGCTCGCATCCCGAGAGCCCGGAGCTCCCGTTCGCACGCCGCGCCACGGGCACGCCGGTGCAGAATGCATTCCGCCAAAACACCCTGAGCCGCACCAACCATCCGCACAGGGCTGCCTCCCCACACTCCTGCACCCACGGGCCTGGCTGCCCCCGGCCGCGCCTCGCAGGTGGCTGCAGCATTCCGCCAAAACTCCACCGGGGAACGCTCCGCCGCTCGCCGCAGAGCGGGACCGCTCGCAGGGCGTGCTCCGGCCACCGCCGCGGGCCGGGGGCGGCACGGGGACAGAGCCGCCCGCTCCCGACGGCTCGGAGCGCAGCCCGGCTCCATCCGCACCGGCGCGGCATGGCCCGAGCCGCCCGGCACCGCTGCCAGCCCGGGAAGGACCGCGTGCCACCGCCCGCACTGACACCGCTATTAGCAGACCGGTTCCTCTGCAAACTTTCCTCCAACTCCCATCAACAGATCCCCGCGACACCCCCCCGCGAGCCCGCGGGTCGCTGCCCGCTACCTTCGGGTCCGGCCGGAGCCTCTGCGGGCCGCAGGCAGCGAGTCCCGGGCCGGCGCTGCGGGCGCGGCGGGGCTGCTCCAGCCGGGGCCGGGCCGGGCCGGGGCCGCTCCCCGCGCTCCGGGGCCGCCGCAGCCGCAGCTCCGCTCCGCCGCTCCGCCGAGCCCAGGCCGAGTGCTGCGGGGGGCGGCGGGCGGGGCCGGGCCGGGGCCGCGGCTCCTCCCCGGCAGCGCCATTGGCTCCGCCGCGCTCCGCAGGGCCGCCCCCCGCAGCCCCCGGCCCGGCAGCCCCCGGCCCGGCAGCCCCCGGCCCGAGCATCCCCCCTGCCCCGCAGCCCCCCTGCCCCGCAGCCCCCGGCCCGGCAGCCCCCGGCCCGAGCATTCCCCAGCCCCCGCAGCCCCCGGCCCGAGCATCCCCCGCAGCCCCCGGCCCGAGCATCCCCCGCAGCCCCCGGCCCGAGCATTCCCCAGCCCCCGCAGCCCCCGGCCCGAGCATTCCCCAGCCCCCGCAGCCCCCGCAGCCCGAGCAGCCCCCGGCCCGAGCAGCTCCCGCAGCCCCCGGCCCGGGCAGCCCCCGCAGCCCCCGGCCCGGGCAGCCCCCGCAGCCCGAGCAGCCCCCGGCCCGGGCAGCCCCCGCAGCCCGAGCAGCCCCCGGCCCGAGCCGGTCCGGGCACAGCGCCCGGTCCGGTCTGGCCGCCACCCAGGGGACAGGTCCGACACGGGCAGAGAGCGACAGGACATGGGGGAGCGTCTTTGAACGGAATAAAGGGAGATGTGGATCAGATGTGTGAAGAGATTCCTCCCTGTGAGGGTGGTGGGGCCCTGGCACAGGTTGCCCACACAAGCTGTGGCTGCCCCATCGCTGTAGGTGTTCAAGGACAGGTTGGCCGGGACTTGGAACAACCTGGTCTGGTGGAAGGTGTCCCTTCCCATGGCAGGGGGTTGGAACGGGATGATCTCCACGGTCCCTTCCAACCCAAGCCATTCTGTGAGTCTGGTTTTCGCCACTGTGAAAACAGAAGGATGTGCATAGCTGATTTGCAGGGCAGAGGCTGTAAAAGGTGTCACAGTCACCGGGGGTAACATACTTCCAGACTCTTTACTTTTGCAGATGACACCCTCATTTTAATGCCCTGGATTCATGGAGCGAGCAGCCTGGCACTGCAGGCGCCCAGCACACGGCACACGGGGACAGTGGGAGGCAAGTCTCTGCACAGGGACGGCTTCCTCAAAGCAGGGCTGGAGGAGAGCAGGCACCGAAGGGAGCAGGATGGGTTCATCTTCAGTCAGAAGTTAGTCACGGCCTCAGGGGAGGCAGCAGGCGAAGAACAAGTGCCCCAAGGCAGGGTCAGAGCAGAGGAGCAGGGCAAGGATCAGAGCAAGGCAATAAACAGGGGAAGGAGAAATCCTTGCAGAACACAGACCCCTGCAAACTAACAGTGGAAAGACAATCCCCAATGCAGCACCAGGCACACGTGCCTGGGAGTCTGTCAGGCTCAAACCAAACTCTCTCCCCATTCTGAAATCCCATAATGCCTGAATCTGGAAAGAAGGTGGATTTCCCTTATCTTTGTGCACAATATCCCCAGGCAAAGCCTCTTCAGAATGCAGACTGACAGTCCTGGAAGCCCAGGCTGTAGGTGAGCACAGTCCCATGGGCCATCCCTCTGCCAACACACACCTGCGGTGGCAATAGCACCTTGCAGCTCTCCTTTCTGCCTACACCAGACAGGAGGATGGAACTGGCTGGTATCAGGGAGGCTTTCTGTCCCAGCTCTGGGGAATTGGCAGGCGCCTCATTTGCCAGCAGATGAGCCTTGCAGGTGAGTTAAGAAATGGGGGATGTGATGGAACAGAGACACGTTGTACCTCAAGCCCTGTGCTTCAGGAGTGAGGCTGTGCTGACAGCCAGGACAAAGGCAGTTAATCTGGCTCTGCTCCACCTCCCTCAGTTCCCACAGCATCCCTCAGCAGGGATGAGGTTGCTGGGTCTCCACAGGGGATGGGAGATAGCTTAAAGGCTTTGCAGCTCAAGGCAGTAGGTGGTTGCACCCCAGAGGAGCTGTGGCGTACTTGTCTTGCATGTCCAGATACGGAAAGGCTCCTTTGTGCCTTCGCTTCCAACGCCAGGTGAGAGCAAGGGCACATCATTCCCCTCCTGAGCATTTGGCGAATCAGGGTGGTCACAGGCCTCTCCCTTTTCTCATCAAACTGCTTTACTGTCCAGGTGTCAGCTTTGCCAGAGTCTGCTAACAACGCTGCACCTTCAGCAATCCACGTTTTTTGGGAAGCAGATGTGGCACACATCACGGACCGATGGCAGAATGGTCCTGGGAGAGCTCTGCAGGCATCCCCAGCCCTACCATGGCTGAGGGGCACTAAGGAGGTGCTGTCAGGACCTTCGAGAAGTGAGTCTGTGCAGTTTCATTTGTTTCTATTAAATGTTCTTTGCAGTCCCAAGGATTTTGTATGTGCAGTGCAGTGGGCTGAGCCATGCCACTGTCCTTTTGCTACCAGATACGTGGGGCCTCAGCTCAGTGGCAAAATGGATTTTAAATCACCCTCTATCACACAAACATTAGAACGAGGAGAAAAGACTTCACCAGCAAATTTTCCATTTCCAGCTTAATCTGCTTGACAGCAGTTTTACAAACTATCTGAGCTTCATGATCCTGCTTGGCTCTTTAGCTGTAAAAAAATAAGTGCTAAGGAGCATTTAAGCCATGCAACTAAGCCTCCAAAATTGACACAAACTCCTTAGAGATGCCACCTGGAGTCTCAGATACTTCAGTTCTAAGAAGGGCAGATCAGACAATATTTGCAATGATGCAGCTTCCATCCAGGGAAGAGCTGGTTCTTAAATCTTTCCCTCACATTTTTTTAGGATTATATAATTCCCAGGAGCATCCCATGCTCACTGGCAGTGAATGGCAGCATCGGCACAAGAAGTGTCGGAAATAATGTTGAAAACTCAGCTTTTGCTCCATCCCAGCACCGTGCAGGGCTCAGGAATATATTTCCTGGCCCCGAGCTGGGCTAAGTTTGGAACAACCCAAAACACATCAAAACAAGGAACTGTAAAGCAGCATCTCTGATTGATTAATCACAGTAGCAAAGCTGAAGGGTTTGATCATTTTCAAAAGCGCTTTAAAATCTTATTCTCCAAAGGAGGAGAGGTAACCACAGACATGGAACAAAGCAAATCACAAACTGGAGCTGATTCCTTCCTGGAAAAGCTCTGGATGTGCTGTGTTGCCTCTGACGATGCCTCTGAATGCAGGAGATCAGGACAGAGGAGTGAAATTGCCAAGCTGAGGCTGGCTGGGATGGAAACGCTCTGATAACATCTCGGGCCAGTTCTCCAGACATTCCAGAGCCACTGCACAGACATTCGCTCCCAGCACTCACAGCCTGGCCCGATGGACACAGCAGCCTTCAGCTAAGGGAGGAGCTGAATTTCCCATCAAACCCTCCTTGTCCGGAGGAAGCTCACCCTTCCTCTCACACATATTATGGCTATGAAGTATTTCAGATTCCTTTCATTTTTATGGGAACACCACATTTTTTTACTCCATAAGAAAAAATCCATTTCTTCCTAGTTGCCATGCACAGGTCGGGCATGGCAAAGGCACCAGTGGAAGGGAAATAAGCAAAGGGAAATGAACACTTTGGTTTTCACGAGGCACAGGCAGGGCCAGCTCTGCGTGCATTCACAGCTCAGTGCCTGCACACCAAAGGACACTGCAAAACTTGCCCAAGCACATCAGCACCAGGACTGGGAGGAGGTCACCTTGTCACACCTGCTGAGGGGGATTGCTGCAAGGAGTTGTACCTTGCACTTTAAAAATCTACTTTCTATCTCATTCCACTAAAACAATTGACATGTCGCAAATGCCACATCCTCCACGGGACATCGTTCCAGGCCTTCCCCAGGAACAATCCGACATCAGCCTGCGGATTTAGAGTGAATTCTGAGCAGAAATGGTGCTTTGCCATCCAATGCAACAACATCTGATGTTCCAGTTGGCATTTTCTATTTCCCTTCCCTCCCTTGGTCCATACTGTGCTCTCCAGGTTCCATTTCCTGCGCTGGCAGACATGGGGAATGAAGAGGAGAGGAAACCATAGGCAAGGGCGCAGTTACCTACCCACTGTTTATCAGACATCCCTGCAGCAAACCCTGCCTGAACTGGGACCTCATTTCCAGTGAGACATGGGACAAACAGAGCAGCCAGCTTTGGACTTCCCCTTTCTGACATTCAGCAGTGAAATCACAGCAAGCAGCAGCAGGTTCTTTGCAAAACAAAGTTTGCTGAGCGTGTTTAAAATATTCGGTGCCTCGTCACTGAGGTTTGTGGGTCCTCCTGCTGGCTCGTGCTGCTGCAAACAGCCTGGAGCAGTGGCTGACCCTGGCTCCATGGCATTGTTGAATGTGCCCGCGGGATATCCCTAGATAAGTTACTTTGATTTCATCAGCTTATCCCCAACTGCAGTTCTAATCCTCGGGATAACAAAAGGCTGATCTGCAGCCGCCTCCCAGGATCTCAGGCTCTGGCAAAGCATCGTTAGCTCTGTGCTAGAATTGCAGCACCCAGGGAGCTTGAACAAAGAGCCCCAGGCAGTCCCAGCCTGAAACACTGGGAACAATGCCATCGTTCCCAGAGAGGGGAAGATATTTGGAAATGCAATTTCTGAGGTCAGCTTTAATGATCCAGGCACACCATAGGCACACCAGAGAGCCTGACTGCTCCTTCTGACAGCCAAAGCCAACGCTGGGACTTCCCGCAACGCCAGAACAGCAGGAGCCCATTTCCAACAGGTCCTGTCCCTCCTCCCTGTCGCCCACCTCAGCAGCAGCAGGAGGAACATCCCAGAACAGAGCTGCCCATCTGCCCATCAGGCCCCTCAGAGAGCGACTCCAGTCCCGTGCCCAAAGAGGGCAAGGTTTGCTCCACTAATCTCAGAGGCTAAAATAATTTTATGCTTTCTTTGAGAAATCCTTCCAGCAAAGCCTGGAAGATGCAGCGAGCCCAGACAGAAACATATTTCCCTTGTGGTTACACTGCTGCCTGACTGCCAGCACACAGACAAGCGATTTGTGCCTCACTAGGCAAAACCCAGTGAAGTGTTTAACTTGACAACGGGAGCATTTCTCGGAATGATGCCACCTCAGCTGACCCCAGCACAGCTCCGTGGCTCCCCCAGCACCTTGCCAGCACCCACTCCCGCAGCGCTCCACTCCCAAGCTGTGGTCACCTCTGCACCAGCTCCGCAGGATCCCAGTCCAACACCCAGCAGTTCTCCACTGCAGCCTCTTTTGCTGCTTCAGAAAGTTCAGAGTTCCTCCCACCCCTCCTACAGCAGCTGCCCTGGGCAGGCACCAAGGCAAAGCCCAGGCGCTGGGAGATGATGGAAGCCCTCAAGCGGAAACATTGACTCCTGTACAGGAAAAACATGGACCTTAGCCCAGGCTGAGCTCCGTCCTGGAAGGCTGGAAATAGCCTCCCTCTCCTGTGACTCACTGAGCATCGCCAGTGCCCCAGATTCTCCTCTGGCTCAGACACCCAGGGACCAACCTCTGCCCACACCACCAGCTCCAGTCTGGAGGCAGAGAGCAGTGACACAGCGCAGGAGCAGGCACAGCTGCCGCTGGAGTCCCCAGGTGGGAAGAGAGGTGAGTAATGGGCCCTCACCAGCCAAAGCATCTCGAAAACTCCCTGGTGGCTGAGCCCAGGTGTGAGGAGCAGGGGGCAGGATGAGGTGTGATCTGCCAGCGCTGAGCAGCCGTGCAGACACTGGAGCTCCCAGTTTGCTCTCCCTGCCCTCTGCTGCTGCAGCGCTGCTGGCACAGGAGAGGGCTGGGGCTTTGGGCAGCCAGGGCAGTGGCTATCGGTGCTGCCAGGACAGCCCACACCAGAGGGAGACGCAGACCAGCTGGGGGGACAGGGCCTCCCAGGACCTCCCAGCCCGTGATGGTGACAGCCCTCAGGGGATGTCCAAAGCCACTCCCCACAGCCGGCCCAGAGGGTGCTATCTCAGCCAGGGGAGACATAGGGCCAGAAAGGGAAGTTCCCTCCTGGAAGCAAATTACCTTCTTGATTTGGGCTCCACAACACATCGGGAGCAACCTCCATACCCACCCTAGCCCCATGTGCAGGGCTTTCTACCTTGCTATAAATAGTTTCTAGCACTGCTGAGCAAGGATTAATGACTTTTCTAATTATACCACCATCAGCTGGTGACAGGGGAATGATACTGTGCAGATGTCTGAGCCCACTCACCCAGCACGGCTGGATTGCTCTGTGCAGAGCATACCTGTTTGTCACTTCATAATTCCAAAGAATATCAAGTGACAGGTGGAGGAGAGCAAAAGAAAAGGGGTCTTGATATTAAATAAGAGATGTCTGGAAACCATACATACTCCAAGCTCCTAAAAGGCATCCCATCAGCCTTGGGTGGCATCTCAAGGAGGTGCAATTCCATGTAAACATTACCTATGATGCTCACAGTACCACTCTGGAGCATGCAGACCATCACACTGTCACACATCACTCAGCCATTCCTGGCAGTCCTGGCAGACCCAAGCTGGAAACCAGCTGTCCCTTGTCCAAACAGTTCTTTTCCATGTGACTTGCTAATAATGCACACAAGAATTTCTGTAGAAGGGCTCTTACTTCAGAAAATGCTAATGACACGCACACATTGCACATCTTGCAACACCTGACAGAGGTTTCAGCCCACCTTCTGTCATTTAAGTTCTCCCGTTTATGACCGCGTGAACAAGGTGCAGTTTTGGAGGGGAATGCAGTATTTCAGTGCCAAAATAACTTTCTTTTTCTGAACAGTGGATGGATATGGCAATAAACATTTTCTCCTGAGGCCATGGCAGGTGCATCATTTGCCTGGGAAAATTACTGGAAAACTTAACAGCCAAGGAGCACTTAGCTCAGCAATGCAGCACTGCAGGCTCCATATACAGAGCCCCAGCAATGTGGCAGGGGACCCCAGGTGCTCCCTGCAGCCCAGGCTCCAAGATCTGGGCTTTCCATCCACTGTACAGGGGCTGAGTCCCTCTCAGCAGACTCTACCGGGCCCATGACAGAGCTGTTCTCTGCAAGAGCCATCAGAAGGGGAGGGATCAAGCAGGTTCTTTCGCCCAGCCATTTGGAAACAATCAAAGTTGCTCCTTGTAGCAGACATCTGCCTGTGTGGTGTCCTATTTATGACGACAGCAATTCTCTTGGTTGCACAAGGCAATACCTGTGCTCTGCAGAGCAGGTTAAAGGAATTGTCACGGGTTTTGGACATCGTCACAGGGAGTGGTCCCTGGGGTCTGTGTGCCTGGCTCCTGCAGGGCACTGCCCACCAGCAGCCTCAGAGTGACCCAGCAGGACACCGGGAGGGCTGTGCTGCCCTGCCCTGGAGCCGAGCAGGTGCAGGAGCTGTCCCCTGCCCTGTGCCACTGCCATCCCTGCCCCTTGCCCAGGGAGCTGCGGTGAGCAGCTCTGTCCCCATCGCCACATGGCACTCCTGTCCCCCAGCTCCTCAGCACCGCTTCCTTTCTGTTCCACTGCCAACCTTGTCAGAGTGCTCCAGAAACCACCGTCGCTATTTTTAGAGGGTTAACAAATACCTCTAGGAAAAAATAATCTGCTGGTACGTGACTCCCTTTCAGTCCGACGTTTGACAAATGGCCACAGCATCAGTACAGTAGCTGTAAAGATGAAACAAGACTGATGAACTCTGTCTACCCTCACCCACCTGCCCACAGTGAAGGAACATGAGAAAACAACCAACCTTCTCTTTGGTTGCCAAGGTTTCTCATTTTTATGTATAGTTACGTATATTTATAGTGCCCCTTGCTATCAAAAATGAGCAAAGGGAACAGCAGATAAGACAGCCCAGCAGGATTGTTTCTCAACAGAATGTTTTTCACTTTTCCACAAGGCGTCAGAAGCTCTTTAAAGTCTTCTTATTACATTCTGCATTAGATGCAAAACCATATTTCAAAGACACTTTAACTTTGAAAAAGAAAAATGCAGATTCTGTGCTGTGCCACCTGCAAACATGGAGGCATGACCCACATTAGAGAAACTCAGGAGGGAAGAAGGCAGGGAAGGATAGAGGGAGAGAGCTCTGTGAATGAGACTGGGCCATTTAAAACTCTTCAAAAATAAAAATTTGTGGGGAAACACTGCCTTCCTAATTATAGCTTTTAGGGGAGTTCCTCACCCTCTCCCTAGTGAGGCTAGGGAGGTCTGAGGCACCCCACAGTCTGCATTTAAAGCCATGTAGCAAATATTAACCAACTTGGATTTTCTGTTAAATAAAATCCACAAAGCTTCCATCATTTTTTGCTCTCACTTAATTAGTTTGTTAGGCCACAAATTACAAATCAAAAATCTTCTCATCTCCACTCCTTCCAGCACAGAGACTGTTACCAATTCCTGACTTTTCTGGGGATTGACTTTCACTTTTTTTAAGTATGAAAAGCTTTAACAGCCACAGGCAGTTAGTGAAAGGAACAAAGCAGCAGCTCGTGTGTCCAGATTAGTTATGCCACAGAGAGGCACAGACCTCACTGGGCCAGGCTGGGAACTCTGTGCTCGATCCCAGAATTCAGGAGAGATGCAGAATGCAGTGGCTATTCCTCACTGGCACCAATTGTGTTATCTATTGTTACCTGTGCAGGGGAGAAGCAAAGTGCTGCTGCTGCTGTTTAGGCTTATTCTTTAAAAAATGCAGTATTTAGGGCAAAGGGATCTTGCCAAGATTCACTCCAGAGTGGCAATTAAAAATGATAGAATATATTACAAATAGATGGTATATGGTATACAGATCATACATAAATTATGAATAACGAAATCAATGAGGTGTGACAGACGCCGAGCTGGGGGGGGGCAGAGCAGCAGCGCTGCCTCCCCGCGTCCCTGTCCCCGTCCCTGTCCCTGTCCCTGTCCCTGTCCCTGTCCCTCTCCCCGTCCCTGTCCCTGTCCCCGTTCCCGCGACAATCGCGCCACCGCGCGGCCTCGGGGACAATTCCCGGAGCCCGGCGGAGGCGGGGGGCTGAAAGGGGGCTGTAGGGACGCAGGGACCCCCGGCCCGCAGCAGGGCGTGCCCCCCGGGGGTCGCGGCTGCGGAGCGTCCCGGGCGGCAGCAGGAGGCACCACGAGCTAAGGGAGATGGAAAGCTGGAAACTCCGCGCTGCTCCGCCGAGGGCAGCCTGCAGAGCGGGGCACGGGGAGAGCTCGCCCCCCGACCACCCCACCGACCCCAGGAGCAGCTTCGGGAGCTGAAGAAGCCTCAGAAGAAGCCTCTGCTCCCCCGGCACAGCGCACCGATGGTCCTGGAGCCGTGGAATCATGGAATCACCGGAATGGGATCATAGAATCACAGCATCACAGAATCAGAGAAGCATTGAGGCTGGAAAAGACCCTCAGGACCAGCAAGTCCAAGCGTTACCCCAGCACTGCTGAGCCCCCACTGAACCCTGTTCGCAGGCACAAGTGACAAGCCAAGTTTTCAGCCTCGGTGATGCATCTCCACAAAGCCCTCAGGGATCTGAGTGAGGGTGCTGGGCAGGCTGGTGAGCACCAACATCCCAGCCCTAAAGGGATCCGAGCCAAAAGCTGAGGTGTAACCACAGCCAAACCACATCTGACCGCTCACACGCTTCCCTGCTGGTAGACAATTCCTCGTCCTCTACCTGCCTTAAACAGGGAAAAATGTATTTTGGAGCGTCAAACATAAACCAGAGGGTTTGGGGCATTCTCTGGGGCACTGCCAGCTGCACACTGCCCCTTCCCCTGGCAGCTCACCCACAGCCCAGCACCTACTCCTAGCCAGCCAGAACTCCACCAGGCTGGGAGAAGCATCTCTGAGCCTCAGGAGTGCTCCTGCTCCCAGTGTGCAGCTCCAGCAGCATTCACAGCTGCTTTTTCCCAGCACTGGTACTGCAGGAGGAGCTCCTCTTATTCATAAAGTAAGGTGATCTGCAGGGAATTAACTTTGGACCCAATCCCAAAGCTGAAAGAAAGAGCAGATCTAATTCTGTGCCACTCTGGAAGACACAACAGTGCTTTTCTGAGAGTGAACTGAAGAAATTTCAGTATCTGCAGGCAAACAATGAACCTCGTTCATATTGTACATGATGCTGTCTGTCTTCCCTTTAATTCAGTCATCTAATTGCAGACAATCTGGTTTCTAGGCTGTAATCTGATATTTGCACAGAAGTGATACAAGTATCTTGCCATTGAATCCTTTTTACTCAGAGGAAACAGTTCAGGTATTGAGAGATGCTTATCAAGAGCAGGAGCCCTGCGTTCCCAGCTGGAGCTAAGCTGTCCTGCCTGAAGGAGAAGGACCTTGTTTAGGTGGGGAAAAGCACGTGTGCGCACCTGGATAAGCAGAGGATGCCCTTCGCTCCCAGAAGGATCTCAGCTTGTTCCCCAGAGGTGCAGCGGGAGCTAAGGGATCAGCACAAGGGCACTTAGGAGAAGCCCCAGGCAGGACAGGATGACTGCAGACAGCAGAGGTGTGTAATCACAGAAAACAAGGAGCTTCAAGATCAGATGGGGCTTGTGAAATATTGAATGGGGATTTTGGAGGTGACTCAAGTTCTCAGTTGGACCGATCTGTTTGCTCCTGCCATGTATCTATATCACTGCTCCATCGCTAAGTGAACAGAAGGGCCACTGAATTAAAAGAGGGTGGAAAAATGAAACTCTGTCTCAGTTCTCCCACTGTACAGATTTCTCCATCTCAAAGATTTTCCAAGGCAGAAAACCCCAGTTTCACAAGAGACGGGAAGTGTTTGGGACACAAAGGTCAGCAGAAACAATGCAAAACATTAGAGCCATAAACAGAGCAAGAGAGTCCCTGTTCCCCCCTGTGCTGGGACTCTCTCAGCCACTCTGCCAAGAGAGAAACAATGGCTTGTACCTCGCCAGCACAGCACAAATTGCAGTGCTACCTGGGAGGGGTCCTTCTGCTGCCAAGTGCCAACACGGAGCCCGGCTGATCCGCTGGGAACTCCCCACCCAGGAGAAGGAGCACAGTGCACAGCTCCAGGCTGCGGGAGCCAGGGAAGGAGCTCTTCCCCTGGTCCCATCTGGGTTGTTATTCAGTCATCTCCAGTCACATGTTCCAGGAACTGTACGAGGACAAACTGGGAATTCCTCCTCAGCTGAAACAAGGAGGGAGTGTTTAGCCTTGGGATAGCACGTGGTGTGCTGATCTCTGCCAGCCTTACCTTGGCAGACACCCCATCCAAGAACTCACAGTTGGAAAGTCCTGGCTGAGCACAGAAATACCCTGTCCTGAGACCTGCATGCTGTTTGGACAAACCAAAGGGTGTGAGAAGGATGTGTCCACACTGGATTAGGCACTGGCTCTACGCTGGATGGAAAGGAAACAGCAAAAATGGAGATGAGCACAGCTCCTGCTTACATCCAAGAGGCACTGAAGGTTTAGAGGTGACGCTGTGCTGTGCTCTCAGACACAGGGCAGACCTGTCCCAAAAAGCTCCATATCTGGTGAACTTAATCAACTTAACTCAGGGCGTCGTTGCCCTGATGTGCCTGTCAGGGCCCGGTGAGCTGCAGGAAGGCTGCAGGCACAAGCCCCAGCCACTGCTCCTGCCCAGAAAAGCACACTCCCTCCTCCACCAGTCCCTCCTGCTGCCTGGCCCTGGCTGTGCCACCAGCTGGGAGCCAGTCTGTCATCCAGGCCTGGCAGGGCGGGGATTTCATGCCTCAGCCTAAAGGTGATCAACAGGATTCTGTGCAGGACACGTTGGGTTTGGTTATTGGCGACACACATTTCAGCTTTGGGAAGTCCCTAGAAGCCTGACGTTCGTATTTCAGTTGAGATTTATATCCTGGAGAACAATGCTCTGTTATAGGAATGCTTCCCTCTCCCAGCCATGCCAGTAATTCTCAGCAGCTTTTTCCCGAGCTCTGCTTTGGTTTCACACTTCAGCTCATTGTTGTGGCACATCTGTCAGGCATAGAAAGGAAAGCTGTGTACTCACCTCATCCATGCAAGGCAGTTTTGTCCTGCACTGAAATGTCAGGGCTCTGCCCCTAACCCCCACCGTGCCACGCACATGCACAGGAAAAGCTGGTGAGAGCTCAAGCAGGGCAAGTAGACATCTCTCTCCCTTCTTTCCACAGTCCTTGCCTAAAAGTAAAATCCCTTAAAGGCAATGATGTGTTCACGTGCCACCCATGGACCACAGCAACCTGACTGTGCAGTGCACCTACCCCAACTTGCTCCCATCGTTCCCTCGAGTCTGGGGCTGAACCACTGCATCCCCAGGCCCCTGCAGGCACTGCAATGCCAGCCATGGAGATCTGGAGTCACTGCTCCAGCTCAGGGGGAGCCAACAGCGTCTGTCTCATCTGTACCAAGCAGTTTTCAAGGAATGAGATAACAGCATGGAGTGGAACCCTGACAGAAGCTGCCAAGAGCCATGACAAGAGCCAAGCCCCTGCCAGCCCAGCCAGCAGGGCTCTCCAAAGGGCACAGCCAGTGCTCCTCATTCACGCAGGGGCTTTGCTTCCAGACGCTTCTGACAAGGAAGCCCAAAGAGATCAGCAGCAGTGATGTGCCAGCCCTGCCCCAGGTGCTCCCCACACCCTGCACCAGCGCTTGGCACAGCCCTGGGGGGCACACAGGGTCCTGGGGGGCACACAGGGTCCCTGCATCATGTCCCTGCGCCACACCTGCACCAGTTCTAGCTGAGCACTGCCCTGGGGGAGCACACAGGGTCCCTGGGGGGGCACACAGGGTCCTGGGGGGCACACAGGGTCCTGGGGGGGCACACAGGGTCCTGGGGGGGCACACAGGGTCCCTGATTCGTGTCCCTGCGCCACACCTGCAGCAGGCTCAGCCCTCACTGCCTGTGTGAGCAATGGACTGCCGGAGAGGATTTGGTTATTCCAACGCTGACTGTTTCACAGCAAGCAGAAGGGATCCAGGAAAATGTTTCCCTGTGAGTAAATGATTGTGAGAAGCTGCTGTAAACACTGCACTCAGAGTCCAAGGAACAGAGCTGAATGTTACCTGTCCCAATGCATTGCGAGCCTCAGCCTGCTGTCTGCCAGGAGCTGGCTGGGGCAGCAGACACCTGGCTGCTGCTGTTTGGGCAACAGCACCATGTTAGAGCTCCAAAGGCGGAGAGAGACCGCAGCCCTCTGCTATTTGGAAAGAAAAACACGCAGACTAATCACAGAGCTTTTCTTAATGCTACCATGATACACAAATAAGAGGCTTAAATATAATTATAGGTTGTTTAATCAGTGTGAATAAAGAAATGTGTAGTAATTGATGCCATATTTTATAAATATCCTAACTGTTTAAGAAACCGAAAATGTTTTCAAAAGAAATACTCTAGCAAAATTATTATAAAGCCCTTTAATGTGAGTGAGCTGCTTTCTGAAGCCAGTTTGAGATTCAGGCTCATGAACATAAATAGAGTTAATTGCCCTTCTGTGTGAGCTGGATGTTAGCGCATTCCAGCAGAGCATGCATTTTCCAAAGTGCCAATTCCAACATATTCCACCCTGTGCAATTTTTGCCTCTCTGCACAGTGCAGGGAACAGGCAAGGGTGAAGCTAAGTGCTTGTAGCAGCGAGCCTTGGAGATGGATGGAGACATCAACTGCTGGCCCAGATGTTAGCTGGGTATTCAACTGCAAATGTGTTTTTTTCTGAACTCACCCCATAAGGGAGAGCACATTGATGTGCAAATGGAATGGGGGAGAAGGGATGCTGGTGGCTCCTTCCCTCGTCCTTCTCAGAAACTGCAGCTGCACCATGTGGCAGAGCAGGGGCTGATGCTCCTGGTGAAAAGAGGAAATCCTCCTTCAGAGTCAACTTCACAGCTGAAGGCGTCCCCAGGCAGTCCACAGGTGCAGGACAGTGCCAGGAGAGGATCCTCATGGATCCTGCCTTTGAACGCTCTGCTCTTCCCTGGGGTGTCCCTCCTGCCCCAAGTGGCAGCAGGACAGGTCCCATGGCCTCAGCCATCCCTCAGTCCCCCCTGCCATCCCAGCTGTCCACGGAGCTGCCAGTCCTGCTGGGATCCCACCTATTCCACAGGAACAGCAGGGAGGAATGTTCCTCCCCCAGGCCATGGACACTCTCAAACACAAAAACTATATCGAGTTATATATGAAAAATACAAATGAAAACACAACACAACTCTTACAGAAATAGATCGAAGAAAGAGAAATAGATCAGGAATAGGTACAAAGATCTTAGAGAAATAAAGCATCTACATCCCCAAAAGTAAATACCACCTCAGATTTGGTCCTGTGGGATGAAAACGGGGAACACTTGGTATGTAATGCTAAAAATAACAAAAACATCGCCATTTGGACGTGGCTTTGGGGCGCGGAGCAGTGTGCATTCCCAGCTGCCAAATCCCAGCGTGGAGCAGCCCGTGCCAGTGACCCGTGGCAGAGGCTGCCGCACTCCCTGGGGTTTTGGGTTTCTGCCTTTAATGAGCTGGTGATGAGTGACCCTTGCTCAGATTCCTTCACTCCTGGGCCTTCTCCTGGGAGCCAGGAAGAACCATTTTAAATTCAATTTCCTCTTGGAGATTTTCTGAGGCTGACAGTAAAGCACACTTCTGAGACAGCACAAGTCCTAGCTCCCCACTGCAGCCTCACCGCCCATTCCAAGTGTCTGTCACCACACCAGACAGCCACACGCAAGCAGGAGTGGCCCTTCTGTGGCCATCCCAAATCCCAGCTCCACCACCAATCCGGGACCTTGCAAAAGTCATGTTTTCCCAGTGCACACAGGGCACTTTGTGACATCAGGCTGCTACCAAGAGTTTACCATGGGTCAATAACACAGCATTTTTGGGGAGGAGGCCCTCTGAGTGCAGCAGCCTATGGAGAGCCATGGTGCCACAGCTGGGCAGCCGAAACCCCCTGCCAATGGGCAATGTAAATGCACATCACAGGTCTCTGCTGTGAACGACACTGCGGCAGAGCTGAAACGCTGAGCTCCAGCTGGGTCAGCTCTCTGTGCAGAGCCAGGCTTTTCTGGACCCTTGCAAGGGTCTGTGCTCTTGGTCGTCAGCAGACCGACGGCTTGGGAAGGACAGCAGTGCATCTGGCTCCGTGCCTGAGCTGAACACTGCCCCATCCATCAGCAGTTTGACTTCTCGTTCGTGTGATGGGCTTGATCTTGAAACCATCTGTTTTCCCTCAGCTTGCATCCAGCTTTCACTTGGACAGCAAAGCCTTTCCAGCTACAGCCCCAGGGCATGGGGGTGAAAAGGCTGCTCCACTGGCTGCTCTCCATGGCCAGAAAAATAAAATTTGGCTGGAGACACACACCAGTGACCCTTTTCTTGCAGGTAGAGGTAAGACTGGCAGGACTTGCTGGTGAGGATAGCCAGAGTAGCAGCCCTGGACAGAGCCCAGAGGGTGTCACTGGGCCTGCTAGTGCCAGATCCGTGCTCTGGGGTAGACCCATGCAGTTTGGAAACATTCAGCTGATCAGACCCTGCAGCTGCTGACAAAGTCCTTTTTCCAGTGTAGGGCTCCAGGAGAGAAGGGTGCTCTCAGCAGTGTGAGAAACCCTCAGCAGTCTGAGAGTCTGTGATGAGAAGGTTCATTCTGGTAATATCTTTTTTTAACCTCTCCATATGCTTTCTCCTCCAAAAAAGATGTGATCTGGGCTCTGTCACCAAGAGCCTCCAAGCGTGCTGGTTGTGGCTTGGGGCTTTGTTTCTTCTCCAGGGAGTAGATTTGTTCACTGAATGAGCTCTTCCCTTCTCTCCTTGGGATGCTTCTGCTTTGTTTCCAAAGACTGTTATTAACTGACAGGTTGGTAAACACACATTTTGAGAGGTGCAAACAGAGAGTTGTGCCTGTGTCCTGCTCACACAGCTTACACATCTCCGCAGTGATCACAGCCGAGATTTCTCACCTGTCCCCATCAACAGCTCCAGCATCCAGGAGGAGAGAAAAAGCAGAGCTGTGGACTGCACACCTTGTGTGGGCTCACCTGAGACACAGGTGTAAAATGTGCCCAGGCAGTTTTGCCTCCTGTCCACGAGGAAGCCAAGCTGCGTGGCAGAGGGAAGGAGCTGCCTGTGTCCCTCCTCCCTGCTCGGAATGAAGCAGAGTCTTGTCCAGCTGACCAGCACAAACAGCTCCAAAATCCACAACAGTGAAGTGCAAAAATAGTGAACTGCAAAACCCTGTGCACTTTTAGTGCTGTAGGAGGGAAAAGAGCATTTCCTGCAAGTGTTTCTCATTCCCTGGGCCAAGCCTAGAGCTGGCACGAGTCACAGCAATGCCCAGAGGAGCTGATGAGAGAGAGCCTCTCCTGCTGACACCCAGAGCAGTGGCTCCTGTCCAGCCCAGCGGGGACACCATGCGATACTCCCTCAGCCTCTCAGTAGCTCATGTGCCAAGCCTGCAGGAGCAGGTGAGGTACCACATAGTGATGATAATTAAAACCAAATGCCAAGGAAATGTCTGGAGACAGCAGCAAACTGTCAGGCTCAGGATAAGTACTGTCTCGGGCAGCATGAACACAAGATAGCTGTATCTCTGGGAGGGCCCCATGGAGGTCATTTCCAAGAATGGATATGGAGGAGATTTTTGCATTAACCCTTTGCTTGACTTCACATTACAGTTAAAACCCTAAGAGTTGCTGAACCATTTAGAAGTTCAGCTGCTAAACAACACTGTCAACCACTGTCATAACCATTTTCTCTATTATCAGAGTATCTTTCTACATAACTTCATCAACTGTTTTACTCAAAGAGATCTAAAGGAAAAAATACATGAAAATAATCTTTACCATCTTTGTGAAGCGGCAAAGCTCTCCCCTCACTCAAGGACCCCCAGGGATTACATCCACAGCCATTCCTCATATGCCATGGGGTACATCTTCCACCCTCGAGGGACAGCTGTGGATGCCCCATCGCTGGAAGTGTTCCAGGTGAGGCCAGGCAGGATTGCAACCAACCTGGAGGAGTGGCAGGTGTCCCTGCCCACGGCAGGTGGCTGCAACTGAAGGGTCCTCACAGTCCCTCCCAACCCAAACTGTTCTGGGATTCAGTGACCATTTGCTCCTCTGGAGAAGCCACGGAGAGTTCTGCTCGGGAGGCAGACCCGGGGCGCGGAGCAGGCGCGGCTCGGGGCTCGGGGGTCGCGGAGCCCCCGCGGGAGCTCCCGGAGCGCTCGGGGTGCCCTCCCTGCTCCGCTCCCTTCTGTCCCCGAGGGGTGACACCCGCCCTGCCACCGCACGGAGCATCGCCCCCGCCTGGGGATGGCCTCCCGGGCATCGCCCCCTCCTCATCGCCCCCTCCTCATCGCCCCCTCCTCATCGCCCCCCGGGCATCGCCCCCGCCTGGGGATGGCCCCTCGGGCATCGCCCCCTCCTCATCGCCCCTCGGGCATCGCCCCCGCCTGGGGATGGCCCCTCGGGCATCGCCCCCTCCTCATCGCCCCTCGGGCATCGCCCCCTCCTCATCGCCCCCCGGGACGCCCCCGCTGCCCCCCGAGCCCGAGCTCTGCCCCCCGGCCCAGCGGTGCTGCCCGAGCCGAATCCTCAATCCCCGACCCCCCGAGCCCCGAGCCCGCCCCGCTGTCCCCAGGGGCACCCCCAGACCCCCCGGCCCCTTGTCCATTGTTCCTCTGCTTACGAAGCTGCGTGTTCTGGCTCCTGGAGCTGCTCTCCAGGAGAGGAGCTGAATGAAGCTCTGCCCAAAGCTCCTCTCTGCTCCGCTGGAGCCTCCATGGACACCCCAGCCCTCAGCCCCTAAACTGAATTTCTGTGAGCCAAGAAACACCTTGGGGAAATGGGAGCATCTCTGCTCCTGCTTAGTCATGTATGCTAACTCCAGGTGCTTGGAGGACACAAACTAAGACCCCAGACTTAAAAAAAAAAAAAAATTTAAATCCTGAATCCTCTCTATTTTAAATTAATCTTTTGCCTTTTAACCCCTGAGTGACTGCTCAGCTTTCCCAGCTCTCCTGCTGAATTCTCCTCCTCTAGGACACAGGGCAAACAAGGACTTTCTGCGCCAAATATTTATTTGCAGCAGCTCAGGCACTGAGAGTTTCCTGACCCAAATGGAGAAGGTGACAATAGGACAGCACTGAAGGCGCTGAAGCAGTGCCTATATCTGCCAGACCTGTGGAGTACCCAAATCTCCTCAAGAGTCCTACCAAAACCAGGACACATAAAAGCCAGCTTAGTCACAGAAATAAATGTTTCTTTGGGATCCCTGAGCCCAGACACAACCAAATTCCTTGAGGGCTTTCAGCCTGGCAGGACTCCTTCCTGCAGCTCGCATCTTTGAATAATCACATCCCATTGCTTTGACACATCCACAGATTTTCAGCGTCTGCTGGAGCTGTGTCTGTGGCACTGCCGTTTCTCCTCTAGCTCTGCAGCACTCACTAACCTTCCAAGGCCAGCAGCCTGGATCCTCACCACAGCTGGACCTCATCTCGTCCAGCAGAGCAGCAGAGCCCTGCCTGTGCAGGAGTGAGCGACTCCAGGGCTGCTCCAGCGTCCCCTGCTCTGACCTGCCAGGACCCCAACCCTTCTCCCCGGTCTGGTACTTGCAGCCCAAGCTGTGGCAGCTGTCCTTGACCCTGGCTACATCTCAGTCTCTATTTCAGAGCAGCAGTGCTTGGTTTGCCCAGAAACACACTTCTTAACCCCTGGATGCATTTGGGATCATCCAGGGGCTGCTGCTGGCACAGAGCTGGGTGGTTTGGCAGATACAGCTCTAAAGAAAAAGAAGGGGAAAGAATTGGAGGAAAAATGTCCCCTCTAGCCCTCTTGTTGAATTAAACCACATGTATATTTTTAAAATACAGCGGAAAGGAACAACTCTCCAGCACATGTTCAAGAGCAGAGTCTTATTTCAGAGATTTCAAAAAATTAGTGGCTGAATGCTGAAACAATATCACCCTTAGATGGAGACATTTGGAAGTGATTAACGAGCCTGAACTCATGCATTCAAAATAAAAAGTTAGTACCTCACGCTGGTAACAACTGTCAGCTACTAAAGAACTGGGAGGAGGGAAGAAATCAAACTTAATCCTGCATAGTCTAATGCTCCAAATCAGCAGAAGACAATCAGCTAGCAAGACCACCAGCCTGCACCTTCCCTGGGTGCATCGCCTGCAGAGCGCAGGTGGAGGTGCCAGCCCAGGGGACAGGGAGTCCAGAGCACTCTGGGGGGCTCTGGAAGATTCTCCTGTGCCTCTGTGACCAGCAGCATCCCCAGACCTGCAACAGGATGCAAACTCCTGAGCTCTCGGGATGTTTTCCCACTGTGTGACCGAGAAGGGTGAATTCCCACCACAGGTGACAGGGGACAATCAACAGCACACCGGTGCCACCCCACAGTGCGTCCCCTCCTGTCCCTGGTGCTGCTGGAGGGTGGAGGCAATGGGGACACCGTGCAGGGTGGGAACACCTCCAGACACACCCAGACCCTGCTGGCAAGCCAAGCTCCAAGCTGCAGGTCTCACTGGTCCCCAGCCCTGCAGGAATTTGGGGAGCCCCGTGGGCACAGCTGCCTGTCTCTGTGCTCCACGGAGGGCTGCAGAGGCAAGAGCCAGCCCGTCCACCAGCGTGTGCTGCCCAAATGGAGATGGCTTTGGGCATCACGAGATGCCCACCCCACACCAGAGGCCCCTGGACATGGAGACCCTGCAGATGCCCCAGGGCAGGTGGTCTGCCCTCCGTGGGATGCCACAGCACATGCCACCAGGCCAGGGCTGAGCTGGGAGCTGCAGAGGAACAAAGTTCCCCATGTCTCATGTCTGAGAATTTAAAGATTAATAGTTGGAATTTCCTCCAGTAAAAAGAAATGTTGGTAACACAACAAACACCCGGGAGTTTAAAATTAAACCAGACTGTTTCTCGTCTGCAAGGAACAAGCGTGTCCTCAGGCTGGGGACCCAAAAGCCCCTGGCACACACAACTGGGCCCAGGGCTGTGCAGACAAAGGGAGACAGCTGCTGTCCCATCACAGGACATGGCCTTGGACTCGGACTGCATCCCTGGCCATATGTTTTCTCATTGCCTTAACAAAGATTTGGCCATTGAAGCTGCCCCCAGAAATTCATGGCATTTTAGAAATTAGGCCAGAATTTTCTCCACCCTCCTAACTCTTTGTTTTGTTCTCAAATCTGTCTGAATCACATGCTGCTTCTGTGGATTTCCCTGGGCTGAGGAATGGCCAGGAGCTGGCAGCAGCATGCGCACGCTTCACACACATGTGCATGGCAGTGCCACTAGCCCAGGAGCCCAGGACATGTTTCCCATCCCCAGAGCAGAGCAGATGTGGTGGCAGAGCAATGCCAAACCTTGGGGATCTTGTGAGGAGGGACAGCATCTCCGTGTCAGCAAGGAGAGCAGCTCCAGAACCTGGACTCCACTGCCTCTCTGCACACCAGGCACCAGCTTCAGTCTGACATTTGTTGGGAAATGTCTGTCTCTGCAGTCCGACACACTTCTCAGCCTCTCCCCAGAAATGAAGCTCCACATCCAAGCACAGGAGTGTGCAGCAGGGAACAGGAATCGGTGCTGTTGTACAAAGGAGCACAGAAAGTTCCCAGAGCCAGCGATGCAGACCCCATGAATCTGCCAAGGCTGAAGCCTAAGGAGCTTTCTTAGCCGAAATGCAACTCCAGCTCCTCTCGGGAGCATTCCTGAGCACTGATCATTATTGTTATTATTATTTTCTTGTTTCTTTAATGATATTGAACATGCCCTAAGACCCTTAATCACAGAGGAAATTACAGCAGACTCTCAGTGGGCTGACAAAGAGGGCTGAGCACAGCCAAAAATAGCCACGCTGACAGCGTGTCTTGCCAGGGGCAGCATCAAGGGCAGAGGGAGGGACTGGGGCAGGGAGCAGACCCTCTCCCTGCTCTAGGCAGGAGGCTCTCACCCAGCTGGAAAGAGCAGGGTGCAGGGAGAGCCTCCCCCAGCCCATTGGGCAGCCCTTCCTGTGACCACAAGCCTGTCACAGTGTCCCCAGGCCCCCAGGGTGAGGCCCCTGGGTGTCCACAGGCAGGGGTGGAAGCACCTCCATGGCTGTTCTGGGGCGGGGGAGAGTGAGAACAGAGGGTTTTGGACCCAAAGCTATTCCTGCAGCCACAGGGAAAGTGCTGGGATGAGCTATTTCAGCAGCCCCAGGGGCTCAGGATGTGCTGGAGCACAGCAGCTCCACTCGCCCCATCACAGAGACTCCAATGCTTTGGGCACTGCCTTGGGGACAATTCTCCTGTTTCAGATCGTGCAGCAAAGTCAGCTGCAGACAATTTCCAAAAGGATTTGCCTCTGTGGAAGTGCCACAGAGGGCAGCGAAGGACCAGCAGAGCCCACGCTCTCCCCAGGCTGCCCTTGCCTACTCAGAGCCTTTTGCCTGGGAAACCCAGGACTCACTCCTCACAGAGAGCACACGGCTTTTTCCCTTGATATCAATCTCAAGTTTTATCCTATAATTTTGTAAAATAAAAGATGAATATTTTAAATGAAACATATTCCTTTCTTTGATGCCAGAAATTATGAATTGATAAAGATTTCCTATTACCTTATAAAATCTACCAGGCCAATCCTTCAGCAAGGCCATGCCCATAATTGCAAGCAGATGTCCTTCTCTGCTGACATGTTAAATGGAAGCAGAAAGACCCGCTGCTATCTCCCATCAACAATTTGCACTAAAGCAGAGAACAGATTTTCACAGAGCGGGGCTGCTGGAGGAGGAGGGGGATTAGGTTCCTCCAGCCCAGGCGTCTCAGCGTTACAGCAAAACAAGGCAGCTCGGGAAAACAATGAACTTTAAACAGTCCCTAATCCCAGAGTAACCAAAAGCTTTTGTGCAGGAAAATGAATTTGTGAAACTAATACTGCCAGGGCCCGCAGAGAGCGCGGGGCTGAGGTGAGGCGGAGGCAAGCTGGCAAGCCCCCACGGCAGCTCCCAGGGACCCTGCCTGCGTTTGGAGCTCTGTGTTAGCACAGAGCCGTCCTGTCCTGCGAGCACAGGGATGGGAATTATCAATACAAGTGGAAGTGACAGGATGTTTAGCAAACATTAAACCCAGGAAGCTTAAAAGGTCTTCCAGGATTATTAAATAAACATTTAGGGCGAGTGAAAGGCTATGAAATGGTGAAGAGATTGCAAACACTCTGGAGCAGCAGTTGGGGCTGCACAGATTCGGCTGTGCAGGACAGTGTTTAATCATTTATGTGGTGTCACCCACAGTGAGACCTCATCTCTTGGCAAGTGTTAATCCAGGAGCGAGACTTTGATAAAAATTTAGCCTGATATTAACATTTTGTTAAAGACTGCTTAAAATACAAATCTGAGCATGCCAGCGAGCACCACCAGTTTGGCCAGGCCAACGCCACCATCACTGCTCCACAAGCCCTGTGAGAAGGCACATGGCCTCACACGTTAAATTACCTTAGAGCTTCCACCAACAGCTCAACCTTCTCTAAATCCATATTTGCCCTTGCTGTACAGCAACTGGGAGGCTGTCTGGGCTGGGCGTGATCACCCTCGCTTGAGGATGACCAATTTAAAGGTGTCACATCTGCCTCAAGGGGCTGCAGTTCATTATTTCGGGGTTTAATGTAGTTCTGAACACCATACAGGAGAGGCTGCACACATGCTCATCCTCCTGCCCAAGGCAGATGCCCTGATCTCCTCATTTCTTTCCAAGTAGCACCAGAGATACACTCTACCATCCTCCTGGGTCCATAATTTATTCATATTCTATACCACACCTCCCAATAAATTAGCCTCTCTGCCACATCAGTAACTCAGGAGTTTGGAGAAAGTCAGACTGAGGCAGTGAAGTGCCAACACCATAGGTTGCCAACAGCACAAGAGGCCCCAGCCTGAGCCAAAGACAAAGCAGAACAGTTTTGGTGGCAGCCCCGCGGAGCTGTTCCCACATCT
Organism: Acanthiza pusilla; assembly: GCA_036630365.1. Lineage (NCBI taxonomy): Eukaryota > Metazoa > Chordata > Aves > Passeriformes > Acanthizidae > Acanthiza > Acanthiza pusilla. The sequence goes on from JAXCHO010000131.1 coordinate 2,801,005, forward strand.
CAGGAACAATGGCAGAGAGCTGGATCCCAAAAAACGCTGTCCTGACTGCACCAGGTATGGCTCCTGTCATGGTCCTGCCTTCCCTCCTCGCCACAGAATGGCTTGGCAAGTATCTCCTGGTTGTCTCTGAAGGAAAAAGGCTTCAGACAGCAGTGAATTCCCCACCCGAGCACACTTCTGCAGAAAAGAGGGACTGTTTGCCGAGCGCTCGTGGCTCTGGGGATCTTGGCAGGCTGTGAGAGGAGCCTGCTGTGCTGCAGCGTGCCTGTGCCCTCGCCCTGGCGAGTGGAGACAGATCCATCACTCTGCTGTGCCGGCAGGAGACAGAGCCAAGGCTCCCCTGGTGCTGCAGGGCCCTGCAGACTGTGCCAGAGGCAGGGGTGCAGCAGACCCTGCTCCTCCCTGCAGGCAGCGTTCTCCTGGCAGGCTGCCGCCCCAGAGACTTCAGCCTCTGATGGGAAGCTCTTGAAACAAAGCCACCATTTTCCAAAGGCTGCCAGGCCACCCTGACAGGTTGACCCACACTCCCTCCCTCAAGCTCTCCAGGACAGGGCTGTGCTTTGCTCCACCAGGAGCTGCAGAGCTCCTGGGCCCTGCAGTGGCTCTGTCTGCAGTGAGAATCTCCCAAAAGCAGGGGAGCAGCCAGCCTGCCCCACTGCCCTTCCAAGGAGGACATTCAGGAATGGCTTGGACACCTTCAGGCTGCTCAAAGGGAGATGCTTATCCAAAAGGCAGCACGCTCAGGCTCAGATGGGATTGCTGGGGAAGAAATAGTAATAAAAAATGTCTGTTTCTTTGCGAAACAGGGACTGTAAAAGCACTTGCTAAAGACACTGGAAGACGTTTTTCCTCCCTGGGTCTGAGGGAGCTCTTTCTCCTTGGCGGTGCCATTGCGGCACGCAGAGCTTGGCTGGGATGGAAAAAAGAGCCTCTGTGCCAGGGAACAGCGGTTCCCAAACACCGCTCTGGCCTTGGGGCGGAGGGTGGCTTTAATTACGTGTGTATGTGTGTCCTTTCCAGGGGTCATCCAGCACGATGCAGTGAGAAAGCAGGGGCAGCCTCTGAAACACAGCAGAGCACTTTCTCTGCAGCGTTCCTGGTGCTGGGCTCTCCTCAGGGGCTTCCACCAAAACTGTTCTGCTTTTTACTTTGTCCCAGCAGCCTCTCGCTGCCCATCGATAGCCCCGGGGAGTCCAGGGGTCCATCCATCGCCTCCCCTGGCCCCACACAGAGCAGCGATCGCAGCCACTGCAGCTCCATCTGCCCACAAAGGGAAGGAGCTCGTTATTTCCATTTTTACTCCGTTATTTTTCAGTTATTTGTGCCATTCTCACTGCACACCTGGGTCACCTGCTCATGGAACAGCTGATTAAAGCAGGACCCAGCTCCAGGTGGCAGAAATTTGGCTGATGACCCCAGAGCAACTGCTGCCTGCGAGGCAGCGACAAGCCAGCTCCAGCCCCCTCACCCTGCCCAGCATCCACAGAATCCCACACCACACACACCAGCCTGGCAGCCTCCCTTCTCCACAACAAATCCTCCCCAGTTGCTCAGCCATTCTTCCCAGACTTATATTTTCCAGCAGCAGTCAAAGCAGAACACAGACTGCCAGCAATGTAAAAAATTAACTGAGGGATGGAAGACGAATTTTTGTATAGCATGAAAGAAAAGTGTATTTAGTTTGTAAGTGAACTAGAAACTGGAGGCCAGACAGGCAGAACTCAACAGAAGGAACGCTGGAGCAAAGAAGATAAGCATTATCGGGAGGATAAACTGAGTCACAAAAGGATGATATTTTATTTTCGGATTTAAGATTCGTAATTCAGACAAGCCCAGGCTGTAGCAAGCCTGAGTGTCCCAGAGGTGGCACATCCCTGTCCCACAGACTCCCCCCAGCCCTCAGCAGGGCAAAACTGAGGTTGTCTCCCAGCACAAAGTATGTCTCAGACTGAGCATTTACACACATGCTTGTAACTGGAAGTCATTGTAACAATCAGCATCCCACATTTTAAAATGTGAAGTGTATCCATGAGCTGCACAAACACCCATCTCTGCTCCGGGGAACACCAGCAGACACATGGTGCCTGATTTAAGGAGACTCTGGGGCTTTCTCATTTCAGTAAACAGCTGTCTGCTCCACACGACTCCACACAAGCACGATCCAGGACCTCGGATGCTTTCTCCATGGTTTACACCTAGCCCATTTCAGGTTTTAGGAGACTTTCCTTGTCAGAGAGCAGCACAAGTCTGAAGACAGCAAATGTACCCACATGCAGTAGTTTGACTGCAAGTCTCACATTTTACATGACCAAAAAATACTTCAGGAGTTGCCAGTTACAAGAAGCCAGTAAAGGAACTGAGTTTGTTGATTTTCAGCGAACACATTGCCTGGCTCCCTGCACCTCTCCAAACTGACCCGATGCTCTCGCTCTGTTGAGTGACCACAGCTGAACCAGCAGTGAAACACAGGGACACAGACCCAGGGCCAGACCCAGCCCAGGTCCTGCACAGCCCCAGGTTAGCTCCCAAACCGCCCCAGGCAGCAGCTCTGAGCTGGGAAAAGCAGACCCCAGGCAGCAGCCGCACAGCACTGACCTCACCTGCTCTCGTGGTGACAACGCTGCTGCACACAGCGTCTCTGGCCAAAGCACTGCAGAAAGAACTTGCTGCTCGCCCAGAGCTCCCAAACCTCCGCCTGCACTCAGGACCGAGCTGGGGCTGCAGCACATCCTCAGCTCTCAGCAGCTCCTCACCGACAGGTGGGAAAGAATCCCTGTGATTGAGAGCACCTGTGAGCTGCAGCCAGGGCTGGCTGGAGCAGCTGCAGGCTCCCAGAAGAGCTCCTTCTCTCCCTGGAACCTGCAGCAGCTGCCACGTGCAGGCGGCAGGCAATCACAGAATCATGGAGTCAACAAGGCTGGAAAAGACCTCCAAGATCATTGGGTCCAACCTTTGACTGAACACCACCGCATCAGCTAAACCACAGCACTAAGTGCCACATCTGGTCACTTCTTGAAGCATTCCAGGGATGGAGACTCCACCACGTCCCTGGAGAGCCATTCCCTGGGACCATCAAGAGCCTCCAGACCAGGCTCTCCCAGCACACCCACAGCCACTCTTGTTGCAGGAGCCCCAAAAGCACCAGCGTGGGTTAGGAAGCAGCATCTCTTTATAAAAAGGGAGGTTGAGGAGTCATGTAATGGATTAGTTCAGTGATTTTAGCACCAGCACTCTCTCTGCCACAGCCGAGTGTCTGCTGTGCAGCGCTCAGGAAGGTGAGGCAGCAGGGACAGAGGGTCCTGCCAGGCCCCAGCAGGGAATTTTGGGGCACTCAGAGATAACCAGCCTTTCAGTTGATGTCCTGACTCCATTCCGCACAGGGCTGGGTGTGTCAGCCCTCTCCAGCATTTCACCTCATCAACCTGTGATGTTAAAGCCCATGGTTTATTTATTTCTTTACTTCACTGATAAAGCACATTATCTACAATGATTAATTTTGCAAGAAAGAAACAAGACTACTACAAATGGTGGTCTAAGACAACCTAGGGGGCCTCTACAAAGTTCACATCCTAAATCCATCCCTCTGTTAGCTGTGAAACATCATTCCTCAGAGTACTTGGCTTCTTCATGGAATTCTTCTACAACCAAGTCGATGGCTCTGTCCCCTCGTGGGGAATAAGCATCAGTCCCAAGCTAAGGAATAATTAATTTACCAGCTTTGAATGGGCTTGGTCCAAACCTCAAAAATGAGGATTTGTTATTTCACTTAACTGTGATACAACAGGATTATCTCAGACCTCAGATATTCATTCTCTTAGAGTATTGATAATGGATGAGAATACTAAATGGAAGCAGGAAGGATAATGAATGTGGAGTGACATGGGTCTCTGAAAAAGAGAACTAGTCCAATTAACAGAATAATGAATTTCAGCTTAGTCCATAAATGTAATCACTTGGGTGAGATACACTTTGTCTTTCACAAACTATTTGAAATCATACAAACACGACATTTTGATTAGGGCAAAAAAGACACAGAATGACAGAGAGCCAAGCTGTCATGGATCAAACAGACAAAACCCCAGACTGATGGGTCCCACGGCAAAGAGGGAAAGACAGAGACGATACATTCCCTACGGCATTCTGTAGGGACAAGTCCTTGGCCTTCTGCACTCTGGGACTTTGCCAGCAGCCCAAAGGAACTATAAAACATCGCTGGTGGAGTGAGGGAATGACACAAGCTGGAGGAGCTGGCCATAAGCTCCCTCCAGCCAAAGCCCCAGGCAGGTCAGCAACTGAGCCTCTGCACTGGCTTTAAATGGAATGAGAGGTCTGGGCACCTGCAGCTCAGGCCACCTGTGCACGGGAGCTGGCACGGCAGGCTGCGGGAGCTCAGCTGGACACTGCTGCGGACAGGGCCTGCAGAAGGACAAGGCACAGGGGCAGGCAGAGAGACCCTCTGCCCCCAGCCCCAGCACACCAACACGCTGGGCACAGGGCAGAGGCTCGCAGAGATACCTGGGCACAGGGCAGAGGCTCACAGGGGTACCTGGGCACAGGGCAGAGGCTCACAGGGCTACCTGGGCACAGAGCAGAGGCTCGCAGAGATACCTGGGCACAGCGCAGAGGCTCACAGGGCTCCCTGAGCACAGTGCAGAGGCTCACAGGGCTCCCTGGGCACAGTGCAGAGGCTCACAGAGATACCTGGGCACAGTGCAGAGGCTCACAGGGCTACCTGGGCACAGTGCAGAGGCTCACAGGGCTCCCTGGGCACAGCACTGGGCACAAGGGGCTGAGCTGGCGCAGCAGAGGCCAAGGCAGGCACCCAGTGAGACGCTTGAGATGTACAAGAGATGCTGGTGAGGGAGGGCTCCAGCCCATCAAGGCACCACAAGGAACCGGGGTTAAGGCTTAAACTAAGCAGGTTTAGACTATAATGGGATTTTTTTTACAGTGAGGGCAATTAGCTATTAGGAATTCTTATCAGAGGTTGCAATGGGTTCTCCACTACTCATTTATTAACTTTGCTCGTGAGGATGGGATGTCTGTCTAATTAGGCAGCTCCGGTTCTTACAGGAATGCAGGGCAATCCCGCAGCCATGAAGACAGGAGTGACATGGTCACGAGGGCTGCTTCTACAAGCATGCAAACTCTTACCATCGCCTCACATCCCTCTGCTTGCCCTCTTTACCTGACAGCTGCTATTTCAATCATTGTACATATTGTACAGGAACAGGTCCTTGGACACTTCAGACATGAACCGTGTGTGACCTCAGCAACGTTAGGTGCACATGGTGGCACGCCCAGGCGATCAGGCAAATGCCGGCAGCAGGGATGTGGGAGGGCTGAGATCAGGGAGGAGCTCTGAGGAGCAGGATGGAGGAGCTGCAGGGCTTGGCTCGAGCATCCCCACTGCAGAGCAGCGAGACCGAGCCGCCGCACCCGACTGCGCAGGTCCAGGCAGAGGCTCTCCCACCACCCACCACGTCACTTGAAAACGGACGGAAACGTCGGGCAGTCGGGTGATTTCATCTTCTTCATGAACTTCTTGAACTCTTTGTTCTTCTTGTCCCACTTGTAGATGGCTGTCAGCAGGTACTGGGTCTTCACCTGGCGGCCCATGATGAGGAAGTAGTGGCTGAAGTTGTCCAGCTGGTGGCAGGGACAGTCCGCCCCATTTTTTAGGAACAGCACCAGCTTCTTCAGGTTCTTCTTCCGGATGGGCCCCAGCTTCAGCGCCTTCCTCTTCCGTGGAATGATCACCTTGTCCCCATTCTCCTTCTTCACCTCCTTTATGGTCATCTTAAGAGCTGCAAAACAAGCCGGGAGAGGGGGAGAACAAAACAACTCCTGAGCAGCCTTCACCAGCACGAAGCCTCTGCTAAGTGAGGCTGAGGGGCAGCCGTGCCTTGGCCCCAGGACAGCAGCAGTGCCCTGTCCCACTGCAGACACCCAGGGCCCTGCTCCACTCCTGCATTCCCCTTCTCCCTGCTCTGCTCCTGTGTCCTTCTGCTCCACGGCATCCCCCGGCCATGACCTGGCCCCCTGTGAGTGACACACAGACCCTGCACCCGAGGTGGAGCTCCCCATGCCCGGGAGAGCACCAAGGTGGAACACTGACATCTCTGTTCCTCCAGCAAAGCACCCAGCACTTCCCATTTGAGACGGGACTTGTTCACCTGCCAAGCACAAATGTTAGCTGACTAAATTAGGTGATTTCCCTGCTCTAGGGGCATGGAGAGACTCTTGAAAGGATCACTTAAAAGGTCAATTTGGCTTCTCAAGCATTTGTTTGCAGTCACACCAGCCTTCAGGTGCCTGTGAAACAAGTTTCCAAGCACTGGATGTCTCTGCATCAGAGCCTGGAGACCCCAGCATGCAACCACACGCCTGCACCTTCCCCAGGAGAACAGGAGCTAGACTGATACAACTTCTGTGGAGAATACTCTCCTCTTTGGGTTCAGCATTTTCTCAAACTCCCCCTCAAAAAAAAAAATTTTGCCATGACCATGAAGAGGAATTTTGCATACATGGGAAAAATTATGAAAACATGTTTTACATTAAAACATCATTTCTGTGCCATTTGGCTCTGCCTTGTTTTTGGGGAAAAGCACATATGGCCAAAAATTGCTAGCATATTTTCATCATTTGGGAGTTTACTCCAGAGCTGCAGATAACTAGAGCTCAGAGAGGTGATTTGTTGGCTGCTGTCCCCTCTCATTTGAGTCTCAGGGTGGTGGCAGGCAGTCCACAAGAACCTCTGGCGCTGGCAGGGAGACAGGTCCCCACAGCATCGTTCCTTGAAATCCTGCTCTGCTGGAACACGTAGCAGCAAACACATGTTGCTTCCTGGAGAGGAGCACTGCTCACTGTTCAGACGCAGATGGCAGCAGGACAGCACCGTGACAATCCCAGGAGGCAGCAGAGGCTCAGTGTCACCCTCGTGCTCCCAGCCACCACCCTGGCAAGAGGAGCAGTGGTGTTTGTCTGCCCCTGTGCCAAAAACAGCCCCTGGGTTTGCTAAGAGCCTTGTCGTGTTACACTTATTGTGCAAGAAAGTAATCTAGGACTGGAAACCTAAGAGACATTTTCATTCCATCTGCTTTCCAACTTCAGGAGCTAAAGAGATTCCAGCTTTAAGGAGCTAAAGATGCTGAACCAGAGCAGTTTGCAACAAACCTGGAAAATGAAGCAAGCTGTTTTCAAGCAGCTCTGAGCTCCATGACGTCAACTAGGCAGCAGTAGCAGCAACACCTTTCGGTGTGAGCCTCCCTTCCTTTATCCGAGCTAACTTGGAGCCTTGCACTAAGCGGTGGCAGCGCAGGAGGGATGGGAAAACACCATCACAATGGCACAACAAGAGACTTCTGCAGAATGGCTCATTGGCAAACTGCTTTGCTGATATCACTGCAAGGTTTGATCTTTATTACTAGAGGAAGAAAAAGATGTGCCAGCTGGTGGAGGTGCTGTCCTTCTCCAAGCATCACAGCCCATGGAAGACAAAGAAGGCCTGATCATCCTGAGCCGTGGGAGCTCACAGCTACTCCCTTCCCTACGTACAGCAGTTTGTGAGCCAGCAGTGCAGGTTCATGGGAGCTGCACAGGGGAACCACAAATCACATGTAAACCAAAACCTCATCTAAACCTTGCAGCACAAAGAGCCAAGATGGGAGAACGCCAAGGGGATGGAGGAGGAGGCTGAGCAGGGGTGCAAATAGTTTGTGTCATGCTCTGTTTGTCCCAGCAGCAATGTCCTCGTCACCAGCAAGAGCCTGCGGTGCTGCCCAGGTGAACAGGGCCTGGCTCAGGGACCACCAAGCTCATCACACAGACACGATGATCTCTGCTCAGCCCTCGCTCCTCTGCAGTGACCTGGCTCCCCAAATTCCTCTTGTTCCCTTGACTTGGGCCACGTTCCCTAAGCTCCAACCCACATTCCAGGTGGGAATCCCAGGTATGGAAGCTGTGTTCCACAGTGGCAGGCACACCCGAAAAGCGGCGCCTGAGGACACATCCATTCCGACACACATCCTGCTCCGAGAGCTCAGCACCACGCAGGGAGGCAGCCTCCAACTCAGGGCTTTCCAGGACCATGGGACTTGGCAGGTGGGACCATGGTGCTGCAGCAGCTCTCCTGGCACCTCTCCAGCCCTGGGAACTCCCCTGCAGCAGGCAAAAGGCTCGAGCAGGATGGCTCAACTCTTGGCTCCAGGGCCCAGCTAAGCTGCCAAAGTAAACAGCTTCCTCACTGGGAACCTTGGCCTTTCCACTGCCCCGTGCTGCACCAAATCTGTCTCAGCACCAAGTGGGAGAAGGGCCAGAATCACCTCTGAGACTCCAGGACACACTGCTCAGACAGACTGAATCCTCAGCTGTGGCTGCCCGGCAGGAGCTGACCCCAGGAGGATAACCAGGAGGGTCATCCCCAGCAGGAGCATGTGCCACCTTTCCAGCCCAGCAGCTGCACTGCAACCACAGGCTGCTTCGGCGTCAGCTGTGGCACCAGCAGCACTGCCCCTGCCACTCTGCATGCCACGGTGCCCCAAGAGGGCTGCAGGATCAACACGCCACCCACGAGCCCTTCCTACCATTCATTGTCACAGGACACACACATGCTCCAGCAGCGCTGTTACTGGGGGGTCACCAGCAAGGGCAGGAGCCCCTGTGCTCTGTTCACAGCCCACTGCCACAGACCTGCTCCCCACCTCCAGCCCTCTCTGTCAGCACAGGAGAGACAAAGGATGGGACCAGGGTGCTGCCTCTGCTCTCTGCCTGCACGGGCAGGGGCCCCACGCCAGCACCTCATGTGCAGGAAAGGGAATGTGAGAGAAAGGAAAGCTCCACTGTTCCTTCAGCCTCATTTTTCCTTCCTTTAGAAATTGCTGAGAAGGAGGAAACCTGCCAGAAGACACATTAGGGCTGTAACAGGAGAAGGCTGCAGGCAAGGAGCTGTCAGTCATGGACAAAAAATAAACAGCATGTATTGATTGTTCTGCAGTCCCCAGTGCCACAGAGCCCGTTCAGCAGGATCCCCTCAGACCCCAGAGAAAGGGCAAAAACAATAAATAAAATCACTAAGAGAAACAGAGCGTGGAATGAACTCCAGCAGTAAGAAACAAGCGCTGGCTGCAGCCCAGGGCAGCTGGGGGAGGCAGCTGTGGGGGTACTGGAGGCCAATCTCATGCTTCCTCTTGCATCCATCGCTACACCAGCACTGCACTAAAATCAGCTACCCCCAGGTACCTGTGCCAGCCCCTGCGCTGCTCCCCTGTGCCCCCTGTGCCCAGGCCAGGCTCACTGACACCCACCCCAAAGCTGTCTTACTGTCTGAGGAGAGGCCAAGCTGCCTCAAACCAGCACCCCAGAGCCCACATTCATCCTTTTTCAAACGAAGGCAAACCCAGAGCTCTGCTGGACCATGAGGCTGACGGTCTCCTGGCACCCCTCTGACCCCCAGCATCTTGTCCAAGATCCTCTCCTGCCTTTTCTTTACAGTCTGTGCTCACAGCTCTCCTCCTGCACTGTACTCTGGACCAACACCAGGGCTGGCACACAGCTACCTCCTACCCTGGCACAGCCACATCCATGGGGGGTAAGTGCTCCTCACCTCTTGCCTGTAACAAGCTGCTGGGATGTCAGAGAAACCTGCACGAACAACACAGCAGGAATCAGTGCAGGACCTACCAACAGCTGCCCCGTGCAGCAAATGTTAGTTTAAACATCTACTGGACACGTCTGGCTTTGATGAGCCTCATCTGTAACCTGTCAGCTGCCAGTATTTACCTTGCTGGACGTGCATGAGAAACCTCAGTCGGAGGTTTGGGAGTTTATATTTTAGTGCCACATAAACAGCTTTCCTTGAGAAATCACCCCATGATAGTAACACCCCAAGACTAAACAATGATCTCAGGGCCATGCACTGTGCTTTGGGAAAACTTCCTGAAGCTGATGTGGCTTCCTCTGCTAGCCACTAAGCTAAGACATCCTTCTCACCCCTCACTGCCTTCCCTCACAGGGCACAGGCAGGACCTGCACCGCATCCTGTCCTGTGCTCCCACTCCCCAGCTGGCTACAGATGGGCCACATCTGCCAAGGAATAGTTCCATCCTTTGGACACTGTAACCACCATCTTTCCCAATAACAACTTACGCTGTGGGCAAGTCACTGTCCCAAGCCGCTCTGCTGAGGCACTGAATTCTTCTGATTTGGCCTCCACTCCCCGTTGTGTAACTGTCCCAGAGCACGGGACGATATTCAGTGGCAGAAGCTGATGACAAGCAAGCAGTTAAGTTTGTATTTCCCTTCCCAGCACTTGCTTACCAGTAGGACACCACCTCAGCTCCCTCCTCGCACACCTCAGGCAAGGGGACAGTGACCCACCAGCACCAGACCCACTGCTGCCACCCACCAGTGCCCCTCGCTCCTCCTCTGGGAGGGAGGTCCCCGAGCTGGAGTCCCTGGACTAGGCAGGCAGCTCCTAACCAAAGCAGGTGTGCTGGTCCCAGAGGCCATTTGTCCCTCCCCACCAGCTGGGAAACTCTGTGCAGTCTGTCCCTGTGTGAGCAGTGGGGCAGGGGCAGCTCCCATCAGCTCCCATCAAATGCCTGCCCAGGACAGAGCTCCGAGCACTCAGCACCTCCCGTTCCCCAGCCAGGAACGTCTGCTGCCATTCCCCAACCAAGCCAGAAGCACGCACATTCCTGGGACACTATTACATGGCTGTTCCTGTTGATGCTTTTCCCTGTTAGAAAAAGTCTGCCCTGAACTTAGGACTTCTGGCATACCAAATCTGCAGGAGAGTTGAGAATTCATTTCCAGCAGAAAGGGGAACACACCAGCATGCAGAGCAGGTTTGGGTTTGCATAAGCACGCTCCAGTAACAGGGCACATTCAAGTGCTAATCCCCCAGGAATGCACACCTTGTTCAATATGCCTTTAATAATCTTCCAGGAAAGTTACATACACCAGCAAGGATGTCAAAACCAGTTAATTCTGGGTTTGATCTGAGAAAGCCGATATTTTTCCTTGTGATAATCTTTTTTTTTAAATGAAGTTCAGTTTACCTTCAGTTACTTCTGATTGTCTGACTCACTCATATTTAGGACAAAGCTTTCAAGTAGCTTTGCATTTTTTAACTCACTGCTTGGCTGTAGCTAGATAAGGACTGGCTTTGGGTTTTTACAACTAGATTTGACAAGAGCAGCGTAATTTTGCTCAAAAGAAACACAGCAGTACAAGCGATCTGGGGAGGATGGAGACTGGTTTGCTCCTTCATGCTTGCAAGCAGAACAATGGTCTGTGCTATACATCATTCCTGCAAGCTCACGAACTTGGGAACGCCAGGGCTGAGTTACAAACCTCTCCCCACACCAAGATCACTAAAGAACTGACACTGCAGCTTTTGCCCCACTGCTGGCACAACATGCCCAGCTCTGGGTCTCTGCCTGCAGCTGTGGCTGACAGAAGCATCACTGCTTCAGTGACCCCGTGCTCAGGGGCCTTGTCTGGCACCACATTCAGCCTGGAGGGGCAGAGAGATGCTCTGCACTGGCACTGGGGCCATGCAGGGCGTGGGCACTGCTGCCAGAGCCTGCTGTCCCTGTCCCTGGGAGCGCTCAGCTGCAGGAGCTGGACACATCCCAGACACATCTGCCCCAGTCCCTCCCACACCCACACTGACACCTACAGGCACACGGCCTGGCCTTGGGGACACCTCACAGGCTACGTGGCACCGCTGTGGGCAGGGAACCCTGGTGGTCCCAACCTAGCCCACGCAGGAGCCATGCTGCCCCTAGGTCTCCATGCCTGGAGTGCTCTCACTTACCAAACTCGCTGGCACACAGGTGCTCCACAATGGCCTCTGACTTCATCTCATTGTCACAAGGGGGACACACAGTTGTTCCTGGCAAGAGAAAAGACATGAATACAACTGAGAGGTGGCAAGAAGCCAGCACAAGTAGCACTGCAGAGCCAGACTGCCCACACTGTCAAACTGCCACCCTCAAGGGGGACACACGTCCGTTCACCCTGCCGTGGGCTCCGAGCCTAAGGGACAACACCCCACCGGGTGTCAGGGACCATCCACCAACCTACAGGGCAGCACGGGACATGGGCAGCCTTCTGCCAGCCCCACGCCAGTGCTGTCAGGGGCCAGGCACAGGAGGGGACAGGCAGCTGCTCAGAGCAAAAGGACAGCGCTGGCAGAGAGAGGAGTTTTCAGGGCCAGGCACTCAGCTGAGGGGAGCCACTTGCCACAGAGCATGGCCCGTAGCCTGCTGACATTCCCTCCCCGCGGCATGCCAAGGCTGGCACACAGTGCCCAAACCCCAGCACGGCAGGACGCTGCCCAGAGATGGCTTCAGTGCCAAGGGGCCACCCTGATGCCAGGCAAGGGTGCTCAGGACTGGGACAGCCCAGCTCAGTGCAGTGCTCCCCTCGGCACTGGGGAGCACCCCACAGGCTGCCCAAGCAGTGCTCAGCAAGCCCCTCGCCAGCCCCCTCCTGCTCTCCCCAGAGCTGCGCTGGTCAGGGACAGACACACAGCTCTTGTGGACAGACACGCCAGCCCCCTCCTGCTCTCCACCCAGAGCGGTCATCCTCTCTTTTTTCCTGAGCCCAGGGCAGCCCCATGGCTGCAGCAGAGCAGAGCCACCTCTGCTCTCCAGCCACCGGCAGTGGCCAACATTCACCTCTTGAGGAACACCAGTCCAGAGGATTTCACTGGGATCTGTCCTGGGAGGAAAGTTCACTTCCCCCAGAGAATAAGAATCTGTTTCCAGGTTCCCATCTGCAGCTGGAGCAGAGACCACCCAGCAGCACAGACATAGACTTGAGCTACTGGCAGATGAATTTATTGAGCTGGGAGATGCTGCTTGTTCCTGGTCCAGCAGGACGGAGGGCTCTTCCCACACAAGGGAGTTATTCTCAGGGACAGCACTGCAGCAAAACATCTGCCAGGCCCTTCATGTAGACCGAGCAGTCATGGCCTTCCAGCCCTCACCAGGCCAGCAAACCCACAGCTCTGCCAGACTGAAAAGCCGAGAGGAGTCCCAGAGAAAGGGGAGCAGAGACAGCACGGCCGGCAAGGGAGGCACAACCATGACCTTAGTGCTGTGTCTCCTCGGCCACAGATGCCCCACGGGGGTTCAGGCGAGACATTTGTTTTCTGTGGCTTGTTCTTCCCCTGTCACCACCCACAAATCTGTTCTGTGCCAAATGCTAATTCCTGGGGACGTGCACCATGACTTTATTAATGACACATGCAGAGCAATGGCCTTCCGCTCGCTCCTCTGTGCGAGTCACAAGTCAGCCTTCGCAGCATCAACATCCACAGTCCCACTCTCTGTGCTTCTGAGAGCTGCCCATTGTCTAGGTGACCTCTTCTTCCCGAACCCTAACATGCAACTGCCACCATCACCATCCAACTCAGTGACACAGGCAGAAGTCAGCCTTCGAAGATATGATAAAATCAGCAGTCAGAATATTTCCCTCCAGGCTGCATATTTAATGAGCTCATGACAAGGGAGAGGGGGTGCTCATAGTAGGGTGACACAGGCCCAGCCCTCCATCTGCTGCAGAGCCAGGAATTCATCACTGTCCTGGGGACCACAGTCAGGAACAAGCTGGGCACACTTGCCATGCAAAGCACTTCAATCTGCCTCAGCAGCTGAAGGGCACATGAGGGTGTTGGCCAAGCCTACACCAGCCAGACAAACATGAAAGCCACTGCTGCATCCACTCTATGAGCTTTCCAGGCAAACAATTAAAAAAGAAAAAAAAAGCAAACAAAAATGGAAAATAAGACTCATTCTTCCCTGGTGCAAATACAGGCTTTGCTCTAGCTGTGCTCTAGCAGCCTCTGAAGAGGTTCTAACACACCCAGAGAGGCAGGAACCCCTGCCTCTCTGCGCCAGGGACCAGAGCCAGCAGCCAACCTGGAGCTGGGCTGGAGCTGCGAGCCCCTGGGTAGCCCCTTCCACAGGCAGCAGCTTCACTCGTGCACAATCCCCCTGCCCTAACTCAATCAGGCTGCTCAGAGTCCCACCAAACCTGACCGTGAATGTTCCCAAGGACGGGGCACCTACCACATCTCGAGGTAATTTGTGCCAGTGTTTTACAACCCTTGCTGCTACAAACTTCTTCCTTATATGCAACCTAAATCGACCCATCCTCCAGTCCCACCTCCCCCAGCCCTGCCACAGCCCAACAGGACTGCAGGAGACACTGTCCCCTGTCAATGGGAACAGAAATGGTCCTCTGCTCTGGGTCACCCCTCACACTGCAGTCAGGAACACAAACACTGGGGGCCCAGCCAGCTCCTGCACAGCTCTGTGCCCCAGGAAAACTGCTGTTTTGTGGGGCCACAGCTACCCCAAAACGGCAAGCCCTCCCATCCCTCCCGAGGCACCGGAGCAGACATCTCCAGCCCACCCCCCATTGCAGGCTGGCTGGGGCCCATCTGCTGCAGCTGACGGCTCAGCTCCAAGCACAACCTCAGCCTGCCTGCAGCTCACTTGTTCCCTGCTGACCATTTTCCGATGTCTGGCTGTAGAGCCAGCTTACTCCAGGGGCAAGAGAAGGAATGTGTAATGCTGTATTAATCTGCAACTCCCCTGATGCATCCTGTGGGCCTGCAGGCTTTACCGCCTGTGCTTAAGGAGAAAGGAATTCAACAGGTCAGCTCTTTGAGAGGCAGAAACAAATTCCAATTTCGAGGTGTTAATGGGGAAAAATACTGAAAGGGTTTCTTCTTGTTAGTACTAAGAGAAAAGGGAGGACACTGCTTGGTTCTGACCCTCTTTGAATCAATAGGAAACACCTCTGTGCCCAAGAGCAAAGGGGCTCCAGGAGCTGACAGAAAACACAGACAAACCACAGACAGGGTGCCCACAGCAGAACCCAGGCGGAGGAAAGTACCCAGGCAGCACAGGGACAAGGACTGAGCTGCAGGTCACCCAGGATGACTCTGCACCTGCAGAAGGTAGCAGCACCACAGCCAAAGTGCCTTATGGGCCATCAGCAGATCCTCTACAGCGTGCCAGAGATCCGATGGTGCTGGTTCACATCACACCAGTGGCTGCAATTAACTTGGAGTTTGCTTTTTTCACTCTAAACTGTTGGAAGCACCAAAAAAACCCCAAAACCCCAGTAGTGTCCCACCCCAGTGCTGCCTTCAAGACAGGTCTGAAAGGTGATGAGAAACTCAGTAAACTACACACAATGGAAAACCTGGCAGATTCTGCTCATTTAGAAGACTGTTCCTAGGTCTTGGCTCATTAATGTCTGTAAAATTAATGACCTACACACAGCTCAGACTCTATTTCAGACCTTGGAAGGGGCAGCTCAGACCCAGCTGTCCCAGGAGCATGCTTGGCTGCGAGTCCCTGAGGAAATAAAAACAACCTTTGTACCTGCAACACAGGACACGGCTGCAGTCTTGACCAAGGGTCCAGGTTCACATAGCACATATTATAATAGAGCATTCCTGGAAAACAGCGAGGCTGCTCCAGCAATCACATCAGCGCAGGCAAGCCATGACAAGGAAGGCAGTGTGGCTGTGCTGCCGGCACTGTGGGGAGAGCCTGGGTCCCTGGCAATGAGATAAGCTGGAGCTCAGCCCCTGGTACAGGCATAAGCTTCACATTCCACTTGCCTCCGGATGCCATTGCCAAGATATGACATGGGCTACTCTGTACAGACCCTCGGGGTACTGAGCTCGGGTGTCCCCTGTGCCTGCCATTCCACAATCACTGCCCCACTGCTGTCCCCATGCCCCCGCACAGCTCCTAGGGACACCTGAGAGTGTCACCCCTCGGCAGCAGGATGCACTCCCCTCCTGCCCTGCATCAGAAGGGCTCCCTGGAGCACGAATCCTTTCAAGGTGAGCAGGACACTCCACACTCCCTGCCGGCTGGGTTAGTGCCCCCAGACGAGCACCACACACAGCCTTTGTGTGCACAGGTGACTGCAAAGGACACATGTCCCACCCGATGAGCTCGGACACAGCGCAGCAGCCTCGGGAAGCTCCCAGCCCCAGCCCGAGCTCCTCCCAGGCCCCAGCACTATCCCCCGCGGAACCAGGAGTGCCAATTCCTTTCTTTCAGTGAGGCTCTGCTCGCCAAAAAGCACGGCGCTCTCTTGAGGCCTCTGCCATCTCCCTCTACAAAATCCCCCCTGCGAGCCTTCCACAGTGTTCCAAGAGCGAACGTCGGAGTGACACCAAGATATTTATTTATTTTCAAGTTTCCAGCAACAAACCCGACTCAGTGCAACTTGAACAAGGCAGTCTGGCACCACAGAAACGTGCCGCGTGCAATGGAAGCAAACACCAACTACGTTTACTTTCCCTGGTGGTTTTGGGGCAGGTCTCTCGCTCCCTCTCCAGCCCACAGCCCACCCGAGGGCAAGGCTGGATCTCCCTGCACGCCCAGCCACCAGCTGCCCATCCTCTGCCCTAGGACTGCACTGCACCTGGGGGATCCTGCCAGGACCCCTGTCACTGCTCACTCCATCAGCCAGCACCTTCTGCCGTGGAGAACACACACCTTCCTGTGCCCAGAGCAGCCCTGCTGGGGTCAGGCTTGGCAGCAAACCAGGGCAGGGCAGCATCTGAGGACGGAGGGTCACCCCTGGTCCATCAGGGCCGGAGCCCAGTGCCTGTGAGGGGATCAGAACAGGCACAACCCCACCACGTCCCAAACAGCCTGTCCCAAGGCTTGGCCCCGGGACAGGGATGAGGAGCTGGGAGGGCATCCCCCCTTGCTTGGGACAGGTCACAGACAGTGCCCAGAGGCTGCAGCAGGGCTGCTGCCAAGAAGAGCTCAGGTGAGCCTCCTCCTGCCACAAGAGCCCCTTCGGAGCCATGTGGCCCCTCCTGGGCTAACACCTGCCCCGCCAGCTCAGAGACGAGTGCCAGGAGCAAGGCTGCAGGACGAGCCATGCCTTACCTTTGGGCCTGGAGACCTCGGTGGCATTGGGAGCTGTCATAGCAATGCAGACGTCATCCTGGGGAAACTGGTCACACTTGAGCATCTCTGGCCAGAAGAAGCCAAAGAACTGCATGACAGGCTCACAGGAGTCTCGCACGGCCTCGCAGAGCCAGCGGCACGGGTAGACTGGCCGGTCCAGGCAGACGGGGGCAAAGAGGGAGCAGAGGAACACCTGGGTGCCCATGTGGCAGTTCTTGTTGAGCAGTGGCACCCAGCTGCTCGCCTGGTGCTTCACCTCGGCCATGGTCTCGTGGTCCAGCAGGTTGGGCAGCACCATCTTGTCGTAGCCCACGCTGTGGCACAGCCGCAGGTCGGCGGGGATGGCCACGCACTGGTGGGGCTTGGCGTAGAACCGCCCGCCCGGGTAAGGGCCCAGGTCGGACTGGTAGCTGACATAGTCGTACTCGCTGGCCACGCCACACGCCAGCAGCCCGGCGGCCACCGACACCAGCGCCCGCAGGACGGCCCCAGCGGGCCCCCGCACGCTGCCCATCGCCGCCACCGCCGACGGTGGCCCCGACAGCACCGCACACCGCTCCCTGCCGGGCGCCCGCTGCCGGCGGCGGCCCCCGGGGACCCTCCTCGCAGCCCCGCCGACGGCCCCTCGCCCGCCCGTCGCTCGCTGCCCGCAGAGCCCCGCAGAGCCCCGCAGAGCCGCTCCGAGCGCCGCCCCGGCCCCAGCCCCGGCCCCGGCCCCGCTCTGGCCGCGCTCGGGCCGCGCCGCGGGTTTGTGAGCCCGCGGCAGCCAATCAGCGCCCGCCGCCCGCCGCGCGCTCGCCCGCCGCTGTCAATCAGCGGCCGCGGGAGCCAATCCCGCCCCGCCCCGCCCCGCCCCGCCCCGCCCCGCCCCGCCCCGCCCCGCCCCGCCCCGCCCCGCCCCGCCCCGCCCCGCCTGGGGCCGCCCCGACGGTCCCGCGGCTCGGCCGGTCCCGGTCCCGGTCCCGGTCCCAGTCTCAGTCCCGGTCCCGGTCCCAGTCCTGGTCCCAGTCTCAGTCCCGGTCCCAGACTCAGTCCCGGTCCCAGTCCCGGTCCCGGTCCCGGTCCCGGTCCCGGTCCCGGTCATGGTCCCGGTGCCGGGCGGGCGCTGCCCCGCGCCACCTGCGGGAGGGGCTCCCGGTACCGACAGACCCGCCGGGACAGGGCGCGTGGGCTCGCCCCCTAGCACCGCTCGGCTGCTTCCCCGGTGGGCGGCCCGAGCCCCCCGGAGCCGTTCCCGGGCGCTGGAGCCGCGGCGGCTCTGGGATGTCCCGGCGCTTCTGAGCGGCTGCTCCAACGTTGCAGATGTTTCTGTGAACCTGGACTGGACCATGTAGAACTCATTTCCCAGCAGACAAATTCTAACAGAAACCATGGTGTTGGGAAAAACAAAACAAAACAAAACAAACACCCAAAAAAATCCCAAACAAAACAAAAAACGAGAGAAAGAGGGTCTGTTCTGTAAAGTGGCACTCTATCCGGGTACACGGCTCCAGATGTGTCGGAGGAGCTCCATTCCCTGTTCTTCCATGGCGGCACCAGCCCATCGCCACCCTTACCTGGCTGTGCTCCCCAGGGCCTGCAAAGACGCGCTGCCCTCCGAAATCGGGAGCTGCGTATGTGGAGGACAGAGCCCTGCCGCTGCGGGGCACAGCAGGTGCCCCTTGGTGCCAGCCAGCAGGAGAAGCTGGCTCTGTCCTTGTCCGCAAGATCTGGCCTTGCACAGCTCTGCCCACTGTGTGCTCACAGGTCCCTGTCCCAGGGAACTCTCCTCTCACTCCCCCAAAGCTTCCCTTCGGCTGCTGCCTTTGGCCCAAACAGCTTGTGCTGTTTAAAACAGGAACTACACCTCATTGAGCGCTAAATGCAAGAGGCTCTGTAGCCTGGGAGCCTGAAAGAGCCACCTTCACCTGAGGACCAGCAGAAGAGAGCAGTCACTTAGCACCACTAATGAAGGGAAGAATTCAGCAATAAACAAGGCACCCGCGGAATGAAAAAGGCAGTTGGACGGAGCAGCCTCTCTCCTGCTCCTTGGGCTCACGGTGGAAAAGCACTGATCACTGTTCACACCAAGAAACAGCTGCACAATGGACTTCTCATTTCTTGAGACATTCTCACAGTATAGAATTTGCTTTTACCAAAACCAGTCTAGGAACACTGAAACATCTCATTTTGAGAATTTAGAAAATAGCACAGCATCCCAGGAAACAGGTGTAATGTGGAACAGGGCAGTGATCTGCTCAAAGCTTTATTCGGGCATCTATATTTGACCCAGGTGTTACATCCATGGGCACAAATCTCTGGTTGGCAACCAAACTCTGCCAGCGCCTCTCCATTTTCCATGGAAAGCTCACAGGAAAGTCTCAGAGCCTCTCTGTTTGCAGAGGAGCAATGGGTGTGTTTGACTCTGCAGTGCTGTGATCCTTCTGTTCCAGGCTGAGGCATGTGATAGGAACACCATCAGTAGGCAGGCACGGTGGGGACTTGGGAAACTCTTGCTCAGAAGTTGGAGAGCTCTCCAAAGGCAACAGCAGTAACACTGCAATAAAACTACAGTCAGGGCTCTGCTTATCTTCAGGTCAGCAAACACCACATGGCACCAGGTGAATGTCCTGTCATGGCCACTGCAGGGATCTGTGCCCTGGAGCATCCCACACCGTTTAGTGAGTGTGGCTGCAGCCCTGACACACTGAACTGAGCAGTAGCTGCTGAGCCTGCCACAGTTCATGGCTCTTGGTACAAGCAGGATGCCTTGGCTGCTAAATTTGACCACGTGCATGGCCTGGACAGTTCCTGAACTTGGCCCAGGGAAGGTCTTTGCTGGCTCCCTTCTCTCTTCTGTGGCTGATATCCACATTCATGACAGCAGTGCCTGAATGGGAATCCAACAGTAAATTGTAAACTGAAATACAATTGACCAGCAAATACAATTGCTGGCAATCTGTTTTTTCTTTAAAAATAAAAGAAAACAAGGAGAAGGAGGAAGAAAGCCCAAACCAAAAGAAAATGTCAACAGCTCTGGTCTAGGCCACTAAATTGCTTAATGCACAGTATAAGACCTCTTAGAAAGCAGCTGCCCAAAAGGGCTGCTCTTCCAGCAAACCTCTTCCAGACTGGGTATGAACTTTCTTGAGTGAAGCCTGTGCAGCCATTGCCCTTCATAATTATGTAGCCCAGTGCTTCTTAAATCTCTTCCTAGTCTCTAATGTCATAGCCATTTATTGCTGCTTTTCCCACAGGAGCTAACATTTTCTTATTGAATAATGAGAGGCTTTGCACCACACACCATTCTGGCTGTCCCAAGACCTCTCCTGCCCTGTGAAAAGCCCAGTCCAATTAACCGTGCCTATTCCTGGCTCCATTGTTCATCCCAGCAGCCGCAGGACCAGGCGCTCTGCCCTCACCCCCAGCTCGGCACCCTCTCTGCTCCGTGTCCACCCGTGGTGAGCGCTCAGCGGTGACAGGGCGGGTGGCAGGTGACACATCCCATGCTGCTGGCAGTGGTGTTCTCCTTCCTGCCCCATCCCCTCTGCCCACACTGGGCACACTCTGCCCTGACCACCTGGTGCTGGAATGCGCCTTTCCCTGCGTGCTGCCCTGGGGAAACAGGCAGGCATGGGATAATAGAATATATTAGCCCTGAGCCCATTCAGGCCCTGGCTCTTTATGAACAAAGCCTGCTAACTGAGCTGATTTTTGCCAAATGACTGGCTTTCGTGCATGAGCAGCAAAGTGGAGCCCCCAAATACTCCAGTGCAACAAGCACTATTGCCCAGGGCTCATTGTTTTACTGCTGCACTTGAGGGCATGGAGGAGTCATGGCCTTGCCTCCCCTGGCATTTCTTCTCCAGTTTCCCACCACTGCATTAGCCCCAGCAGTGACAGGGAGGATGAGACCAGCTGGCCACAGGTCCCACAGTCCCTGTCCCACGGTTCACACTGTCCCTTGGTGCCCATGCCCCCTCTGGGGGCAGATAGGATGCACCAATGGAGGCAGCCCACCTGCCACATCCCCACGTGGAGAGCACACCATGCCACCCCTGCAGCAGGACAGCTCCTGGACACCCCCAGGGAATATTTCCTTTAGATTAGACTTCCCTCAGCCCACCAAGAGCTGATAGCCCCTGCCAGGGTCAATCCCTGAGGAGGATGTTGGTTTTGCCGTGTTTGTTTTCTGGTTTTCTCAGCAAATTGCTCCAATAACACTGATGCAGCCAGGAGCACTCCCTCGCCCCATGATAAGGGAGTGTGCACAGGGAGGTTTTGCAGCTGTAGGAACCCACTTTGGTGCCTCAGCCAGGTGCCCAGTGTCCCTGGGGCTACAGGACGCACCTCCACCAAGAGCTGGCCAGCAGCAGGGCAGGATCAAGGCATGCAGCCATTCCAGCCAATGTCTCCTGTTTGTGTGAAATTAGCACCATTAAATGCTGTAACTACACATGGTCAACAACGGGTTTACTAGCTGAGATAACATAGAAAGGACTACAAGAGCTAATGCCTTCAGCACTGCTCAAACTCTGACCGTCTGCCCCTAGTCCCAGGAGGAAACCAATGGCAAATGTTTACAGGGGCTTATAAATATTTATCCTGTAATAACTTGCTGTATTACAGCACATTCTTCTCCACAAGGCTCAGCTTTGCCCTGGACCAGGTGCAGGCTGCTGAGAGGGTCTGTAACATATATAAAGTTTGCCTGAATAACATACAGCAAGCGCTGGCCTTCAATAAAACAGCAGCAGCCAAGCTGCACGCGTGAAAGGCACTGCAAGTTGTTCCTTACCCAACAAAAGAAAAATGTGGCTGGGGACCACAGGTGTGCAGGCACAGTGGTGTGGGTGCAAACCCCGTCTGGGTTGCCAGGTAACCTGGGGAGGTGCTGCAAGTCACTGGGGAGCTATAAATCACACTGCTGGGTTGGCGTGGGGGGCATCTCGGCCCAAGAGTGGCCCTGTGATGCCTGAGGACACAGGAGGACCCCAAAGGAAGGGAGCAGGAGACTAGCCCACCATGAGGAAACACCTCTTGCTTCTCGCTCTGCGGCAATCCTATCTGCCCTCTTCCCTCTGAAAATTTTTGAGCCTTCTGTCCACTTATTTATTTACCCTTCTCACGCTAAATAATTTGCAAGAGCACAAGATTCCTGTGGTTTGCAAACCATGTCATAATCTCCAAGCAGGACCAGAGATGGAGTTCAGAACTACTTTCTAATAGGAGTAAATAAACAGATTGGAAAGACTCCATTGTGTATATTCTAGGTTGCTATTTTCTTAACCCTGTCTCATTAAGATGGATGGAGTTTCTGCTTATTAGTAATTTGGCAAGTTCCTCTTTGTGTACACTCCGCACTTCTCACTAATGACGCTGTGCTTCAGTGATTAACAAAAGAGATTTCCAGCATAGTCAGTGAAAACACGGCCATGCACTTGGGGCACTGGGACAGAAACCCAAAATTCTGGAGATGCCATCTGTGAAAGATGAGGAACTGCAGG
This sequence comes from Acanthiza pusilla, assembly GCA_036630365.1. Classification (NCBI taxonomy): domain Eukaryota; kingdom Metazoa; phylum Chordata; class Aves; order Passeriformes; family Acanthizidae; genus Acanthiza; species Acanthiza pusilla. The sequence continues at coordinate 2,823,455 of JAXCHO010000131.1, forward strand.
GAACCCAGCAAAGGAGAAGCTGCTGGTCATAAAACCTTTCCTGACATTCAAATAATTTTGACCTGAAGACATCGGTTCTTTATTTATTTCATTATGATAAAATGTGTAATTGCAGAGCTGACAGAGCCCATAACAAAGTGATTCAGAGCCTTTCCTCTGCTGTTCTTAAGACATATCTGATGGAGATGAAGCTGGCACTGCTACTGCCTGGATTTACAGCTGGCCATTAAAGTATGTTTACAAGTCTTTAGTACAGTGTACGCATCTGGTAAATCATTGATTGAACAAATAGCTCCTCCTGTCACACTCCCTCTCTCAACTTTTCCTCCTGCTCTGGTTACCCAGCCCAGAACCCGTGTCCAGTGGCAATGGCTGCTGCAGGCAGGTGTGGTTGCTCTGTTTTAGAACTCTTCCTGTTCCTTCTCACGATGAACATAGCTAAGTTGCATTCTTTTGCTTTCTTAATCTCTGTGTTTGGTATTAGGTGTCATTTTGTTATGACCAATGGGTTTAGGAGGTGGATTCTTTGCTGACCAATAGTTGCTAGAATATGAATGGATATAAAAACCCTTTCTTGTAAATAAATTTTCCTTTTCCGCCATTTTTTGTTCATCTGCCTGGTTTCTCTCGGCCAGCTTCTGCGCCTGCGGGGACCTGAAAGCCACAGGCAGGTGTGCGTGTGGTGCCCAAGCAGGCAGACTCACGTACCCACACCTGCACATGGAGCCCAGGCTGTCACTGACCTCTGGATGCTGTGGGACACACATCTACACAAGAAACTCCACGCAGGTCCTCAGCATGAAGGTCAGCTTATCTGACTTTACCTATGTGCAGTGAAAGTTATTTTTTCTGGCATTCTTGCTAGCATGCATTCAAATCCCTTAATGCTCTTGGTCGCGTTGCTTTTGAACCTGTCCAGCCTCATCACCTGCACGGGGCAGAGTCCCAGGCAGGTACACAATGAACAAGAGAGGCAGCTGTTCCTCCTGGGATACTCATGAGAGAAGCAAAGGAGATCAGGGCCTTTGCCAGCCTCTCAGCTGCTTTCCAGCAGCCCAGCCGGCTGGCCAGGGCCACACGCAGCTCCTCAGCGCTGGCCGCAGCTCTGCTTGGCCACAGCCTGGGCCCCCTGGCACCAAGGGCTCTCACCAAGGAGAGGAACCCAGGGCTCGCAGGCCTTGGGTTTGCTGCACAGGCACAGTGGAAGAAAAGAAGGATGGAGATAGGCACAGCCGCACGCACACGAGGAGCAGCGTCCCTTTTCCCCGGCGCCAGGCAGTATTGCGCACAGCCCACGCGCCGGGCTGCACTGGAGCCCTCCTTGCAACAGCAGGAAAATGCTGGATTTGATGCTTTACCCAGCACGGCAGCAGCTAGGGCTGGGGAGCAGCAGGAGCTGCAGGCTCCCACCATGGCTCATTGTGCCATGCACAATGAACATCTGGCCAGCTGTGCAGTCATCTGTGGCCGGACCCTCGCTCCTGCGGCCGCAGCGCCGGGCAAAGGCCAAAGGGTAAAGGGCAAACCATGGGAGCAGAAACAAAGCTAGATCAGCTCATTCATGCAAACCTTTTCAGGAGCTGTTGGTGGCAGGACAAGCAGCCCCAGGAGCGCAGGACTCCCTGTCTGTGTGTGAACTCCCCTCAGGGCACGCAGGCTCCCAGGCTCCGTGCAGTCACTCGGCAGGGGCTGAGAAGGTGCAGGATCCTGGAGGCTTCACTGGAAAACACCCACAAAGATCATCCAAGGCCCACTCTTGGCCCTGCCCATGTGCTTGAGAATCCCACCCTGTGCCTGAGACCACTGTCCAAACCCTCCTTGAGCTCTGGCAGGCTTGGGGCCATGGCCACTGCCCTGGGGAGCCTGTCCAGTGCCCGAGCACCCTCTGGGGCAAGCGCTCGCCCCACTTTGTGTGTCACCCCCTCTGTCACCCCCTCACCAGCAGGCACAGCATGCGCCTGTGCGCAAATCCTGCTGCAGTATCCTCAGAGTTAAGGTCTCGTTTAGGCACTTTTGTGAATAAAATCTTGTTAAGAGAAATGCCTGCAAGGCAGGGCCAGTCCTGCTCTCCCTCCTCTTTTTAACAGTGGGAAAATGGGGTGGCTTTAGCCCAAGACAGCTTTGCCTTGGGATGGAAGGAGAGGAGGCTGAACACTCTCCCTCCATCCCCACACCTGGCTGGTGTCAGCTCTGGCTTCTGAGGTAGACTGTGAGATGTTGACTCAAGGCTGATTCCGTGGGGCACATGTTGCCTTTGAATTTCAGGTTTTTAATGGATTGGCAGGGCATCTGGGAGGGAGGAGAGGGAAACAGAATTTTCCTTCCTCCATAAATAATTTTATGAAAGATTTTAAAAGTGATTTAAAGAAGAATTTCTTCCCTCTCTTCCCCTTTTCTCAACTGTACTGTGCATTTTAAACTGTTTGTGGAAGGGAATTAATTAGTGCAGGCAGCAGAGCCCAGAGCTCTGCATCAGCCCGCCTTCTGCACAATGGAGATCCTACGCTTTCTCCCCTGCCTGAGAAACACATGCCCAAAATCCAAGTACATACATTTTTTCTAACCTAATTAATTTTGTAGATTGATGGAGAAAATCCATAGCAAATATTTATGACTTTGCAATAAATAACCCTCACAGAAGTTACAAAGAGTTCTGGCGAGTCTCAAGGTAACTTTCAGTGAATTCCAGGGGTCAGGGCAGACTGGGATACTGAGCCCATAGTGCTTGAGCCTTTGGCTCATCTGTTTTGAATTATTGGTATTACTCAGTGTAGCATTGCTCTCAATGGAGTAGCTGTGCTGTGATTCCATGCCATATTTTATTTCTGTGGCAGGAGAGAAGCTTCAATAACTATTAGTTGTACTCTGCTGTAGCCAGCAAAAAAACCAGGCCCCAGCAGGGAGGGTTGGTGCTGCTGGTGCTGGCAGAGGAAGGTGCCCAAGTGCTGGGACAGGACTCAGGGCTGGACACGGTGCCTTTTGCTGCCAGCTGGGAACATGGACCTGCTGAGGTGCTCGCAGGGGGCTGGTGGTGGTGCCGGTGGTGATGCCTTAAACAGGCTGGTAAAAATATGAAGCAGACATAGTAGCACAGGGAAAAGGGAATTTACCTGAGTTTAATAGGACCCTAGGTGCCCAGACCCATCAAAGGTGGAAAACACGCCATGGAGCGAACGATGAGTCGGGAACCCCTGCACAACGCATACCGGATTATTATGGATTTCACAAAATTAGCATATCTACTCTAAATCCCCCAATAAGGAACTTAATAAATTAATAATTGCCCCCTATTCTAATGAACCCTCCCCACAATTGAGACTACAGCCTAGTTTACAAAAACATGTTCCAAGAGAGAACAGGTTGGAGCCTCTAGTTCTGAGAGAATATGAATATTTGGTCTTCCTCGCTGTGCAGGACCCAAACTAAGCTAAATATCAGACTACAAGGGTTGTGAACATGTGGGGCTAAGGTACAAGGAGTGTTTGTGCAGGGTACAAGGAGTGTGTATAGAGGGGAACAGGGAAGGGAAAGGGTATAAAAATATATAAAAAGGGTATAAAAAGAAAATACAAAAATCACCGGCATCGTTTGTGCTCAAAGATGGTAGTGCTGGAGCTGGCGAGGGCGGTGGGTGCTGACGGAGAGCCACACAGCCTCTTTGGAGCAGAGCTCATCCCCACTCCATCTTCGTTAGCTCTTAATCAGCACAGCGGAAGGAGAAGCTGCTAGCAGCACCACGCTGCTCTCCCGGGCGTGGGCTCCTTTCAGGGCTTTCAGAAAACAGGGTCAGACGTGTCTTCTGACCTGTGACCTGTCGCTTCCCTCCTCGCCATAATTATCTAATACAGCGCTCTCCCTGCCAAGTACAATGAAACAATTTGTCACTTCAATTGTCTGTCAGTCAACACTGGGGCCTTTTCAACAGGCCAACACATGTTTTTTGAGAGCTTGTCAGCAAGGGCTGTCTGGCCAGGCACATAACCATGGAAAATGGAACCTTTGTTAATTCTGGTTCTTAGAAAAGTAAATCCATTCACTTGTTTTTTTCAGGCCTTCAGTTTGGAATTTGCACAAGAAGCTGAATTGCCCCTGATCCCTAAATGATTGGTCAGAGGATTTGCATGAGGAAGCAGAAATTAATTATTCTTTTCTTTTCTTTTTATTTTCTGTAATTGTGTGTTTAGAAATGAGATTACATTCTACAGCAGCACGAGGGGCTGAGGGGGGAATTGCTTTGCATTTGTTTAGCTCCTTAGAGTTAAGATCACCTAATCGTTTCAAGCATTTCCTAAGATTCCCTCTCTCTTTTTCTGCTTTAATGACCAAACAAAGATTGTGCTACTTCCTGGGGAACTTTTCTGGCAGCTGAGCTCAGCAGTGGGAGCCAGGGGCTTATCCCTCTGCCCAAATAGTCTTAGAATCACACAATCGCTGAGGTTGGAAAAGACCTCTGGGATCACTGAGTCCAACTGTTAACTAACTCAGTGCTGCCAAGGTCTTCCTGCAGCTTTCAGCTCGCAGGGCACAAACACACTGCAGAGCCCACGGGCTTTCGGTGGCTCGCCGTGTTTGAGAAAGGGTGTCAGGGTTCCCGTCAGCCCAGGAGAAAGCTGCTGGTCACCCGAGTTGCACGGCCAGCCACACAAGCTGGGGTGTGTGGGCAGCCCCAGGCATGGCAGGGTGCTGGGAGCAGCTCGGTGGGGTCAGTGAGCTGTCAGGACACACACCTGCCAGCTCCGACAACAAAACTGATAACCTTGTTGATAGCACAAACCAGAGAAAAATAAAAACCTTCCTTTTTTGGTGCTACTTAGAGCTTCCTTCTGGTTTTGGGGTTTTTTTCCCCTTTTTTTTTCTTTTAAAAGCAGCACACTTTGAAATTCTCACTTTCTCTGTTGATACACATACGAAATCTTATTCCTGAATATTTGATACAAGATAGATACCTCCATTTTCAGGCATTCATCATTTTCTTTGTCATGTGGGAGCTTGTGTTTTCAGCAGACGTGGGATATTTTATTTGAGAGCATTACAGAAATGCTGGATGGCCCCTACTCAATTACAAATGCCCTGAATGAAAACTTCTCCAGCTCTGCCTTTCCAGAATACCCCTATCCCAACCTAATTCAAACCATACAGGGACCTCTGACTTAGCATCTTTCAAGCCCATAAAATGAAACAAATTTGCTTTGCAAGTATATCTCCCAGTCTAAGCCATGCCTGTAAATTTGATTTGTCCTCTAGCATCTCTGCTGGATTAGGTGGCCTGAAAGACTCTTTGTTTCAAAATGCATGTCTCCTCCGTGAGCCACAAGTGTCTGTGCTTGGTCAGGCTGGAAATCTCTGCCCATAAACAGCGAGGAGCCAGCAGCAGCCCAACACCTTGGATTTGCCCGTGGGTCTCAGCAGGAGCAGAGCGGGACCATAGCACCTTCAGCACAAGCACCCCAAATGCCCCTCCTGAAGGACGGGACCCCAAAGGATGAGCTCCCAAAGACACGGCCTCTGAGAGCACTCTGGTTTTTGGGAAGTGGCTGAGCCTCTCTGGGTCAGCTGAGGGTGTGCAGCCTGGAGACACAGCCTGGTTCTCTCTTGACCACACTAATTTGCTACCTTGCTTTATGATTTCAGGGACACTCACTATGTAACTTTAACAGGCTTATGCTAATTCACTGGTTTGAATCAGAGTAAGGCTGTTAAAGTTATGAACAACTGAGGCATGGAATCATAAAATAACTGTAACACACTGCACGGATCTTACAGAAATGGACAGATTGCAGATCACCATTCCCATGCTTGGCCTTCTGTTCACATGGCAAACCTGGAAGATTCCCAGGGATCACAGTGTTTGCCGTCCCTTCTATTTCAAAAGCACAACAGTAGATGTCTTAAAATGAACATCTATTAAATTCTACTCATCTCCTTTCTTGACTCAGCTTTTCACTTGAGACAGGGAAGAAATATATTCGCACTTAAAAGATACTCTTCTGTGTGTGGTTTTCAGTAGAAGATGATTCCCCCGTGGAGCTGCAGCTTCCCCAGGGGCAGCAGTGCTGCAGCCCCACAGAGGGATTCCCTGGAGGGAGGGCACCAGGCGTTTGCATTTTCCAGTTACCACACGGAGAAGTGTGTGTCGGTAGAAACTCTGCCCTGAAACCAAACTGTCACAGGGGCAGGGCTCTGTGTCCGTGCAGATGTGGACAGATGTGGCAGGGCGACATCCAAGCAGCCTGGGACTCCTCCCTGCAGAGACCCCAGAGCTCCATCCTTCCCCTGGGTCCCACAGCCGCGGACTGGCAGCACAGCCTCCCTCAGGAACCTCAGAAGCCAGGGGTGTGCAGTGGCACTGCAGCCTCGGAGCAGATCCATGGGAGCACATCCTGCCCTGCATCCCTGCTCGGACACTGCCCCAGCAGAGACGGAGCATGACCCGAGCCAGCTATCTGCCCTGGAGTTCACTCCCCCCGGCACGCCTGGGACGTCCTCTCGAGTTTATATCTGCTGAGTGGAAGCTCCAGCTGACTGAGGAGGAGCAGCTGCAGCAGCAAAGAATGAATCTGAGGTCCGAAGTGCTTTCTTCCCTTTGCTTCTAGCTCACCCAGCGGTGGGTTTTATCAATGTTTAAATACACAGGCCTCTGCTGGCACCCAGCAGAGACTGCTCAGCTGGCACGGAGCAGGACGGTGGGACAGGGACAGAGGGACAGCAGAGGCAGGGACAGCAGGGACAGGGACAGCAGGGACAGAGGGACAGCAGGGGCAGGGACAGCAGGGACAGCACGGACAGAGGGACAGCAGGGACAGAGGGACAGCAGGGACAGAGGGACAGCAGGGGCAGGGACAGAGGGACAGCAGGGACAGCAGGGACAGCAGGGACAGCACGGACAGAGGGACGGCAGGGACAGAGGGACAGGGGGACAGAGGGACAGCAGGGACAGGGACAGCAGGGACAGAGGGGCAGAGGGACAGAGGGACGGCAGGGACAGCAGGGACAGAGGGACAGGGGGACAGAGGGACAGCAGGGACAGAAGAACAGCAGGGGCACAGGGACAGCAGGGACAGCAGGGACAGCAGGGACAGCTGCCGGGGCCGTGTCTCTCCCATCGGCGCTGCAGCCCCAGAACACAACAGTTCTGGTGCGACACTGTCCCTGAGCTCCCTGCTCCCTGCCCGGGCTGCGCCACGGCAGTTCCGCGTTCTCCTTTACCGGAGCGGCCTGTGCCCTTGCTGACGCCTGGCAGCTCGGAGCTCCCGGGCGAAGGTTAACGGGCCGCCACCGGACCGCGTGTGCCTCGGCACAACCAGCTGGGATAAAGCTGCGGGAGTGTCAGTCCGTTCCCACCTAGGGGCTCCAATTCCTAAGCAAACACCGTGAAATTCAGCCCCGGACCGGGACCGGGAGCAGCGCCGGTTCGGGCCTGGCAGGGCCGCGCCCCCGCGGCGCCGCCAGTACCGGGGGCGAGCGCGGAGTCACGTGCCCTGCCCCCGCCTATGAGGGGAAGGGAAGCAGCAACGCAGCCAATGGGACGTGGGTGCTGTTTCCGCAGGCGCAGCTCCAGAAGCCGCCGAGCTGCGCCTGCGCACTGCCGCGACTCGTGGCTCCCGGCGGCACTTCCGCCCTTAGCCAGCCCGGAGTTGTCTCGGTGGTTTTGCGACAGCCGTAAGTGCGCGGGGCGCCCGGCGGAGCGGACGGGACCGGGGCGGCGGCGGCGGCGGCGGCGCGATGAGGCCGCAACAGGCGCCTGTGTCGGGCAAGGTGTTCATCCAGCGCGACTACAGCGGCGGGACGCGTTGCCAGTTCCAGAGCAAGTTCCCGGCCGAGCTGGAGAACAGGGTGAGGCGGGGCGGGCCGGGGCTCGCCCGGTGCGGCGCTCGGAGCCTGCCCAGCGGCAGCGCGGGGCCCGGGCTCTACCGGCGTGTGCCCAGGGGTGTTCGTAGATACCCTGCGGGCTCGGAGCAGTTCCGCGAGCTCCCCGAGCGCGGGCAGCCTCGCCTGCCCGAGCCTCTGACCGAGGCCGTCCGTGAGGGAGCGGGCGGAGCTCCTCCCGTGTCCCGGTGCGAGGCTGCTCAGGCCCGGGGCGGGCGGCTCGTGTGCAGCGGCAGAGCAGAGTGTACTCGTGTCTGTGAGAGCAGAGCCGGCTCTGTGCTCTCAGGTGTTAGCATTGTCCTCTCCCTTGGAATCCTGCCCGTCCTGCCGAACCTGCTCGGAGGCCACGCAGATGCTGTCTCAAGTACTTTTGTTTGGCTCAGTGCTATCAGATGTGGTGTTTTCAGCTAGCAGTCAAACAAACACTCCTTGCTTCCCCATTTTCTTTCTCTCACACCACTTTTTTCTCTTCTTTGTTCCTTTGTTGTTCTTTGTTGAGGGTGCGTTTAGTCAGCACTTGCAGCAGCACCGAGGCACTGTGGGTATCAGGACTGTCTGTGCACTCTCCACCTGCTCATTTTAACCCAGCACGTCTCTGTGTGTGAATTCTGCTTTTTCCACAGTTGAATTGCACTTTTTAGGTGTGTTGCTCTGAATGGTTTTGTGTCCATGTCATGTTTGAATTCAGACTGGGCCTGAGCACTGGACAGATGTCAAACAAAGAACTGCAGATCTGTAATTGAGTGTGTTTCAGGCTTGGGCTCTGAGCACAGTGCAGATAATCCACGAGTGGAGGTGGATATGCATGGGTATTGGTGAATTCTGAAATGTGCAGCTGACAGCCCCACTTGCATCTCTTGCAGATTGACAGGCAGCAGTTTGAGGAGACAGTCCGGACACTGAACAACCTCTATGCAGAAGCCGAAAAACTTGGGGGCCAATCTTACCTCGAGGGGTGTCTCGCCTGCCTGACTGCCTACACCATCTTCCTGTGCATGGAGACGCACTATGAAAAGGTACGTGTTTGCTTCCCCTTCAGCCTGCAGGCAAGTTCTTGGTTCTTGTTGTTTCCTGTGACTTGCAGTGTTTTGGTGCAAATTCTGCATGCATGTACCTCGGACGTGTTGGTGCTGATCAGTTTGGGTCCCACAGAGGTCACCCTGGATCCTGTGGGAAGTGCCTGCATTGTGGAGCCATCAGATCAATTGTGTGTTAATTCTCACATTGCCGTATCTGGGATGTCGCTGGGGCTCTGATCCTTAAATAAGGAAACAATTATGACTACTGTGCTGTTTCATTACCAGGTTCTAAAGAAAATTGCCAAGTTCATTCAGGAACAGAATGAGAAGATCTACGCTCCTCAGGGCCTTCTGCTGACAGACCCCATTGAAAGAGGATTAAGAGTCGTATCCTTCTGTGGCTTCTGACATTGTCTGCTGGCTTGTGCTCCTTGTTTGTCTCAGCGAGGTTTCTCTGCTCATGCTTGATCTGTGATATAGCAAAATCTGTGATTAGTCTTGTTGCTCTTGGTTGTGTCCTGGTCTCCAGTCAGGTTTTAGTGTGTTAAGATCTGGCACATGGAAAGACCATGAAAATGTGGAACCCGACCTTTGTGACTGCCTGGAAAGAGCATTCGAGAGCCTTCCTCTATTCCAGTGACCTCCAGAAACGCTGTTTTTCTGGTTGAGTAAAGAAGTGACCATGTTGATAGGACAGAAATTGATGTTGTGAGAACAAGAGCTGGCTGTTACTTAATTTGCAAGCCTCAGCTCAGGTTCTGGTGAGGATTTTGACATAGGACATCACTGCAAACCCAGCACTTGCTTCCAGTGTGGCTTATTTCAACCCTTTTTCTTCAGCTCTTGAGCCACACTGCAGACATTTTATGTAGTAACTGCCTGAAGTTGTAAAGACCTCTCATAGGAAATGGGGGAGTCTAATGAATGGCACATCTTTCTTTAAAAATAGTGAAACCACAGCAACTTGGAACCCAATGCCAATGGAATGTATGATAAGGCTAATTCCATGCTGGTGGGTTTGCTGTGTCCTTGCCCAAACAGCTCAGAGCTGTCAGCTACATGACTCCTGTTTTTTCAAGGTGTTTTCCATTGTGTATACACCTCCTGGGAAAAGAAACCAACATTCAACTTGAGTAAAAGCATTTTCAGTTTGGTAAGTGACTCACATTAGCAGTGTTAACTTTTTTGCTTGGTGCACAGCCTTCCCTGAGATTTAGCGGAAGTGGGCAAGGCTCAAACCCTCTGTGTGCAGCACCAAGTTCCTGTGCAGGCCCTGGGCTGGGAGCCAGTGCTCTTACCTCATGGGGCATCTCACATGGACTGTTCGCTTTGCTTTGGAGCTCTGAGACCTGCCTTAAAACAGCTAAGATATCAAAAGTCCCATCATCTCAATGTTTTTCTGCCTTTTTCTGGTTGTTCTCATAATCTCTTCATAGTGTATTTTCCTAACAGCTTTTCTGTGCAGATTGAAATTACCATTTATGAAGACAGAGCTTTGACCAGTGGAAGATAGAACTGTGGAGTCTCAGGTACCTGTTACCCTTTGATCAATCTCAGCATCTTTCTTCGCTCAGAGAGGTGGCTGCAGTCATGCTGAGACAGTTTGTCCCACCCTTTTATGTAATCAAAAACTGTTCACATAAATCATGTGTGGATCAGCTCTTCCTGGAAGTAAAAATATCAGTACTGGGCATGATGTTGCTGAACATTACCTTGGAGAAATTCAGGTCTTGCTTGTATAAATGTGCTAACTTGTGCTGTATGATGTCCAAAGCTCTTCTCAGGTTGGTAGAAAATGGACTCTGTCCCTGGGTGTGCTCCAGCATACAGAGCCTTTTTGTTGCAGTTTTTCAGTTGGCTGCTGTTCTAGTTCTTACGCTGCTGTCTTTTACTTGTGTTGTTTTCGGGTAAGAGCGGCTAGCAGCCTGGAAAAGCCCTGGTGAGAAGCTCTCAGCTCTTTTGGTGCTGTGGGGCGAGTCACAAAGTGAAGAATGTTCACAGGACGTGGAAGGGAAAGGCCAAAATACAGGCTCACGCTAATTGTATTCAATATAGACATCAAAATTACTATCCCTGACTTTACTTTTGGAAAGCTTCCATTGGGACTGGCTCCCTTCTGTTAGGTGCTCTGCACGTCCTGGGATGGGAATGTTAAGTCTGAATTGTTGGCAGTGTATACAGAAAAAGGATGGGAAATATTTATGCCTGTTATGCAAAAAGAAACAAACAGTAAAGGTCTTTATTTTACATTGGACAAATGAAATCAAGAGTTCTGGGTTCTGCTCATGCTGCTCCCCATGACTCATGGTAGCTTGCTCCTCCTGCCCCACTGCTCCCGAGATAACAAACTGCAGCTGTGGAAAGGTTTGTGTAGGAGTGCTTGTGGTTTGATTTAGGAAGAGTTTCTAATTTTACGAAACTTCTTTTCTAGATGATAGCTCACCGGTGGACTTGCTGTACCAAGGTTCCCCTACCTCCTACTTTAGAGCATCATTCCTTTCTCTGCTGCCAGATCCACAGTGCCATCTACTACAAGGACTAACTTCCTCAAACTGCTCCCCAGGGGGTGACCTAGCTGGTCAGCATCCACTTTGCAGTAGATTTGGAAGCAACGGGATCACTTTTTAGTTTTGGTTTGGTTTGGGTTTTTTTTTCCTCAAGAAAAGGCAGGAGTGGTAAAGCTGTGTTCTCTCCTGGAAGAAATGGGGCCCTCAGCCCAGCAGAGGTATAGTTTTAGTCCTGTAAAGTGCAGTGCTGTTCTCCCTGGTTCTCAAACCCTTCTGTATGTCAACCGGGCTTTGGAAAGTTCCAGCTCCAAGTTGGGAATTGCCCTCCAGTTCAGTGTTTAGAGTGCAGAGATACATAGTGCCTCTTCCCAGCGAGGAGTGACTCAAGGCAATGTCTCTTGTGCTGATCCTTGTGGGAAACCAAAAGGCAAAGTGTTCCTTGTGTTAATGTCTTGGTTGGCCCTAGAAGAGGGGGAGTAGCCAGACTTTAACCCTGGTAGTTTTTCTGCCCCTGTGTCTGTGCTGTTCTTGGCCCCATCAGTGCTCACCAAGAGGAGCCAGCTCAGTCACGAAACAGTGAGCACAGTAAAGTGGATGCTGAGCCAATAAAAATAACAATTCCCGCCCTACTCCGATTTATATGTGAAGTGTAAAACTGTTTCTTTATGGATTTATTATATATAATTTATAGGAAAACGTTGATTTGACAAACTGTGCAAGATGGATTCATTGAGGAGTTGAGCTGTGCATTCCTTAGCATCCCCGTGCATGGACATTGCTCAGCAGCACCTGCCCAAGTGAAGTTCCCGCAATCCAAGCTGAATCCTTTCTCTTACATCCTTTTCCCTTTTCAAAGCCCAGGTGTCCTGGTCTAGGGGCCGAGCATCAGTGTCCAGTTATGGAAGGAGCTCAGGAGTTGAGAAGAGAGAGGTAGAGGGGCTGGGTTGGTGGCTGGTGGTGCTGCAGGTGCTAATACTGGATATGGAACTCCAGGCTCATTCCTCAGCCACTGTGGGGTTTTGTTTGAGATTTGATTAATATTTTCATTGTATAAAACTTGTTTTTTCTAAACTGTAACAGTGTTTGCCTTTCACAGCTGTTGCAATATTGGCAGAAGTACTGATGGATCAGTAAACCTTTTCTTAAACTGTGTCCAGCTCTGTTTTGGCAGTGCCATGGTCCAGGGCGCAGGGTGACTCTGGGGCGCTGGGCCAGGAGTGACCAGAGCTGCAGCACTGTGGGGCGTGGCCTGGGGCGCCCCTGGGGCTGGGGCACACCTGGGGCACACCTGGGGCTGTGTCACACCTGGGGCTTTTTCGCACCTGGGGCAGTGTCGCACCTGGGGCTGTGCCACACCTGGGGCACACCTGGGGCTGTGTCACACCTGGGGCACACCTGGGGCTGTGTTACACCTGGGGCTGTGGCACACCTGGGGCACACCTGGGGCTGTGTTGCACCTGGGGCTGTGCCACACCTGGGGCTGTGCCACACCTGGGGCTGTGCCACACCTGGGGCACACCTGAGGCAGTGTCACACCTTGGGCTGTGTCACACCTGGGGCACACCTGAGGCAGTGTCACACCTTGGGCTATGTCGCACCTGGGGCACACCTGAGGCAGTGGCACACCTGGGGCAGTTTCGCACCTGGGGCAGTCTCGCTGCAGGTCCCTGGCTCTGGCTGAACAAGGGCAGGTTTTGTCACTGTCACTTTGTCCCTGTGGTGGGGGGGGCCGGGGGGGGGGGTGTCATGTGTGGTGAGCCCTGATTGGCTGAAATAGCTGCAGCTCCAATCTGCCTCCTGATTGGCCGGGAAATCTGCAACCTGAGTCCGTCTCCTGATTGGCCCAGAAGTTGGGGATTCAATCTGCCTCCTGATTGGTCGAGAGAGCCGCGGGCTGATCCACTTCCTGACTGGCTGAAAAAGCTGCATTCTCTATCCGCCTTCTGATTGGCCAGCTTCAATCCTCTTTCTGATTGGCTGGAAAAGCTGCAGTTTCAATCCGCCTCCTGATTGGCCGAGAAAGCGGCAGCTTCAATCGGCATTCTGATTGGCCGAAAGAGCTGTACCCTCGCTCCGTTTCCCTATTGGCCGAAGCAGCCGTGCCGTGGCTCGGTATCCATGTTCCCGGGCGGCTGCGCATGCGCGGTGGCGCGGCGCGGGGCGGGCCGGACGGGGGAGCGATGGCGGCGGCGGCGGGCGGCGATTCGGACAGCGAGGAGATGGTGCTGACCCCGGCACAGCTGATCCACAGCCTCGAGCAGGTACCGTGTGCCACAGCGGCGGGCCTGGGCCCAGGGGGTGCTCTGGGGGAGATGACGAACCAGCGGGGCCGTGGTTTGTGCCCCCTCGCTGGTGGGGTGTGTAGCTCGCCCTCACTGACAGCGTGCCTTCTTTCAGGCCTGGCTGAATGAGAAGTTCGCTCCAGAACTGCTGGAGAGTAAACCTGAAATCATCGAGTGTGTTGTGGAGCAGCTGGACCATATGGTAGGTTCTGCAGGTGGTGGTGGTGCAGGCAGGCCCTGCTCGGTGTGGTGGACACGCCCTGAGTCCCTCTGGGAGTGCCGGCATTGTCTGCTGCCCTGCCTCTGAAACAAAGCTTCCCCAGGCTTCTTCTCTGAGGTTGCCTGGGAGAGGGCCTGAGGGACAACGAAGCAGTGTGCTTTGGGTCACCAAAAGCAGACGTAGTCTGGTTATATAGGTTCTGTGTACAAAAACCTATCGTCCTCTCTGTTTCATATTTGATATTTCAGCCATTTAGTTTCTCTTTGCATTTTCTTGCAGGAAGCAAACCTGAAACGGGCGAAGAGAGGAGACCTGAAGGTCAGTGTTCACCACATGGAGATCGAAAGGATCCGTTACGTGCTCAGCAGCTACTTGCGGTGTCGCCTGGTGAAGGTAATGCTTACTGTGCAACCCAGAGGGTGAAAAAGCATGCTTTCAGGAGGGATATTGACCCACACAAAACTTCCTGCTTCAGCAGGGCATTTAGTTAAAGCATTTTCTCTCTCTGTTCTCGAAAGTGTAACTCAAATTAATTTCTTGGACACACTTCCATGTTGTAATGAAGGAAGAGCACAGCAATGTTGGTCACAACACTGAGTGCTGTTTGCTTCGTCTAAGCCTGGGGTGGCACAGCTGAATGCTGTCCCATTCTGCTTGAGTCCTGCTGTGTGCACACATGGTTGTACGGCTTGGCAATCCCAGGTGATGTCACAGTTATTTCAGGAGGAGGGATTTGGGCAGGCCTGTGGCTGCTCGTAGGGCTTGTAGGGGAAGCCAGTGGACAGTGGAGATTTAAGCACTGAACTCACGGGAGAGATCTGTATCATTCTTTTGGATTGTGTTCCAATATTAGATCGAGAAGTTTTTTCCCCACATCCTGGAGAAGGAGAAGTCTCGAGCTGAAGGGGAGCCCTCCATTTTATCACCAGAGGAGTTTGCTTTTGCTCAAGAGTGAGTATATTTTCAATGTATCTTCCTCCCCTTTCACAGGTTATAGAAACCCACCTCTGTGTTTTGCTGAAGTTCTTGAGACTGTGAGCCTTAGACAGGTTTGAAGTAACAGCCAGTGTGTTTTACCAGGAGGTTTGTTTATGGGCAAGAAGGGAATTGAAACAAAATAAGTCTGGTGACTCTGAGCCAGTTACCAGAGTAGGCCAAGGGCCTGTCTTTGGCTGTGCCTGTGGGACAAAGAGCTGTCACTTACTCTTGTTTTGAGTTAGTACTGTCCCTGCAGATTCATATTTGATTAAACAAGTCAATACTTCAATGATTTGTTTCAGGTACTCGGCAAACACAGAAGCTTACCTGAAGAACGTGGCCCTAAAACATATGCCACCTAACCTGCAGAAAGTGTCTCTCCTAAAGTCAGGTGAGTCCATTCTGAAAATCTGGAAACTGTAGAAGCAGGGGAAGTGTAGGGAAAGCTCCAGGGAGCCCCAAATGTAAGGGCTAGCCCTCCACTTGCTGCTCTGTTGAAGCAAAGATGATGTGATGATAGTGTTGTGACACGGCTCCATGCTGCTGTTGGAGGATCCTGCTGGCCCTGCTGTCCAGTCCTGTCTCATGCTGGTGTTGGGCACATGCCTCTGGTTAGAAGTGTCTGGTGTTCCTTTGCTGGCTGTGAGTTTGCTGCTCCTCAGATCCCTCGGGCTCTGCAGAGGAACACAAGTGAGGGCTGAGCTTGTGCTCTGAATCTGTTGTCTGCAGTTCCAAAGCCCAACCTGGACTCGTTTGTGTTTCTGAGGGTGCTGGAGCGGCAGGAGAACATCCTGGTAGAGCCACAAGCAGATGAGGAGAGGTAGGTGGGCACTTCCCCGAGTGGCACAGGTGTCAGTCGGTGTCACTGATGGACGTGGGCTGCAGCTCAGGTCCCACCTGTCTCTGCAGGGAATATGCCATCACCCTGGAGGAGGGCTCGCAGCACCTGATCCGCTACAGGACCGTGGCCCCTCTGGTGGCCTCAGGAGCCGTGCAGCTCATCTGAAAGGAGAGGTGAGTGTGTGGTGAGAGGAGCAGTCACTGCACCATCTCCTCTGCCTGCCCTGCCACACTGGGGCCAGCAGGAGCTCCCCGTGGGGCTACCTGGGCCAGGTCCCCTCTGGGGCTGGGTCCCCTCCCAGGCCAGGTCCCCACAAACGTGGCAGGCAGAGCACAGTGGCATTGAGGGTGGGTGCCATGGTCATACCGCAGAGGCGTTCGTTACCCCCACAGCTCATCAAGCTCCTGATTGCTTGTGGCATGCCCAGCACACAGCCACACAGTCCTTGCTCTGGCGTTCCTGAGGGCAGCCTGTGTCACAGCACATCCTCCATCTTGGCTTTGTAGCAGCTTTGCCAAAGTTCCCTTAGAGAGCAAAGGGAGTAATGAGTGTGGCTGCTGCCTCCTGTTCCCAGGCTGGTTTGACAGCAGGCATGGACAGGGAGCATCTATCCTCAAAAGCAGAGCTGTGCTGCTTCCTATCAGGCCAGTGCTCTGTATTTTATTTCTGCAGCAGACCCTTCAGCTCCTTGCACCAGGGACACTTGGTTCAATAGAACAAATGCAAAGGGGCGAGTCAGGGGACAGTGTCTGGAAAGCTTCAGTGAGTAGCTGCTGAGATGCCTCGTTTAAGAGCAGTGGCAGGTGGTGTCACTAAAATGAAGCAACTGTGGTCATGGATTCAGGAGAAAGCTGTTTCTGCTTTGCATCATCTGAAGACCCTCCCTGCAGAGGGTGAGGGGTTCTGGTACAGCTTCTGGTTGCATTTGTGAGAGGAGAAACTGTCAGACTCCCTTCTGCTGAAATCCCTGCAGGGAAAGGGGGACACACAGTTCATTTCTGCTTGTCATGCAAAGCAAAAGCTTCTCTGGCCCTGCTGCCCCACGCAGGCCTCTTGTAGCTTGAGGAGAAGCCAGGGTGTCCTGTGGTATCTCAGCCTGGAACGTGTCGAGTGTGTGGGCAGGCAGGGTCTCTCTTCCCTGCGTGGTCTGCGTGAGGGTGTCTGGAGAGCACCTTCCTCTGCCAGGCTGGGGGTGACACAGGGCATCTTGTAGTGTGAGTGGCTTTGCATGTGTGGTTTATAGTCTTCCTAATTAATCCATTTAGGTAAAGAAGATTCTTTCAAGTATAGACATTAAGAGGGGGCCGGGTTTAATCCTTAGGAATCAGTAGCCTATTCCTCTGGACAGCCCCCCAGGAAGGGCTTGTGGATTGTGCCCTGCCCGTATTTACAGCCAGACAGCTTCACAGAGGTGACTGAAGCTCCCAGACAAAATCCTCATTAATCTGCTGCTGTGGAAGTGTGTTCCACAGGATCTGCCTGAGCAATGTGTAGGTGGCACGTCTGGCAGGCTTTCTCCTTGGCCCCATTCAGTTTGACTGAACACTTGTCCAGACAGCTTGTATTTGCCACACTGCTGCATGTCACATGGCTGCAGCAGCATGAGCCTGAGTGGCATCTGTCCTCTTCCAGCAGCTGAACCTTCACTGACCCGGGAGTTTCTAGAGTGCCTGTGGTGCAGCTCCTCTCTGGAGCGTGGCAGCTGGCACACGGCAGCAGAGTGGAGGTGGCTGGCAGGCTGAGATCAGTCAGGCTCCAAGTTAGAGTCACTTGTGGCACACCTGAAAATGCTCCCTGCTTTTGTGTCCTTCCATGACCAAATACAGGGACATCTGTGGAACTGCTAACACTGCACCTCTGTTCTGTCTGTGCTGGGGGAAGAAGTGTCCACAACTTTTTTGAGAAAATGATGGTTTTGGCTTGTACTTTCAGATGGAGGAGAAGGCACAGAAATGCATCCACCTTAATCTGTGCTGCTGGAAAAGAATGGGCAGAGTAGGAGCAGCTTTTCCAGCATCCATGGGCTCTGCTGTTTAACTTGGGTTCAAATACGTTCCTTGTTCTCTGCTCTCCCCCGGATGGAAATAGCTTGGGTTTATTTAGTGATTAACTCTGAATGCAGAATTGGATGATGAAAGAGGTCGCAGGGAGGGCACTGATGGTGAGCTGCAATTTCCCTGCCTGAGCCGGAACTGCTCTCCTGGGGGCCAGAGAAAGGTGGAACAACTAACTGGTTTCATTGCGAGGAAGACTCATACCTGTGTTGGCTACCCTAGGTCACTGAACTGGAGGGGTGCACTGTAAGCACGAGACGATGTGTTGAAAGGATGTTTTGGCATCACGTTTTTGCACTAAACCACGTACAGCAGATTTTTGCCAGGTGGGCACTGAGTTCAAGCTCACTTTGGCCATCCTGTGAGAGGTGTCTTGCCTTGTGCTGCAGACATTCAGGCACGGTGGTGATGGAAAGCCATGTAGAAATACCGATAGGTCAGTCAGCTGTGTCAGGAGCTGATGAAAATCTGTGCTGTCAGCAGGAACAATCAGGGCTGCTTAACATAAATGGCTAGACAGCTCTGGGGAGATTAGCAAGGAGTACAAGGCAGGGGTGATCTGATTTAGGTGACAGTCTTTACTGTCAAAGAGTCACATGTGCGCTGAACAATGAGGGTGATTTTGAATATAGATGTCAGGGACACCACAGTGTCTCTTGCCCGCTTGGGTGTGAGCAAATTTCCTTCTCAGTGCAAGAAGCTTGTGAGGAGGTAGAGGATGAACCAAGGGTCTGCGTTTTTCTCTGCTTAGACACCCTGGAAATAGCTGTCTTTGGGAAAGCACCTGAAAAGGGATGCATAAAACCAGTTCAAACCACCCCCACTAAAGACGATGTGAGAGGAACATGCTCCTCTTTCTGCCAGAGCTACCTCCCGGCGCTGACAGTTCCACAGACACAGGTCCCCAGAAGCACTCGTGGTTTTCTGGCACCAGGAGCAATTCCGGTGCTGTTCCCCTGTTGGCCCAGCCTGGCGCAGTGCGAGGCCGCTCGGTGCCCTGTCCCCGAGCCGGGCCGGTACCGGCGGGCTCCGGGGCGCGGTGCCGCTGCCTCCCTGCTCTGCCCGGTACCGGCGGGCTCCGGGGCGCGGTGCCGCTGCCTCCCTGCTCTGCCCGGTACCGGCGGCTCTCCGGGGCGCGGTGCCGCCGCCTCCATGCTCTGCCCGGTACCGGCGGCTCTCCGGGGCGCGGTGCCGCTGCCTCCGCGCTCTGCCCGGTACCGGCGGCTCTCCGGGGCGCGGTGCCGCTGCCTCCATGCTCTGCCCGGTACCGGCGGCTCTCCGGGGCGCGGTGCCGCTGCCTCCATGCTCTGCCCGGTACCGGCGGCTCTCCGGGGCGCGGTGCCGCTGCCTCCATGCTCTGCCCGGTACCGGCGGGCTCCGGGGCGCGGTGCCGCTGCCTCCGTGCTCTGCCCGGTACCGGCGGGCTCCGGGGCGCGGTGCCGCTGCCTCCATGCTCTGCCCGGTCCGAGCGCGGCCCCGCCGGGGGGCGGGGCGGGCGGGGCAGCCCGGCCGCCATTGGCTGCTCGCAGTGCGGCGCCGGCGCTGATTGGCTGGCGCGCGGTGTCCCGGCGGCGGGCGCGCCCGTGGCTCCAGTGCCGCGCAGCCGCCGCGGCGGGAGCGGAGCGGAGCGGAGCGGAGCGGAGCGGGCGGGACGCGATGAGCTGCGGCGAGTGAGCGGGGCCGGGGCCGGGTGGGGCCGGGGGCTCGCCGGGGTGACGGCTGGGGCCGCGCCGCCTGACCCCCTCTTCGCCTCTAGGCTTTTGCAGGTGTGCAGCGGGCGGGCCGTGACCCCCCCAGCCATGCCCGTGGACCTGGCCGTGCGGCTCTGCCTGAGCCACTCGCCGCCCATCCGCAAGCTGCTGAACTCCTACGAGGAGCTGCGGGGCAACCGAGGCCGCAAACCCCTCCGATCCTGTCTCAACCAGACGCCGAGTGCAGAGCCTGAGCTGGAGCGGCGAGACAGCACCAGGAGCTCCAAGGGCCAGAAGAAGAAGCGGGTTGTGTTTGCTGATATGAAGGGGCTCTCGCTGACAGCTGTCCGCTTCTTCTCAAAGATTGAGGAGGACCTCTGTGACTTGCAGCATGCCCTGTCAGATCTTGCCCGTTTCCGACCTAGGCTGTGGGACTCACGCCCAGAAGTGTGCAGGTATGTGCTGGACTTCCCACAGCCGTCTGCGGACTACGTGGCTTTCCGCAACACCTTACAGAGCAACTTTGTCTGCCTGGAGAGCTGTCTGATCCAGGACCGTGCTCTGTCAGGGACAATAAAGGTTAGAAACATTGAGTACGAGAAGAAAGTGACAGTCCGCATCACCTTCGATGGCTGGAAGAGCTTCCGGGACATCTCTTGCCAGTACATGCACAGCACATATGGCTCAGCTGACACAGACATTTTCTCTTTTGAGCTTACCCTGCCCAAGCCATCTATCTCCCAGAGGGTCACAGAGTTCTGCATCTTCTTCCAGTGTGGACAAAAAACCCACTGGGACAACAACCATGGGAAAAACTACAAGATCTGCCCTGTGGGCATGGTCCGCCCTCCGTCCCGTGCTGTGAAGAGTGCCAGCAGGGCCTGGGAGCATCTTGGCACCTCTGGCGCTGCTGCTCTAGTCCTTTCTCACCTGCAGACCTGGCAGCGTTCAGAGACCCAAGCTCCTTATTGGTAGGAAGGCAGCGTGGGGAGAGATGTAGATCCCCTCCATGTCCCGACTGGTACAAGGGTCTTTGGGGAGGGGTCAGCTGCAGACAATGCTGCTCATGTTTTGTTAGCTCCTTCATGACCTGCTGTCTATAAGCAGCTGCCAGTCTCTGCAGACACTTCTTCACTGCTGCCTCCTGCTTACAGAGGCTGGAAGCTGCTGCTTGGAGTAACTCCTGCATGTAGGTTCTCAAGGCAACGTAAGTGCGAGTAGGGGAGTGACACGGAAAGGGCTGTGGGTTGGGACCCGCGGCCATGGCTGAGCCACCCTGGGAGCCGCGGGGGCAGCGCTGCCCAAGTGCCTTGTGTGGACGGAGCTGCTCGGGAGGGAGCACGATCCTCGCGCTGCAGGCGCGCTCCGAGCCGCGGTCCCGAGAAGGGCTCCCGGCGAGGCTACGGGGCCGGGAGCGGCGCGGTGCCTGCGCTCGCCGGTGCTGTAACGGAGCTAATAAATGACGGCGCGGTGTCTCCGGCGGTCGGTGCTGTAACGGAGCTAATAAATGACGGCGCGGTGTCTCCGGCGGTCGGTGCTGTAACGGAGCTAATAAATGACGGCGCGGTGTCTCCGGTGCTCGGTGCTGTAACGGAGCTAATAAAGCGGCGGCGCGGTGTCTCCGGTGCTCGGTGCTGTAACGGAGCTAATAAATGTCGCCGTTTCCGATCTGCCTCCTGCTGCCTCCCGGGGCGGGGCGGGCGGGGCGGGCGCCCTCAGCCGGCGGCGGGGGGCATTGCGGAGGTGGGGGGAGGGAGAGGGAGGGGGCGCGGCCCTGCGGGCGCGGCCCCGCGAGCGGCGCGCTGACGCCACTGACGCGGCGCGGCGCGGGGGCGCGCACGGCACGTGGCGGGCGGAGCGAGGCCCGGCGGCGGCGGCAGCAGGTGAGTGACCGACAGCCCGGAGCGGCCCGCGCCCCCTCCGCCCCGCACGGGCCCGAGCCGCCGCCGCGCGGACAGGGCCCGGCCCGCCCGCAGGCCGCTATCCCCGGGGCCGCGGCCTCCCCACCGCCGTGCGGGCGCGCCGCAGTGCCCCGCGCCGCCCGCGCCGGCCCCGCCGCCCCCGCGCGCCCCCGGCCCGCGCACACCGACGACGAAGGTCGCCGGGAGGGCCGAGCCCCGGCGCTGCCGTGCTCCGCCGCGGTCCCGGGGAGCAGAGCTGAGGGTGACCTGCCGCCGCCCCCGGGCTCGCTGCGGCCCCCGGCCCCGGGCGGGCCGGTAGCGGTGTGCCCTCGGGCGGGCGGTGGGCAGGCGCCGCAGCTCCGATCAGCGGCACGGGCTGCGGCTCTGTGCCCGCCGGGCCCTCTCGGCCGTGCCCCAGCCCGGGGCGGTGCCGCGGGGCCCGGGCGGGCGGCTGCGGGCGCAGCCCCGCCGGGAGCTCGGGAGCTCGGGAGCTCGGGAGCCCGGGCCGGGCTGCGGCACACGCGGTCCCTGCCGTGGCGGTGGCACGGCAGCGAGAGCCGAGCTGAGCCCCTCGCAGCCCCGGCTCAGGGGCCGCTCTGACCGCTTCACCGGCGTGACTCCTGCTTCCTGCGGGTGACAGCTGTACCGTAATGGGCAGCTGCTCGTGTGGCTGGCGAGCTGCCTCTCCCGGTGCATAGTCTGTGCTTGTGCCTTTGAAACATTAACAATATTCTCAACGTTACTGGTAGAGCAGTGTTTAACCAGCAGCTGGAACAGAGCGTGCAGGGCAGCAAGAGGATCTTTACAGACTCCTTTGCTCTGTGTGCTTGTCAGGTACCCGTTAAATCCCATCCTCAGGCCGACGCTCCGTAGCCAGGCGAAGGTGGTGTCCAGAGGGGAGTTCTCCCCGAACAGACTCATTTTTTATCACAAGCCACCGTTGGCCCTGTGGGTGTGTGACCTTTGACTGGTCCCTGTGCCCCAGCAAGTTCCTCTTTGACTAATCATCAGTAGTAATTCTCCCCTTAGGCTAACTTCCTGTCCTGAGCTGTTTGTAAATCTGCCCTGTGTCACTGGGGATGAGAGGTACAGGAGCAGAGGAAGTGATGCTTCCCCAGGAATCTGGGTACCTTGCTTCCTCAGTGCTCTCAGTGCTCCTGAAATGGGAGACGTGATAAGATCTTTGTCATGAGGAAGGGTTTTTTGTCACTCCTTTCCTGTACTTGGGACCTGATTGCCGCATCCTGTGCCTTAGGTGTGGTTCTGGATGAGTCTGCTCCATCTGAGGTGTGCATGGTATGAAAATACAGGATGAATGGCAGCAGGAGGTGATTCCTACGTCTGTGACGGTGCCAGGCAGTAGCTAGAGTGCCGGTCTCAGTCTTGCTGTGTTTCAAGAGCTGCTCTGAATGGTGTGACCTCAGCCCAAGTACTGCTTTCCAGGTTTCAGAGCCCACTGTCCCTGGCCTGCCGCCACCCTCTCTGCATTGATATCTCTCCGATCTGCTGACTTCGGTTGCTCTCCTCCACTGCTGCTGGTGGCATGTGAGTGCCTCGTTTGCCAAGAAGCCAACTTGCCGTTTGGAAGGGACACAGGCTTCATTCGTGTCTGTTATGACCCTTCAGCGTGAGTGGATGCCAGGGGCCTCCAGAATTACACTTGTTCCAGACGTCATGCAAGGACCCGTGCTGGCGCGCATGTCCTCGTGGGGAGAACAGTAATAGCTCCACATACGGTAGGCTCCTGCGAGTGCCAACTCCCTCGATCTCCTCCAATGCAGGCTGAGGGATGGACTCCACCTTGTCCCTCTGAAGAGACTCTGCATGCTCTCAGCAGCCAGGAGGGGATTCTGCTGCCAGATTCTACGCAAGCTGCCCCACAGCAGGGCTTGCTCAGTGGCAGCCTGGGAGGGGATCCGTTCCTGCAGGTGTATTGCTGCCGTGCCCCCCACACGCGTATGGACAAACCGGTGTGCGCGCACCGTCTGCTCTGAGCTCCTTGGCCTGCGCCGTCTGAACTCGCCCGAGCTCCTGGCAGACTGTTGGCTTGTTTTCCCAAGTGCTGATCCTGTTGCATTCCCTCTCTCGGAGCCTCAAAAGGATGTAAACTTTGGAATGGGGTCTCCAAGCAGGCTGCGGACTCGGTACCTGTGCGAGACTGCTGCTGAGTAACAGGAGGACTGGTTCATTGCTACGAGCAGCCCTTCTGTCTGGCTGCAGGGCACCAGCCTTGCCTGGGCCCTTCACCATGTTCCTCCTGCTCCCCTTTGACAGCCTGGTGGTTAATCTCTTGGGTATTTCCATAACTGTCCTCTTTACTCTGCTTCTGGTTTTCATCATTGTGCCAGCAATTTTTGGAGTCTCCTTTGGCATTCGCAAGGTTTACATGAAAACTTTATTAAAGATTTTTCAGGTAAGTCATGTTTTCAGAATGTTCTATGTGTTTGCAGAAGTTTATCCAAGCATGGTTGTGGAAGGAAGAGAGGCTTTTGCCTGGGGAGGGCATTGTGGGTGACTGGAGTGGAAGGTTGGGCTGTTGATGTCATGCTGGTGCCAGATGACCTGTTTGGCTCATCTCATCCAAATGCAGTTTACAAGACCTGTGTTTGTGGGCTGTTTTTTCCCTGTAATTAATCCAGTAAGTCTTCAAGTAAAGAAATAGTCTAGCAAGGCTCGGCAGTTGGCAGGGGTGCAGCAGGATCTGAGGGGTAACTTTGAGGGTTCATGTCCCCGGCAAGGCAGAGTGCTGGTACAGCTTGGTGTGAGGTGTGATGGGGAGGGACCAGGCTGCAGCCAGCAGATTGCTCCTCTCCAGGACACGTTAGAATGAAGCACAAGCAGGAGGTAAGGCAGGACTTTTGTCCTGCAAGGCCTGAGTGGTCTGCGGCCAGAACCCAGAGCTCTCACCATTGCATCTGTCCTGGAGTGTCGCCTGCTGAGCCGTGTCTGTACCTGCCACCTTGGAGGACGACCAGCAGCCCTTGCCGACCCTCTTGGCACAGAGAGACCAAATGGAATTTTCCAGCTTGGTCTCATGCTGTTCCCTTGCCTGCCTTTGGTGGACTAATTTTATGGCCTGTCTCTGAGCCAACAACTCTTGAAGCAAGTCACTGACCAGACTTATTTGTCTACTAAGAGTAGTGGTAAAGCCCACCACCCTACCATGGCAGCCCAGGTGAAAGGCAAAGTTGCTTGCTAGGGAGGTTTTAGGCTCTTAAATGTGCAGTTCATTAAAGGATGTATGGTACAGCTACTGCTGTCTGAACAGGGCTGGTTGTCCCTAGAGTATCCCTGTACTGGCTGGCTTGGGAAGACAGCCCTGGAGCTCACAGTGTTCAGCTCTTTAAACTCCTCCCAAAAGCCTGAGGTGTGAATGGGAAGACCCTGGGCTTTGTAGGGAGCTTCATTAACACAGATATCTGTAGACCTGGCTACAAATTTACTGACTGAAGCAGGCAAAAAAAAAAAGTTTTAAATGGAACTTTTCATGTTGTTTTCTTTTTTCTTTCCTTCCTTCAATTCAGGAACGTTTGCTCTCAACACCTATATTGATGTTTGAAGCTATTTTTCTAAAAAGACTGGAAAGTCTATTTCAGCTTTTACTAAAGAATCTTAGTGGTGGGATAGAGGAGCATGCACAACTAGTCATTGATTTGGTGGAAAATTCACTCACTAAGTTTGACTATTCAGAATTGTATTTTGGAGGGTTGTGACTTACCCAAAATATTTTCCCAGCTGTCAAGGCCAGTGTAGGGAAGCCAGAGGGGCAGCATGTGGGAGTGTGGCAGAGTGTGGCAGCTTGTGGCACATAGCCCAGCCCAAGCTGCGAGGCCAGGCTTGCCGTGGCACCCTGGTGTTGGTGGGGACGGAGGGCACCTGCCTGGCCCTCTCAGGTGGGGAGGCTGGGTTTGCTGCTGGGCTTGCAAGGAATGCCTTCTCCATAGGCTGCTTAGCTTCTGCGAGGTCAGAACTCCACTCCTGATTTCTGTGATGGCAGGATCTAGGCAACCTTCTGCAATCCTGCAGTTCCAGCTGCTGGCAGAGGCAACTGCAAGATGAGAGGGCCACTCCATGTGCAATTAGCATTCCCTCATTGCTGCCTCCTGATCTGCTGCTGGCATGGGCTGAGGTCAGGATGCCAGGAGTTCCCCACAACTTCCCCTTCTTCACGGATAAGCATGTTGTACACAAGTTCTCCTCCTTCAGAAGCTTGTCCTTCCAGATCTATATGATGCAGAGGAATTAGAGGCTGCAAAGGTTACTTGGAGGGCAGGCAGGAAAACTGCACAGAAATCCAGCCTGCAGTTTGTGCTGGTGCCCTTGAAAATTAGCTGAGAGAACAAGTAGTCCTGGCACAGGATTTGGCAATGAGCTGTCTGAGGGTGCTTGCTGCTGCTGTTTTGGGGAGATTGCTGAGTTGAGAAGCAGCAGCAGCAGCAGCAGCCATTAGCTGAATCAGAGGGGAAAGGATTCCATCCCATCATCAGCCTGATGTTTTCAGCAGCAACCTGAAAACACAGTCTCTGCTTTGAATTTGGAAGAAACAAGGGTTGAAAAATAGCACTAGTTCCCTGACCAGCTTCCTACGCTGTGGGGCAGACGCCCCAGCAGGATGCACAGCTCAGCCAAAAGCTGTGCAGTGGCAACCATATGCAAGGTGCAGCAGAGCTGAGAGGTCATGGGAACTGCAGAAAATCTTGCTGTGCCATCTCACCATTGAGCACTCTTCTTCCCTCTGGCACTCCCTGTTTCCTGCTGGGGCTCTGCTCTGCAGAGTGACACAGAGGTGTGCACATCATGACTGTCCTGTACTTGTGCTCATCACCTCCCCATCAGTCCTCTTGTCCCACTGTGGGCAGATCTCTGTCGTAGAAATCTTCCCAGGCCAGTCTGCTGGGTTCATCACTCATTCTTTCAGTTCTGTATGAAAGCCTTCTGCTTTAGCCCCATCTTCTCCCCTGAACCATGGTCCTTCCTGGAAGTCAACTGTAAAACAGCACAGCATGGAGCTACAGGCCTTGCAAACCTTGGTTATCCTGTCTGTCTTGCAGTGGGCGACACTGAGGATAGAGCGTGGTGCCAAGGAGAAGAATCATCCGTTGTACAAGCCCTATGTCAATGGTGAGATCCTGCCCTGCGTGGGTACACAGGGAGTTCAAAATTCTTTTGGGGAGGTGGGGTAAATGTGGTGTGTCTGAGCAGCTGAGGTCTGCTGGGAAGTCTTTTCCATGTGGAGGGATTGGAGAAAGTTCTAGAGAGCTCTGTTTCAAGAAGAAGGGCAGGGAAGCAGCCCAGGAGTGCTTCACTTCTAGATGGTGGGTAGGACTGGTTTATGCCTGTGAACTGGAGAAAGGCAGGGGACCCTGAGGAGGGCTGGTGAGGAGGGGCCTTGGCTTTGGTCTCTCTTTGAGCAGCAAGTCACACTTCGCTCAGAGCCGCCTGTGGCGTGTTGCAGGTATCATTGCAAAGGAGCCAACGTCACTGGAGGAGGAGATCAAGGAGATCCGCCGGAGCGGCAGTGGCAAAGCCCTGGACACCCCTGAGTTTGAGCTCTCAGATATCTTCTATTTCTGCCGCAAAGGCATCGAGACCATCATGGATGATGAAGTGACCAAGAGGTTCTCAGCTGAAGAGCTGGAGTCCTGGAACCTGCTCAGCAGGACCAACTACAACTTCCAGTACATCAGCCTGCGCCTCACTGTGCTCTGGGGGCTCGGTGTGCTCATCCGCTACTGCTTCCTTCTGCCCCTCAGGTGAGTGCTGGTGCAGGGCCCTGCCTGCCAGGAGGGTGCTGGTGGCCTGGTTTGGCTAGCATGTTGTTTCCCTCTTTTTGCAGGATAGCCCTGGCATTTACTGGCATCAGCTTGCTGGTGACTGGTACCACAGTGGTGGGATATTTGCCAAATGGAAGGTGAGTTCATCTTCGAGGGAAGAGCAGGTGGGGAGTGCTCTGTGCAGTTTGAGACCTGATAATCCTGAAATTTTCCTGCAAGGCCTTCAGTTCTGCCACCTGCAGACACAGCAGGAGGTCCTGGCAGCTGTGGCCTCTCAGGAATTGACACGCTGTAATTTTCAACAAAGGGCCTAGATGTAAGAACTAAGCTCGTGGCAGAGCACTCAGCCCTGGCCTCTGAAAGGAGTAATAACACAAAAGAGCAAAGGCCAAAATGTGATTCTCATGAGTTAAGAATCAGTGATCCTAAGCTGACAGCAAAGCCCAGGACATGCTGTGTTTCTGTGGCAGCGACATGAAGGCTTGGCTGGATCGCACGGCCTGGGGCAGCTGGGCTGAGTGGCACTGGTCCAGGGGAGATTGTAGGACTGGGCAGTGATGGTCTCTGTCCTGGGCTGCAGGTGTAAGGACTTCCTGAGCAAACACGTCCACCTGATGTGTTACCGGATCTGCGTGCGTGCCCTCACAGCCATCATCACCTACCATGACCGGTAAGGCCTGTCCGCTCCAGGCTGTCCCTGCCCAGCAGCTGCTCCATGCTGGGCTTTCTGCAGCCCTCGTGCTTCCTTTCTCTTTCCTCACCTCTACCTTTGTTTTGCATTTAGAGAAAACAGACCCCGGAATGGAGGCATTTGTGTGGCAAATCACACCTCCCCCATCGATGTGATCATCCTGGCCAGTGATGGCTACTATGCGATGGTAAGGTACCGGCTCTGCCTGCCAGGGGCTGGCCACCTGCATGGAGGGAGCAGCAAACATGTTGTGTGGGGCAAGAAGTAGGCAGCAAGAGTCCTTTCGACATGCAGAACTACTTTTCCCTGCATGACATGACAGGGCACTGTTGGGCTCTGCTGTGCATGGCTTTTGTGTGAGCTCAGCGTGGGACTCGGAGGGCCAGTGCTCTGTGAGCATGGCTTTGCAAGAAGAACTCTAGGCTTTGCTGTTGTTGGAAGAGCA
The DNA here is from genome assembly GCA_036630365.1 of Acanthiza pusilla. Classification (NCBI taxonomy): domain Eukaryota; kingdom Metazoa; phylum Chordata; class Aves; order Passeriformes; family Acanthizidae; genus Acanthiza; species Acanthiza pusilla. The sequence continues at coordinate 2,851,724 of JAXCHO010000131.1, forward strand.
AAGCGCTTCCCCAGCTGGGCCTCCTGCCACGGGAAAAACACTTGGGGTTTGCTGTGTCTGTCTTTCAAGTCAGAGCCTGGGACTTCTTTCCGGGGTAGGGGTTGGAAGATGAACCTCAATTTGGCTGTGAAACTGAGCGCTGACTTGACTTTCATGTGTGCCCAGGTCTTGTAAATTGTGTCTTCTTGCCCTGTTCAGGTGGGTCAGATCCATGGAGGGCTCATGGGTGTGATACAGAGAGCCATGGTGAAAGCTTGTCCCCATGTCTGGTTCGAACGTTCTGAGGTCAAAGATCGTCACCTCGTTGCCAGAAGGTGTGACAGTCGCTGGCTGCAGGGGCGGGTCTGAAGGCTGGGGGAGGTAGGGGACTGCTCACCTCCCTTGGATGAGGACACTGCATGGCCTCATGGGTGGTGGGAGATTGTTCCCCTCTTGTTGGCACCCTGACAGTCCCTGGTGACTGCAGGTCAAGGACTGCGTGCTGTGTGGATTGCTAGTGAGAGCTTCTGCTAATTTTTGACACTTTTCTTTTTAGGCTCACAGAACATGTCCAGGACAAAAGCAAACTGCCCATTCTTATTTTTCCAGAAGGTGAGTGCAACAAGGCCAGACAAGCACCAGGTGGAGAGGGCACCTTGAGATAGCACTGCACGTCTGTTCCGTTCCTTCTTACACAGCCAAGGGCTTGAGACCCTTCACTGAGACCAAAGGGACATCTTTAGAGCTGACTGAGCTCGGAATGCAGGAGTCATACATGATGGCCCAATGACCCATTCTGTGCACAGAGAGCAGGGCTTGGACTCAGAGTTAGGGGCGAGTTGCTGAGTTCCTGTGGCCCTGCCCTTAAGCCTGTACCTTAGACTTCTAAGTTAAGATTATGTTTGCCTCTTACAGGGACATGCATCAACAACACGTCTGTGATGATGTTCAAAAAGGGGAGCTTTGAAATTGGAGCCACGGTTTACCCTGTAGCCATCAAGGTATGAGAAGGCAACATTCTTAGGGCACAAGTCTGTCTGTCTCTCTGTGTCTCTGTCTTGGCAGCCCAGTCCAGCCTGGTCTGCGGGCACAGGAAAGCTGAGGTCACTGCATGTAGTGCTCTGGGAGAGCTGACCTGGAGCTAAGCTTGGGGTGGAAGTCAGAGCCTCAGAGAGGGTGCAACCACTGCCTGACATCCGTAACCTCTTCTGCCTTTGTAGTATGACCCACAGTTTGGAGATGCCTTTTGGAACAGCAGCAAGTATGGCATGGTGACCTACCTCCTGAGGATGATGACCAGCTGGGCCATTGTCTGCAGTGTCTGGTACTTGCCCCCAATGACCAGGCAGGTAAGTAAGGTGACCCCAGCCTATCTGATGGCTTTCCTGTTTGGCCCTTTGCTCCTGCTGAACAGTCTTATTTTGCCACAGCCTGAAGAGGACGCAGTGCAGTTTGCCAATCGAGTGAAGTCAGCCATTGCCAGGCAGGGGGGCCTTGTGGATCTGCTCTGGTGAGTCCGGGCAGGTTTTTTCTTCCTGGTGCCTGAGTTTGTTTTTTCTGGGTCCTGGCATGTGCTTGTGGGCTGTAGAGCTCCATTTGTGTCTTGCATAGGGTAGAGCAGGCCTGTGGAGGAATGTTCTTCTGTAGTAGAGACCAAGGTCTTTGCTTCTTCTGTGTGCTGGGCGTCAGGGCTTCGTTCTGTGATTGTAGCTTGCCTTGTAGCAAACTCGTGCCCTGGGTTTGATCTGTTTCTGCCCAGCAAGGTGTGTTCAGCTTGGGAACTTCCTTTCCCAGGCACTGAAATTTCAGAGCCAGGAGGCAGGCACGCAGTCTCCTGTAGTGGTACTAGAGTAGCTCGTGTTTCTGGCAGAGTTGCTGTTTCGAGCACAGTGCAGGGCCATGGGGGCAGCTCTTGGCAGGAGCAGGTAAGAAGGTGATGCTCTTTGGGGACAGGGGGTCTGCAGTGTGCCCTGGCAGCATGCAGTGCAGGGGCAGTGTCCGCAGTTGCTGGAACTCTGACTTACCCTGAGCAGTCCCAGCCAAATCCCAGCCCCTCTGATACAACTCTTTCCCCAGGGATGGAGGACTGAAAAGGGAGAAGGTGAAAGATGCGTTCAAGGAGGAGCAACAGAAACTCTACAGCAAAATGATTGTAGGCAACCATGAAGACCGGAGCCGCTCCTGAGTGTGCTGCCTCCAGCACTGCCACTGGGGCTCGCCGGAGCCCTCTGCCTCCAGCACCACCAGGGTTTGTCTGGAGCAACTCGGAACCTTTGGGCTTGGGCTACTCCAGAACTGCTTGGACTCGCTCCTCCATCCTCTGGCTGTTGTTTCCCGGAGGCACTATCACTGCCTGGAGTCTGTAGGCCCTTGGCAGCTCATGGCAAAGATGCCTTCTCGTTCCTGTTACAGTGAAGCCCCGTGCAGGGGCAATATTAAATGAAACTCTTACGGTGTCATTTGCTTCCATCTGGTGTGTCCGGCCCCAAGGAGGACTGGTGTGATGTGCATGTGTGTCAGCCACAAGTCTCCCAAAGCACAAAACCTGGTGAACTGTGCTGAAATTGGCTGCCTTGACACCCAAGGGAGTCTTCATGAGCCTGTGCCCCATGTGTGTGTGGCATAAATCCCTTAGGAGCAGAATATGGTCTCTCAGGCCATTTCCAAATCCACTTTCAGGAGAAGTCTTCTGCCACCTTCCTGTCAGCTTGACCCAGACTGTTGCATCTACAGTGTCTGAGTAAGAGCTGCTCTTGATGCAGTGAGGATCATCCTCCTGGGAAACCTCCCTCTGGCCCCTGGGGCTGCAGGGTGCCAGTGTCCCTGGAGTGGCAGGTGGGTCTCCTCAGGAATCCATGTGTGCTGCAGTGGGAGCCTAGGGTGTGTAGGAGAGCCTGAGACTTCATGGCTGGGGCAGCAAATCCCTTTTCAGATGTTTCCTGAGGGAAACAGTAGGATCTGACCTTGTCATGCACCAACACACGCCAATAGTATCAACTTGTTGCAAGAAAACTGAAATCTTGTGCTAGAGGTGGTGCCCCTTTCTGCTCTGCAAGTAAATTATTTAGTAAAATAACTTGCATATGAGCATTTGTCCCATGTACTTCCCCATTTTCCTTACATTCCTACAAACCTGAGCACTTAGGCTGGGTTCTCTGCTCTCACAAGCAAGAGCTATTTCACTGCTACCTGCTGAAGCCTGCTTGCATTTTCTAGCACTCTGGAGAAGGTAATTACCTAAGTGCCTCCTTTGTACCTCAAGTGTTGTTTGTTGGGTAGGGCATCTGCTACCCCAGGTAAAGACAGCTGTTTTGTATAAGTGACCTTAAATCTGAACTTAACTGCGCTTTTTTTTTTCCTATTTGTCTGATGGAACTTTGCTGCTCTGGCTCCAAGGCTTGCAAAGCTTTTCCCTTGCTCAGGGGCCATTCAGATGAAGACCCCTGCACCATGCTGTGGTCTGGCCAGCTCTGGAGGGAGCCACAGTGAGCCATGGGCAGTGCTGTGCTCACTGGTGCTGTGGATGGCCCTTCCCCATGTGCCGAGCTGCAGGTGGGGACACAGCTCTGTGCTGGGGACATGGCTGCCTGCCAGTCCCTGCTGCCCAGCAGAGTCTCCAGGTGCTCCTTCACTTGTCCCCATTCAGCAGCTGCTCCTGAGCTCTCTCAAGGGCTGTGTCCCCAGAGCTCTCCTCCCTGGAGGAGGGACTGACATTTCCTTCAGGCATTGCTGAAGGCCACAGGCCTCCTCTGCCCCTCTGCCATGTGCTCAGGTGCTGGACCCAGCTGCAGGTGCCCACAAGTCTCCTGCCTGCAGCTGGGTCCCCTGTCCCTGACGCCGTGGTGAGGTGCAGAGCCCTCCTCAGCTTTGTGGGACTTCCAGCCACCCTGCTGTGCTCAGGGCCATCCCCAGCAGCATCCAGGACGCTCCGCAGTGCAAGGAGCTGCCTGAACAGGTTAGGAGGCACACATCCATCTTCCCTTGGCTCTCCCACCCCATGCCCCCAGTCAATATGTCTCTCTGCGATGAGAAAGTTAATAAATTTAGCTCTAGATTAAAAGTATCGATCATTTCATTTGTAAGCGATAAATAACCGGGGGGGGAGCACTGGGCGGCCCACGGGGTAGGGGCTGCTGGCTCCGGCTGCAGCAGCCGTGCACCCCACTGGGGCCAGGAGCCTTCATATGCATTCTGCCCGGATGCTGGCATTGATTTGCTATTAGTCTCCACGCACCACCCAGTAGCACATCATTCCCGGAGCCGCTATTAATGGCCTTTTGATAAATAATCACTTGTAAGTCAATAAATTTTTATTAAACAGTGTGGCGCTTTGATTTATGAAAATCCGACGGGGTTTGTCTGGGAGAAAAGGGATGCAGAATTGAAGCGGAGCTGCTATCCATCTGCCTGCCAGGCTGGCCTGCCTGCGCTCGCACCCAGCACAGCTCTGCCCGCACAGCCTGAGGCTGCCCCGTGCCAGGGCAGGCTGGGCAGAGCTGGGGCTCGCTGCTGACTGCTCCTGTCACCAGCACCGTTTGGGGACCGTGCTGCTGCAGCAGCCAGTGGGACTGCGGGGGCTACAGCGGGCAGCGTGGGCAGGAGAAGGGGCTGCTCCTGGCTGCTGGGCTGGGGCCCTGCGTGGAGCAGCACTGCTTGTGGGCCTGTCTCAATGCGGGGATGCACAGGGCAGCCAGGCTGCAGTGGCCATTTGTCAGTCTCCCTGGCTACAGCAGGCCCTTTGCCACCTGCTTTATTTGTCTCCCAGCCCTGACGTGGCATCAGACAGGTGTTAAACTACTTAATCACTTTAAAATTGTTTTAATTTTCTGTTTTGTATTGATCTCCACAGCACCAATTAATCAGCTCACTGGACCAGGCAGTTAGTACATTAAAAATTGTCAGCCAAGCTGGGCAGCTTAGAAAATGTTAAAAAAATACCCCACCAGCAGCCCCTCACTTCTCCCACCATGTGGAACCTGCTCCTGCTGAGCACTGGCTCTGGCCACAGACAGTGATGTGTCCCTTCCAGCCCTGCCACCAGCCCCTGCACCGTGCTCCCATGGGCCCTGACATCCCCACATCCTTGGGAAGGGTCCATTCGCTCTGTCCTGGCCCAACATCTGTCCCGTGGAGGCAGCAGAGGAGCTGCATGGCTGAGGCGGGAGCATTGTAAGCCCCATGCTCACTGCGGGGGCTGGACAGGGTCCTATGCAGGGACATTAGTCCCCTAAACCCTGGAAAAGTGGCACCAAGCAGTCAGGGCTCCTTGCAAAGCGCCCACAGCCCTTTGGACTGACTGGAGTCCAGTCAAATTGGAGAGGACTTGAAGCCAAGTGTGGGCCTTGGCAGGCTGGACAGCAACAATCTGCAGCCCCACACAAGGCTGGTGCTCAGGGCCACTGGAAAGTCCTAGTGGCTCAGGAGCATCAGCTGTCCCAGGCATGTCCCAGGCCACCAGCCTGGTGCAGGTACTGCCTGCGGCAGCAGGGAAGGGCACCCCCCGCCCCATTCCTGCCCCTCCGTACCTGTGCCAGGCTGCTAATCAGTGCCTGATGGCCGGCAGCACCTTATCTCCTATCGATTTCCTTCCAAGACACAGCCCACGTGTTTGCTCACACCTGGCTGGCACTCAGTTGGCTCTTGGCTGAACAACTGCTGAGCTTGCCTGGCCCCAGCACTGTGCCTGTGCCAGCCGGAGCCCCTTTGGCACCCTAAGCAGGTAAGGATGGCTGGCCCTGCCAGCACCCACAGCTGCTATGCCATGGGGTGAGCCATGGGGAGCCAGAGCAGGGGTGTGCAGACCCCTGTGCACACCGTGTCTGTGTGTGCAGCCCCAGTGCACAGGGGTGCAGCGCAGGGCAGGGGGGACCCAACAGGCTGGCAGGCAAACACACTGGGGCTATTGATGCCACATCAATCCTGCGGCCCCGACAGGTGAATGGGCTCTCACTCACACAGTTAAGATAAATGATATTTATTTGCTGCTAAGAGCTTCCAATAAGAGGCCCCAATGAGTGACTTTTGAACCAGCACCTCTTGCTGCTGGTACACACCCGAAACAGAGAAAACCCTGGGAAAATCTCCACGGCTCCCCCTGTTCCTGTGGGCTCTTCCTGCCCCACACACAGCACCACAGCATGGCCCCTTCCCCAGCCTGGCATGCAGACCCTGCCCCGTACGTCCTATCCCCAACCCTTCTCCAGCCCAGCCTCACAGGCCACCCTGAACCACATGCCCACGAAACAAGTGCTGGGACTTGACTGGGACCTTTATTTCATCAACGCCGGTAACGCGGCTGTGCCTAGCACTACCCATGTGTGCTGCTCCCAGCCCTGCAAGCCATGCCCCCCAGCCAGGCACCTGCTGGTGAGGGCAGTCACCCCCGGCAGGATGCAGGTGGCCGGGCCAGTGACCCCCAGCCCAGAGGGTGCCGGTGCTCAGCCGCTGTGCGTGCCCAAGCCCAGCATTGAGAAGGCCGCACGGTGCTTCCTCAACAGCAGCCGGATCTTCTCGTCATCTGAGTCTGGGTCCAGCGGCTTGTTGTACTCATCGTCCTCGGTCTCAGAGGCTGCCCGCTCTCCGCCAGAGCCCCCCGCCCGCTGTGAGGATGAGGAGGGCTCCAGGGCACTCTTCTTCCTCCATTTGGTCCGTCGGTTCTGGAACCAGACCTGTTGCCCCACGGGCCCAGCTCAGTTAGCTGCCCACACACTGCACACCCCATGCCACACAGGGACCAACACTCACCTTCACCTGAGACTCAGTCATGCCAAGAGAATAGGCCAGCCGTGCTCTTTCCGGGCCTGCCAGGTACTTGGTCTGCTCAAAAGTCTTCTCCAGAGCAAAGATCTGGTGCCCCGTGAAGGTTGGGCGTGTGTGCTTCTTCTTGTGGATGCTGTCAGCCAAGTGAGCAGGGGCTACAGGAGAGGACGAGAGAAGTGGGTGAGTTCTTGGCAGCCCACAAATCTGGGCAGCTCTCCCCTTGTCCACATCTACCAGCCCTAAGTGACCAAAGAGTCCCTCCACAAAGTTAAACTGTACTCCTGCTCCAGGGCTTCATCCCCATCCCGGGAGGGCTGAGCCACCCACTGAGCAGGTCCCACAGAGCCAGGGCCAGGCTATGCACCTCCCGATCAAGGACAGTGCTAAGTGGCTGTGGTGAGAGGGTAAGGGTTGCTATCAGCAGTGCTTGACCCGAGAGCCATGCACTGTGCCCCCATGCCCCACACCTCGCAGGGTGCATGACACAAGACAGGCATAGCTTTCTTCTGACAGAAGACAAGTCATTGGCTCATAGCTGTGCCAGGAGCAGATGGCCGACCTGCCTCACCCGTCTGCTCCAAAAGCATCACCTGCTCTGGCAAAGGGGTGAAGGGGACTGGAGCTGCAGGCTCTGAGCAGCTGCACCCAGCCTCCCAGGGCTTCCCGTGGGACAGTGGGCGCACCCATCCCACCCACCCTCTGGGACAGCAGCAGCATGCTCGGCAATTCCCCTGCCAGCTCTCCACCAGGAAGGCAGTGCTGCCAGCCCGGGACTGGCCATCCCACCTGTCCCTGCCCCAAACTAAACCAGGCACTGACCCCCAGTGAGGCTGCCTGAGCGACAGGAGGATCGTGCAAGTCATAGGGCTCTGGCTGTTCTTGCCAGCTGTGGCTCTGCCCCCCCTTACCTGGGGACAAAGATTTAGCACCTGTCATTGGAGCTGCCCCTGCCTTGAGCCGAAAGTTCCGTGACACTTTGAGCTCCAGCAGCTCCGGCACCGAGGCCTTTCCCACTGACCTGGGGCAGCCTTCTGCCCAACCATGCAGGGCGATGGAGAAGATACAGCCTGCCCCATGTCCCTGCCCCAGGGCCGATGGGTCAGGGCTCTGCAAGGTGCCCGTCACCTGCAGCACCCAGCCACCCGGCACCCGCGCTCCGAGCCCCGGTACTTACGGCCGCCGCACTGCCGGCCGCCCCGCCACTCCGGGGCCGCCTCTGCCCAGCAGCCGCGCCCCCGCGGCAGGTACTCGCCACCAGCCTTGGGCAGGGCGCCCACCTGGGGCCCGTAATAGACGCCCGGGGAGCTCAGTCCGTTAAATCCGCCCGCGTGCGGGTAGCCGGGGAGCAGGCTGCTGTTCGGTGCCGCCGCGGGCCGGCCGAGGATGTCGGAGATGCCGTGCGGGGTGCCAGCAGCCAGCTGGGCGCCCAGTCCGGGGGGTCCCAGCTTGTAGAAGGAGCTCTGCACTGAGTACTGGCACACAGGCGCCTTGGCCTCGGGGAAGGGGCCCAGCGAGGGGCCGTTGAGCAAGAAGGTGCCCGGCAGGTTGGGATCCATGGCTCTAGCACCGGGGTGGCCCTCAGAGCCCGGAGCCCTGTAGGTGCGATGGCTGGCCCATTCCCACTGGCCTGGGGGCTACCGGGCCCCAGAGCTCGCCCTCGGCCGTGGGCGGCTGTGTGGCACCAGGGCAGCGGCAGGGCCGGGGCCGCGGCCAGCCTGGGACGGGCCCGGTGACCCCGCGGAGCTCCGGCCCCGGACCCTCAACTTGGGCTCGGGCAGCGCCAACATTTCTCTGATAAAGACCAGGGCATTAGAATAGCGCGCGCCCATTGGCCCGGCGGCTGCGGGCGCCGCGCCCATTGGCTGCGCCTCCGCGGCCTCGGCCGCCATTGGCTGCGCCTCAGGCACGGCGCGCGATTGGCCCGACCCAGACAAATTGCGCTTTGAACACCGGCGGCGGCGGAGCGACGGACGGGACGGGAGGGACGGGAGGAGGGACGGGAGGGACGGGAGGGGACGGGAGGAGGGACGGGAGGAGGGACGGGAGGGGAGGGACGGGAGGGGACGGGAGGGGACGGGACGGGAGGAGGGACGGGAGGGGAGGGACGGGAGGGGACGAGAGGGGACGAGAGGGGACGGGAGGAGGGACGGGAGGGGAGGGGAGGGACGGGACGGGACGGGACCGGAGGGACGGGCCGGGCCATGCCATGCCATGCCATGACACGACACACGGGGCCAGCCCGCGGGGCGGCGCGGACGCTGGACAGCGCCGCTCGGCCCCGTGCTCTCGGTGAGTCCTCTCGGGCGGGGGTTCAGCAGCGCTGCCGCCCGCGGGACACCCCGCACGGTGGGGTACCAGTGGCACCAGCTCCATGGCCGCTCCCCCCTCGCCCGCCCCGGGAGAGGCCGCCGCAGACCCTCGGGGACGCGCACGGTCCTGCTCCCTCCGCCAGCCCCCCGGACGGCAGTGCACAAGCAGCCGCTCCTCCCCGCCCTCCCTGCAACAGGGCACGGGCAGAGGGGACCCGCCCCGGGGGTCTCCATCTTCCTCACCTTTGGAAAAATACAGACGAGACACTGTTTGTGTTGGTTTATTTATTAATTCATAGTCCGATAGCTGGTGTACAGGGAAATGATCTATACATCAGGGCCTAAGACAGGGAGATCCAAAAGGCTTGTTTCCATAACAATTAAAAAAAGAAAATAAAAGTAATTTTTAAAACTTCTAAAAAGCTTCTAGTGTGCAGACTGCAGCATTCTCTAGGCTCAATGTTGGGTGCAGCCTCCCCCTACCAGCCCTACAAGCAATCTGAGCGCGAAGCAATGTCACTGCAGGTGCCTGGCACGGTTGCAGCACAGCACATTCCCTACGGCATACACAAGGCCAAAGCACTGGACCCACACACAACTCTAGGGTGATGCTACGGAGTCAGCTGTTGCAGTGGGTCTAGGGAGGTTATTGTACGCAGCAAGGGTGATGGATGGAGAGTCTGTGCCTATATGGCTCAACTTTAGGGTGGGGAGGGGACTGCTTTGCTCTCCAAGGCTAAGCTGGGTCAGTTGCTTCGCTGCAGAGAGGCTTCTTCTTGGCTGCAGGGCAGCCAGGGGCTCTGCCAGCAGATGCACACCCACTGCAAGGCAGAGCTGCCCTGCCAAGGCCACCATCGCATGGCCTGAAGCTGGAGGTGGGCTTGTTCTGCACCTGGCCAGAGAACAAACTCAGACTCTGCGAAGCAGATCTATGGCCACTTCCAGGAGAAAGAGCAGGGGGTCCCCACACCACTGTGCTACAAAAGCCAGGTCCCCACATCAGTTAGGTAAAGGACAGGGTCAGGGACCTGGAATCAAGTGCCACTACCTGCACCCTGCGCTCCTGGGGTCAAGTATTACAACAGGTTCAGTCTGCTGCCGACTGAGCTGCCTGGGCAGCTCTGCCCAGCGCTGCTCTCCTGCTGGCCTGGGGCTGCCCCAGCTCCCAGGGCTCAGGCTGCTGCCACAGCACATTCCACCTGGAGAACACGCAGCCACCAGGGCAGCAGCCCCCATGTCTCTGGGATTGGTCCCGGGAGGGTCAGCATCCAGGGCTACATCCTCCCTTGCAGGGAGGCCAGGGTCCCTGCAAAGCCCTTGCCTGTGGTGCATATTGCAGGGCTGTTGGCTATTGCTAGCTCCTGGCTCATCTCCTGAGCAGATATTGTGCTGAGTAGAGCTAGGCACAACCCCATGCGTGGCACAAGCACAAGCCTGCTCTGTCTCATTGCACATCCTTCCTGGGCCCCAAGCACCTCAACACAGGCTAACAGCTTCAACCCGGCTGGAGCCAACACAACCTGGGGCTGGAGCACGGGCAGACCCAGGGGACTGCACCTCTAGGCCCCCCTTTCGGGCCAGGAAGGGGCCAGGCTCAGGGAGAGGGGCACAGGACAGGGGCTGGCTGCTGCTCTCTCACTCCTATAGCCTTCCTGCTTCATTCACCAGAGCTGCTCACATATTGCAAAGGCTTTGCCCATCCTGCAGCCTGAAGAGGTATTTGAGAGCAGAGCTGTTAGTGCTTTGTACATACTGCTAGAGTGTCCCTAGGGGTTTGCATAGTATTTATTGGTTCATATACACAAGGCTGATTGCTGTACAGTTTACACTTTCAACATAAGCAACGAGCTCAGTGCTCAGCCCAGAGCTCTGCCCTGGCGGGAGACTTTGAACGTGCTGGGGAGAGGAAGGGCAGCCCCGCACCAGTCCCTCTGCCCAGGGCAGCTGTGCTCCCTGCAGCCTCCCTTCACACCCTCTGGCCACTGCTGCCCTCCCCAAAACCCAACACTCACAGGGAGGGATGAGAAGCAAGTCCAGCAGAGGCAGCACAGGCATTTGGGGGGGCCAAGCACCTCTCCTTCCATGGTGAGCAGCACCATGCTGTCCCAGCTTTCCTCTTGCAGCTGGAGCACAGACGTGGGGATGCATCTACACACGCAATCGCACAGAGGCGGAATCTCCTTCCCTGACATTTTCTTCTACTCCAGCTCTTGCCTCCCAAAGGAGCTGAGAACATGCCCCTCGTGTGTGCTGCTATCTCTGGGCTCCTGGCAGCAGCGGGGCAGGGACGGAGGCCCCTCATCAGTTTTAAGTACTGTAGCTCATGCGTCTTGCAGTCAGTCAGTCATGCGGATAGGAGGGTATGTATGTCTCATACAGAAATCATGCCATTAGCCTATAGAAACATGTACAGCCAGCCCTGCTCCCCTCCACTCTCTGCTCTCCTCTCCTCTCTTCTCAGATATGTGTCAGAACATGTGTGAAGTTCAGTGGTTTGGTGTTGAGGTGTGATCCTGGAGAGACACAGAGAGACACAGAAATGGAGTTACCAGGCGTTCATGGTGGCACGTCCAGGATAGATGGTGGGCACAGCCAGGGACATGGCTGGGAGTCCCTCCTGTACACTGTGCTTGTCCCACATGCACCCATTCTGCCAAGCAACCACGAGACAAGTTTTGGGGCCGTGTCAGAGAGACAGCAGCAGAGCACCAGTAAGTGGCCTGCCTGGAAGTAGGAGCAGTGATACCGATGGTATCGATGGTGCTGCTCCATCTACAGAGAGCAGCAAGCAGGTGCTGAGCTGCACCAACAGCAATGTGGCACTGGGAAGGAGCCGGGAGGGCTGATGTAGGTTTTGGGATGGACAAGGCCAGCCTTGAGCCCCCCACCTCAGCTAGGGTGACTGACTGCACCCCACCTTCCCAGCAGTGAGGAAGACTTTCCCCAGTAGGAAGGTCTGGACCCTGGGCCACTTTCACACAACAGAAAACTGCAAAAGCAAAGCAACAGGAGTGGTGCCCCAGAGAGAGGCCGAGCAAGGGACTGTCTGGGGAGTGAGGCAGGCAGCGTGGGGCAGAGCCTGCGTGGACATGTGCCCACAAGCATAAACCTCTCGGCTGTCACACACCCACAGAGAGCTCACGATCAGAGTGGAGAGAGAAGGGGGTGGGAGGATAGACAGAGCCATGCACGTAGAGCAGAGGCCAAAAGGACCAACTGCCCCTGCTCAGCAGCCTCCTCCTGGGCTCAGGCAGCGCTGGGCAGCTGGGGAGCACACATGCAACACCTTTCCCCAGTGCTGCGCTGCCAGCCCAGCAGGGAGTGTGCAGAGAAAAATGACTCAGCTAAGGCTCACGTGTGCTGTGCCAAGCATCCTGCCTTCAGCCTGGTCTAATTGCACTCCACAGGAAAGGCAGGGGACCGGGGAATGTGCAAGACTCAAGGGATGATTCTGAGCTCAATGGGGATCAATGGAAGAAGTGTCCTAGGTCAAAGGCAGGTGCCCTGTCATCAGCCCCTACGAGTGTCACATTCCTGCACTTACCACTCCTGTGTCCCTGCTGCCCCAACATCCGCCAGCAGCACCCTGCCAAGGCCTGCCCCCCATCCTGGCTTCAGCAGACCTCACTGCTATCCTCTCCATGGCTGGCAGAGGCAGCTGCTGCAGCTCCCAGAACAGTGCTGTGAGCAGAGGCAGTAGGCCATGGCCCCACAGAACGAGGACACCCTTCATCCGACCCACAGCTCTGCCAGTGGCCAGCTGTACCCCTTGAGAAGGGGACACCGAGGCACCAGCTCCAAGGGCTGGTCTCATCTGCCACAAGGCTGCACAGTCAGTGCTTATGCATGAAGGGGCAGTTCTGCTTACACCCCATGCAAATGCAATCCAGCCCCTGGAGTGGCTTTGGACAAAGACCACCCCTCTACAATAGCCCAGCATAACCAGGAGTAACAACTCTGTGGCCCTGTCACTGGGGGCCATCACCCTGAGCAGCCAGGACGCTGTCACTGCACTAGCAGCCCCTGGCACTGTGGCTGCAGTGGAGCATCGCTGTAAAGCAGGGCACCCTGTGCCCACAGCATCCCGGAGCAGGCTAGCAGCAGGGTTACACTGCTGCCCACCCTCGGTATTTTGCTGCAGCACAGCAAACCCTCTCTGCAGGCTGACAGCTGGCACAGCCCCACTACGCTGTCCCCAGGAGAATGTGCATGACCAGCAGCTCAGTGCAGGCAGCAGCATGGGGAGGCAGGACAGAAGGAAGAGCAAAGGTAGGGTTACCTCAAAAGAGGCCATTTGGGGGGTCACTGCTTCCCCCTTTTCAGGCTGGCTCGTTTCACTATCTGAGCCCCCATCCTGCCCCCAGAGACCTCTGGTTTCGGGACACGCACTCGCACCTCCTCCTGAGGAAGCCGCAGGGGCGGGAAGCAGGACATCACCCAGGTGAACAGACAGACACAGAGAAGAGGACAGGAGAGGGAAAGGCAGAGTCAGTTGGCAGAAAACACCAAGCAAGAAGACTGGTGCAGTGGGCAAGATTTGCCCCTGGAAGTCTTAGAGGGGAAGCAGGAGAGGAGAGCAGGGCAGAAGAAGGGACAGAGGGTGACATAGCTCCAGAGCCTGAGAGTCCTGCAGAAGTGGTGCTGGCCCAGGCAGGCTGCCTGCGAGGCAGGGCTATGAGCCACACTGTACCTTGGCACCCAGATCATCACGGTGCAAGATGGAGTATTTCATGAAGTGATCATCCTCAGCCTCCAGGTCTTGGGGCTCCTGTAGGGAGCCCTCCAGAATCAGCTCCTCCTGTTCCTGCCTGTCACCCATGTCACCAGGACCCAGATGACGCACCACCTTCCGGATAATCTGCGGAGACCCACACAGCTGGGCATCACAGCTAGCCCCAGGGCACCACGCCCCCCTCCTCACCCCGACTGGTCCTAAACTGCACACGGTGTGCAGCTTCCGTCCCATGAGCTGGAGAAGTGCCCTGACTGTAACCGAAGACAGTGGGACATGAATGCCCTACATGGGCCCCTGGGCTGCAGGGAGAAACAGGGCAGCTGGGTGCAGGGGAGAAGAGAAAGGCTTCGGCATGCCCTTGCCCAAATCTTGCCCCTGATCACTCACCTTCTTGGTGATGATATTGCCTTGGTCATCTGTGAACTGCTCCTCAGTCACCTGCTCTCCAGGGAGATGAAGGGCTTCATTCCCCTGCAGGAACAGGAGGGAGATCAGAGCATTTGACGGCGGTGGGGGGAGTTCTTTCGCAGGTAGAACAACACTCCTGACATGCACCGCACAGCCTCCGTGTCCCCCCTGCCCTGACCCTTCCCTGCTGTCCTCCGCCTCTGCCGGGGCTGCTCGCAGCTGCCCCGCTCGGTACCTTCAGCAGGACGCGCCGGCGGACGACTCTGGCAGACAGAGCCTCCTCGTCATCCGCCAGCCCCTGGCTCTCGCCGAGCTCCTTGTCGAGCTCACGGTGGGCGTGTTTGAGCAGGAAGCGGACAGAGCCCCGGACGATGTGCATGACGTTCTGGCAGCTGACCAGGAAGAAGGCCAGGAGCACCAGAGCGATCAGCAGCTGGGCGAGGAAAGCCCACATGGTGCCCGCACGCAGGGCTGTCACAGCTCGGCCATGCTCTGCAGCCTTCCCCGCAGTGCCCCAGCTCTGCTGTAACCCTAGCTGCCGCAGCTCGGCTGCCGGGGGGCGGCGAGAAGCGAGCGGGCAGGTGGGGCGTCCTTGTGCTGTCACAGCTCTCTCGAGTCATGTGGCCAGGCAGGACCGCGACAGGGACAGGGACAGGGACAGCTCTGCCCCGCTCCTGTCAGCTTGCCCAGCAGCCTGTCCCCCTGACTGCTGTGCAGTCCTCTGTCACGGGACAAATGAAGCCCTGAGCAAAAGCCAGGGGTGTCACTGGAATCACAAGTGACTCAGGTAATGCACACGGCAGCGCTGAGCAGCCACCTCCAAGCATGGCTGTGTGTGCCCTGGCTGGGGAAAGGTGCTTGCCCCCACCTTGTGCCTGCTGGCTCTGTGAGACCGTGGCACCAAGCCCAC
This sequence comes from Acanthiza pusilla, assembly GCA_036630365.1. Lineage (NCBI taxonomy): Eukaryota > Metazoa > Chordata > Aves > Passeriformes > Acanthizidae > Acanthiza > Acanthiza pusilla. The sequence goes on from JAXCHO010000131.1 coordinate 2,866,824, forward strand.
CACCCAGCCTGACCCCGGGACCAGCTCTATTTGTGGCTCCAGCAGCTCTTGGGCTGGCAGCCAGGGCAGATACTCAATAGGGAAGCAGTCCGGGAGGGTGGCTGTGTTATAAATGGCGAGTGAGAGCTCAGGTGTCAAGCACAGCAGGCTATTCTGGGCTGAGAGGCACCCCCAGGGGCAGGAAGTGTGCCAGGAGACTTGGAGGAGCTGGCCTTGCAGCAGGCTCCAGAAAAGGCTGTCCATAGGGTGGCCACTTCCTGCAGGGCTAGTCCCCTGCTCCGACCCTCACCTGCCCGAAGAAGCGGCTGTCGGCCTCCTCCTGCCAGCCTCCCGTGGGGCGCTGAGGCTGCCAGTCGCTGTCCTCTGCAGAGCTGATCCGCATCAGCTCCACGGCTGGCACCAGGACCTGCTCTTGCTCCTGGCCCTGTGCCCCAGAGGCTGAGGTGTGCGTTGGGAGCAGCCTTCGGGTGACTCCCTCCTGCCAGGAGCCCGCTGTCAGGTCCTGTAGGCAGGAGATAAAGGAGCCTTCTGCATTCCAGTCCCTCAGCCTGGGCACCGGAGAGGGACAGGGATAGGGAGAGAGAGACAGAGAGAGAGAGGCAGTCAGCTTTGCCATGGAGTGCTGCACCCTGAGCACTAGCTGAGCTCCGGCAGGCACACCGGCACAGCCTGCACCCCACCAGACGCTGGCCCTCCAGCTCATGGTGCTGCTGGGTGCCCGGCAGAAGCAGCACAAAACACACAGATGCACAAAGGGCACAGGCCACCTCCATGCCACGCTCCCTGCCCATCCCACAGCCTCACACCTTGGCTGCCAGGGTCTGAGGCAAGAGCATGCCGTGCTCTAATGCTCTAGTGTGGTCTAGCTCTGGTGTGGTCTAATGCTGTGGAGCATTGCGGGGCACTGCCAGGGACCTCATGGGTCCAGTGCCACTGGGAATGTGGGAGGAAGCAGCCCAGGTTAGGGTTAGCTCAGGTAAGCACAACCTACATGCAGGGCCTGGCTCTCTGACTGGGGTTCTTCCCAGGTGCTCTGCAAGGAGCCCTCCACAGCACTGCCAGAAAGGCGTGAGACACTTGGCCCAGCCCTTATTCTGTGTACTGCAGATGCCTGGGCTCCGGAGCTGGAGACCAGCAGAGAAGCAAGCGAAGCAGGGAGATTATTGCAGCTGGCCCAGCACAGGGCAGTAGCTGGCGAAGCAGTTGTACTCCCCTACCACGGTCACCGTGGTGCCCCAGGCTGCAGTACCTGTCTGCACTCTTCTCCACAGCATGGCTAAAGGTAGGTGATGTCATGATCCTGGCTTGCACCTTCTGCTGAACTGAAACAAAAGAGACTTCACTCTCCGGGTCCTGCTCCCCAGTCCCTGGTTGATGATCACCAGATGGCATCTTCCCCTCTGGCCTCTGCCCCTCCTCCTGCTCTAGAAGGTCAATCAGGCCATTCATGGCATCTGAGTCCACTGTGTCATCCTCAACCAGGTCCATAGAGCCCATGTGGTCCGGGCCATGAGCATCTGCTAGAAGTTGCCCTGGGAACCGGCCTTCACTTGTGGCATCCGAGTCCTCAGCCTTGCTGCACTCCAGAGAGGAGTCCTCAGCAGTCACCAGCGAGGGGGTGAGCCCCGAGGACCACACCTGCATGTCGGACATCTCCATCAGGGCATCCTGCTCAGTGGCAGCCATGGGGATAGCATCCATGATGGCCACCTCATTCCAGTACTGGTCGGCACGCAGCGGGGATGGCAGTGTGTAATGCAGGGAGGCAGGGGACAGCAGCTCGTCCTGCAGCGAAGCGTAACCTATATGGGCAGACAGAGGCATCATCTCCAGCAGCCGTCTCACGCACGCACAAGCACAGTAGGGCAAAAGGGAAACAGCTTCTGGGAGGATGCCTGCCCCAAGGACAGTAATGGTCATGCCACAGGCTCCTGTGGCCAGGCTGAGCAGGGCTGTGCTCACAGCCAGCAGCTTCTCTCACACGATCCCTGCGAATGCTGCCATGCCTCCTTCAAGTCCTGGGGCTGGTTTGGGCAGGCCCGGGGGCTGCCTCCTCCCCACGAGGAGGACTGGCCTGTGTTCACACGATGCTCCATCCACACTGCAGGACACAGTGCCCTCTTGGCTACCCTGCTTCATCAGTCCCCTGGTCCCTGCCCACAGCCCCCATCCAGCATCAGCTGGCTGGCACTTAGCCTCAAGTTCAAGTAGCCAAGTCTGGCAGGCACCAACTCTCAAAGCCAAACACTCTCCACAGCACAGAGGAGCAGGTTGGAAGTACCATGAGCAGAGAAGGATGGCCCTGGCATGTACCATGCAACCCCAAGGCCCTGCGGGAGGCAGCCAGGGCCTCACAACCCTGTTGGTGTCTCCAGGCCTACAAGCCATCACTGTCTCATCACCCAGGGCCATGTGCACAGCTCAGGCACATCCACATGAACTACAACCAAGCCAGGCACTCCCACCCATGCAGGTGGCTTTGCTCAGCCTTTTTCAGCTCTGAGCCATTTTTTCACCCCTGGAGATCAGCAGTGAACCTGTTCTGCTCCCCCAGCAGCCAGGGAATGACAGCCAAGGCACAGGGTACAGCTGGGACTCTTGGCACAGAAAGGGCACCTCACGCATGGGCAGGTGCCTGGCCAGGGGCATGCAGCACAGTGCCAGCGAGGGAACAAGCGTGGGACCATGCAGGAGAAGGCCTGGGATGGCTGCCTTCAAGCATGACAGTTGTAGGAGGGACAGTCCCTGATGGCATGCAGTCACTGGAGCAGGATGCAGCTCCCAGAGGGCTTAGCTGAGGTGGAGACAGTGGAGACAGGCAGTGGAGGAAGATGAGAGAAGGAGAGACCGGGATGAGCTCAGAGGAGAAAGGTGAAAAGAAGTGACCCACAGGAGTGCCCGCACCTGGCAGCACTAGGTGGCATGTTTGAGAAAACAGAACAAGGGGAGAGACAGAGAGGGAGAGAGCGATGAGCCAGCGCTGCAGGGGCAGAGCCACAGTGCAGGGCTGCAGCAGCACAAAGCCCTGCCCCTGTCTGGTGTGCCGGCTCCCCAGCAGCATCGGCCACAGCTGTGTCCCCACGGCTGTGTCCCCACGTCCGGGCACACGCTGCCTGGGATCCAACCCAGGCACACCACCACAGCTGGACAGCCAGGATTCTGTGAGCTCCCTAGCCACTGCTCAGCTTGCACAGTCAGAGGCACCTCTCACTGGCACACTGGGGTAAGGAGCGCATGTCAGTCCCACCTGGAAAGTTTGTGAGAAAGCAGTATGGCAGAGCCAAGCTTTCTGCAGCATAAGCCCCAGAGAAGAGGCCACATCTGTCAGCAACGCCTTGTGCCGACTGAGTTCTCAGTGGGTGCAACCTCGTCAGGCAAGACACCAGCCCTGATCTCTGTGCACAGACTGTGCCCCGGGGCCCTCCTGCATTCCCTGCCAGAAACTGGGGCTCACCATTCATCTGGGATGGCGAGAGGGAGTAGTCTCTGTCCGTGTAGCGCCAGCTTCCCTTCAGGCTGCGGCTCTGCCGACCGGAGCCCTCCAGCATGTTGACAATCTCGCTGCGGTCGATGTTCCTCAGTGCCGTGTACAGATTCTCAACTGCAGGGGGAAGATGGTGTCAGCAAACTCGACACTTGGGGGTACACAGCCATGCCCCAGACACCCTCCAGGTGGGCAGGGAGGGCAGGTATGCCTGAACCACCACTAAAAACAGACAGTGGTCCCTGAAGATGCACACACGGCTCTGCGCAGCTAGACACCTCTGTGTCTGTAAAAGGGCACCGCAACTACTCACTCTTGACATTCTTGCCCTCACGGCTGACCCAGAGGTTGAGTAAGGCTATGCTCTGCTCCAGAAGGGAGTTGGGGTTCTCCACGCGTATCCTGTTGATGTCATCCACGCCAAACTGCAGCTCACGTGCCAGCTCTGGGGAAAACACCACCTCAGTATCACACTCTGGTATCCACCACAAGGCTAGGGACATTGTGAAGGGCTCAGCCAGGAGCAGTGCAGAGACCCTCTGTTACACACAGCCGAACACAGCAGAACTTGCAGGAGCAGGAGCTGGGATGGGGCAGAAGTTGAAGCCTCCCTGCCCAGGCTGGCTGTGACCAGCACAGTCGGGTCTCATGCTAAGGACAAGTGTGGGTTCTGCCATTGGGCGTGTGGCTGCAACCAGCAGCAGCAATACATACAACCCTTAACAAAGTCCTAGCCTGGCACCCGTGCGTGTGAAAATGCACACAGCCACGGGAAGGTTCACTTCAGTGCCCTGGAAGGCTCACAGCAGGGGCGCAGTGCAAAGCAGCACACTCCAGCCTCCCTAAGTGTCAGCTTTCCGAGGAGTGTCGTGCACCTCAGAACTGTCAGGTGTGTACTCACCAGCCCAGCTGAGGCCCAGCTGCTCTGCTATGTCAACCATCTTCTGGTCTGCCTTGTCTGTGCTGCTCAGAGAGCCTGGAGAGGAAGAGGGAGTCTCAGCTTCAGCTGCACAGGGCCCTGCCCCAGAGTGGTGAGGGGAATGGGGTGCTGGCCATGGGGGTCACACAGACTGTAGGCACAGCACTGCCCTGAAGGCAGGACCAAGAAAACCTCCAGGGAAAGGGAAGTTGCCGTGAGTGCAACTATGACAGGATTATTCCAGCCTTTCCAGCAGCTTGGGCATCCCAAGTGCAGGAATGGAATGGAATTAGGCTGGAATGGTCCCAGCAGGCTGCGTACCAAAACTGGTCTCACTGAGAATGCTGTATCGCTCCCGCAGAGACAACGGCGTCAGTGTCCTCCTCCGCTCATCGCTGCTGCTTCCCTGTGAAAATGGTGACAAACCAAGGGGTCAGCGGTTGAAAAGAGGGCAGCAGCTCTGCCCTGACACGACTGCTTCTCCTCCGGCTCCAGAGCGGCACGACATGGCCACATGGAGCAGCTGAAGAATAAAAGCTGACAGCAAGGGCTGCTCCCTGTACTTGGGGGAGGGAGGGGCCCTCACCAGCGTGCCAGAGACCCAGCACTGACCTTGGCGCAGGGCGGTATGCTGATGTTCAGGTGGCAGAGCACATGCTGGAGGTCCTCGTATTTCATGGCCTTGCGCAAGAAAGACAGGGAGCCGCTGGCCTCCCGGCTGCTGTCCCGGACCTGAGTGCCAGAGCCCAGTTAGGCGGCCTGGCACAAGCCAAGGGCCCTAACTGCTTGCCCAGCCCTGCACCCTGACATTACCTTGATGGGGATGACAAGACGATTCTCCCGGAAGGACTGGAAGAGGAAGGTGCGGGGCTGAGTGGCCTTCTTGACAGGCACCAAGTTCCCTGAGAGTTCGACGTGCAAAGGCATCCCCTCTACCACCTGGCAGGGAGTGGAAAACACACTCAGACCCTGTGCAGAGCTGCTTCTCCTGCTCCTCGACACGGCAGGCAACCCTGACTTTGCTAGCCAGGCCAGGGCCAGGCCCTTGCACTGGCATCAGTCTCCCCTCACTTTGTCAGCCCTCTCCCTGCTGCCCTCCACACGTGCTGCTGGGGACAAACCTCAATGTCCCTGCTGCGGGCCACCTCAGTGAAGTTCTCATGCTGCTCTAAAGTCTTGTCAACCTTGTCATCAGTCATGCAGTAGCAGCGCAGCCGGCCTTCTCGGGCATCATTCATCTTGGCAAACACCACGAATTTGGCCATGTAGGGCACGGCTGTCAGCTCCTTGTACAGCATGGTGGCAAAGTGCACAGCCTCGGCTGTGCGTGGGCAGTCGGCCAGCCAGAACCTGCAGGAGATTTGGGTCAGGGTGCTGCTGGGGAGTGGCATCAGGGAGCTGCCCCCCCCCCCCCTCAATAGCCAACTGGACTGAAGAGGAAGCCCCAAGAGTTTTGGATACAGGTGTAGCCCCATCTGTGATGGGGACCCACCCAAAATAATGGCCCCCTTTGTTCTGCACACCCACTTGTCATGAGTGTTTCCTGATGTGTGCTCAGGAAGCACGGGGGTCTCACGGCTGGAAGAAACTGCTCTGCATGTAGGAATGGGGCAGCACCAGGGATAAGGGCCTTTCCTGGCAAAGGCTGTACTAAGGCCCAAGGAGCACCAAATGTCCCCAGATGGGCACATGTTTGCCCAGGACTCACCTGGCAGACACATTGGTCGTGAAGTTAGCACACTCATTTTCATAGACCAGCTTTGTGGTGCCTGTTATATCTTCCCACTGGGCTTGGGCTGTCCCTCCTGCAGCAGAAAGCAAGGGTGAGCATACTGTCTTTCCACAAGCCTGGGGTCTGCATCCCCTAGGCATTTGCTTTTTCCACCACTGTGCCCCCTCCCACTCCTGTTTCCCCTTCCAGAGCTCCCTGGAGCTGCATCCTGCTGAGGCAGCCCAGCCCATCTGCCATGGAGAGCACGCTCAGAGCCTCACCGATCACACTGCAGAGCAGACGCAGGCTGGTGGTGTCACCCTCCCCACTGTCTCGGGGATTGTCCTTCCAGGACGGTGGCAGTGGGATGCGGAGGCCAATGGGGCGGTGGAACTTCCTCCGTCGTGGCTCCACGGTGACAATGGGGCTGAAGGTCGCTTGGTTCCCCAGCAGCTTGGTCACCAACTCGTCAGGCACAGGCTGTGCCTGCAGGTAGCACAAGGATGGGCATCAGGGATGGTTTTTCCCCAGGCTGGGGCACAGCCTGGGCTTGCTGCCCACTCCTGATTGCAGAAGCATGCCTGGGCCCCTGGCCAGGCTCTCTGGGGCTCACCTGAAGGGCCAGCCTCACTCTCTTGGTGACAGCAGTGTCTGGGAAGGTGGCCTGCACCATGGGCACCAGTGTGCTTTTCAAACAGCCTCCCTCAGGGCCAATCATATCGCAGTCCTGGCAAATCCGGGACATGACCACGAAGTAGAGAGGGAAGTCGGTGGTGATGATGCGGCAGACCCTCTTCTTGTCCAGCTCCTCCTGGCTCTCCAGCTCTGCAAGGGCAGCACAGCCATCGGTGCTCATACCGAACCCTGTGGCTGTCACCCAACGCCCTCCGTACTGCACTGACCATGCCACTCAGCCCCATCCCAGCACCCAGGCACCGCAGCCCTGCCCGCAGGGAGCTGTGAGGGGTGGAGACCCTGCCGTGCTGGCACGCTCACCCTCATCCATGCCGTTGAGCAGCTGGTCCATGTAGCTCTCCTCATAGCGGTTGCGGTGCTCCTTCCAGATGGAGCCGTTCTCGCTGCGCAGCACCACCAGCTCGCGGTCTCCACGTCCGTATGAGGCAAAGTGCGGAATCTCCACGATGACAGGGCTGCAGACAGCAGAGCAAGGCCACTGGCACCCACGAGCTGCCACAAGGACACGCAGGCAGCAAGGTGGCCCTGGGCAGAGTGCCTGCCCATGCTGTACAGCCACTGGGGGAAGAAGAACTGGTGATGTCCCTCTCTCTGGGAAAGAGGGCTCTGCACCTGGTGGGACAGGGCTGGTCAGGGCTTTTCTGCCACTGTTCTGTAACTCTTGAGTGACCCACCCCAGAAACATGCTGTGCCCAACAAGAGGTGGGATCTCTGCCAACCTCAAGAAGCAGAGATAAACAGAGGTCTTGCCCCAGACGGTAAAGACTCCAGAGGAGCCCAGATTGCTCCTGGTCCGGAGGGATGACACTGGTGTGGGCAGCCCAACCTGCTCTTTTCCCTGTGCTCACCTGAGGAATTGGGCACCAGCAGGCCCCAGGGCGATGATCCGACTGCCCAGACCCTCCTCCTCAGCCAGCGGTGGGGGTGCAGGTAGCTTTTGGGGCTTCACCAGGCGGCAGGTGATGCGGGTCGGGGCAGCACAGGCACGGGGCGGGATGACCACGCGCAGACCGTGGTGCCGGCTGCCCCGCATGGAGCCTCCCCGGGCGTCCACCATGAAGCTCACCAGGAACCTGGAGAGCACAGAGGCGTGGGCAGGTGGGCATGGGCAGGTGGGCACCTTGCAGCCGCTCGTGCACAGAGCATGTGTGTGCTGCAAGGCTGGGCACTCACCCTGTATGCACCGGGCTGGCCACCGGGCTGATGTTATCTGAGGTCTCAGTGGCAGGGCTGCTGGGGATTAGCGAGTCCTCATCAAACTCCTTGGAGGGCTGTGTGAGGCAGGGAAGAGGCCCCGTGGGCAAAGGGTCCTACCTGGGGGTGTTGAGCCTGCCCACCCTTATACAATCCTCCCTGGACAGTCCTGTACCACCGGGTCAGTGCCTTCCACCCACCCCACGCTTGAGCTCTGTGACCATGGGGAGCTGCCCCAGCAGGGAACGCCGGAGGGAAGCTGTGGAAGGCTGTATCTCATGCTCACCTCCTGCGGGGACACCGAGGGTGCATGCAGCCTGCTGACTTGCTCAGCTTCTGTCTCCACGGGTCCTACCTGCTCAGTCTCCTCAGCTCTGGTCACCACAGTTTCAGGTGGGATGCAGGGGACCTGCAGGACAGCTGGAGACTCCACCCTGGCAGGAGAGGGTAGTGACAGTCACAGAAGTGCCAGGCCTGTGTCCCTCAGCCCCTGCCCATCCCCACAGAGTCCTGGGGCCACTGGACAAAGGCAAACCAAGCAGCAGTCCCATGTCCTGGTGCAGGAACAGCACTGACCAGCTTTGCCTGCCATGCCATGCCAGTGAGGGCTCAGTAACCTGTTCCTTGCCGGGAGCCACACGTGCCCTGCAGGAAGCCCAGCCCTGCACAAGGCTGGTCCTGTGCCATGTACCTGTTCCCTCCCCACCACACAGCGTCTCTTACATTTGCTCCAGTGTTGTTGTGGTCATGAACTCCAGTATCTCCCTTTTGCCTTCCTGGTCTCTGACGTCAGGTGTCTTGGCCTTTGGTGCCATCAGCTCTTCCTCTGAAACCAAGAGCTGGCTCAGCATGCAGAGGCAGACAGGCAAGGGAACACAGATATCCAGCCCTTGCCGCCACCCCTCTCCAGGGCTGGAGCCAGGGCCCATCCCTGCTCCCACTGCTCGACATAAACATTTGCCCCCTGGGTCTCAGCCAGACACGGGGGCTTTCAGAGAGGGTCTGCTGGCAGGGCTCCCACGCAGCAGGCCATGGGATGAGCTGTGGGAGCCTTTGGGAACTCCAGCTGCTGACTAACCTCTTTCTCACAGCACCAAACGCAGCACAGAGGCTTCAAGGGACACCTTACACTTTGACGCCTGGGACGGGGACATAGGCATGGCTGGGGAAGCTATCCTAACCCTACACCCCACTGGAGGCACAAAGCTCTGCCAATGCTGACCGCTGGCCCCGTCAATAGCTGACAGCTAGCTCTTCAGGCTCTGGCTCTGGCCAGTGCCCTGTGAGAGTGTGTCCAGCACCTCCCAAAGCAGAGAGAGTGCCCCAGAGATGGGGAGGGGACCACAGCAGCACAGAGACCCTTGAGCTCTCAGGTTAGTCCCTGCTCTGGCCAGAATGGCATGGGGCAGTTGTGGAGGGGCACCAGTGCTTGTCACAGTGCCAGGTTCCTCCACCTGCCACGGGCAGGGCCTGGGTCTGACAAGGGAGTCAGGGTCCTCCTGAGTGGGAGGATGGCCATTCATGCAGTCACACCACAGCAAGCAGCACGGACATGGATCGGCGGGGCAGGATGGCGGCGCTGGCACGGGACAGCGCCAGCCCAGCAGCGAGGCTCAGCAGATGGACATGGCGTGCGGATGGTTAGTGGCCATGGGGTGAAATGGGCCATTGAGCTGGGGCAGGGGGACACATTTCATACCCATTACTGTGACATGAGCAGTGCCTGCAAAGTAAGAAGAGGCAAAAGTGAGGACTTGGTGGGAGGGCGCAGGAGCAAACCAGCAGCTGCTGGGCTGGGAGCTGGTACCCTCCAGCAGAGCAAGGCACAGTGGGGGCTCTGCAAGCCCAAAGGCTCTCTGCACAGCCCCTGGGGCATGGGATCACAGAGGTGTCCAGACATATCTCTCCTGCAGAGTGCAGGGAAGCACCCAAGCCAGGAAGTGCCACCTCAGGAGCCTGGTGGGCTTCCCTCATCCTCTCTGCAAGACCACAGCAGGGCCCACACAGCTCCCCCACCCTGGGGGTGTCCCTGTTCCAGTAGCTACACCAGTGCCATCCCTGGGATTGCTGCCTGCCACACTGACCCAGCTGGCAGACCTCTGGGATTGTGTGACCCAACTCTCACCCCTCACCTTCATCCTCTGACACATCCAGAATCTCATCTACGGTCTCTGGGAAGCTCATGCGGTGCTTGTCGCCGACTGACTGTGGGAGCAGAATGGAGTCAGAGGAGGTCAGCACTTTGCTGCTCAGCTATCTGCAGCCCCCTCCTTACTCCCGGCTGCAGACCTTTCCCAGGCTGCTCCCAGCCCCAGCCCCCCTCCACAGCACCCTGGTGCCAGTCCCCAGGTGCTCACCGGGATGTCGGTTTCCTCTGTGACAATCTTGAGGACGTCTGTGACAGAAATGTAGCCAAGTCGCTTGGCGATGGCCAGGGGAGTGGTGCCGTTCTATGTACAGAGGAAAGAATGGGTCAGCAGCAGCCACAGGGCAGCCCAGGCGGGTCCCTGAGCTTGAGCAGGGTGAGGAGGTGTGGGCAAGCACTGTACTCACTGTGCTGATCTCGTTGGGAGACGCACCGTGCTTCAGCAGCAGTGTCACCACGTCCGTGTGGCCCTGCTGCGCCGCTTGGTGCAGGGGGGTGTAGCCCAGCTGCAGGGGAGCACACAGAATGCTGCCATCAGTTCTGGAAGCCTGCTGCCCCAGAAATGCCCCCAGGCCTCGCACACTGTGCTTCATGCCTGGAGCATGAGGACAGCTCCCCTTCCCCACCAGCCTGCATGGCAGAAGGGTCCCTGGAGCACAGGAAATCTCTGTACCTTAGTCTTGGCATTGACATCAGCTTGGTGCTGCAGCAAGAACTTCACCAGCTTGATGTTCCCATAATGGCTGGCCACATGCAGCGGGGTATAGCCCATCTGAAAGACAAGATCAGGTCTCAGTCTGTCCTCAGCAGTGCTTACTGCCCTCCTGGCTTGGATATGCTCATCCCACAGCCAAGCCCCCATGCACAAAGGATGAAGCACACGTGTAGGTGCTTCCCGAAAGCCCAAGACCAGGGCAGAGGGCTCAGTTCAAACCACGCTGTACCTGCATGGGGTACAGGGATGAACTGTGGGAGCAGGCAAGAATCACCCCTCCAGGGAGGTGGGGGGAAGAGCAAGAAGAGTCCCCAGGACAAAGGCAAAATGGTAAGGATGCCTGCCAGAAGGGAGTCTCTTGCACAAAGAAAAAGAAAATAAATGCTCCTCCCCAAGCAAGCCTAGATGTAGTTCCCCCATGTGTTCACCACAGCCGTGGTGAATGCACTACTTTACCCTGGTCATTGCATCCACTGTGACTCCATGTTTCACTAGAACATCAGCAACCTGCACGTGACCCTCCTGGGCCACAAGATGGAGAGGAGTCAGGCCACTCTGCAAAGAGAGGAGGTCTCAGCACAGGGGCACTGCCGTCACTGCAGCTCCACCAGCAGGGACTCTGCCAGGTCTCCAGCATTGCAAACCGACTGACACTCTGCTGTTGGCCAGTATACTGTGGCTGCCCAAGCTCAGGGAGGCACAGGGGCCTGGACCACCATCCAGACCACTGTTCTCTGCTGGCTTGCTTGCCTCCAGCCTGGCAGGATGTGCTGGAACAACTTACCTTGTTGCCGAGGTTGCCGTTGGCTTGTTTGGAGAAAAGCAGTGCCACCATGTCTGCATGCCCCTCCTGGGACGCCAGGTGCAGGGGAGTGACTCCCTGCACAGACTCAGCGTTTGCAGAAGCCCCGTACTGCAGCAGGCTGCTGGCCACCTCCATCTGGTTCTGCTTGGCAGCGATGTGCAGGGGCGTGTACCCATTCTGCAGGGAGAGAGGCTCATTGCAGTGCCCAGGCCTGACAAGCACACCAGAAGGGACAGGAGGTGCCACCCTGCCTTGCAGGCCAGGTCTGCTCTTCCTAGTTGCCTCCAGAGCCCAGGGATGCCCCCACACCATCTTCCTGACAGTGACCAGCCCCCTACTCTTCCAGCCAAGTCAGCACAGGGGTTTCAAAGACCACCTGCTTCAGGTTCAACTGGTATGGGCTGTCCTGGAGTTTTCCACACATGAATTTCTGCAGCAGCATGCAGCCTCCGGGAGCTGCAAGAGGCTGGGGCAGACACAGCTCCTGGAATGTGCCTGGCTGAGGTACGGAGCTGAACTCCCAACACACAGCATTAGCATTCAGGCAGAGACTGCAGGGCCTTGAGCTCTGCCTCTGCTGCCACGCTGCAGGAGCAGAGCAGCTGGCACACACCCGCTGCCCAGGCTGACGTGCAGGCTGCCGGTGACGCAGACCAACAGGGTGCTGGCGCTGGCACCGGCTGCTCGCCGTGCCTGCCCAGCATGTCTGCCGGCAGCCTGCACAGGGGAGAGGAGAGTGCCAGATGGGGAGGGCTGGCACCAGCAACCACTTGGCTGTTTGGAGGATGCAGCTTTTGCAAACAACATGGAAAGCAAGGCGCCTGCTGGTCTGCTCTGTGGGGAGATGCTCCCCATGCTCAGGCAGAGACAGGCGACTCTCACAAGCTCGTGGGTTTTCTGACTCACTGCTTCATAGCTGCATGCAAACATTTGCGTGTGGTTTCCCAAACTGCCAGACCGCAGCGCTGCTCTGCAGGACTTGCCATGGAAACACGTTCCCCACGCAGCAGGCGCCATGCTGCTAGCAGGGACCATCCCTGACACAGCCGATCTGCTGGAGCAGGACCACTGCCTGGCACCCTGCCTGCCGCACGTGGTGTGAGGACAGGCAGGCGCGAGGAGAGGCTGGTGGTGATCAGTTCTTGTGCATTCCCTGAGTGCCAGGGCTGAGGGGCAGTTCTGGCCCCAGACTGGCAGGCACTGGACACACAACACCTCTCCACATCCCCAGGGACACCCAGCCCAGACTCACCCAGGCCGAATTGTGTGGGGAGCTCCCCTTGGGAAGCAGCAGTTTAACAATCTCCAGGTTGTTGTGGTGCACAGCCACATGCAGTGGGGTCAGGCCATTCTGCAGAGGGGGAGAGAGTACAGACAGCTGAGACAGAGCCTCTTCTCATCCTAGACCAGTCCTCCCACAGAAGCAGCACTCACCTTCCCTGCTGCATTGGGGTGAGCATCATGTGCCAACAGCAACTCTGCCACATCCACCTTCCCATACTTGGCCGCAACGTGGAGAGGGGTAAATCCTTTCTGAGGAGAAAGGCAGCCCATCACAGGGTGGCAGAGATGAAGAGAGTGCTGGCGCCTGCTGCCACACAGGAGGAGGCTGCCCCTGCTGTGACAGGGACGCTAGCCTGGCACTGGCTGGGCGATGCTTTCCGCAGCAGCAGACTCCGCAGCCTACCTTGGTCATGCAGGTCTGCGAGGCTCCCTTCTCCAGCAGGGCCAGGGCTGTGTCCATGTGCCCCTCTCTGGCAGTGATGTGCAGGGGCGTGTGACCTGCTGTCGTGGCCAGGTTGGGGTTGGCGTTGTTCTCCAGAAGGAGTTTGACCATGCCGGTGTGGCCAATGCGTGCGGCACAGTGCAGAGGAGTCTGGTCATCCTGTGAGGGTGGCAAAAAAGCTGTTTGGGCAGACCTGGACCAGTTCCTTCTTGCCATGCCAAAGGGATCCCAGCCCTGCTCCCATTGCTGCACAGCCCCTGGCAGGCTCCATTCTGGGCATGTGAGAGCAAAGAAACGAGCACCAGCTGCTCCCAGAGCTGATTATCACACAGGTTCTCTGTACCTACCTTGGCCTTGGCATTGGCTTTGGCTTTGTTCTGCAGCAGGTACTTTGCCACATCTGTGTGCCCAGCTCTGGCTGCCATGTGTAGGGGCGTCTCCACTTTCTGCACCAAAGACAGGATAAAGTGGTAAGGCCAAAGGAGGAAAAAGCCTTCTTGTAGTCATTCCTCCTCTCTGAGCAGGATAGAGCAGTGTCTGCAACCTTGTCTGGTCCCTACTGCTTCCTCCAGACAGCACAAAGAGGGCACCAGCGACTGCTCAGGTGAACAGAGGCTGCAGCACCTAGGCAATTCTCACATTCTGCTGAACCCCAATGAGCTGAGCTCCCAAAGCCCCAGCCGGGGTGGAACTCACCACGTTGGACACGTTAGGAGAAGCTCCACGCTGCAGCAGAGTCTTGACGATGGGCAGGTGCCCCATGAAGGCAGCCACGTGCAGAGGCGTCAGGCCAGACTGCGAAGAGAAAGGAGCCAGAAACCAAGATGGGACTCACGGCCTTGCCAACATATCTTACTGTCTCCTCCTCTCCCCAAGGCAGGTCTCAGCAGAGGCAAAATCTGAGCCCCCAGGCTGCTCCAGGAGCCTGGCAGGTGAGTGTGGAGGAAACATAGGGAGCTGCTGTCTCCCCTGCATGCCCCCACCCTTTGAGGAAACGCTGTCAAGCTAAATAGGTTTTGAAATGCAAAGAGCACCAAGAAGAGTTCCTGGGGATTGGCAGAGGCAACAGGAACATCACATCCTGCCATGTTTCCCACTCTGTAGAGGCAGCAGCAAGAGAGCTGAGGATGGGCTCAGCCCACCTACCTCTGTGACAGCATCGATGGAGGCACCTGTCTTCAGCAGCAGCTCCATCACACGGATGTGGTTCTTCTTGCAGGCAATATGGAGGGGCGTGAAGCCATTCTGCAGACAGACAGATGGACAGTTATTTGCAGGAACACTCCCTCTCCCCTGGTCCAGCCCACTCACCCTTCCTCATTCACCAGAGCTCGGGAGTTGGGCTTGGCCCCCTTCTCCACCAGCAGCTTGGCCACGCGGTGGTGTCCACAGTGTGCGGCCACGTGCAGTGGCGTTAGGTGGTCCAGGGTGATGTCATCAATGTCAGCGCTGTACTGCAGGAGCAGGCGGACGCAGTCCAGGTGGTCACCCTGTGCTGCCATGTGGATTGGCGACAAGCCGTTCTGCGACCGTGGAGCAGGGCCTCAGGGCTGGGCCAGGAGGGGTCCAGGCACCCCACCCAGCCCCTGCCTTGCACCCCCAGACACTGCTCTAGGGCAGAAGAGACAGCTTGCTCCCCAGGGTGCTACGGAGAGGAGCCCCAAAATGCCTCGCTGAGACTTACAGAGGAGCAATGTCAAAGGGAGGGAAGGGCCTGAAGAGCTGCTGCCATGGGGCAGACTGCACCCAGGCCATCCCCTTCTCAGAACTGGTCCCTTTGAAGGATGTAGCCCTCAGACAAAGGACTCCAGCTAGGACCAAGTAGGGCAGGAAGCTTCTTACCCCTCGTCAGGCCAAAAAAAGCCCCAAGCTAGCCACGGGTGCCATGCAGCAACTGTGCACAGCTTGTTACCCCACTGTGCTGCCCTGAGACCTGGCACCAGCCACAGCCCCACTGGGCCACCCGGGTACCTTGGTTTTGGCTTGGATGGGAGCCCCATGGTCCAGGAGGATCTCTGCAATTCTCACGTGCCCATTGCGCGCTGCACAGTGGAGAGGGGTCAGCTCATCCTGGGGACACAGAAGGGTCAAGGGCTCAGTGTGGCATGGAAGAGCAGGGCTCCCTTGGGCCAACAGAGACTTTGGACTTCTTTGCAAAATAAGGCAAAGCTGAGCCTGGCCTCAGCTCTCAAGGCACACCTCTGTAGTCATGCAGCCTCCTTTTACCTCTACATGTGCCAGCAAAAAACCTGGCCCATCCCCTTAGTGCACCAGAGACCCTCCCTCACATTCCCAGCAAGCTGTTGGCAGGGCAAGCACTGGGCACAACGACCTCGGGGCGGGAGGTGGGCTGTGCACAGATGGGCTGTGCTCAGAAATGCTCTCACCTTGGTCCTTGTCTCTATCTGGGCCCCGCGGTCCAGCAGCAGCCGCACCATGATGATGTTGCCCCGACGGGAGGCTATGTGCAGGGGAGTGATCCCATTCTGTCAGGAGGAACCACAGCCTGTCAGGAGTAGCCCCTTCTCTTTCAAGGAGGCAAGTGACA
Organism: Acanthiza pusilla; assembly: GCA_036630365.1. Taxonomy (NCBI): domain Eukaryota; kingdom Metazoa; phylum Chordata; class Aves; order Passeriformes; family Acanthizidae; genus Acanthiza; species Acanthiza pusilla. Next base: position 2,882,768 of record JAXCHO010000131.1, read on the forward strand.
AAGGACAGAGGGCAGGGGGAGCGACATCTCTGCCTAGGGACAGCTCAGGGCAAACCAACAGCTTGTTTAACCGGGCGGAGAGAGAAGGCTGTGCAGCTGAAAGCTGCAGACAGAAGCTACACAGAGCTTGTAGGAAAGCACCAGCTCATGGATTGGGCTGCACCCGTGGGTCTGGAAGAGGCATCCCAACTGCAGGCTCTGTGAGCTCTGCCCTGCTCTTCCCTCAGCCTGGACACAAGGTCCTCAAGAGCTGTCAGAGATGCATGGCTGCCCTAACAGAAGGGAGACATAGCAAAAAAGGCCCACGCTGGTTATTAATTGCAACTCCCCATGCCTCTGTGCTGCTTTCTGCATGATCCCACCTCCCCAGCATACTCTGGCATCTGCTGCTGGACAGGAGGCATGAACAGGAGGCACAGCATCCTCCTCTGGTGCTGGAGCAGCACAAGCCCCAGCAGCTCCCACTCTGCACTCACCTGCGGTGTGAAGTTGACACTGGCTCCACGGTTCAGCAGCAGCTGGGCCACACTCAGATTCTCGTAGTGGGCTGCAATGTGCAAGGGGGTGAATCCAGTCTAGGGGAAAGAAGGAGAGATCAGCCCAGCCAGACACGTGCTCCCGGATGAAATTATGCATGAACACAGCATATCAAGGTGCTGTTCTCCCTGGGGATGCAGGGAAGCTCCCAGAGACAGCACAGGAAAACCACCCACCTTGGAGAGGACGTCAGCGTTGGGGTCATTCTGCAGCAGCACGGCAGCTGTGCGAGTGTCATCATTGCGGGCTGCAATGTGCAGGGCAGGCAGACGGACCTTGCCCTTTGTCCCATAGTTGATAAGGTGAGCAACCACGTTCTCGTGCCCTTGCTGGAGAGCCACAGCTAGTGGAGTGAAGCCATCCTGCCAAGGAGAGCGGGAGAATCAAGAAGCCATGGCAGGACCCAGCACATCCCTCAGTAGCTCCCACAATCAGGGCCACAGGCTCCTCCCCAAGGACCTCACCTCTGTGGCTACATTCTGGTTGGCTCCATTCTCCAGCAAGAACTTCACAACTTCCAGGTGGTTCTCCTGTGCTGCCATGTAGAGAGGTGTGAAGCCTTTCTGCAAACACAGGGCCATGCACATCAACACAACTCTTCCTCGTGTTTCTTGAGTTCTTTGAAGACCTACACCCCATGAACACCCACACTCCCAGCTCAGTGTACGGGACAGAAGTATCCATTGCAGGCGTGAAAAAGCGGAAAAAAAAAAACAACCTGGCACCAGTAGAGCAGTCACACAGAGCTAGAGACCAAGGCTCCCCATATGCAGAAAAAAACAGGCAATGCTTGGTAAGAGTCAGCCCAGGAGACACTGCCTTCTGCCCACTGCCAGTATTGTCCCTAGCTGCAGGGACAACTCTCCCATCAGGCAAAATCTGAAGAGCTTTCAGCTCTACCAGGCTCAAGGAGGAGAGCGCGAAGGAAGCACACCGTGTGTAACTGCAGGGGTTGCTGGAGATCTCCAAGCTTTGCCAGGGAGGCATGAGCCGTGAGCCCTCCCAGGATGAGTTCGGCATGCTCATGTGTGCTGACACAGATTCCCTCAGCAGAGACCACACTGTCTCCCCATCTGCCCCCAGACTCCCTCCACACCATTTGCACACTTGTCTCCTCTCAGGAGTCTGCAGAACAGTCCTTGCTGCTGAACAGGACTAGAGAGAAACTGCAACGGGCTGCTGAAGTGTCCACACTAAGCACAGCTCCCACCCTGAGGACACCATCACACGCCACGGATGCCTTTCCCATTTCAGACCAGGTCACCCTACCTGGGACTGTGCATTGACGTTGGCCCCATAGTTCACCAGCTCCCGGACCACGTCCTGCTGTCCAGCCAAGGCAGCAATGTGCAGGGCTGTGTTTCCCTTCTGAAAGACACCACAGGATAGTGCTCAGGGGCTGAAGAAGCCCAGGATGCCAGGGAAAGGTGGGCCTGACATGTGCTGACAGGCATGCAACCAGAGCAGCTGGCCAGGAAAACCTTCAGGAGGCCGTGCAGCTCTCACTTCATGTTCCGTCCCTGCTGTGGAGCAGCCAGCCACCCTTCCCATTTGCTGGCCGAGGAAGAGAGTGATTTCATCTCTCCCGTGAAGGTACTGGCAGCAAAAACTGTATGCACTGTCAGGCGCTGTGCATCTCCAGCACCGAGAGATGAGGAGGGGAGGGAGGATGGGGAGCTGAGCTGGCAGGCTTCAGGCAAAACTGCAGTGTGCATCCTGGTAGCCAAGGCATCCCGGCAGATAAAAAGGGATGATGAGCAGGCTGGAAAATGCACACACAGGCTCTTCCAACTAGTGCCTTTGGGTGGTATGGCAGCATGCCAGGCTCTGCTCTGTGTCCAGAACCCTGCGAGAGCACCAGGGAGGTGGCAACTGAGGCCTCCTCCTGTTCTCACAGCCCTTCAGCCGGCGCTGGAGGCTGCTCATTTGTCAGCTCTGCTTGCTTGTGCCGCTGTCTTGCTTGTCAACAAGAAAGAACCACACCTGCTGTGGTGATGCATGAGAGAACAAGATGTTATTTACAGAGCTCTGTTTACCAGGGCTCTCCAGGCTTGTGACAATGGTATCGAGGCCATCTCAGCTCTGGAATATGCAGGGGCTGACCTGGGGCAGCACGGGCTGACCTGAGCCAGCAGCCTGTGCCAGGAGGAGATCTCAGTAAGACTGCACTAGCACACGTTGTGGTTTATGTTACTCCCCTCTGAAGTCCACAATGGCCCCACAGGGGAGAGGCACCTCCCACCCACCTAGAGATGCCCAGCACAGGCTTGGCCGTGCTAAAACCAGAGCCTGACCCCAGGTCCTAGCCCAGCAGCAGTGCCACAGGCACGGTGTCTCTGGGGGCTGACAGTGAACAGATTCGCTGCTCAGCCTCTGCTGCTGCCTCTGGCAGCAATGGCAGGGCGCGGAGCTGTGACCAGTGTGACCAGACTGCCTTGTCCTTACCTTGGTCGTTGTCTCCAAAACTATCTCCTTGTGCAGCAGCTCCACCACCATTTTCACATGGCCCTCCTTGGAGGCCAAGTGCAAGGCGTTCAGTCCATTCTGGAGGAAGCAAAGAGGGGAGAGGGGAATTAGTCACCATCTGGGGATGGAGCTCTCTGGGGAGCAGCCTCCTCAGAGCTCCTGTGCAGACACGACTGCTTGGCCCATGCTGTAGGTGCCATCCAGGCTGGTGATGGCAGGAGCCATTGCCTTGCCCTCGAGCTCTGCGGTGACATCCAGCGCGCCAGCCACGGTGCCACAAACAGCTCCATGCTGCCAGGAAAACTCCACACAACTGAACGCTGAGTTGCTGACTAATGCTGGAGGTTTCTCCATGAACAAAACACGCAGCCCACGTAGGCGATTTCCTACAGATGGGAGGTACCACAGCTCAGCGTTATGTGCTCGAGGCACAGGCACTGCTTCAGTGCTCCCTGCTCATGGCACATCCCTGATGTCAACGCTTGTCTTTGCTCAAGTGACTTTCTGTGGGGTGCCCCTCCTCACAGTCAGGTTTTTCACACCTAAAGCCCAGAGCTGAGCTTTGTGCACAGCCCAGAGCAAGGACGCACCACAACTGCTGTGCAAGTGCTCATACAAGCGTTAAACGTTAACATTTGCACAGACAGATGTGCAGTGAGAAGCCCTGCTTGGGACAATGATTTTATCAACCAGCAGCCAGATTTAACTCACAGCAGTCTGTGAGTTTCCAGTTCAGAAGTTGGCTTCTCCCTGGCTTCCAGACTGCTCACCAACACCCCATCCTGCAGCCCACGGTGAGCTTTCCTCCCCCAGAGCTTAGCTGCAGCACAGAGTGCAGAGAAGGTGTTGGGTGTGTCACTGTTAAGCTCTACCAGCTCCAGGAAGCTCCCAAAGAGCTAAAGTAACCTCTCAGGAACATCTCTGTGTGTGCCCCAGTTTAGCTTGCCTTCTTCCCACACATGGAACCTGAACACTGGGAGCAGAGGACTGGCCAGTGCCCCTTGAGCACCCCTGCGCTGTCAGGAGAGGTGTCTGGCCAGGCAGCATCCTCAAGGCTACCAAGACAGCATCTGCTCCGTTACTTCTGACACCTGCTTCCACTTCCCAGATGTGAACAAAAGGGATATTTGCTGGAAAAGAGGTTAAATACCTACAGGCATTTTCAGATGCCGCTTTTTCCCCTTGTTCCTCACTTCTGCCAGGTGCATGTGCTAGGTTTACTCACCCCTGCGCAGTGTGGCTGCATGGCAGAGGGACACCAGCTCCTGCCCAAGAACTCCACCTCCCAGCCGTGTGTTTTGACTCCTGACTGGAAGGTCACCACACAGAAATGCTTCATCCCCACCTAAATATCGGTAGGGGAGCAGAATATGCCCAGGGATGCTCAGTTCCAGCCCTCAACAATCCAGTTGAACTCAGAACTGCTTCAAGAGTGTTGTAAGACTTGGAAAAGGGTTTTCCACTCTTTCTCACCCTCAGCACCAGTTGTCCAGGATCATAGCTGAGCACTCACAGAGTCTTTTGCTCAACTTTGATTACAGCACAAAGAGCAAAAATCTAAAAACCCACAGCCTTCCTCAGCACACCAACTCCAGTGTTCTGTCATGCCTCCAAAGGTCTGCTTCCAAGGGGAAATGCAGTGGGAGTGCTGTAACACCCCCAGAACAGTGCCACTGAAAGGAAATGCTCCCCAGCCAGATCTGGCTACACTGAGTCCATCTTCTCTGGCCCAGCCCAGGTTCCTTGACAAAGACACACTACACAACCCCATACAGAAAATCACTGACACCTTTACCTCCATGAGTTCACAAGCTGGATAAACGGTAAGTGGCCACAGACATGCAAGCTTTTTCTCAGTTACACTCACATAACCAACAACTGGAGATGCTCAGCTGCTCCCCTCAGCCCCCATGCCCTTTTATTTATTTATAAATAACCTTTTGAATGCTGTAATCCTGTGACAAATCATTAACCTGTGACAAACAGCTGTGCAATAAGCACAATGTTTGCAGAAGATCGTTTCCATTGTGGCCCATCAGTATTTCTGCTCCAGGAACAATACAGGCTGTTTTGCACATTTGCTTTGGCTTGACAGCTCATCTGACCCAAAACTGCCACAGGATGTGCATAATTTGAAAGGTGCTGTATTTTCCTCACCAAATGCTGCAAATAATTCCCAGAAATCGCAGTCGCTGGCTATCAGTGTGACAAATGCAGCCCTACAGAAAAACACGGAGACTTCGCATTTAGCCTGTCCCAAAGCAGGGCTGTGCTCTGGACTGCCCACCAGGACCGGCCACCTCAACAAAGACCATCTCCTGGGCACCCATGTGCCAGCATGACGCTGTTCCCTGCTGCTGAGAGTCCTGGCAGCAAGGTGCACCCATCCTCAGTCCTCCAGCTCCTCGTGGATGAGATGAGACCATGTCGGAACTTGAAACACAACAGGTGGGTGATGAAGACACTGATGAAGCAATGATGGAGGTGAAGTCGGCGGGATGAAGATCAGATGGCATGTCAAGGTCTCTGCACTTGAGTAAGAATACAGGGCCTGTGGGATAGGTCTGACCACATATATCCCTCTTTATTCTATACAGGACATGTGAGGTTGGACCTTTCCCACAGGTCTGATATTCCTCAGAAGGAAACCCCAAAGTGCCATCTAACCTCAGGGAAATGGCAGGAACCAGTGCAAGGACATCACTGAGAAAAGAGTCTCACACCACTGTAGCTATTGTTTTGCCATCAAAGTGTTAAGTCCTCTCACCAGCACCAGAAATCTGACTGGAAACAGGACTTGAAGCTGGTCAGTGCAGACAGGACCGAGCATCTCTTTTGGTGAGGAAGAGGTTCAAAGCCATCATCTCTAGCTCGTGGATGGGTCACGCTGCTGTAATTCTTTACAGAGCCCTCTCCAGAGCCCCACATGCCTCTGGACTAGAGCGTTACAGGACCAGCGGACGTAGAAATCCTCCCTGTCATTTCAGGCTCGCTATCAGGAATGAGTGAACATCCAGGGTGCTCTCTGCCTGCCCCGTGGGAACCTGTCTGCAGCAGCTGCACCGGCTGCCGCAGCGCTCAGATCAGGAGCTCTGAACTTCCCTGGGTTTGGGGACTTGGTACTGGAGCAGATGAATGTTCCTTTGTGCTACCTGCTGAGTCAGCCTCCCCAGCAACACCACTGCTGCAGAAAGCAGCGACAGCACAGCCTGGCTGCTCCCCCTGCTCAGCCCGAGCCCCCTGGGTCTGTCCCTACAGCACCTGCCCCAATTCAGGCTCAGCCACTTGCATTTGGCAGCTACACAGATACAAAATGTTCTGATGATGATGTGCAAACAATTCCTTAGTGCCTGCAGCTCTTTGTTCCTGTACAAACCTGCTTCTGTTCAGGATGAGGAGGGCTCTTCTTGCCCAACACCTCCCAAATCACAACAACTGGCATTTTGCAAACATTCACCGCTTGTGATAAACTGCAACTTCTAGGAATCCAAAAGTCTCAGCACTGCAGGCAATGGAAATAACCCCCAAGAGCCACTCCTGTGATGTTCCAGCCACTGTGCTACTCTTCACAGCTATCTGCTCTGCCTTCGAGGAGCAGCTGAGGCCCTTCCAATGGTCCCAGTTGCTCGTCGAACTAAAGGAGCCCTCCCTGTTTGCCTGTTAATGTCCTTTGCAATGCTCCAGCCAGTACACCCAGGCTCCCCAGATCTTTATAGCTATTGCTGCCCTCCTGGCCCCCAAAGACAAGTGCTCCAGGTCTGCCCTCTGGTCAGCCACATTTTCACGTGAACTAGAGATAGAACCAGACGCCCCGTGTGTTTCACCTACCTGGTTACAGGTGTTAATATCTACCCCATTCCTGAGGTGATCCAAGGCTTTGTCCAGATTCCCAGATCTTGCAGCTCTCAAGAAACTGGTTGCAGCATCGGCCTTGGGGGAAAAAAAAAAAAAGGCATGAAACTCTGAGCCCCCTTGTCCTCCCCCACCACCAGCACCGAGTCAGCTCTTTGCTCAGCTGCAGAGAACATAACTAGAGACCAGGCAGAAAAGGCAGAGGCCAGGCAGGTCACACTGGGAACTGCTGGGACAGACTGAGGTGCCCCAAATCAGACAGGAAGAAGAAGGGCTGGGACCTGGACTTAAAGTGAAGAGCATCCAGATAATGGGGCAGAGGGTCTGCAGCTTGTCCCATCACAGTACAGGGACACTAGGGAGGGAGGTCCTGCCACCGTGACAACCTCCCTTGGCCCCGGAAACCCCTCTGTGTCTGGGCTGAAGGTCTACACCGATGGAGCTGTAGTGAGCCCACCCCTACCCTCCTCCAGAAGCCACTGGGTAGCCACAGGAATGAGCTCAGCCCCAGGGACAATGGCCCCAGCTGAGCACCTCCGAGCTGTGAAAGTCACAACTCTCTTTTTTGGCAGTGTCTCCCTGAACTGCTACACCACAGCCCAGGCAAGGCAGAGCAGTACTTTGAGCAACACTACTAAGCAGTGTGAGGCAGCAAATGAAGACAATGGCATGGCTCACTGGAAGCTGGAGAACAGGGTGGAAATGCAGCGATGGGGGTCTGTGAGTCTGGGAATTGGGACTGGTAACTATGAGCTGTACCTGCCTGCTCGGAGCAGCCCAAAGGGCTCTCAGCAGCCAAGAGCCACAAGACATCCACGGCAGGGTGCGGGAGACACTCCTCTGTACTCAGCTCCAAGAGAAAATCAGAGCCCCTCTTACACCACCCACATCAGGACTGATCAAAGAACCTCCTGTGCCAGGAGAGCCTCTGTTCTGTCACCCCAGGCCATCCTGTATTGCCCACAGCCTGGCTGCAGAGGAGCGTCCAGGACTGGGAAGCTCCTGGATGGCAGCTGGAAGCAACACAGCCAGAGACAAAGGCATTGGAGGCAAACTAGGGAGGATGAGGCACCACACCGATTCAGGGCGCCTCTCTTCCCTTCTCTTTGTAGTCTCAGACATTTGAATTGGGACTTTGCAACAGCACAGCTCAGGTGCCTCTGATCTCCTCCATCTGCCTCTGCCAGCTCATCCTACTACCACTGACCCTCCTGCCACAGAGAAACGCTGCCATGTCCTGGACCCATGGGGACCCTGTAGAGCTAAGGTCCACAGACAGAGTGTCCTGGCCCTGCTGGGCCAGGCACAGAGCTCAGGCCAGGCTAGCAGCACAGTGGCAGGGTGCCATGGCCCCTCTAGGGCAGCCCCCAGGCCACAAGGACAGGTGGTGAGGGCAGCCCCAGCGTGCCCCATCGCGGTGCGCAGCCTCCGCGTGCAGGGGGGACACGTGCTGATGGCCTGAGCTCCTGTGCCAGCTGGCTCTGCTTGCCTCCACCTCACAGGAGAGCCCCATCTACCAGGGAAGGGCCCCCAGGTTCCCAGCAGAGCTGTGGCTTTGGGAGGGCTCTGAACACAGAGGAGACAGAGCACGGTGCCTCAGTGCTCTGCTCGCAGAAGGATCAGCTGCAAGAGGCAGACGGCAGCACCAGCGCTGTGCTCGGAAGTGCACATTCACGCTCTGAGCCCTGCGTGCTGTCTGGGGTCCAGTGAGGAAACGCTGACAGCTTCAAGCAACAGGCTGAATGCAAAGAGCTTTTCCAACTCCCAGACACTGCTAGAAGCCTCTGCTTCTCAGGTCAGGATTGACGACAAGGCAGCAAACCCTTGGAAAATCACAGCACAGCTCAGCCAGGCTCTGGTCACCCATGGCACACACATGGAGTTCTGAAGATTAAAATGGTAAAACTCTACATGGTCCTGCAGCAAAGGGGCTCCCAAAGCCCCAGCACACCCAGCAGCAGAGACTACAGGCAGAAAGCAAGCAGAAAAGCAAAGCAGAGGTCTCTGTGGGCATGAAGGAGAAGCATGTTGTGTACTCACAGCCGCGTCTGGACCGGACCTGCCCTTTCGTGCTGCCATAGTCCGGCACTTCGGCTGAAACCTGAGCCTGGTGTCCCCTCTCTCCCTCCTTGGTTATCTACTCCCCAGCTTTGAGAGAGCCAGTAAGTTACATTGCATTCTATCTAAAAATACAGGCTCCGTCCTCTCTCCAATGCAGACCCTGCAGGGATCGCCAACTGCTAATGGAATTTGTTCATTTTCTCTCCATTATTGTGTCAGACAGGATATTTAATACCAAGCCACCTCCGGAAAGCAAATGACTGCTGCCAAGCGCAGGGAGGGTGTCAGAGCTGCAGGTACCACCTCGGGAACAGCAGAGGAAAAGCAGCCCCACAGATATGCCCAGGAGCCTGGCAACTCACACGTAACTCCCCCCACAGAGGAGAGGGGTTAGGGCTCCCTCCTGACCCTCTGGATGCTGGGGCCTGGGCCTTGGAAACCATGCCAAGGCTGGAGTGTGTCAGAAGTGCCACCCTTTCGTGCCCCATGCTCAGCATGGACCTTCCAGGGATGCACGGAGAGATGCAGGGCATCAGACACCAGCAGCCAGGCCACACATCCCACCAGAGAAGATGGAATAGCTTGGCTCAAAGGGTAAAAGCAGATCCACAGTCATCTTGTCCTGATGCCAGGCTGCACAATGGGACTGCCTGCCTATTGCTCGGGGCAATTCGCTCCCCAGGAAACAGAAGCACAGACCGGGTCACTGCCATCTCCCGAATTTCAGCGGAAGGAGGGACCGCTGACAGCAAGAAATGCAGAGACCCCGTGAGCACAAGGAGGTGTGCCCACTGAGAAGATACACACACATCCCAGTCAGCAGCACCCCGACTCAGGCAGACACAGACACACGCACTGCACAGCTCTCTCCACCCACCAACGAGCACAGAACGCAGCACAGCCGAGCCTCATGCGCACACAGTCACTCACTGTGTGCCCCAGAAGAGACAGCAACTGCTTCCAGATGCACAAACTGCCTCTGCTGATTTTCCTTTATTTGGAGTTTGCTGAGTTACTTTCCATTCTCCTTTGCCTTCCTAGCAATTTTCCAGGAAGGAGATATTCCAGGGGAGAAAATAAACTGCCTCACTTGCTGTTGTGTACCTCCTGCACACTTACGTGGATGTTAAATCCTACACACAGGCACCACGCTCTACAGACTTGCGGACATCCAAGCTGAGAAGGGTCAGGAGGCTGCTGCCAACAATTCCCCAAGAGAGAAGCCTCAGATCTGGACTTTGTTAAGTGCTCCACGCCCTTCTAAAGTCAAAAACATAGCACAGCACATCAGACTGTTCTTCTACTCCCCTTTCTTTTCCTTCAGGAAAAAGCTCCCTTTATCGGCTGACAATCTAAATTTTTCTCTTTCCCTCTGTCCTGGTTTCAGAGTCAATTTTTTCTCATGACACCCTTTCCTAGCCCTGAGGAGAGGCTTCTACTGTTCCTTTTCCCAAGTGTCCTCCTTCTCTCACAGCATTAATGTCACCTAGCCCCTTCAACCCAACGGGAGAAGCCTGGAACCACCTGGAACCACCATTGCTTGTAGCCACGGCCAAGGCAACAAGCAAAGGGGGGGAAGTCAAACCAGAGGCTCAGGCTGGATTTCAAGGGCTGCACTCAGAGGTTCATAAGCCTGGTGTGTCTCTGGCTGTGGTCGGTGGTGTCCTGCTCTAATCTCTTCTGGCAGTGCCTGCTCTCACTCCCACCAGCTCCTGCTGCTCATCACTGATAACAAAAAGGAGAGTCTCCTGTGAAAGGTGGCCACACTTGGCAGGAGCCCACTCTGTATGAGCTGCTCAAGGCTGTAAGTAGACGATTCCCAAGTGTAAATGAGCTCAGGAGCTTGCGCTGATCTCACCGTGTTTTCTAGGACACAAAGACAGGCAAGAAGCAAGTCACCACACCATTCCAGCCTGGCACACGTGCATCCTGCTGCATTTCCCTCTTCACCCTGCCTGCCCACTTGGCTTTTCAGCCAAGCCGACAGAGAGCTGGGAGCAGCTCCCGAGCAGTGGACAGAGGAAGTCCAGCAAGAAAACACCTGGAGGCTGGGCAGCACAGCCACCCCAACGACCAGTGGACCCCAGGACCGGCAGCGAGATGCAAGCCCAAATCCTGGCACCAAGCCATGTACTGCCATGGACATCCTGACCAGATGCTGTGGAAAGGTCCAACTCACATCTCAGAGGTCATCCAGTTACTTCCAGCTGCTAGTGCCAGTGTCCTAGAACCTAAAGTCAGTGCTGCCAGTGGGGACATGTGATAAACCCTTGCCAAGGGCAACAGCCCGTGGCATTTGCTTGGACATTTCCTTGCTCATGTGGGCTTGTGTCCAGCAGTGGGAAGGATCCTCACCTTTGAGGCATTATTTCCAGCAGAGACGCCAAAACCTCACATCAGTGAAGTGGTTTAACTTTAAGCAACTGCCCAACCTAGGAATTTCTCTGGAGCCAGTGCTCATTTGGACCTCTCTGCCTTGCAGATATCAAGTGCATGTGTCTGCAGGTGATAACCTCAGTCCTTTCTCATCAGAAGAATTTGTCAGTCCTCAAAACACATTGAAAGAGCTGCTAAGATTAAGAGCAGTTAAAGGTAACACGTAGGGTCCCCACAGGACAATCAGGGAGGATCAGGAGATTCAACTCAAAATGCTCAGAAAACAGAAACCACACTGTCTGTCTCAGAGGAACTTCCTCTCCTATCTGTATTAACAAAAACTGGACGCTCTCAGTGGGGTCTGCAGTGGCAACAAAGGCAGAAGGCAGGTTTCTGCCTTCTGAGTGGGAGGCAGCATTCAGCAGAGTACAGCATCTCCAGAAAGGCCACAGTAGCACAGCCTCAGGCAGTCAGCCAGCAGAACACTGAGAACAGGCAAATGCCACAAACCCAGAAGAAAGAGAAAAGCAAAAGCATTGGGAAAATTCATCTGATGAAAGGATAAATCCAGATGCTTAAATTCTATTCTTTCATCATCGTCATCCCTATCCACATGATTCAAGACAGATAAATCCATATGCCCAAGTTCTATTCTCCCATCATCCTCACCTCTGCCCACGTGATTTAGCACAGGTCCGCAGATATTAATAGGACTGACAGGAGTCAAGGCAGCAGGAGTCACCTCTGGAAGGCAGAGTTTGTCTCATCTCATGCACCAGCCTGAGTAAACCCTTTGCTGATGCTCCTTTCTGCTCAGTGGAGATCTCACAACACCCCCAAAGCACAAAACACAGAGGCTGATGGCTGACAGGCCCAGCAGAGATCCCAGGGCAGGATGCAAGAAGGAGCTCAGCCATCTCGCAGAAGGTGAATCAGAGCATGCAGGAAGTGAAAGACCTCTTCACATTCCCATGCAAGGGAAGAGCTGGAGAAGAACTTGGCACGACTGGCAAAGGAGAAATCCCAAAGCAGAAGGAGGAGGGAAGGAAGGCCCCTGGCGGGCTTGTGGGAAGGGAAGCAACCTGTCAGTCAGCATTTTTAGAGAGCTGAAGAGAGGGCAAGCTTTCCCGTGTCAGCATCAGAGTGGCCTCTCCACCATGCACAATCCTCTACCATTACATAATCATGAGTAATGAGCTTTTGGAAAGCCCGTTTTTTGCGCCCTTAACAGGAGAGGTAGTTCTGGACTGTCACTGGTGGTACAGGTCAGGGTCAAGGTTAACTCGGTCCCTGCTGAGCATTTTTGGACACAGACAACATCTGCGTTGCCATTTGGCTCCTTCGTTCCCCGCTCATGGGTGCCCTTTGCTGGCTGCTCCAGCTGGAACAGGCTCAGAACTGTGAGGAAGGAGATATCAGAAACAGCTTAATCTGCACAGAGCACGGCAGCAAGGAGCTGCCCCGACACAGCAGACTGATCTTTCTGATAAGGATCCCCTGGTGAGCACAGCCCACAGCTCTGTGCAAGCCTGCAGTGCCTGCCTGCTGCTAATGGATTTTCTAACGTGCTCAAGATCGCGTTCTGTCATTTGCAAACGATCACTTTTGCTTTGAGGTACAGTTATGGGTCCAGTAGCAGGGGAGGATGGAGAGTGAAACGGGCTGGTCCAGAGACCTGAACAGGAAAAGGAGAGCAGAACATCTTTCCTTTCACACAGAGCCAAAGCGAGGCAAGAATTAACACAGCTCCTGCTCCTGCCAGCTGAGGCCATGCACACCCAGGGGAAAGCTGTCACTCTCCTTTGATGTTAGCAGGAGCCTCTGCTCTCTGCACATCCTGAAAAAGAAAAGCTATTTTTACCTCATCAAAAAATATATAGACTGTGACTGAAGACAATACATGAGAGCTTTTTGCTCAGGCACTACACCTCTTCTAAAAACATAACATTTACAGCTGCTGAGAGATGCAGCAGCGCAGCAATTGCTTTCTCTCTCCTGCTTTCCCAACGCACTACCTTTTTTGCACGATGGCATGGTTCAGGCAGGTCTGTGCAATAAACACTGGGGAGCTGAGAGGGCTCTAGCAGGCTGCTGGTACAAGGGGGGAATCAGAGACATGCTCTGAGCCTGCCTGATGTCAGCCTGGGACTAAGACACAGCTTCTGGACCAGGCTCAGCCTGCCCTGGACTCTGTCAGCACCCTCATGCTCAGGTGAGGTGCTGGAGTCCAGATCATAGCATCCTACCTCATGCGCTGGTGCCCTGTGGAGAAGCTTCCTTCTCCTTCCTAGGGGTGCTGATAAACTGCTCCAGATTTCTGCAGTCTGTTCTGACTCATTCCCTACCTCTGCTTCAGCGGGACTAGTCCACACCTGCTTTGCTTGCCTGCAGAACAAAAGCGCTCAGAGGGATGCTTTCTGCTGGGATCTGCATGCTGGGAGGTGTCACAGCACAGTCCTCGTGCTGTGGCCACCACAGATTCACTGCCTTCAGCCTTCAGCCAGGCTTGCCTGGCCAGTGCTCGGCGTGCAGCCTCTGGAAGCCATGCAGGGAAGAAAGCATTGGCAGAAAAGCACCTGAAGCACAGGCCTGGGGATGTATCTCTGCCAGCAGATCCCCGGTGAGGACACGCGAGCAAAGCGTTGCAGCACAGCCACCTGCCCCACGGCAGAGCCAGCACAGCCCTGTGCTGAGAGAAACATCATCCCTGCATCTGTACAGCACTGTGCTGAGAGAAACATCATCCCTGCATCTGTACAGCACTGTGCTGAGAGAAACATCATCCCCTGCATCTGTCCCAGGGCTCCAGAGGGGCAAAATAAGAAAGGTATAACATCGAAATCAACATTTACCATCACAATAGTGCAAAAAAACAACACCTGGGGGCACCTCCCTTCTCCCAGCAAAGCAGTGGTGAGAAGGACAAGGCAAATACAGCACCAGGGGACCTGGTTTCAATGCCAGGCACTGTCACTGGCTCCAAGGTTGACTTCAGACAAGTTACCAATGGCCTAAGAAGGGCAGCAAACTCCTCCTGCCACTCTGAGGTTCATTTAGCTGCAACTGTTTGGGGAGAAGAGCCATTTTCTTTGGACTGAAGTTCATATTACCAGCCAGTTACCTAAATATACCTAAACTCCCTTGCGGAAAGCAGCTGACCTGACTCCCCTCCCCTTCTGCTGCCCAGTGAAGCCCTGACCATGCCCAGGTACTCACCCTCAGGTAATGCAGGCATGTCATCACTGCAGGAGAAGGTCAGCTCTCCCTGGACAGCCAGGGGCTGCAGCTCTGATCAACCCACCTACACCGAATGCTGCAGTCAAACCAAGCACGAGCAGGCTGGGGGAGCTTTATCGGCAGCAGGACCCTATCACCACTCAGACACCTGACCGCAAGCCAGCACAACAAGGAGGCTCCTGTCTGGAGTCTGGAGATTACGGGGTGTCCCACGTCAGGGGCGTGAGCAGAGCTGCCAGGCTGGGCACAGTGTTTAGTGAATGTCATGCCTGAGCCACAGTTCATAAACACATCTGTGAGCTGTCAACAGGGAGGAGCCCATGTGCATGAACCCTGCCCTTCGAACAGTACAAGGGAAGATGAAACTTGAGCAATATAAAGCAAAATGACACAGCTCTGTGGCCAGAACCACACTGTCTCTTGGTCTGTGCCACACAAAGCAGGCTGGGCTGGAGACAGCGAGCAGAAGACCTCAGGTTGTTCGCAGGTCCCTGCAGACCTTGGCTGGGCACAGTCCCAAATGGAGGACACCGAGATGGAACTGAAGTGGCAAATGAGGTCTAGTGACAGCAGCTCCAGGCTCTTTGTAGGGCCTAGAGCCCCCTGCAATACAATGAACGCGCCCCTTCCCCCCTTCTACCTGCACAGCAGACTCCTGCTCCAGCATCCCTTCAGGAGATCCTTGCTTGCAGCAAGAAGGCAAGGGGTCCACAGTGGTTGGTGCATGCCCTCTCTGAAAGACACGCAAGGGAGTCACACCAATTGTCCAAAGGCACAGACCTCCTGGAGACCGCTCCCGTCCCCCCCTTTCCTGGCGCTGCAGCTCAGGGTGACCCTGCAGAGCAGTGCCTGGCTGGCTGGCAGGACTCATCCTTCCTGCTGGTGCTTTGCTTGCCCCATCTTGGCTCCAGATGCTAACCTGGGGCCAGCCTGGCAAAGCACCTGGGGCGCTGCAGGGGAGCCACACCGCTTGGTTTCCATTTCCAGCCGCCGTTCACCTGGCCCTTTTTGACAGTTACAGGGTCAAGAAGGCCAAGGTGCTTCCTGCTAGGCACTGGGGCCAAACCAGTGAAGGCACAGCCAGGAGGTGATCACACCTGGAAAGGTCTGGGCAGTATACAGAGAAATACAGCTTCTGCCATTTGCAGCTTCAGAGAGAAAGAAACAAACTCTGCCAGCCGTATCTCTCTAGGGAATTCCTATAAAACAGCCCAGCCCACCACCAGAAAAGCTGAGAGACCGGAAAAGTAGATCAATAGAACACATTAGAATGGCAAAATGCTTTGCATTACATAGAAATTGAGATTTTTCTGCTGAGCAAAGACCAAGTTCAGCATCAGAGCAAAGCAGAGTCCTTACCTCAGTCTAGGGAAAACACCTTCCCTTTGTCCAGTGTCATTCAGCACTTCCTTGGAAGTCTGGATTCCCTCTGATATTTGAGATAGAATAGACTCCACCTTCAGTTCAGGTAGAGCTCAAATGTAAGTTACCCAAAGGATAGCACCGCAGCTGCTGGCGGTGCTATATTTAGAACTATATTTGTTCTAAAATGTGCTGCTGCTCTGGACCTACAGAGTCAGTGTCCATCAGTGCCTCAGATCCTGGTTTCACTCCCTCCAGCCCCAAAGCTGCCTGTCACGAATGCAGACACAAGTCCACGCTCCAACACAGGCCAGAGCTCACAAACCAATCCAACGTCGCTCCCTCAGCATAATGCAAACGTTCTCCAGATCTTGCATCCACCAGGATGGTGCACACACTTGGCAAAGCCCTAACCTGTGCCCTGCAATCCACCTGGGCTTCCCTCCTAGCACACCTCAGGGAAAAGCAGTGTAATTTCAGTGCCCATGAAATCGCCCCACTCGCTCTGACCACTTTGAGACTCGGTTTAGCTTCGCTTGATGCAACCTCTGGCTCCGGGGACTTTCACAAACCCAGAACAGGCAAACTGAAGCATGGGGCAATCCCTGGGGCAGAAAACCCTTTGGCTGAGCAGTCTCAGGCTGGCTCAGTCCTGCAGGTTTCTGGCTATTCAATGATGCCTCGCCCCCTCCACGAGTATGGAGAGGGGAGAGGTGAGCCCTGCACAATGCTGGAAGCGACACAGGGCTCAGCTGTGCTCTGGCCCAGGACTCCCTCATGCCCAGCCCATGCCCTCAGCCACAGCAGGGCGCAGGGAAGGAAGGTCTGTGACTGTGTGCAAGGTGGGAACAGCTGTGGTGGCTGTGGGGTCTGGAATGGCACCCACACAGTGCTGTGGCAGACGTGTAAGATGAATTGCCCCAGGTCCACCACTGAGGCAGACCTTTCTATCACTGTGAGGAATGAGAAAAGCACCTAAATACAACGTGTTTGCAGGTCAGAGCTCTGCTGACAGAAATATTACTGTTAGGTATCATCCTGGCAAGTTTGGCCAAGCCACAAAGTCTCTGCTTCCCCACTAAGACCTAGAATTGAGCCTGCAAACAACCCCCAGCAATTTCCCCACAACTCAGAGGTGCGTGAAGGCACCAGGAGCTCAGGTCACTGAGGTATCCCCAGCTGCTGGTGACATCCACACAGGCTGGCAGGGCACGGGCTGCAGCAGGCCATGGACCTTGAAGCAACTGTATGGAGTTCACAAGGTTAACATTACTACCAGTCACATATCTATAGCATATATCTAGAAGTAAAGGCGATTTCGGGAGCATGGGGAAGGGGATCCTGTGAGGTGGGAGGTACCTGTCTGCTTTCTCCCCTCCCTGAAGATGGGGGAGATCAGAGCACTTCGTCTTGAGCATGTAACATACAAAAAACCATTTCCTTCCCAGGCGGTCTGTGAAGCTGGTGGAGGCTCCATCTCTAAGAAATCTGGTCTCTTTGCTCCATTAAGTGCTGTCCCTTGTTAATTGTAATTTCATTAACACTTCCCATTGGTGCCTCTAATAGGTCTCATTCCCTCATTGCCACCTCACCTGAGGCACCCCAAAAGCTGCCCCTATCTAACTGCAGACAGGTGAGTTGCATGCATCAGTGCTGAAAACTCATACCTCAGAGCAGCTTGCTTTGCTGGCAGTTTGTCACTGTTATCTTGCCTGTTACATCTAACAGGAACGTCTTGGCAGTTCTGCAGAAACCAACACTATGGGCACAACCCTGACTGAGGAATCAGAGCCCGGGAGAGGCTGAAAAATTACAAATACAACTCAAATGAATAGCTTTTAATTCCAAAAAGCTCTTTCCATTTTCATGAAAACACCTCGAAAGACTAAGGTTTCAGGCAGTTCTTTAACACTTACCTGTTTCCAGATGCTGAACTGAGATTGGGTTGCTCATTCCCCAAAATTTTATTGTGTCCTCTCCTTAGTGACATCTGAGCATATGATCGTCACCTTAAAGGCCTCAAAGACAGCTGAAGGTGGACTCAGTGTCATGTTGTACCCACAAAAGCTAACACAGAGTTAGAGTGGGGCTCTGCAAAGACATTATTTATACTGGAAAAGCTAGGAATATTGTCTTAAAAAGCGAAAATTCATGTTGAGAATAAGAGACCAAGAGTTACAGTGAATAATACCAAATAACCACTGGGCACCCCAGTGTGCTTTAGGGATGTTTTGCAAGTCAGGGTTCCAGTATTCTCTTCAGTGCTGTTCCCTGGGTGCTATAATATTTATCATACCCACACGAAAAATAATTTCTCCCTCTGCTATCCTGAGACAGCTCCTGGGATGAGGCTTAGCATCCCTGGTGCCTCAGAATTCCAGATTCACAACCGAGAGGAAAACATTGAACTCCAGCAGCAACTGCAGACAGAGTCAGGGTGAAGAGGAGCTCTGTCAGAAATTTAGAAGGCAGAGGTCTCTAAAGAGAACTACTCCTTCAGCTACAAAGAGCTTTGTTTTTTCAAGATACGAAGTTCTGCCTCTGACCTGTGCAGAAACGCTTCAGCTGCGTGATGATGTAGCTGTGAAGGAACGCAAGGCTCCTTCCTCAGTTTTGGGATCTGCCATGTAACCAGAGCACCAGGCACTTTCTGGCTGCTGCCAGCCTGTCCTCAGCTCTTCTTCCTTTCATTTAAGGGAATGAGGAGTGTAGTGAGTGCAGCAGAGAACCTGAAACACGTCACTGTGGAGAAGAGTAAATAACATAACAGTGGGCTTTAATATTTTGAGGAAGCTGTGCATTTCCCTTTGCCCAGGGAAGGAAGTGCAGCCCTTCCTGAACTCAGCCACTTGAGAAATGCTGCCAGGATGAGTCCAGGACTGCAGTCACTGGAGGGAGATGTTCCTCGCTGAGTACTTGCAGTGCCCTCCGGATGCAAGGACACGGATCCGCACGGGTTCACCTTACTCCAGCGTGTCTCCTTTCTCCTCACAGAGGAAAACAGTCCTGTGCTCCTGTCACCTGCCGAGGCTCCCAGGACCAGCCAGGCTCCCAGGTTCCAGCCAGCAAGCTGTTATCTCAGGAAACGTCAATGTAGTTTTAAAGCTGAGTCAACACAGAAGCTGAATAATTTAAATGTTTAGCAATTCTGCCCAGCCATGGATAACAGCAGGTACACAGAAAAACAGTGGCGCTGTCGGGCCACTTCTTCCTGTTGGGAGAGAGGAGAAGTGATGCAGGCATAAATAAGTGGATAAGGATGCTCTGCAGAGCTGAGATAGGTGCTGCAGCTCGGAGCAGGCAGCCCTCAGAGCATCACACAGCTGAGGCTTCACTTTCCTGCGGTGCTTGTGGCTTCTGGCATGGTGATTTGGGAATTCACAGGAAGTCCAGAGGTGCTGCTGGTGCCTCACCTCTCTGACAGCTGATCCTCAGCTTCCAAAGTCCTGGAATCATCAGCCACGGGCAACAGAGGAAGCATATGAGGAGTCCACACCGACACCTGCTCTTCACCTTTATGCCCGAGGAGGAGCTGAGCAATGTGATGTGGTGGGAGGGGGACAAAGATTTTCTGTACACAAATATTCCAGCCCTTGCTCTCTAGTGGCCTCTCCATCTGCTTTGCTGCTGTGGGGATGGCAGGGAAGCCAATTTACAAGTACTTCTCTCCAAATCGGTCTGAAAACCAGCACGCAGAAGCACGGAACAAACGAAAAGAAACCCCGTGGACTGGGTTTGCAAAGCTCAGCAGCTAATAGGCATAAGAAATCTCTTCCTGTCATAGCCCTGATCTGAGAAACCATTTCGTGGTCATTTATCAGTTCAGAACTCTTTAATCTGTGAGACTCCCAAAGGAAATTCAGAAATACAAATTGAATAGATCTTCTTACGGTTGTGTTCCTTGAACTGTGCACTGCTGCCTCCAAAGGCATGATTTTGGAGATGAAGCAGACTGCTCTCTTACTCCAGGAGACAGCTGCCTTGTACTAGCACAACCACAATTTAGTTCTTGGAGAGGAAGGAGTCTGAACCCCAAACCAAGAGGTTTCAGCAGCCTTTTGCCCCTCGCTGCACACGTACTGCCCAGACTGACAGCTTCACAGCATGTGCCTCTTTGGCATCTCACCATGACTTACCAGGTGCTCCTTTTGCTCATCACTTGAGCAAGCCAGGCAACACAACTGAAAATGTCACCACACTGATTTATCTTATTTATACTTATTCAAGCACAAAAACTCAGAAAGTCAGATTCTCAGAGCGAAGACATGAAAGAGCTGCAGAGCTCCCAAAGGAAAGGAATATTCATGTCCCATTGTTTATGCTCTGGCTTAGCACTGTGCTATCCTGGGCGCAGAGAAGATATCTGCACAGATAAAATTGTTCAGCAACCTCTGCATCCAGCTCTCTTATCCAGTGGACCAGAACACACATTTGCCTCCCTCTTGGAGACCACGCAGGTCTGAGAGCAGAAAGCATCACCTAACTCAGCCTGAATATGAAAAATCACAGTTCTGGAACTCAGAATTTGGCATTACGCCCACAATATGGGCCAAGGGCAAATCACTTCTTAATTACTGCTCATGGTGCAGATTTCAGCTTTCACTCAGACAGGCACCAATCTGGAAGATGTAACAAGAGACTCTTCTCAGGCTGCAGTTAATCCACCCCAGTTATTGATCCTGTTGGATCCTCTGGTCCTGCTGTAACTGCAAGACTGCAGATAACTGAGAGATACCTAAATGTTACGCCTGTTTGGGGATCTCAAGACCAAGAGATTTCCAGTCCTTGGCTGCAGTGCATGCCTGGAGGCAGCAGAGACAGACCTCCTGTGAGAAAAGATGAATGCACAGTCCTCACCTGGCAGGCTGCACTCTGCCCCTCTTGGAAAGAAATCTGCTCTGCTGCTGAGCATCAAGCCAGAGAGCAAAACTGAGATCTTGCCCCACACTTCCAGTGAACCTTTATTCTCAGCCACCCAGTCTCTGAGGTCTGTACTGTACCTAAACACCACAGTCTGCACCAAGATGACCTTGCTCTGTCATGTTTTGTCAGTTTGACAAAATATTTTCTCCTTTAGTGTGCAGTGGCCAACAGCACCGAGACCACAAGTCTGAGGGTTGTCTGTTGCTGTGACAGCGCAGGGAACAGGCAGGGTGCTCAGAATTATCTACTTTCCTTCATCAAAGCACCCATCTGTCTCGAGTGCCTATCTCCACACACCCTCCTACCGCCACCACCCCCTCCAGTCATCTGCAATGTGCATGTCCCAGTAAGTCACACATGAGCCTGTCCCCTCAGCAGATATTAGCCAGAGATGAGTAATGTTCACGGAACACTAATGAATTCCCATGGGCCATTTTTCAGTACACAGGGAGTACGATGGGGCACTTTGCCCAGGACACACAGCTTGACAGACTCCCAGCAAAGATCAGCATCAGCCCCTTGACCACGCTGCTGCAGCATGCCACCCAGCCAGACCAACATCCTATTTTCACAGTGTTTAAGGCTCAGCTTCATATTCACTCCTGGAAATCCACTGCATCCAGCATATCTGGAGCTGCAGGGGGATGGAGGAGGCACCTGAGGCCAGCATCCTGAGGGTAGGCTCACTGAAGCGGTTTTGGGCTCCTACAGAGTGAACACTCGAAGCAGGGCTCACTGCTCATCTCCCTCGAGAGCCAGCGGAGAGAAACAAGCATATCTGAGGGTATAATTCAGCTGACCTACTTCCACATGTGGCAGAGCATGCGAAGGACTCCCTCCTCCTCTCGCAGGCTGCAGGGAGCTGAGGTGAGCAGTTCAGACGCAGAGGTCTGCACCACAGAGCTCCTGGGCTGGGGCAGAGCATCCTCTCCCACAGCTTGATGCCCACAAACGGCACTGATGTGAGAGGAGCAGCCCCACTCTGCCCAGCACACCCAGCAGCACAATCCCATCCCAAAAACATCCAAATCCTCTCAGCTGCTGTTGCCATGGCAACGCCAGAGCCAGGATCCACCAGCCTTTGATGTTCGGAGCTGCTCAAAGCGTGCAAAATGTTTAAAGTGTGCAAAATGCCATTTGGAGCTGGGGAGCTGTGTGGCAGAGCAGCTGGCTGCCCCTGAAGATGGAAGGCCCTCCAGGGAGCAAGCATCAGTGCTGTCCAGCACCACTCCATCTCCAGCCACTGCCTGTCACCACCAGCACACTGCTGCTGCTGTGCCCCAGCTCACCCACTTACGGGAGTTTCATATTTAACATCAGACGAGCGCTGTTTCACAGGGTAATTTGGGTTATTAATAAAAAAATCCCCCTTCCCCCTAATGATTAAAAAATAGGATGCTGTTATTCCATGCTATCAATGCTGGGAGCTGAGCCCCATGAGAGTGCTGGCCCCGGAGCCTCTAATGGGGAATCAGGAAGGGATGAAGAGCCAGAACAGCCAGCAGAGTGAAGTGAGACACAGCAGAATGCGGTCCCCATCTTCCATTGCATCACAGGAGAGAGGAGGAAGTAATTCCACATGACACACAGGTTGTGCCAACCACAGGAGGAGCTGCATGTCTGATCCCCTCGCCAGCAGCACAAGAGATCCCCTGCACGGCAAAGACACCTCCAAGCTTACAACTGCACCATTTCTTACCTCACAAAACCAACACTTTTGTAGCATTTAGCACCATGATTCCATGAGGCTTTGCAAAAAACCAGCGCTGTCAGTGCCAGGAAATGCTCGACACTGACCCTGCATCCACATATCTTACTGAGCTGCCAGGTCAGGCTGGCTCAGTGCAAGCCAAGAAGCTCTGAAGTGTGGGGCCAGAGAGAAAGATTTGAAACATCTGAGAGATTTTTATGCCAGACTTCTGACAGAATTTGCTTTACAATATGAAACACAGAAGCCTGAAGTAGTCGCCTCCTTCAGAGAGAAGTAGTCTCTCTACACAGAGAGCAAGTGTCCTGCACTCTGTCATTCCCACCATTGCATTTTAAGGTTCAGCCTGCCCCGCAGCTGCAAAGTTTCCTCATATTCCTTCGCCCTCTCTCTAAACGAATGATCCCATGTGCAGAGAAAGCGGAGCAGCCTTCAGCAGACCACAGAAATGCTACAGAGAACTCTAGGAGCTGGGGAAACAAGGGGCTCAGAAGAAGCAGAATGCAATTACCTAAGAAAGATTCTCACCGAACAGAGGAGTCAATCCCAACTTTATTGGGAAAAGCATCACAGCATCTTTGACAGCAACTGTAGAGGATGCTGGACACCAGGCTAATAAAGGCAGTTCAACCTGAAACTTTAGATTTCCTCCTCTTAACTTCTTGAGAGAGCCTAACCATCTGCTTTACAGGGAATACTAAGGCTGTGCTTGTCTGTGAATGGAATTAAACAGTAAAGAAACCCTATTATTTCCTCTTTTGGCTTCTTCAAGTTCTTTTCAACAGAAACGACGAGCCATTTCCACCTGCCAGCAGGCAGAGGTTGAGAATCCATTTTGGCTAGGATGCCCACCGGGGCAGATATGTGAGAGCACCAGCTCTACTGCAGCTGCTTTGCTGTGTTACCTGCTGACCATGGTTTGGAACATGGGCCTGCTGGAAGCCTCCAGTATTTTACTCTGTTCTCCCACTTTTTTGCAACCATTAGTGGCTCTTCAGAGGCATAATATCCTCCAAACATGCATGCATGTTTATTCATGCTGGTCTTTTAAAACATAGCCAAAATTAGGTCCTTGTTTTCATGGTTGGGCACTTAAAGAGATTCCTTGATTCTTTGCTGTTTCCTGGCACCTCCCAATCAGATCAACGGCATGTCATATATCTCTTTTAACTTAAATGTAAAAATTATATATATCCATTTTCCAGGCACTTTTTATCATTAAAAACGCCTAATATTATCCCAGCAACCTGCTGGCAAAGCTTGGCAGTAAACAGCAGACAGCTTGAGGGTGGGGAGCTGACTGCAGCAGCTGCAGCTCCAGAAAGAGGACAAAAAGCATGTTACGTGCTTCATTTGTGGTGTTTGGTTTTTTTCCCCAGAAATCTCCAAAGAACAGTAAAGGAAATTCTGAAGCCTCTTCCTTTTCTGATCTCTTCTTTTTTTTTTCCTCTTAGTGTTTTACAATAGGTTTTTACTGTCAAGAACAAACTACAGGTTCGTATCTTATTACTGTGCACTTTCTCCAGGCAAAAATGCTGCATTTATTCCTAGCGAAACAGACCAAAACACACCACCTCTGCAGAGACAAAGTCTGATCAGACTAAAGCTCTCAGTGCGCAGTGCCCCTTCTCAGTGATGGACCTTACCTCTAAGTTTCATGAGGAAGTTACATCACTATTGAGCTGTGAGCAGAGGCTCTCGATCAGCTTCTCCAAGAGCCTTCACAGCCTTCTCAGGTCTAAGGCATGACTTTAAAGTGAAGTGAATTAGTGAAAGATGCCAGCGCCTCTTCCCAAATACCTGCGATTCACCCACAGGGTCTGGCTGTACAGGAGAGGCAAGAATCAATGTCCCTCACTGATCTGCTGAGGATGGTGGCAGTGCCACGCGCTGCTGGGAGGCTCAGCAGGCAAGTGCTGCGACCCCTGCGGAATGCTGGCAGGAGACAGCGAATGCTGCTGCCCCACATCTTGAACGGAGAGAAGGTGTTTTCTCTGTGCCTTATTGAACTGCTGCTGGCCTTGGAAGACTTCCCTGACAGGCCTGAGGAGCACATCTCACCACTGGCGGGGATGAGTTCACAAGCTCTGAAGAGCAGTTTTGCTGATACAGTACTGGTGGGCAACAGATATTTTATACTTCTGCCCTGTGACACTGCAGCTCCTCTTACCGCAGCCTCAGCTCTGCAGCCATTTGACAGCAGGCTGACAGGAAGCATTTTTTCCCAGTCCTCTCAGAAAGGGGGTCAGCCTGCTGACCATCGTGCTGCTCTCTAACAGGAGCACGTTGCCATGCCTCAGCGCGGTGGCACGTCCAAGCTGCGTGTAAAGAGAGCTGCCACGCCATGCTCCGCTGAGCAATTCTGGCTTGGGCCAAACCTGCTGTCACTGTGAGCTGAGATGATTCTGCAAGGAAAAGAGCTGAGGAATGAAACAGCACAGAAAAGCAGAGCCTTCAAGACAAATACTGATCCCATCCAAGCACCTCCTAGTGCTGAAAACCTCCTCAATGCCAAAGACAGTGCCCGACAGCTGCAACCTCTCTTTCAGCATTAAGGATGGGAAGAACTATTACACTCCCCACTGCAGTAAAAGCAAACCTAACATCAAAAGCCAATTCAGTAAGATTTACCCTTCTTAGAACTCTGTAGCACCCCCCGCCCAACACACACACTCCCCCTTAGTCCACTCCCTGTTTCCACTGTCAGCCTGAGTACTTTCATTCACCACAAGGTAAATGGAGAGGAGAAATAAATTAAAAAATCACTCCAAAGTAACAAAAACTCCACACAGAGGTTCACAAGTCAAGAACACTGGATTATTGAAGTTTAGCATCTTATTTAAGGACACACTATTCACTACTATAATCAAATCCATGGAAAGCATTTGCAGTAGAATATTATTGATTCAAACAGCAGTGTGAGAACCTACAAGATGTATACATATGATTACAGCACACAGTAAAAGCTCACGCTTCAGTCATCAGCAGAGTACAGCTGATTTCCAGGCAGACCAAAGAAACATCTTTTACCCTTCCCTCCACATTCAGATCAATGGAATAAAGAGCTTGTACACAGGGAAGTAAATTGTTAAAGCTGGACCTGTCCTTCACTCACCCCACACCTGTCCGTCACACCCACCAAACAGCACATTCTCATAGCATTTATCTTACTCTTTGATTGGTGTTGTAACCAGCAAGTCCTGGGAGAGACACAGTGCTCTTCATTCCAGGCGTGGTATCACTAAATGGACCCAACACACTGCATTTCCTGCAGGGGACACTTTAGTTTTCTGGAGAAATGACACTGTAAAAAGGTGACAATATTTATTATTCCTTTGCAGAGACCATCAAGCTGGTTAAAAATCAAACACAGTTTGTATTCTGCAAAGGACTTCTGTGTACTGCTCTCTGCATTTCCCATTTAAAAGTTCCAGCACAGGCCCGTGAATGCACCCTGCAGTCCCTGCAAAGTCCTGTGCCCACAGTGTAGTGAAGGACCGTAGCCTTCCCTTCTGCTTGCTCTCTTGCTGGAGTACGTTTTCTCTGAAAAGGAATCTTCCCAGTGGCCTGGCCACACGCACAAACATGCGCGCGCACGCTCTCTCCTTCCTTCCTCGTCTCTGTATAAATATAGAAACCTCGTCTGTTTTCTAAACGCTCTCCTGCTGCTGTGTTCTCTTCTTCCGCCTCCCAAGACACTTCAGCGAATACCTGCTGCTTTGTCTCTGCTGCAGATTTTTCACTGAGGATGCAATATTTTGAAGCCACAGACGTAACACAGTCCCCTGCACTTGCAGCCCCTCCACAGAGATGTATGGTTCTGGCTTAACGTTTCACACAGTCAGCAAAATCTGGTTTGCAAATAGGAAGGGAGCTTGAATTTTTGCTGCTGCTTGCAGAGTTGAGGCTCAAAACATGACATAATCAGCCGTGAAAGAAAATGTACATTTTCAGATGGCTCTGTCATGCCGATAAGTGCCCTCAGAGAGAGAAGGTGTCAGCAGCCTCCCCGCACCTAGGAAGCTGCCCTCTCCTCAGCAAAGGTTTTAACGAGGCTGGCCTATTCAATCCAGAGCCTTCAGAGCCTACCCTCATGGCATTTTGAGAGCTGGAGGTGAGGACTGCAAGAAAGATCTAAGTAGGCCAGGGAGCCCAGAAATCTCTACAATCCTTGATCCATCCTTCCATCACACCCCTGGTGATGCTGCACCTTTCCAGACCACCACAGAGAGGCTACATTTCTGAAGAACCTTGACACACTTAGACAATTAAAACAAATTAGCATAATTCAGACTAAACTTCTAATTTTAGCACTCCATATATCTGCTTTCCTTTGAGCTCAGATCTAGCTTGTTGTACCTCAGCTTCACCACACTGCAGGCAGCTTCCTATGGTGGATAGACTAAGCCCACCGGGCTGTCACGTGCAGGACTTTTACGAAGGCACTGTCCTTTGTGCTCTCCCTCCTGAAAGCGTTTGCTCCAGGCAGGGCTCGTCCCTGCGTTCAGCCAGTGCCTTCCTGGGGCAAACGTCCTGGTTGAGGTGCCAGGCACGCAGAGGATAGGGCACAGACTGAAAGAACTTGCTCCTGAAACAGATTTCTGAATGCTACCAGGCTTCAGACGCTGCTCACCTCATTTCAGCACAGTGGGCTCACCAAGCACATAGAGATGCTGTTATTATCTGAATAATTTAAGAGCCTGCAGAGCAGCAGTGCAGAATAGCACCAACATCCCCCCAGCGCTCTCTCCCACCAGCGAATCCCTGCAGCAGAGGATTCTGCTCCCACCCAGCATCCCTCTCATCCAGGTGCCCAAATTCTGCTCCTGCTCACCCCACCCCACCGCAGGGAAAGGAGACAAAGCAGCCCCTGTGCTCTGGGACTCTGCAGGCAGAATGGTCCTTTCTCCTGCTGATGAGCTCCAGCTCGCAGGTAAGATACCAGCACGGCTCCCAGCAGCTAGTGAAGACCCAGGTGGCTGACAACCATGTCACATCTCTGGCAGGATCTACTGCCACTGAATGCAAGAATCTCGGTAGCCTAATCCAGCGATGGTACAGTGGCCAGATATCCATGGGAGCAGGACGCAGGAGAGCTCAGAAGCTAGAAGCTCATTCCCAGTTTTCATGGGGATGTTCTGAGCCACCTGCAAGCAGGTCTGCTGAAATCCTCTGCCCTCCTTGCGTCCATCACTCTTTTCTCTGCATCCTCTCTAAACCCAGTGCAAGCTGAAGGCTGCTGCAAAGGAACAGCCATTTGAAAGGATGCAGGCGAGCAGAGAGAACAGACCCAGTGGCTGCTCCTTGGCAGCACTCCAGCAGCGATTTCTCACCCCAGTTTCTCATGTGCTTATTGCATAATTCTGACAGAGGTGTCTGGATTTTCTATCTCAGAATCCTAAGCTCAGACCACCGTGATACACCCTATCAGTGAACAGTTGGTGAGTGACCTCTTTTGCTTATCACACAACAAGCACAAGCATGGCCACCCTATATGACTGTTCAACTGTCCTACTAAGGAATCATCTGTAATTGCTCCTCTTGTCTGATTGAGTTTGTGGCTGTTGGTCCAAACGCTTCCTGACTTGCTCTAGTTACCACATTTCCCTAGCTTCCTAAGGATGGAAAAATTCACCCATGTAAAAGCATTCTCATCAGCATCCTCCACGTCGCCGCAATCATCTCAGTGCTGCCTCTCCCAAGTCACCTCACACACCTCAGCTTGGGGTTTTTTCTGACAGCTGATATCAGCCATTTCATTGCCCACATTTATTCCTTATCCATGCTTGGTTATACCAAGGGGGTCACTTGATCCTCTGTCCTCCCTTAGCTTTTTCCCACCATTTCACTCCAGCTGGCGGAAGAGCACTCTCTCTCTGCCACAGCTCCTGCCAAATGGAAACACCTTGCTCTTGCTTTCCCACATAATTCAAACCCTCTCTCACTTCTCCTTCTCCAAAGCATCCTCCCAACCTCTCCTGGCAGGATGCATTACAGTGAGCACTAAAACATTTCCTGCTGCAGCATGCAGAAGCAGTGCTGCACTAAGGATGGGTGCCAGCCTCTACTGTGGAGATCCACGAGCCCTCAGGCTGGTCTGTGTGCTGTTTCCAGGAAACTATCAACTAGAAAAAAGCCAAGGAGTTCTACGCAGCGAGTTTGTTATAAGGAATCACTTACTATTCAAGAATGTGTTGTGGGAGATGCTCTACAAATCCATAACAAGAGACTGTCTTACCCCTGAACACTTGCAAGACAAAGAAAGTAGACAGAAGCAGAAAGAAAAAGAGGTTTGTTCCTCATTGTACCCTCTCTGCTCCCCCACAAAAAAAAAAGTAAAAAACAGTGGGAACTTCAGGCAGCTTTGCTGATTTGTTCTTTAGATGCCCAAGTAAAGTTTGCTCTTGATGTACTGAGAGCATGTATCACATCTTTCCTATTAATAATCTATCATTTAAACACTGATAGCAATCATCATAAGAATTTCCTTTCAGCTCTTGGTTAGATTGTTATTTAACACTGTAGCCCCAGTCGTGCTGCACGCAGAGGGAGAATGCTCTCACACATGTACTTGAGGAGTTCTTTGGACATTACCAGCACTGCTGCTTTCACTGAACTCCTCTTGCTAGACATTTTAGAGGTTCCAGCCTCCTGCTCCATGAATCCTACATGTCCACTGAGAAGCACAGATGGAATCTGCATCTTTGTAGAGAGGCAGATGAAGGTGCCTGCCCCTGTTTTTACCTGACTAAATATTTGGCTGAATTTAGTATCAGAGTAAGTTCAATAGGAAGAAAGATTTTCGTAAAAGTGCTAACTTTCATTTATTAGTCTCAGTCAAAGCATGTGAGGTTACAATGCCACCAGCCCTCGATTGTGGGGGCACCTGGTACAGCTGCAAGTTGCTTGTAGATGTGTGATTGAAAGGGCAAGCCAAGTGCTCTGGGCCCCAGTTTGGGGGTTGGACAGTTTGGGTCCTTTCTAACAACCCATTTGGTGAGCTCTGCCAATGCTTCCAGAATTCCTAGCAAGAGATTTGCTCTGTTTTCTATCTTTACTATAGAACTACAATAAGTCACATGCAACTCAAAAAGGACTCAGTAACTGTGTTCACACAACAAGCTACAGAGCTGCCTCATAAATAGCATCAGAGCATCACTTTTCCACAATGTGTTTTGCTGCTGCCCACTGACCCTGGCAAGGACAGGACTGTGTCTCTGAAGTGCTCCACATGACTTCTCAGTGAGGGCTTCCTGCCGGGGTAGCCTCACCACATCTGCAGGGAAAGGAAGGAAGTGTTCTTGACTATGACTACCTCTCAAAACCACAAGAAAGAGACATTTAGCTGCATCCCAAGTACAGATAAAGTTTTCGTCAATCACTAGCTCCCTGTCAGTGCTGATGACCACATCAGAAACTCCACATGCAGCCACGCAGCAACGACAGAATGGCTCTGGTCCCCTGTAAACTGCCCATCTGAGAAAAATGCATGGAGATTTGAAGCTAGGATCCTGCAGCAGGAACAGCAAGAAGCCAACCCAGATGATGCTTGGCACATTCTCTAATGGCAGTGAACTGTTAATTCACACTCTCTTTTGCTCACGTCTGCTCTCTGTCACACCTTCCCGTGTGCAGAGCATTCTCAGAAGTCACTAACACATCATGCCACAGCCCTGGCAAGTCCTCACAGCTCAGCACTTGCACTAAATGTGGGAACACACTCAGGACTATTGAACACTTGCTCTCTGGGGTCATCCTAAGATTGAGACAACCTCCAGCCACTCTGCAGAGCACACAGAGCAGAACACTCTTCAGGATATGCCTGGCTGTTTCATGTGATAGCTCAGCCCAAAGTACGAGTGTGCCTGGGCTGGACAGAGAGCACGGATGAGTGACAAGGTATCCTTAAATATCCTTAAATATCCTTAAATATCCTTAAATCCTTGGTGCAGCCCCCGTCAAATGAAAGCGCAACTGTCGTCATCTTGAATTACAAAGGTTGGCGCAGGGAATACTGGAGGAGTGACAAGGTTATACATCTGGACTGTCCTTGTGCCAAGAGACAAACAAGAGGTACAGAACACAAAAATGGACAGTACAAGGTCAATCAGGTTATCGTTACATGCACTTAATACAAAACCCAAGAAATTGCCATGGAAACTGGAAAGCAACAAATACAGTCATGGTCCAAGGAGAGAGGTTTTGGGCAACACAGCGTAAAATAACAGAACTCACTGCCTCCAGGTATCGCAGAATACAAGGTTCTTGCAGGATTCAACCGTGCAGTTCACGGGACACACATAACCACACAAAAATTCCAGGAAATGCTAAAGGATGCAAAACTGAAGACAAAACAGCTCATAACAGCAGCTCACACGACATGGGGTAAGAAATTTGTTCTGAGGCTGTCATCTCCCTCCCTCTGGCCATCTTCTCTGCTTTGTGTCATGCTAGGACTTCCCTGGATCACAGGTCATGCCTCTGCTGATAACTTTCATTGCAGCTGTTCTTGGTGGGCTCAACCAGAAATGAAGACACTGATACCCTGCACTGTACAAACATCAAGTAAACGAACAGCCTGTGCCCCTCTGTGTCTGTGTACAAAGCAAGACACAGCTGAGCGATGCGAGTCCCACGCAGGCTCACGGGGCACTAACAGACACTGACCTAACACGAACCGAACCCCCACAGCTGCTGCAGCAGAACAGCGTGAGAAATTCCAACACATCCTGGCAGACCTCTGCTTGGCCCCAAGGAGACTTGTGCAGGAAAAACACTGTCACTAGGGACACTGAGGCTTTGAGGCGGGGGGTAATGAGAGAGAGCTGGCCCAACAGAAAAACGTCCTGATTTGGTGGTTCTTCACATCAGATCCCCTCTACAGCCCCATGGCAATGTCAGAGGCAAGCTGCTCCATCGGCTTCCAGTACAAGAGGCCCTGCAGGGAACAGCCATGGACAGCAGGCACTGAGCAGTTATTATCACTGGAAAAGGAGGCATCTGACATGACAGAGTGGCAGCTGAATGACCCCCGCATCGAACTCCCCAGCTGCTGCCTGCAGACCTCACATCTATCCTGATGTGTCCACGGATCTCCCCCCAATGAGCTGCTCTCTGTGGGCTCAGACCTCTCTGGTCCGTCCTGGCCTAGCTTTAAGAAAAGCAAGACTCTCCTTGGTACTTTCAGGGCCCAGCTATTCAGACGCTCCAACAGCAGAGTTCTCCTGCTCACGGGGGCACATGGAAGTCTCCAACTCTTTGGGTAAAGGCAGAGAAAGAGCCCACCTAAGAATTCCTGAATCGTAACCTCCTATTAGATATATCCTTGATTATCCTTGGTTTCACCTCTTTCCTCACTGCCTCTCTGCACTGATGCATAACACATACACCCTCAGACCCTCTTGTGAGAAGATCATTCAGATTCAAGAGGTCTTCGAGGGGCAGAAAAGCTATCTAAGCAACATGCCCACTCCTGCAGGACGCTGGCAGCAAGAAAAAACTGGCAGTGACTTTCCAGAGAGGAGCTACAGCTCAAAAGAGCCGGCAGACCCCAGGCTGCAGCATGCTGGTGTCAGCAGAAGGGACAGACACCTTCACTGCCCCCGATCCCCCTCACCTGCTGCCAGCAGGGAAGGATGACCTGCATCCCATGCACAAATATAGCCTGCCCTCAGCAGCAGCAGAACTCACAGTCCTCTGCACAAACATGCCTTCTCTGTTAGGGGTCTGCTCCTGCTATGCCCTGGTTTCTGGTGGAGATCAAGCAAGGGACGGAGTGGACATCAAAACTAGTCCTTCACTAGAAAAAAGGGGAGGGGGTCTCTTGCCCCTTAGCTATGAACAAAAAGAGCAACTGTGGAAAGCTGAAGGAAGCTAAAGCCCAGCAATTTTATCTCAGAGATCAAATCTGTTACTGGGCTGAGTCTATTAAGCTGCCTTGTTAAACCCCTCACTTCCCTCTCCCCTTCACTAGGCTTTTTTATATCTGCGCTCCCTCCCTCCCCCCGCTCCCCTCAAGCTCTCGGGGTAAACAGCAGATTTCTAGTCCCAAAAGTTGTCCTCTGTTTGACAGACTGTTTATTGTGCTGGCTGCACACAGGTTTGTACAGGGACCAGGACGCCCCTCTGTCATTCTCTCCCCACCCCTCCACAGCCCCAAACACAAACAGGACTCACTGCCACAACCACAGGCATCTGGATTCAGGGCTGCTTGCCCCAATGCCACTGACCTTTTTCTTCCGGTCCCGAGAACGGTTCCTGCGCTTGCGATTGGATTCTTCCTTCTCCTTCTGCTCCTGCAGAGCCTGAGCCTCAATATCTTTGATTTTCTTCAGCTGCTTAGCGGCTTGAGCCATGGCTGGTCAGACTGCAGTCCCCTCCAGAACTCACACCTGCACTTTCCGTGCAGCACCCTCTGATTCCCAGCCGAGGAAGTGCGTTCCCCTCACTCAAATGCTGTCGACCCAGATGAGTGTGAAAGCAGTAATGAGAGGAAAATTGAAAGCAGTCAGCAAGCCCCAAAGGACAGCCAATGTCTTCAGGTAGTTGCTAGATGCAGTCTGGGACACCTTTACAAACCGTTAATAATCCCAAATCCAGCTGTTCCAGAGGTTCTACGCACCATTGCAGCAGCCCCTGGTTGCGCTGGCACATCCTGCAGAAGCCTTCCTGCGGGACAGGACGCTGGGTTGGTGCCGTGCTCTCTCCCTCGCTGTGTCTCCTGCAGTATGAGAAGAGATGCAGGCAGTCAGCCACAGGAAGGAAAATAACTCCCAGCAATTAATGCATGATGACAACAGAGAAGCGGTGAGAAAGGAGGCCGATGCATTTCATCCGACTCCCGAGTTCTCTGTAGCGATGCCTAAAGAACAGTACCCTGCATGAATTCAGTCAGGAGCTTTACCACTGCAGTGCTGCTGAGGCAGGCACATATTCCAGTCTCCAATTCTCTTCCTCACAGTCAGTCTCGGTGCAGCAGCCGCATCACTCACTCACTCTGGGCTACGATTCCATCTCCTTTCAAGGGGAGCAATAGGGAATGGCTGCATCGGTTAGGAGGCAGGCAGCGTCTCTGCTCAGAAAACAGCCGATACTGCAAAGGATGTGCCAAGAACTGAAGCAAAGTGCAGCTTAGCAGCATCCTTTCCTCCTCGCATCTCTCCACTGAGTGAGCAGCAAGAGGAGGGGAGGGATCTTGGCTGTGAACAGGAGACAGAAATGAAGGGTTCAGTCTGCTCTTTACACAGCAGCAGCGAAGGAAACCCAAACCACCAGCTCCTGCCCACCCAGGCATCACCAGAGCGCAAATCCTCTCTGAGGATACCTAGGCAAGACTCCCAGAGAGTCAGCCACCCCTTCTCGACACACAGCCCTACATTTCACCTGCAGCTGTCTTCCAAAAACACAAGCGATTCCATTCTGGAGCCCAGGAATCAGGCCTGGAGGAGTAACTTTGGCTCCTGCACATGGCACCAGTGTGTGAGGGGGCCAGGATAAAACCAGGGTGGGCTCCTCAGTGTGACCACACCATCACCTGCAGCAAGGTGTGCTCATTTGTTCAGGCAAGCCTGAGCAGCCCTGCCTTTGTCAGCTCAATTCTCGTCCCTCGGAAAATCCATTGCCCAGGTGCAAATCCATGGGCAAAGCACCTACGGGGAAACTATCTGCACAGGGGGAAGCTCTGCAAATGCTGCACTTTTCTGACACTGTCTCCCCGAATTCTGGGCAGTAACGGTCCCTTTGTGATAAAAGACAGCAAAGCAGGGATTAATGTCAATTCCTCCGCAACTACCTGACAGTCACAGGTTATTCAGACTGGCAAGAAGCTGATATGCAAACTTAATTGTACAGACACTGTAGGTCACTTCTCTGCTTAAGTTTTCTTGCATTTTTTTCCTTTTGTTTTTTTTTCCCTTCGAAGTTCCCCCAATTCTGTTGCTTCACTCATAGACCAAGAAGTGTGCTAAAATCAGGAAAAAAGACTAGCGTATCGTACAGTTTTTAAAGAATATGATGACTAATAATATAAGGAAGTTTCTGACAAAATATGAAGAATAGGAAATTATAAAACTTGACAGCGTGTTTCCTAGCACAGCTTTAGTTTTGTGTATTTTACCCACATAAATAATACACTCAAGTCTAGATACAGCTGCACATGTTTCTATAGCAATGTGTTGTGAATGTCCATGGAAAAAAAAAATTACAAAATTGAATAGAAGCTGCAGAGTTAAAATGCTCCACAGACAGAAGGTGTTGGGAACACAACTGGACTATCACTGTAATTGAGCCTCATCCCCAGGAGCCCTTTGCAGGTCATACGAGGCTGAGGCCAAACACAAAACCCTTACCTTTGGTCAACAACGGGCAGACAGGAGACAGTTGTCACAATTAACCGGAACATGCTGGGAGTGCCTCCCTTCTGCATGCTGCACTTTGCATCCTAACTCAGCTCTCTGCTAGTTTGCAATTCTTTCTGTGGAACTTGCTAATTTTTCAGAACAGGGAGCTCAGGAATGACACCAAGTTTGCTGCACACAACAGCAGACGCACTCAGCCAGTCTGGGCAGGGAGCGCTCAGTGCCAGAGCCACCCTGAGCTCCTCGTGTGCAAGGACCAGCAAGGACATCTCAGAGAGCCTTCGCTCGAGTCCTTCCAGGTTCCTCCGAGGCCGAGGCAGGGTCGGGCTGCATTCAGAATGCAGAGCACTCGGAGCCAGGGCAGCACAGACACCGCGGGATGCTCTGTGCGCTCCGCGCCTTGGCACAGGCGCTCCTTCTCGCCGATGTCACCAAAGCGCCGCAGCCTCCGCTCGGAGCACCTCCCTCCGCTGTCTGCGGCAGGACACTGCCTCCTCCTCCTCCTCCTCCTCCTCCCCACAGACCCCACCTCTTAACTCCCTATGAGCCAGAGCAGAGGGAGCACAAGGCAGGAGCAGCAAATAACCTTTACCTGCTGAATGAGGTGCTGAGGCAAGTCAGGCTGTGCAGCCCACGGCTTTGGAGGACACTGGGGCATGCAGCGGAGATGCCTCTCAGTTGTGAAAAAGCAAAATTCTTAAGTTTGCTCTGGGAACAAGGAGCAGAAGCCACCAGCTCTGGGTACCTCAACCAGTTTGTTGAGCCTAGGAGTCTCTTGGAAAGCTTTTTATTTTGTCACTGCTGTTTTTAACCTGCTAACCTATTTGCCGGCTTGTGCATCAGGCACTGTGCTCTTTCTTTTTCCGCACAGTGAGAAACCTGTGAAGGGGAATGTGTGAGACCTCAGCTATCTATTTTTCTTTTCCCGTTCCAGGCAGCTTTATGTAGTGTTACCAGATGCTCCAAATAAAGGGCTGAAAAGAAAGCAGCAGCATTAAAAAATAGGGACATTTAATGAATTCAGAGGCTAGCTAGTAAAAGCCATCTAAGAAAGAAGTTACTTACAAAACAGGCCTGGGTAACAGGTAATATACTATTACAAGTTAATATCACAGCTCAGAACTTACTAGGGCTCAGAGGAACTCAAGAGTTCTGCAAGTGCTTTGAGCGACCATAGGGAGACACTTTTCACAGAAAGTGCAGGTCTCATTAACATGGGTGTAATTAGCTGCCAAATCAAAGACGCCTCATGCTGTGGGCAGGCTGTTCTGCAAGGGCAGACTATTAACTAGTTAAGTGGCCGTTCTTGTGGTCTGGATATGCTTAGGCATAGCTAGCTTAATGTCCTTCCCCTTTGCCTGAAGGCTTATACCTGAGAAAGCCTCCAGACACTTGGATGCTTGGCTGCCATTCTGTTCAATGCACGAGGCACTCACTTGAACAAAAACAATTAAAATACTCTAATGATTCTACAAAGAAGCACAAACTGCGTGTAGTGAGGCTGAAAGGAATCTCCCAGGCAGACAGTTCAGGAGGCAGCTCAGCTCATCACCACAGAATTGCGTTAGGATTGTCTGCCCTTTGCTTTAGGTGACCCCAGTGGAGCAGGGGTTGGAGCAAATGACTGCTGGATGTTCTGCCAGCCTCACTCATTCTGCAGCTCTGTGGTACATGCACGCCAGCAGAGAAACTCTAGACTGAAAGAAAGGCAATAATGGAGCACAGAAAACTGTGACTGATACCAAGTCAAAGTCACATTTACACAGAGTGAAAGAAAATATTTTATACACAAAAAATAAATCAGGGACAGCATATTTAAAATAACAAGAAAAACCCCCACCCCTCCATAACCTTTCTACTCGACATAAAAATGAAATGTAGAATCCGCTCCTATGAAATGCTGTGAAAACAAAACCATACGTGAGTTAGATAAATTTGGGGAGGATAAGTCCATCACAGACTATTGAACATGATGAAACTACAAGGAAAGACTGATAGAACTGGGTTTGTTCAGCCTAGAAAAGAGAAGGTTTAGGGGTGACCCAATTGCAGCCTTCCAGCATCTGAAGGGAGCCTACAGGAAAGATGGAGAAGGACACTTTACAAGAGCAGGTAGTGACAAGACAAGGGGGAGTGGCTTCACACAGACAGAGAATATGAAAACAAAATTCTTTCCTGTGAGGATGGTGAGGTACTGGCACGGGGTCCCCAGAGAATTTGTGGTTGCCCCATCCCTGGAAGTGTTCAAGGCCAGGCTGGATGGCGCTTGGAGCAACCTGGCTTGGTGAAAGGTGTCCCTGTACACAGCAGGGGTTGGAACTGGATGATCTTTAAGGTTCCTTTCAACCCAAACTGCTCTATAATTCTACAGTTTGGGTCCAGTCTCCTCTGGAAGCCCTTAAAGCACAGGGTCATTAGAATGCTGGAAATGGATGCTCAAGGGAAGATGAGATGCAGAGAACTTTTCAAAACACTGCTCCTGGCCACAGCATTGATCCTAAACCCCTCTCCCTGTTGCCCTATGCTTCACTGCATAACTGATCATGACTGGAAAACCACTAGACACGTGAATTGCAAAATACCACTAAGTCCCTGCCTGCCCACAAAGTAGAGCAGAGAATTAGCTAGCAAGACTTCAGATAGTCCCAGGTACAGACTCCATCTGTAAATCAGAGGGATTATTGATCTAATGCCCTTCAGGTATAGCCTGAAAGACACCAAAACCATAATTTGCCATCCCCAGAAAAGGAAGGTGCACTTGAGAAGATGAATTGCTTTTGCCAGTGCAGCTGAGAGATACTTGTGCCTTTCTAGGGCTAGAAATACTTCCCTGTTCAGACTCATTTTCCTTATCACCTTACCCAGAGCAATATTGCATTCTTCAGACCCTGACTATAACACAGTTATCTGCAGCTGTACATAAGCTGTCAGAGCTTCCAGACAGTGCTACCCCATAACATCACAATTCCCTTTCTGCCTTCCTCCTGCACCAACATTTGCTGCTTCGACTTGCTGAGCCCTGTGCAGAATTTGTGATGAAGGTTCTTGTGGACAGCAATAAGGTTTCCAAGCAGATCAAAGTGCCTGTCTCACAGCTGGATAGACAGAGAGATGATCAAGGGTGTCTGCAATGGCCTCTAAAGACACTGTTTTTTTCAGTGCTTTCCTTTGTCCCCAGCCTTTCAACCATCACCTGCTGACCCCTTGCTGTATATACCCAGGCAGTTCTGATCATTTTCTGAGGACCAACTTCCGTGATTTGCTTTGGTCTCGAGAGCATGCTCGCTAACACAATGCAAAGGAGGACAAGGACACTCCTAAAGTAGCT
Organism: Acanthiza pusilla; assembly: GCA_036630365.1. NCBI lineage: Eukaryota > Metazoa > Chordata > Aves > Passeriformes > Acanthizidae > Acanthiza > Acanthiza pusilla. The sequence continues at coordinate 2,920,974 of JAXCHO010000131.1, forward strand.
GCAGTCTTGCCTACTTCAGACTGCAGAAGATTTTTATCAGAAGGGAACGCACAGCAACTTGAACCTGCTCCCCTGGAGAACAGCTCCTCCGAGCAGGACTGACTGATGCCCTGGTCCAGGAAATCTGCTGACCAGTAACAATTCATTTCTTCCTATGTGACACCCTTTTTCCTTTCCCCCAAGATACCAAGGAGGATTTAATCCCTACCGAATTACAGGTTCAGAGCTGTCGTCTTGGTACCTCCCTAGCTGCTAGCCTTTGAATTGATGCTTAGCTCTCTGATGGGGGGAAGCAGCATGCCAACTGAATGGTCTTTGACACATCGGTGGTGGTCGGTTTCAAACATCTATCTTGAATTTGGACAGCACAATTTAAAAGTCAACTTAACTGGAATTAGGTACCTCTGCCATACACGTAAGATTGTCCTGAGCAGGGGCTTAGTTAGGATGTTCTCAGGAAGCATTTGGCCTGTGACTGATACCAAGCTTCTGTGTGCTGTTGGTGTACGGTTGGTAAAAAGGGACCCTAGAGATCTACTGCACATAAACCAAAGCTCATTGTCTTCACCATTCATGCAGGACTCAGGACAGGAGAAATGGGAAATGGACTTAGCAATTTCACTTACCACATAATTTCTTTTGTCCAACAGAGGGTTTTATCTTCTTTGGAGAAGTTGCTTGGGAAGTATCTGGAACTGCAGATTGATGTCTTATTGCTGCTTGTTCCTATTGGATAAAATAGGGAAACAGAGGATGACTTGAATTTCAGTAAACAGACTTTCTCCTTTAGCTGAAAGGTACCATATGCATGTATTAGCCAACATGTCAGTAGAAATTTTTCAAGAACCTTATTTAGTTATTTGTCACACAGCACCATATTTATCACTTTTTCCTTGCAAACAGATTATTTGTACTATGGTAACCCTCTGTTACCTCAGTTATGTACTGGGGTTCTACTAGGTGACACAAATGACAAACATACTGACAACAGCCACTATCTGGAGTTCACAGGGCAAAGTATTTGGCAAGGGAGAACAAACAGCTACTGACAGAGGAACCCTTAGGAAAATGATGACACAAAATGAACAAGGTCATTGTGTGCCCGCTTCACATAGAGCGTTGTCCAACAGAATAGAGCCTCCCATGAGGAAGTAAGCATGGAAGTAAATTCCTGACTCTCTGCGAGGTCCTGCAGCTTTTCAAGAGATTAAGCATGTAGCTCGAGTCCTGCCTTGCTCTAGGTGAAAATCAGTGTTTGGTGAAGTTGCTGAAATTCTCTGTATTCGGGGCAAAAGAATTTTACATTCAAAGCTCAACTTCAGGCATCTATTTTTAGGTAAATTCTTCTGGCTGACAAGCTGTGAAGATAAAAAGATGTTGCAGACCTCACCTCAGCTGCTGTAAGCTTGGTCTGCCCCAGCCAACCTGCACTCCTCTGTTACTTGTGGAGATCTTGCAGAGATCAGATCTCAGCAAGGAGCTCTCTCCCTGAGCTGGGAACCTAATTAAGATGGTTCAGTTCTTTTTAGCTTTTTCTGAATTATCTCACCGATGAGCTTTCAGAACTGCCGGAACCCTTTAAGATCATTCTCCTTCCAGTTAGTCTCTTTCAAGAGCCACGACTCTGGTCTCCCAGACTGCAGTTTGTTGCTGTGGGTTGCACTCAAACTCCTCCCTGAATACTGAGAACTGGCAGCAAGACATTTTGGTTCACCTATCAACTAACTTAGAGTGAGCCTGACAGTGCTGAACAGACCAACTCTCCCCATGTCCCCAGTACCATACCTGGCCACAGAACCTGCAGGAGCAGCTGTTCACACCGTGCTCTGTGATACCAAAGGTTCTTGCTCTTCAACACACAGATTTTGAACCTGTTTTGGCTTGGCAACTCTCTCGAAATAAAAAAACCCAACACAAACCCACCCAACAAAACCCCCCCTTTCCCCAATCTAGTCATTCTCTAATGGTAGGATTTGATAGTTTGTTTGACAATATTCTAATAAAGAAGTCACCTGTTCATGGCTCCCAAGTGTGGCTGTCGTCAAGTCAGCCCACACAAACCGAAGCCGGATTTTTTGTTGTTATTTTTTGATCAATGATCAGTTAACAACGCAGCCTATTTGACCAAATAAGGTTTTTTATAAACAGCTTGCCTTCTTGAAGACAACCTTGTGACAGCACATCTGTGGACAAGCCTTTGGGAGGTTCTTGTGGCCACTGGGTCTTTATGAGGCTTGGCCCAGCCCTCGAAGCACAGGAGGCTGAGGCAGTGGTTCTTGTCCCCAGGCTTGTCATGCTTGTCACAGTCAGAACTCAGCATGGATCACACACGCTGGACTGTGCTTCCCTCTAGCGTTGTCAGAGCTCGGAGCTCGTGGAGAACCGTGCGGCACCGCAATGATCCAACTGTGCCCTGAAGCTGCAGGGGAAACATGAGCTGGGAAAATATCTCATCGTCTACTTCTCCTTTTCGAGGTTCTCCTTACAGATCAGAGAGCAGCTGAAGGCAGTGGGGTTAGCTTCAAGCACATGGCCAGTACTAAAGGGCACAAGTCAAAATTACAAACAAGCTGAAAAAACAACCACGCTCAGTTTTGGGCAGCCCTGGCAGAGAGGAATTTATAGATGGTGATTCCTGCAGAAGCTTCAAGTTTGTTCTTCTTAATCTTCCTCTAATTAGAAATTCTAGATAAAAATTAACATGAACAAGAGGTCTCATAAGTGAATTCCAAGAATCACCTCTCTTTCAGGTGAAAAGGCCCACGGGGAATCATATCCTCAGGACCAAGTATCAGGGACAGCATTCACCACTCAAATGGAAGAAAAAAAATCTACACGCACAACTGACATCCAAAATGGCTCAACATAATTTATTTTTTTATGTTAAAATGTACAGAGTTCTTTTGAAAGTACTTGCTAGAAAGGGGAAAAAAAAGTGATATTACATACAAGGAGAGGAAGGGAGACCATCCAGCCAGGAGCGTATGACATGGAGAATTACAAAGGCATCTAGGCACCCCCTTCCCCTTAGCTTACAAGTCACCATGAACAAAGTACAAAGAGGTTACAAAACAGGAAAAGCAAATATAAACAGACAGGAATAGACTCAGCTTCATTTGTACATGCGGCTTTTAGAGGCATCTGGAGCTCCTATTCACACACTCTAGAGATCTCTTTAAAGAGAATTTTATCTTTCTTAAAATAGTTTTTAATATTCTACAACAAAGATAAAAAATTTTAAAGATGGAATGAAATGAAAAAGCTCTTATTTTTAAAAGGCATCAAAGTCACTAACAGTGAGATTTTTTTTTAATTTCTTTTAGAAGATTACCCAAGTTATCTTGCTAAAAATACATATTTTTTTTTAAACAGAAGTGAAAAAATGGTAGGTACCAATATTACTGCGTTGGATAATTTCTTTTTATATATAGAAAAGAACTTTTTTTTCTACAATAGTTCTACAGTCACAAAGGCTTGTGGAAAAGGGAGCTGCCCAATTGATAAAAAAACCCATACAAAACCAAACCAAACATAAAGGCAAACAAACTAAATTCATGGCCCTCGTTTCAACAGCTTCTCCTCCTGTCTCAGACCCACCCCCACCCCAGGAAGCAGCGACACAGCTGAAGATCTAGGAAGAGAGGGCAGCACAGTGCGCTTTCTACACAGGTTATTTGGAACTGGAATAGTATATACAGAGAAATGGGGTCCTACACAGCCTTGTACATGCTCAAAACAAAACAGAAATAAAAAGTGGAAGTCCTTTGAATTCTGCCTTTTATGGTTAGCAGTTACTGGAGGAAAGTCCATTCTAGTGCATCTGAAGAAACCCCAACTTTTAGATTCTTTTGGTTTAAAAACAAAAGGAATTAGTTTTATTAATGTGTATTTCTACTTCATATACAATTAAAAAAAAAACAACTTTACATTAAAGGGTTGTCCCTTTTTGTATTGGGTGACATGCCAGCAGTGTAGCCAAAACTAAGGTAAATTGGATTTCGCAGTAATAAACAGCAAAATCCTGCCGCCTAGATTCTGCTAAGGTGTTGGGACGGTTTCACTGCTGTCAAAGAGGCTGATTCCCTTCTTTTCCCACGCTAGATCAAATCTGGGGCTATTCCTATAAAATGGGTATCAAACACAGCAAGAGAATCAGGAAAAACATCACTGACTCCCCCAGAAAGCGGCACATTCAGCAACTTCCTACCCCAGACCAGGAATGGAAGAGTGACAAGGACACCGCAGGGTTCTCATCCCAGTCACCAAATGCACACTTTATCTTCCAGCATTTCCCACGCCAAGAGATTAACTGGAAATGGCTGCTTCTGAGCTCAGTCTGACCCGAAGGCTCAGAACCAAACCCCTCAGCATTTCCAGGTACAAACTACAGCAGCACGGGATCTCGGCTGTGGCTGACTCGCAGGTCACCAGAGGAGCCTGGAACCATTTTCTTGTCCGAACGGACCATTGCCCACCCTGTCCTCCTCACGACTGCAGAAGGGATACACAACAAGTTCTCTCTCGAGATGCTTCCGGCAGTTCAGTGGCAGAACACGTGCATGCGTGCACATGTGTGTTCACGTGCGTGTCTGGGTGGTGAATGGGATCATTTTAAAGTTACATTATATTTTCAGCATAAAACATACAAGTTCAATTAACTCATCTACAAAAACACCAATGTGAATAGTTTATTGTTTACACCTAACTCCAAATTTTACTGAGGGTGAGGGAGCCAGGGAAAATTAAAGATTAAAAATTTTTCCTGACTTACAGAAATAAAGATCTTCATTTATCCTTTGTGTCCCCTTCCAAATCTCCCATTAAGTGCCTCCTGCTAGAAGTAGGAAATGTTAGGTGGGGTTTAGAGGGAAGGGTTGTTATTCTTTGAGATGTCAAACATTTTACACGGCTGCAGCACTAGAAACTGCATACAGAGGGGCACGGGAGGGAAAAGGACATACATTAAAAAAAAAAAAAACTTAGGAAGATGATTTCACGTTACACATACTCTGTCCACTTTGTCAGCAAAGTAAGGCTCTTTTTAAATTATGAAAAGATTTTGTGCATGTTTCCCCTCTAAAAAACATCTGTAAGTGATTTTAGCTGTAAAATGTTTGACGATTGTGAAGAAAAGAAAAACAAACAAACAAACAAAAATCAAAAAAAATAAAGACCAGGCTTCCTAAAAAATAAAATAAACCAAAGAAAGTCCCTCTAAATCTACAGCAATATTTTAACTGGAAAAAGGTCCATTTTCTCTGGTTCGTCAGTATAAAAGGTTCCTTTATTTATATTTATTTCAGTTTTTAGGACGCAAGTTGATCTTGCTCATCTTCTCATGTATGGTCCATTGAGAGACTGCTTGGGCACACCAGCGGCGTTCATGTAGCTGTGATGGGAGGGGCCAGTGTACATCATGTTTCCATGAGGATTTGGCTGCATAGGCTGCTGGGTATAGGCCTGGCTCCCCATCATTCCCATCTGCATCTGCATAGGATACTGTGCTGTCTGGTTCATGTAGGCAGGGTTACTATGGTAACTGCTGTTCATCATGGGCTGTGTCATTCTGTAGCTGTTCATGGCGTTCAGGGTGTTCATATTCATGGAGTTCACGTTGTATGGGGTGGTTGGCATCAGGTTGACTCCCATGTTCATGCCGCGCTGCACGGCCAAGGTGCGAGGCCCGGCCTGCATGGCGACGGCGGGGGGGCTGCGGCCGTACAGCTGCTGCTGGTGTGCGGTTGCCGAGGGCAGGGGGGCTGATTTGGAGCGGATGGAAATGTGCCCCTTGACTGGCATCTGCCCCTGCAGCCTCTGGGTGTGGGGAATACCGATATTGGTAGCAGACATGTTACACTGAAGCAGAGGTGATGTGAGGTTCATGGTGGTGGATGCCAGGTTTGGTGGGGGTGTCATAGTGGCTTGTGCTTGTGGAGTGCCTGCCAGGGGGTGGGAGGGAGCCAGCTGAGCCAGCCCTGTGTTGGAGAGAGAAACGCTGGTTGCATAGGAAGTCACAGCAGGAGAATGGCTATAAGGCATGGCATGAGGGTCCATAATGGTGTTTGTCAGCTGCTGCAACTTGGCTAAACTGAATGTGGCTGATGGTTGTGAATAGCTCCCAGCACCAAAATCCCCTGGAATCCTCTCATAGATACTTATGTTACCAGTGCTGCCTGATTCAGGTATTTCCATGATCATAGGTGCTGGGGTGAAGCTGTTGTTCATGCTACACTGTGATAACGGAGGTTGCTGCTGGGGTGGTGGTGGGGGCTGTGGCTGCTGGGACTGAGGCTGCTGCTGTTGTGGCTGTGTCGTTGGTTGCTGGTTACTTGGGGGCCTTTCTACTACACAGCTCTGAGGTGACTTGATATTACAGTTTGCTGCGGGCTGGACACTATTTTGCTGCATCATGCTGCAACTGCTGCCAATGTTTGCCATTTGCTGAGTGACAACACAACTGTTCTGAGTGAGGCTGCTAGAAGAAGACAGTCCTCCGTATGAACAGCTGCTCTGGGAAGAGTTATTTCCACAAATGCTGCCTCCCATAGTGGAGTCATAGCTGCTGGGGTTTTCATAATTCTCTGTAGTGCTCTCAATGCTGCCAAGGTCACTGAAGCCACTATCCACCACCTGCTGAGAGTGGTCCGATACTGAAGGCACATCCATCATGGGGCTGGTCTCCATGTTCTGCATAGAGGGTGCGGACAGGGATCCTTGTTCAGGACTTATCTGTGTGTAACTGCTCTCCAGAGCAGGCACGTTTGGGCTGCTGACAGAACGCACAGACTGGCTGGGGTGGGACTGAACAGAGGATATTGGACTGTTGTGTTCCGAGGCCTGGCAATCTTCGACCATTGATATCTGAGGGTCCTCCTCAGTCTGGGTATAACTCTGCAACGTCTGACAAGCTGCAAGAGTTTCTTCACAGTCCTGATAAGCTACATCATGCTCATTGCTTTCCTCCTGTGTCAAGGACTGTACTGCTTGAACGGTTTCAAGATCTAGTTCGCTATGAGGAATCTCTTCCTCTTCTTTTAATTCAATTAACCCCTCTTTATTACTTTGCTCTTCTTCATGATCATCTTCAGACCCAGGGACATGCTCTGAGCCCACTGATGTCTCATGGGAAGCCTGCTCTTCCTCAGAATCTGCCTCTGCTTCATCTTTTTCTTTTGCATCTTCTCTACTGCTTGGAATGCTTGCTTCTAAAAAACATTCTTGCGCCTGAGGCTCCTCCTTCACCCCTTCTCTAACAGGCTGTTCCTCCAATTCTTTTTTCTTCAGAGACTCTGGATGACCATCGTCTTCATCATCAGCGTCATGATCTTCATTTTGATTTGTCACTGTTGCAACTTCCTCTTCTTCCTCATGGTCATGCTCAGGTTCATCTAATTCTTGCTGCTCTTCTTCTGATTGCCTCTGCTCTTCTGAAATCCGTGGCTTCTCCTCTACTTCCTCTTCTATCTCAGGCTCTTTTACCTCTGGCACTGGACTGCTGTTGCTGTCCACAGGAGAAACTGCCCTTACTTCACTGCTGGCGATTTCTTCCTCTTCTCCCTCTCCTACCTCTTCTGCTTCCATATTCACATCTTCCTCTTTCCTTTCCTCAATGAGAGGCAGGTCTTTCTGCTCAACACATTCTTCTTTATCTGAAATTTTGGGCTTACGCCCTGGTTTTGAATTAGCTACCGCTTCATCAACTATTTCATCGTGAACTGACGGCGGCACCTCTTCCCGGTTCAGTTTAAAACCTGGTTTTCGACCAGGTCTTTTCTTCCAGTGGACTGGTTTTCGGCTTTTCCCTTTTGGCCATCCCTTCTTCTTTTTCATGGGTGTGGAAGTATCTGGCTCGAGTGAAGAATCCTTTGCTTCACTATTCCTCAGCATAGATAATGGTTTCAAGGGTGGGTTACCTGAAAATACAAATTGAAAGACACTGTTCAAACATTTTTTTTGACCTGAGCATTCATGGAAGCCTTCCCAAGCATGCCCAACATGTTTATAAACTTCAATATTAGCTTAGAAATTTATTAGCTTAGAATTTATTTATTAGCTTAGAAATATTAGCTTAGAAGGATCAAGGTCTGCTCATTAGTAGCATGTTGCACATTACATTTTTAAAGAACATCAATGCTTTCAAGATTTTCCATGTTCAAAGCTCTGAGCCTTTAAGACACAATTCAAATTAAGCTCTAAGCTATGTAATAAAGTCCCAAAAATACAAATTTTATTTATAAAATATGTTCACAAATGGAAGTGCTGCAGCGTAGGGGAACACATGAAGTTGCAATAAAAGTATGTTTCCATTTAGATCTGTACATCTGCTTAGGAAGGAAATATTTTCACTTTTTTCACAGCCTTATGCTTTTTAATGCCAATAGAAACACAGAGATGCCTGGATTTGGCTAGTAGTTTTTTTTAATTGAAGAAATCATTAACAGGAAGCTGAATTTCTCTTTCATCTTTTATTTGATGAAGCAAGATTTGCATTTCAGTGATTTTCCAAACACTTAAATAGGTTTGGAGCTTGTACAGCCAGACAGGAGTGTGATCACTTACTGAGAACTTACTGAATAGTGTAAGGCATTCCCCAAATACATTTTGGTTTGAACCTGCCAATCGGGACAGTCAGTGACATTTTATACAACTGTATAAAGCTGAGTTACTCTTGCCCTTTGCTCAGACAGGCATTTACTTTAAATACCTCCCTCCAATGATGAGCATTCTGAAAAAATTCTGGGTATTAAAAAGTGAACACTGAATTCAAAATTGAACAACTCCTTATGTCATCAAAAAATAAATATCTGGAATGTGAATAAAGAAAAGAAAGGATCTGCCACAGTCAGTCAGCACACTGCTGTACAGGAAGAAGGAAACACTATTTTCATAGTATTTATTAAAGCATTAACACTTAAACCCTTAAAAATAAACCTCACCTCTCAGAAATACTCTCAATATCTCTCTTCGCTGTCTTTCACACTTCGTATCTACTACAGAGGATTAGATTTACCACACTCATAGCGAAACTTACATGTTGGACCAGGAAAAGCAAAACAATGCAGCTCAGCCATTACCCAGCTTCATCTTCCCCTACACGACACCACTCAAATTGCGTCATTTGGTAGAACATAGAGAAACAAACTTTGTTTTCAACACCGCAAAACACTTTCTATCTTCCACAATGCCTAACCCTTCCTAAAAACTGGCTTCAAATCACCACCCCACACTATCCATTCTCACTGCCGCCCTGGCAGCAATTGGAACCAATCCAAAATCTCATCAGACACCCATTTAAGAAACTGCAATCCCACGTGTCAGGGAAATCTTAAAACACTTCCAGTGCATTGCCTCAGTGGAAAAATCTGGCCCCTAGTCAGAAAGTTGAAAAAAAAAAAAAATTCACAAGCAGGTTTCTGTAGTGATGGGAAAACCTCCAAAAAAAAAAAAATCCAAGCTTTCTATAAACATTCCTATCTCATAGTTATGATTCAAATAGTCTAAATCTGAACCATCTGTTAATGGCTGCAACACTGTATTTCTGAATTGTCGTAAGGCAGTGCTGCCCTCACCCAGCCTAATTTTTTTAATCAAAAACCAGCTGTTTATGATGAACATGTTTAGGTAACTGACAGTACACTGTATTTTCTCTAAGAGCATTATAGTTTTAATATGTGTACACAAAGGCACCTGCACTGAATGCAAAAGCAGCCAACAGTCTGATGCCAGGAGCAGCAACACCATAAAATAACATGGGTACTACTTTATTACCTCAGAGTTTCTGACAAATTTGCAGAAGTTCAAGAAAAAAAAAGCAACAGAAGCGAGACAAGGGAGCAGAAGGCACTACATGACATGTATTTATAAAGGAGGTGAGCCAGAAATTTATCACTGTAGTATAAAATGGATGTGAGTTAGAACAGTGGGTTTCCGAATACCATTTTTGATCCCTGGGCACTCGACGCACTATTTGCAGTCTGCAAAAGATGGTTAAAAATCACTGATTCATTTTATAAAAGAATATATGTGAGTGTAATCTCTAAAGGGATCTGCATCTCCATGAGAAAACATTCAGAAGAGCACAAATGAGAAAGACTTAAAACAACTGATCTAACAGATCTGTCTCCAACTCCACTGTCTTATTAATGATGCTGGAGTATCACAAAAATGTATTTAATGACTAAACCTATCACAATAGAACTAAAAGCTGACTGTGGATGTATTCCCACTAAGCAAACTTACTGCTGTCAGCACAGGTTGGCACTAAATTGACATAGTTACATGCTGTTGTAAGGATTTAAGGGTAACTGATGCTTAAGAGATAGTAAACCCCCCTATGATCATATTGATGCTTTCAGTACTTTTAAAGAAAAATTCTCCTCTGGTAACCACAGCCTCGTTGAAAGGCATAAATTAATGAGGTAACAATTTTTTTTCTTGTTGGATAATGGCACCACACTTGCTTTTCACACAGTTATTAATTTTTTTTTCGCTGACTGCTTTGCACTGCATAGCCTATCAAGACTACAGAACATCTAATAGCCGTAAAGAAGATTGTTAATGGAGCATCTGAATGACAGATGCATCTTCTGAATTGTCAGTGGACTCTAAGCGACCAGTCACAACCAAATTATTTTATTTTATGAACTGAAGGTTCAGAGAACTTTAAGGAGATATGAGAAGCTGAGAGGGTGAACATGCAATGTGATGGAGAAGAGGATCTCAGAAGAGACAATTTAACATTTCCCTTTGTTATGGAAAATTGGGGGCTTGCCAGTTCATTTCCACTTTATTTCTGTAAGTGACTCTGCTGCATAGGCTTTTCCACAATCAGAGATACCAATTCCATTAGGAAAGCTGAATCAAAAGGATAGCCTGGGATCAGGTCATTGCCAACAAGACAGTTAAATGTATGCACCACATTTACATAAAACCAGGGAATGTCTGAGGCCAGTTTTACTGGTAATTTATGCCTAACCTACATTTCACCTGGAAGCTACAAGCCAAAGAATGCAGCTTGTTCTGTCCCGAGCTGTTATCATCCAACACAATCTATCAAACTTTCACCAGCCTACCACCAAACATACCGTTATTGTCATCAGACTCCTCCTCGTCTCTGGACTTCCTCTTAGAAGAGGGTCTATGCCTGAGCGTGTCTGCTGGGGCTAAGTGCCGAAAGTATCCGCTGGACGAAAGCTCACTCTCCTCTTCTTCATCCTCCTCCTCCTCCTCCTCCTCCTCAATCTCAAATGTAGGCTCTAATCGGGGCATTGGTCGTTCAGAGTCTGAATCCTCAAATGGTTCATCCAGCACCTCTGTGGTTTCTGAGATTGTTTCAGTGACAACGCTGCTGTTGTGATGCTTACGCTTGCGGACCCGCCTCTTCCGATGAAGAATTGGTTTCTGAAAGTGGAAGGTGGGAAAAGAGAAGACATTTTATCATGTGCAGAAATAAAACACTAGATAAATACAAAACATGAACAGCAGAATTTAGCAGTCGAAGGAAGACCAGAGAGCTCCCTTCGAGAATAAAAAATTCACTAGAAATACTGACTGGCACCTGCCACTTGTTAGAATTTAGACGGCTGAAACTAACAGACCATCCATAACAGCTGGAAGCTTAGAGACACTACAACACAGATGTGAAGAGCTCAGAATAAGGTGCAAAGGTGATACAGAAGAGAACTCGTTAGTGCAGCATCCCACGAAGAGAGGATTTGCCTAGACACATTGACAGAATTCACATCTCCACGTCAAATTATTTCTAAGACTACACTGATTTCAGTTGTTTAGAGAGTATCTGTGTTTTGCAAGCTTCTTTCAGGAGTGGGACTGTATCTGTTTCTATTTTGCATTACTGAGTAAAACTTTAATAACCAAGGCAGAAAAAAAAATCAAAAGCACAAGATAGAAGCTAGAATTAAAAAGCTCTCAAATTCCTGCCACCTCTGATTCACAAAAGAACACCACTAGAAAAAGCCAGCAGGAAGTACCCTGCAGAGAGAGTTCTGGAACACTGAACATATACTCCCTGTCCACTTCATACAGACCTCGTGAACTGCACCATCCTTCAGAAAGCCCCAACATACTGACAAAATTGGCTGCATAACATAGTCAGAAATAAGAAATGAGGCACACACCTTTCGTTTCAATGTTGGCTTGGTGAGAACAGGTGGAGAGCTTGATCGAGGACTCACAGGCTCATCATCTTCCTCTTCACTACTCTCACTAAAACACCTCAGAAGTGCCCTGTCACTATCACTGTAGCGCCGGGACAATCTGTCGCAGTCCTCTGGGAATCTACACTTCAGTGGCTCTGTGCTCTTTTTCAGCTGCCCCCTCCACCTTTCCATACCTTCACTGTGCCGCCGACGGGGAATGGTAGATTTTTCACCTTTGCCATACTGTCCCTGGGAGACAGCAGATTTTTCCTCATCTTCAGTGTATCGACCTCTCGAGGCTGGAGATTTCTCCTCACATTCACCACATCTTCCTTGCAAGGCTGCTGACTTCTCCTCACAGTCACTGCACCGGCCTTGTGAGGCTGCTGATTTTTCCTCACATTCACTGCATCGTCCACTGGGAACTGCTGTTTTGTCCTCAATGGGCAATACTGGCTCCTTCTCACAAAAGGGCTCATGAAGTTTTTTGCTCTTGCGGTTCCATCGACCTCTTCGTGATGGCTGACTGTTTGCAGGAAGACTATCCAGGGGAAAAATGTGCTTGCTTGGTCGTGCAGAATTGGCTGGAGCGACAATGTCCGGCTTTTTTTCACTCTCTGTTGGTGAGTAAGGCTCTTGCTCTTTCTTCTCCCACGACACAGATTTTACCATCTGATTTAAATAAAAAGAAATAGATTTCATACTTCCTATTCCAGCATAAATGTCTATTCTCAATTTGACTCCACAAAAGTTTTTGATCAAAAAGTCAGAAATGTTTAACAGAAAATGACTTGTAAGAATCTGAGATTAAAAAAAAGACTTGACCTTTAAGAGAACCAAGTAGTGCTACCTGCTACTCCTTTCCTCACAGGCGATAATATACCTCAGTTAGCTTCCCAAGAAGCAACTTCAGTCAGCCATTCACTGGTGTGCTAGAACGCTAACTTTACACCTTGCTACATTCAAACATGGTATTTGTGCAATATTCAAGAAAAGTGAGCAAAAGTTGAAGCTATTTTTCCATTAAGATGCACAATTAGTTTAATGTAAATACTGTAACAGCAGATAATTTGCCTCTTCATGTTCTAGTCAGTGCTTATCACCTGATGCGAGAGTGCAACCCCTTCAAGGACTGCTCTCCAGACTATGCCTCAATTTTTCTCTATTTTTGTTTTCTAATCTGAAACCATAAAGATACATAAACTAACCACAACCACATTGCTTTTTGTGATTATGACATTTGCGCAATCTTCTAATTTGAAATTTTGTTAGCTCTGCCTGCAAAAGCATGAAGTATAAACTACATGCCACACAGAAATAAGAGATTCACTCTTACGCTGGTCTCTGGATCCTTTTCTTTCTGCTTTTGTTGCTCTTCATTTTCCCCATCCTCTGTTTCCTCTTCTTCATCTTCAGAGACAACTGAGTTGGAAACTATAACGGGTGTCCAACGCAGACATTCTGCATCCACATCGATAGGTCGGACATTAGTTCTAAGCTTTGCCATGTGTTCCTGGATAAGCTTCTCACGACGAATGATCACAAATCTGAACAGTAATAATACTCTGATCAATAACAGGTGACATACTGTACATGTTGCCACGTGAAACACATATATTACAGAAAAATCTGTATATTCTCAATCAGTGCTGCTGCAAGTAACTTCAGAGAGAAGAGAAAACTCATTAAAATAGTACAATTTGAAGTATCTTCAGACTACCAGAGAAAGCACCTCACAACTGAGGAAATGTTAAATTCTTTCCTCTACTTGTTAATGGTGAAACCATTATCCTTCCATGGCTAACATTCAGCTGCAGAGTATAACTTTTATTATGCACAAGGGGTGTGCCATTTGGAGAATGGGCAATGTAAGGTAAAAGCTATCAGAGAGAAATAAAAGGACTGCTCGAAAAAAGTTGCAGTCCCACTACCATAGTGTATTTTATTTAGGGCTGTAAGAGAAATATCACCGGTTAAAGGTATACTGTGAGATGAGGCCATAAAAGTAGTTTCAAGTTTTCCAAGTAAGTTTCAACTTTAACACAAAATACAGTAGAATACAACCCCACTCACCAAACTGCTATGGTCTGAAATAAGAATAATTTCCAGTATTTCAGCTGACTTGTCAGCTGAACACGCAGGCTACCTCTATTCCATACCAACACACTTAATCTCTCCCAATGATCTGTCCCGCTCTTCAAGTATTCCACGCCAATCCACACAGTTTATGGCATTTTTGAGACACAGAAAAAAGGAGGAAAACAACTGTATGCTCATCGACTGAAAATAAGGAGCAGAGCTCGCTCTAGAGAAGGGAAGTTGCTCCTCTTTGCTCTGTTTTGCGAGTGTATTAGAATGATTTTGCTGAGGGATCCCAAGAAAACGTGACCAAGAGACCAACTTGCTCTCTCTCACAGCAGCAAATTACTTGTTCACATCTGCAGTGCTGCACAGCTGGACATCTGAGCCAGCTTTGCCACTGAACAATTCTTGCATTGCACATGAGTACCATAATCTCTACAGACAGTATTCAGACACTGAAATCTTTAGTAAAATCAAGCTTATTACATGTGACTTGTCTTCAAACACCATTACGTTTCAATGAAATACATCTGAAGGCATTTGGGATTACAACAGGACTCCTATACTCACTGATCACTACGGAAGTCAAGCATTCGTAGGTGATGTAGAGTGGAAGTGATATCTTGAGGGCAGATTCCAGTCAGCTTACTCAATTTCTTGATGCTTAATTGCTTGTCACGCTGATGATAAAGGCACTCCAATATTACACTTTTCCAATAAGCCATATATGACAGGCGCCCCAGGTCTGACAGGGGCTTCTCTGGTGATCCTGCTTGACCCTCACGCTTTGAAAGCAAATAGCCTAAGATACAGAAGAAAAAAAGTTTCAAAACATTAGCTTCTGTTTCCACCCCAACTTCTACAAAGGCCTCATAAAATAGCTGAGTGACGCCTACAAGATGTAGATGAGAACTCCGAAGCATACTTTGCGTCATAGGGCAAATTTTTTACGTTTGTTTAATCTCCTGTTATTCAGTGATTAAGTACAAGACTTCTGAACTCTGCTGCCGTCGGACATTGACTATAGGCAATGCCACGAGATGGCAGCAGGTGCCTACCTAGAAACGACACCAAGCCTGAAGCACAACTGCAATAGCAATTTTGGAAATGACAGAGGAAAAACATACTTTACCACCTTAAAACTAATATGACCAATAATTTTCTTGAAAATTCTCAACTGTCAAACTTTAGGGCCATACTGGAGAGTACCAAGCTCTACTCACAGAGATTTCATTAATTTAAGACTGCAATATACCGCACAGGTTCAATAAAGGCCAAGAGGTTATATTCCGCCTGGTGTGACAAAGGGGCGTGGATTCAAGAAGAGGACAAATGTGCCTTTTCACTGCTCTTCTAATATAATCCACATTTGTTGATTTCTCAAGATACCGTGTGGTCTTACAGCTGGCTTTCTGTGCAAGGAACTACATGCACAAGACTAGCTTCCGCTAAAATCACTATACTGACACATGGCTTTATTTTCTACCTTAAGTTGCTTACACAGAAAACATTGGAATGAAGGGAAAATCGATCAATTTGTCTTTAGAACTGAAGTTCCAACAAATGATTAAACCGTGAAGTTCAGATGATTTTGTGAGCTTTAGACACCTTTGTCCTGAAATGTGTTTTAATTTGAAAAATACCCGCTTCTACTGTTAAGTCCTTCTTTAAATTATGAAAAGACAGACTAAAAAAAGTAAAGGAAAAGTTCCTTACTGAAGTCGATTAGGAACCTGCCATAGCCCTTACGCTGGTATTGTGGAAGAATCATTATGCAGGAAACATTGTACTTCTGTTGGCAGTGTTTTTCCTGTCAGAAAAAAAACCATCATATTAAAAAAACAGATCAGTGAGAAATAGTGTAAGTTGTTCTGTAAAAGTGCCTAGGTAGTTCTACAGCAAAAAGTGAGATAGGAAGTCAAAGTCCAAGCTTCTTAGGAATGATAAAGCCAAGGAAAGACTTCAAAGAGACAATACTAAAACTCTACCATAATTTCAACAAAGAACAAAAACTTGACATAACCTTCTGCTCAGATAGCATACAGTAAAGAACATGGGCTGTAGAGAAGATAAATTCTAAGAATAAATATGAAGGCAGCTAAATTCATTGCAAAAGATCGCAGTATTCCAGTGAATCCTTATATGTTACGACCATAGCATACTAAAATGCAGTCTCAAATCTGCTGTTCTGAATATTAACAAGCTTCAAAAAGAGCTATTTAAAAATAATTGAAATAATTAAGGATAAAAATCTAAACAAAAGTCCTATCTGAAATCTTGGTCGTGTTACTTCCAAAAACTAAAAGGCTTCAAATCAAGTGCAAAGTTGCCAAACTTGTTTTGAAAACAATGTATTTACAGAACAAAAGGTGAGATAAACAGAATTACCTCACAAACAGTACTACCCCATCTCCACCAAGAGCAGGAAGTAATTTGAAAAGGTTTTTTTTAACCACTAGCTGCAATACAAGTTCCTTAGCAAATACATGCCATTCAATGTCATAGGAAACTTGGGTTTACTAACCAGTGGTCTCCGAATGTAATATAAATAAAACCTGGTTGCAAAAGATGTCTCTATCTGTATTATGTCATTTATTATATAAAATACAAGAACCTAAATTGCAACAACTTAAAGTATCCAAAGCAGCATTTCTCACCATACCAAACAGTTTGTACCCAAATACTTACCTTGGAAAAGTAGCCAACGAGGTGACAGCCCTTAACATCATTCTGCGTCAGCACGTAGAAAAGGAACGGCTCCACGTCGTAATACAGAGTCTTATGATCCAAGAAGAGTTTGGCCAACAAGCACAAATTCTGGCAGTAGATAGTGCTGACATTGCCATCAACCTTAGAGACATGAGGAAAAGTTTTGTTACTCCATTTACATGCTTTGCCTGAGTATCCCTGTACGTTTGAAATGTCTTAACATGAGAGAAGACTTCTCTGTCACACACAGCATCTCAAAGGACTTAAAACTTCCACAGAATAAAGGCTGTGATGAAGTCACTGTTACATTCAATAGCTTAAGAGACAATTTTAAAATTAATTCTCATAAAATAAAACCCCCAGATTTTTACAAAGTAAGTCTTCTGTGTTTTACGGATGAGTAATCTATACACAAGGTCAGTTCCTACTGACTGCTTGCTTGTTGTTTTTCACTCTTGGCAACTGAGTGTTCCAAGAATGAAGGTTTTTAGGGCTATGAAAAACTTAAAACATAATAAGGTGCTAAAGATGCTATTTTATACATAAAAGTGAGTGGCTTGTTTTTCTAACTTACCTCAAAGACTGATATATTATTCTTTCTGTAAATTTCATTGGCTGGAGGATGAAACCAGCCACATTTTTTCATATGCTGTTGGAGAATAGTTCTGCTTTTCATGTATTTTAGACAGAATTCACAAAGGTACAACTTAGGTAGCCTGTAAGCAAACATGAAGAAAGATCAGAGACTGAAGATAGAGACTTTTGTTTGAAATTCCTCACTCCTGCTGACAGAGAACTTGATAAAAACAAACCCAGTATACAGTGACCTTGTGTATGTGTTAATGAGAGCAAAACCACCTTACCATAGTTAGTCGTGACACTTATTCTGTAACAAATGTATACTTAAAAAATGCCCTTAATGTCCTGTATAATTACATTTACATTATTAAGTTATGCCAGAAAAAACTGATTTAAATAGATTAAAATCCTAGGAAACAAACCAGTACCCCCTCCCAGTTTTGCACTAGTGATGCCAGAATGGATGAGATAGATAGCCCCTTTTCCCTTCTTTCCCTCATCGTCACAGATGACATCAGAGCTGTATGTACATACCCTTGAGCGACAGGTCACATCACCACCTACCCATTTGTTTTAAAACTGTTTTGCATACTACACTGACATGAACAACTAGAATGCAAGTATCCCAAAACTCTTGCGAGTTAACTCCATTTATATACTCTAGCTTGGGCAGCAATGCCTTTGTACAGCTAGAATAAGTCCTCATGACAGATCCCCCGTACTTAAGAAACGGCAGAATAAAGAGTTTCACTTCATCTTCTTCCACTAGCTATAGCCCTTATAAGTCATTCCTCTTTCTGAATAAAGTTCAAAGTTTGCAGCTTAGAAAATTTGCAAAGTTCTTAAGCAACAGAACATCAAGGAAACTATACATGCAGCACAGCAGAACAATCTTTCAGATACCAAAACGTGTAAGATTTCTATGCCTGTTGGAGTACAGCTTTCCCATAAACACTGAAGACAAACAAAGAAGAATCCTACCTCGAGTATTCCTGTGGATACGGGGAGGAGTACCAGGTCTGGATTTCATACTTGCCAAATTCAATAACAGAAGGGCAGCGGACTTGTGGATCAGGAGGCCCCGTCACCCCTACTTTCTATGCAAGGAGAAAGAAACCCAAGTTTTTGTGAATTTCCAAGTGAAAGATTTCTAAGCTGAAATAAATTAGAACATTTTTATCCACAGTCCATCCTACTTGAACTCACACGTAATTAGGAAGATGCAGATGTTGCCTTCTGACACTAAAAACTAGTACCAGTCACACTTCAAGCAACCATGTGATTCACGAAAGGAAAGAATTAGTACACTTTATCATACCACATATCTCCACTACCATTCACAGTGTTGCATGTCATAGTTTTAAATGCAAATTAATACACAGCAAAGTTTAATACAATCTTTTTTGAGTCTCGTAATTTTTCTTCTTGTTATTTCAACAGCAAAGAACAGAAACACATAAACAGCTCTTCAGGTTAAAAGCTAGAATATGCTAAGCTTCCTAAGTGAGACTGGTATAGGCAAAAGTCACCTCAGGATCTAATCCTAGGCATCCACATTTTGTGGAGGTCTAGATGAAAAGGAGCAGCAACCTCTGTTGGTAACCATCTGTCAGTGTGCACACAGACACAAACAGCACCGCTCTATCCTGTCCCATAAGGAGCTGAAGTATCTAGAGAAAGAATGCTTTAACTGCTCAGACACTCTACGCAACCCACACTGCTAGCAAACCATCCCATATTTTATTGTTTTCAGGCCATGTGTTTTAGCAGCTATTTAACAGTTCCGAGAGGACTAAACCCACAGCCCTCAGGGTCTTTTAGCCACCTCTTATGCTCTTATGCTCACTTTTGTATTATCCTTCAGCTCTCTTGAGGTCAGTTCTCCATTACTCTCAAGCGGCAGAAACCAAGCACATCCGCTTCTGCAACAGACTGACTCGTCCGAGTCCGTATTTCTTACTGTTATTTTGTTGTCGGGGTTGGCATTTTAGATTTGTTTAAATTTATTTTACAGATTCGGTACTCACTGCCAGACACTGAAAATTTAACTTTACCTGCAGTGCTTGTTCCTGAATATCTCGAAACAACTCCATGTCTTTTTCATTTAAGACATCCTGGCTTCCAAAAAAACGCTCCTCATTTTCTTGTTTTCCATCCCAGCCATCCTGATTGTCTGTAAATGAGAGAGTAAATTGTCTTCACCTACATTTACAAATGAGCATTTGCTTTCTAGTGCAAATACTGACAGATGCTGACAAACAACATCTGGCTATATTCACACCCTGTGCCCGTTTATTTGATGGGATTTTCTATTCAGATTTGGGATCACAAAGGAAGAACAGGTTCTAGATTTGAGACCCTGTGAGAAGTACTGTCCTGTATTTAAGCAGGTCCAAATGTCACCACCTAGATATTCATAGTACCATGAAGGAATAAATGGCTTACTGCTAAGCCTATTTCTCACAAACAAGGATTACAACTATTTAAATGCTGTATCTGGTAAAACCAAAACCAGGACATGTACATTCATCACCTTAGAAACACCCCTTCAACAAAAAAAAAAACAACACAAACAAAAAAGCCAAACAAAAACCTCTCCAGACACTTCACCTCACTCCCAAAGCATTAAGTCCCATTGCTGTTCTTCCAGCACCAGCTAATTTTTCTAAAGCTGTAAACAAAGTATTTCATTGTGGAATATTTTCCCCTGCTTGCTTAGAAACAATTCAGAACCATTCAATGAAACTGTAAAGATCTGAATACAGAAATTAAATAAAGGTCCAGTCATAGATAATGTCTTAAGCTAGAAATGCAAAAAAAAAAAAAGTCAAGGGAAGCAGAACTGCATTCCAAAGGGAAGGGGTCGCTTGCAGCAAGCAGATGCCAAGCCGCGCGAACAGGCTCCTCTATGGCTGACAAAATTAAGAAACATTTGCTTGCAAGCCTATAGCATAGACTGGAAACTCACGGGTCTGTCAGACTGGTTTTAGTTCTGTATTTTCCATTTCATACTTCTATCTTGCTGCTCTTAATTTTCATAAACTGCTGCCTATGTTATTTCTTTCAAATGTGACATTATTTAGCACATTTCCTAGGGCTGTCTGCAAGCACCTCCTTACCAAAGGGCATTCCACCTCACTGTAGTCATTTAACCCCTCACCCCACCTTGCCATCATATATAAAGGCTAAGGTCTCTAGGATAATTTCCTTTTCCCCGTTGATATTCTACCTCAACGCACCAAAGATAACTGCATTTCAGTGTTAACTTTCAGCTCAAAGTTTCCAGCTTCTAACAATTCCAGTCACTTCAACATCCTAGCCTTTGAACATCTGCTTGGTGTACAGGATACTTACATTGGCAGGGTGAAAAATCTTTACCTGTAGGCCATTCTGAAGTGCTAGATTTCCTGTTACCCTTTTTCCTGATCCTATACTGCTGAGAATAGTCGACCACTTCTCCTCGAGCTTTTCGTCCATCAGGGGAAGGAGTGAAGAATTTAGTAAGGCCATCTATAAGCCCTTTGGTTTTCTTGTTAAACTTCAAGGTGTTGCTGCCATCTCTGCAGAAGTCCAAGACATCAGTCTGCTCCAGGTATTCTCCTTCTGATGATGCTGACTGGCTGGACAGAGCGATCTTACGCTTCCGACCCCGACCGGGACCGGTGCGAACTTTGCTGAAAGGACCTTTTGATCTAACAGGTGAGAAGGGGAAAGATACAGTTAGAAGACTTGGTAAGGTGGTTTGTTTCAGATTGCATTCTAACATATTTATGAACCACGCAGAACGTGATCTGAAGAATTTAATAATACAGGAGTCATCGGGAGCCTGCGTACCCTAGAGAAGCCAGGATTTAAACGTCTCAGCAGAAGTACTGTACTATTTTTCTCGACGCTGAACATCATGTCAAACTAATTTGAGAATAAGCAATAGATTTTCACCAAATTTAATGCAACATTAAATTTTAAAAGTAACCAGAATGAGTACATTGCACAGAAGACTTCAATTTATGCAATCGTTAAACATTTACACTTGTCGTTTGCCATAGTTTCCGTACTGACAAGAAACTGTTGTAAGAATTCCACAGAAAGTTAATACATACAAGATACACGTATTAGCTAATAACCTATACTACTGACAATTATCTTAGCTGAAAACAGTGCTGCTCCCCAACCAGCTGCCATCTTTAAGGCCGTAAATTTTAAAACTCCATTGAAATGGAAGTATTCAAAAGATATGTGGATGTGGCTTGGGAATATGGGTAGCGGTGAACACAGCGATGCTCGGTTAATGGTTGGACTTGATGATCTTAGAGGTCTTTTCCAACCTAAACGATTCCATGATTCTATGAGATAACTGAGTATTCGAGACTTCTCAGAAAGATTGCTCTAGACAGACTGACTATTTTTAAAATTCATCAATGAACATAAGGAATAGTTCAAAAATAAATAGTAAATTATTACAAAGAGTCAAAAATGTTGGCCAAAAGAAGCAGTGAGGTTACTTCTAGTCTTTCACACCCTTTTTCAGAAAATCTGTATTAAAGAACAATGAACAGCTCTGAATTGTAGAAGAAAACTTCTCACAAAATAGACCAGAGACTTCAGAAATACCCACTGTCCTACAGAATCTCAGATCTTACTCTTCCTTATAGAGACTTACGTTGTATTTTGATTCTTTAACCTGTTTTTGGGACGTCCTATTGGGTTAGCATAGCGTCTTTTTATCTGTGCTGCCTTCTTCTGTAAAAGCTTTCTTCCTTTCTTGCGTGGTCGACATATTTGACATATCCACATACCTATAAGACACAAGTCCCAAATGCAAGAGACATTTATAAAGGACAAAAGGGAGAATTATGGTCCACAGGCCTTCTGAGATTAAGGGTGGGAACAGTACCGAAGGCACTGATTATCACATATACGTTTGAGAAGAACTATGTGTATGCTTCAACAGTCTAAACTCAAGTCCTGTTAATATTCCCCAGCCCCCAAAGAGTTCCAAACACAAAGGAAGTCTCCTTAATTGGCAGCATATCATCAGAAAACCATAATTTAATGGTTAATTATCCCATTATCTGCTTACAGCTATACTACTTCCAACTATCTCGTATATGAAAATTTTCTTCTAACTACTAAGGAAGAATCTTTCAGAGATAATCTGCTTTCTGATTGGAAAAAGAAGTTCATTTGCCTGGAAGACTCTACTGTCCAAATGGATATTACTTCAAAAACCTATATAGAAGTCATCTCTTTCTTTTTCACAAGGCTATTCATGCAAATGAAATCTGATCATCTTAATCTGTAGGGATCACTTCTGCTCCTTCGAATTTCAAGAATTTTTTTCCCAAAACCCTTCACAGAGAATAATGTGAAACAGGAAACAGAAGACAGTGGAAAACCTGGATGTGAAGTTCTGACCCTTCTTTGGTTGCTAATACCCAAAAGGTAATTCCATATAAAAATGAGCAAAATGTAGCTAAAGGAGGAACAAATAAGTGGAAGCACTGCCTACCCACTGATCTCTTCCAACACCATCTTAAAGTATCCTTTTCATCACAAAGTCCTCACCTTTTGGCATCCTGGTAAGAGGAGGATCACAGCATTCCATGTGAAAGCCACGGTCACAGGAGTCACAAAATAGCATGTTATCCTGTTAAAGACAGACAAAGTTAATCTCTCTTTATGTGTGCATCAGCATCAATTTGCACCTCCATTAATTTGTCACTGTCTCAGAGAACAGGCACATAGAGTTCAACTACGGACAATTCAAGGTATTCTGCAGGTCTCAGAAAGACTACCAGACTAAAATAAAAGCTGCACATATTTGCCTCTAAAATAATTTTATTTTGTAGCTTAACGTAACAGCCACAAAACTGATATCCTCTTCATTCAATCCACACTCCACTATACTCACAGCATTTTTTCCTTGATCTCTACAGGAACTACATGTTTTGCATTCAATACACTGCCATCGCAAGGCTTTCACTCGAACTGTCAGCTCTGGAGAGAACTTTAAACAGGACGGATGACCTAGAGAAAAAGGAGAAAATTATACTGGCAAACTCATAATACTTCTGTTAATGTTCACAGATAGCTCAGAGAGAGACTACCAATTATGTATTCTCATGCGGAATTTTGGTTATCCAGATACTCATATTTTTAGGTGCTTCTATTATCATCTAATTATAACACAAACCAGTGGCCTAGACAGCAATTGGCAGGCCCACCTACAAAAGAACACAAGGATAATTCTTTATAACTGAATTGAGAAACATGGTGAAACTGGTCTTCATTGCCACATTTTTTAAAAAAACTTACAGGAGCCAAATGAATTATTTGTGCTAGGTTAGCTGAGCTGCCTCCCCTGGGGGAGCAGAAGTTTCAGCTGAATTAACTGTATTGTACTGTATTGTATGCCACACAAGCATATTCCTCACGTCTGGGTCAGCATACATGCGACTTCTCTGTCTTAAGTGGCAAGATTCTCACTATGCTCCCTCTGCGTACGGGGCGGCAGCAGGCAGCGTGCGAGAATTGTTTGGAGTTCCATTCCAACCCCTCCTCTGTCTCAAGAGAAGGGGTGAGTACCAGCAGCCCCTACCAGCAAATGGTCACCTACCGCTGTTGCCACAGTCAGCACAAGAGATGAGCTCTTCAGGTTTCTTCTCCCGATTTTGCTCTTTTGTACCAAGGCAGAAACTGCAAATTGGAATTGGTTCAGCAACCGGCTGTGAGGACAACAGACAATAAGAGCACTGAGTATCTCAAGGGAGCAAATTGTAACACACAAAATCACAGACATTTATATATCACGTAAACATGATGTAATGCACATCATGTCTCACAGATTTTACTTGGTTCTCACATTCAATACCGCACTAACTGAATAGAAGTTAGTACTCCAAAGTACAAAAACTGTACAACTATTAACACTGTTACGAAAAACGAAAATAACATTCTCCTGCAAAAAATGATGTGAGTATGCTATTTAGCAATCACAAGCAGATAAAAAGGCATGCTCTCTCTGAAAAAGTTATGAGGAGTTAAAAATTGAGTAGGGAAAAAGTATTTAAGATGAGGCACAGCACTAGCCAAGTAAGAAATAGATATGAACTAGCCAACACTATAGTTGGCCTAGAATAAGCAGGACACTTTTAAATTTAAGGACTGACATTCTACAATGGTCTCGTCAAAGAAGTAGCAAGTGCAATAACTGATTGTTTTAAAGTGGTACTTGATCAACCAGTAAGAGAGAAAGGATGGCCTAATTTAACATTAAGTGCTCAATTTCATTATCCAGCAAATTCTTTCTAATCCAATTCTGCATTTAAAGCCTATGATTTGTAGTTTCCAGAGCAAAGAGGTACACAAAATTTAATTTCAAAATACAATAAAAATATGCCAAAATCACATTTAAAACACTGGAAATGGGAATAATGTTAGATTATGGCAAGTTTTGAGAAACACTCTTTGTTAGCTGTATCAAGTTACAGTTAGTGATTTCACACATACCTTTCAAAGTCTATTCTACAGGTACATATGCTCACACTGTTAATTATTGTCTGGAAACACATGCCAGAAGAACTTCCAGCACCTTTACTCTGCCCTAAGCCGAAGCAAAAGCTGTATCCGGAATAGTTTCTTGCAGGAATCGGGTTTGTTTATATTACTGTAATATAGAAACTGAAAGTCTGAAAGCTCTACCTTTCCTTCAGTGTACAGACATAATACACACAGTACACTTTCAGTGTGAGGTGCGGTCCTTAAAACACCCACAAGGCAGAAACAATCTGAACACCTCATGAAATTCACCGTTTCAAAATTAAGCCACACAATGGGAACGGAAGCCTGACATTCCTCATTTAGAACACAAGTACTTATATCAGCCTTTGGATAAATCCCAGATGATGCTGAAGTATAAACTAATATGAAATCACCTGCCCATCAAACTATTTCAGTTTGGAACACATTCACAGGATAAGTTAATTGAAGGACTGCGGTTTCTGCTCATTTTGAGAAACAGAGAAGTAGTATATAGTTATGCCACAAATCATTACTATCCAAGTGGGAGGGGGAAGCTAGCATCTTTGCTGCCCACAGGCAGTATCTTTCCAGCCACAGTCACCACAGTAACATTAGTTGAGATCAGCTACACAGGGATTCCCCGTCCTCTTTCAACAGAGAGGAGGGATGGAAGAGAACAAACAATTTGTGTACTGTTTTGCTCGTGACTGGGCTCCAGGTGCTAGGTAGCTAGCTGCTTCCAGTCAGTAGGAAATTTACTAGGGGGGAAAAACCCTGCGTATGAAGGGTCGGTCAGTGCTTTCATTCCTTTGGAATCAAGATTTCAGGAATTATTTTGCCTTCTGCCTTTTGAAAGGAAAGCTGGAACACTCACACAACCTCCCAGAGGAGAAAAAAATTATTTCACATATCCTCTGCAGGAAGTTCATGAGCAATTTACTTCATCAAAGAGAGTTTTATAGACAGTCAACAACCTAAGACAGTCCTTCTTATCTGTTCTAGCCAGTATTTGTGCATACCTTGTTCATCCCCACAGTGCTTCAAATTTGGACATCCACATGTAAACACTGTCTAGGTTTGGAAGAACCAGATCAAAGAGTACCCTTCACAGCTTCAATGTTCCCTGTATTTACCATTCCTGGCAAGCTGCAAGCAAACACCTTACCAAATTTAAAAAAAACCGGAACATCTACAGTTTGGGGGGAAGGCTCTACTAGAATTCAAAATGTTTTAGAATAATTAATTGAATTGTAACAATTTTGAATGTGGAGATCAGGCTACTCCTCCAAAGCTTCTGTGCGAGACTGTTATGCTAAATCTGGAGAGATTTCACTGCTGCTGTGTTTGTTCAGCAAAGAACATCCTGGCAAGTGAAAAATGCAAGCACACAATGAAAGATCCGTGAAAACAAGACTGGAAGCAGGCAGCTCACTTTCATACTGCAAATTTTTGGCAGACATTCAACTCCTTCTGCTGTTTTGCTCACAAGCACATCTATCTGCGTGATGTCACCAGATTCAGTGAGGGAGAGAGCCAGAACAAATTGGACTGACAGTGTCTTACAGCCTGCCAGCCTCTCAGCACATGTTGTTACTATACAAAGGGTATCTAGAAACCGAATGCGCCTTAAAGATTCACAGACTGTACGCCCTCCTAAAGGCGACTACAGAGAAGTGCCTATGGAAAAAGTGTGTGTGTGCGTAATAATTTTACAACCTCGGTTTGTAAACCCATTTGCTTTGCAGTCTTCAGGATTCAGGAAAAGTGAGGTAGGAAACTCCTCAAAACTCACAGCCAAGTCCGCAGGCCACGGTGTCACAATGGTCACTGTCAGTAATGTTAATGCATTCAAACTCAAAAAATCATCTTACTATCAGACATGCGTCTGGTAAAAACTTCATAGAATGTCAACTGGAAATGCTTAGACAGTCAATTGTTGAATAATCTTCCCAGAACTAGCAAGTCGTCTAATCAGAGGATTAAAACGATTCAAGATTTGTTAGTCACAATCAGAATCACATGCCAAGACTTCCTGACTGCAAACTCAGGGGGGTGAGGGGAAAGAGTGGCTCAAATTTCCTTCTTTGCAGTATAAACTCCCTTCACTTGACACTGTTTCAGGAACACAGCAGTTCAAATTACCGAAGTTTTCTTTACCCAAAGTTATATCCTGTGAGCTCTCTCCTACACTTTGTCCCCGCTTTGTAATTTTCAATAAAATAAAAGATGCTGCCTTGGGATTGACAGATGATTATATCACTCTACATTAGATCAAAAGATATTTCTAAGAAGTCATAGACTTCCACAGCTGCAAAAGAAAAACACACCCCTCGAACTCTGAAGAGCAAGCTTAAATCTTAATTCCTTTCACTGGAAAAAAACTTGCATTCCACTATACTTTGACAAAAAATAAGGAACTTCAATATTGACTTTGACTTCTAAAAATAACAAATTACTTTGGGGATGAGATTTTTGTTAACACCTAAGTAATGTCTGTGCTTATAGGTAATTCTTCTATCTTTATATACAGTACATTGCTTTACTACAAGATTAGTTGCATCCCTAGAAAAATGGAAAATA
Source organism: Acanthiza pusilla (assembly GCA_036630365.1). Lineage (NCBI taxonomy): Eukaryota > Metazoa > Chordata > Aves > Passeriformes > Acanthizidae > Acanthiza > Acanthiza pusilla. The sequence goes on from JAXCHO010000131.1 coordinate 2,948,603, forward strand.
CTTCGGTTAGAGAATGAAAAAAAAATATTTAACAGCATGCAGGGCCCCACATAAACATGATACCAGAGAAGACACAAAAGAAACTGCGAATGAGCATTTCGCGTGCATTAAAGATTCAAGGCTGCTACTTGTAGTTTACCCACGATACCCACAAGTTCAACTATGAGACCAAATCCTACCCAAGTTTTGAAACTCTACCACCTTGAGCACAAAATGGAGAGAACAGACGAAACATTCTACACATAAGTCTTCACTATAAAAATTCACTGCTCAACATAACGCTCTTGACAAATCTGACGAAGTCCCATGTTCCTGACCCACAGTTATTCCATGCTATTCTCTCTCCCTGCACGATCTGCACAGGCACAGACCATTCTCACATGAGCAGCCTTATACAGCAAATGTGGCAAAACCCCAAACATGTGCAGATGAAACCTTTTCCATATAGGTCTGTTGCTGAGAGACCACCTATACAAAGGTATCCTGAATTTGCAAGGCCAGGTGAAGTCAGTCAGAACATTCTACAGTTGTGTATTTTGAAGGGAAAAAAAAAAGTTGGTGGCAACATAAAGCAAGTGCATCTACTCGTTCCTGAGACTGCGCTAAGGATTTTGCATGCGGCTTAATGATTAGCAGCTTCTGAAGTTCAGCCATTGCAACGCTCAGCGGCAGAATTACTCTCTTTCCTTCCATGAACACCTTCAAGGAATTCACTATGAGTCCAGACAAGTTCAGAGAAGCAGCACTACAATCAAAACACTCATTACTAAATATCCAGAACTGAGGCTCAAAGATTGAGGAGGCTGGCAGGCACAGGATGCTGGGATGGGACACGGCTGGAACAGCTGACCCAGCCTGTCCAAAGAGGTATTCTAGACCATATGGCGTCACGCTCAGTACATAAAGAGGGGAGAAAGTGTCTGGAGGCTGCTGCTCAGGGACTGTCAGACCATCAGTTGGCAGGTGGTGAGCAAATGCTTTGTGCATCACTGGTTCTGTGTATTTTCATTATTCTATCACAATTGCTATTATTTCCCCTTTCTTTTTTGTCTTAATTAACTGTCTTTATCTCAACACATGAGTTTGACTTTTTTTTCTTCCAATTCTCTCCTCCACCCCACGGTGAGGGGGAGTGAGAGAGAGACCGCATGGCATTTCGCTGTCTGGTGACAGTAGTCTTTCTTGACTACAGCCACGTTGCAAAAGTCATGCATGCAAACAGTAAATTTAATTTTCATTTGTTAGATATTTTACTGCTATTTTTGTTGACACTGAATAGATAAACAGATTATGCACGTAGTGAGATAATGTATTTTAGCATTCCGGGGCAGCAGCTTTAGCATTTATCAAAAACTACTGCATTAGCAAGGTAACAGAGTTTACCTTAAGTTTTATTCAAGTACTACACTTGTACCTCCCACATATTCATTAGTTTTTGACTAAAGCTAGTATTCAAGCTGTGGCTGAGTTCCTTCTAGTTTGACCACTGTACTACAGAATTTTAAAATCATGCTATATTATTCCAAAGGAAAGTATACCCTGCAGAAAGTATTGCCATTAATACACAGTCATAATTCTTCTACAACCTCGCAACCATTGGTTTTGTAGTGACTAAAAGACATTATTAGAATTTTCAGCAAGTAGCTAATGTAGCATGACCTGTATTTATTACCTAGACAGTATTATTTTGTGCTTGTGATTTCATGAATATTGCCTTATTTCACACTAAGCACCAACTTTCTAAAATGAGATGCTTTTCAGTTACACTTTTGTACAGTGCCAACACTGTAATTTGAACTACCAGGTACTATAGCCCTATAAATAAATGCTGCTGCATCCACGGGAACTGTTCAGGAAGAAAACCCCCAGCTTTTTTTTCTTTGCAATGACTGTGGCAACCTCTGGCAGAGATGCATTTTGTCAGTGTGAATAAGATTAGCTTCCTAAATCATCGCTACAGCACTTGCCACAATCAGAACAAACAAACAAAAAACCAACCAAACACACCACCGTGAAACCCCAAGCTAAAAACCTTAGTGGTGGTGAAAGACCCCAGAAAATTTCATCAAAATACTCCTATCTTTTTTTTTTCCTGAATATTCTTGTCAAGCCTTTCTATTCCCAAAGACATCTCAACAGCCAGCGTATGTTAAAACAGGAACATCGTTGATTCCATTTAGCTGAAGAAAAAATTCTGCCCCTACCTATCTAAAGATACATGACATCCATTTATGGGTAAGTTACAGTTTCCAAAGTAGCACCAAAGAAAATAGCATTTTCTCCCATCTCCCACTTCAGAAAACAGCATTTTAAAAAATAATAATTAGTAAGAAGTTTCAAGAAATAAAACTGTTCCCCTGAACCAATACTAGAAAACAACAATTTTCCCTCAAGAAAAAGAACCCTACAAACTCAAGAAAGTAAAAATTGTGTTTCAGTCTGCAAGTGTAGCTATTACACAGAATGAAACAGAAGGGACTATTATATTTTAAAGAAATCTTTAAATCAGTGCAGAACACTGATCAACACTGATCAACTCTTTGACTGACCTGATGTGGGAGGCCTGACACCTACACTTCCTCACTTCCAGCTATGAAGAAGGCATAGTGCTTGCCTGATATTACCCAAGAGGCAGAAACTAAACGTCTTTTCTTTCATCACAATTGCAGGTACTGCAACAACTTGCACCTTTCCCCCCTCCTTTCTTTCCCTAACAGTGGTAGGTATTCTGCACCTTACCAGCCTGTCACCTATCACAGAAACAACTCCAAAGTCAAGTCCAGCATTTTGTCCAAAACAGAAGTAATACAAGAATAATCCAACTCACATTTTAGCTTCTAAACTAACTGGAAAGAAAGGCCACTTCCCTAAAGCATATGCGTGCATGATGCTTAAAACTGAAATTGAAGACAATTCTCCTTTTGTCAGCCATTGTCACTGTCAGATAAGCAAATTTCAGCAGTGAGCTCTGCCCATCAGCAGGATTTTTCTTCTGTTTGCTTGTTTTCATCCAAGTAGTGTTTTTAGGCCAGGGATTTGAAAACCATAATGTCAGCAGCCCATCATTACCACCCAGTAAACCATGACGACTTGCCAGGATTTTTGCCCTTGAACACTAGAATGCAGTATTCACAGAACATCGAGATTAAAAGTAAGATCTGAAAAAAACAAGTAATATTTACTAAATAAAGCTTCTGTGGTGCTGCATTATGCTTATTTTGGTTAAAAAAATTGAGCCTCAGCTTTATAGAACTCCTTCAAAGAACTCAATTTCATAAGACACAGGAAAATATCCAGAATTGAATGTTCCCTTCCAGGCATCTAACAAAGTGACAGTACTGTCAGACAGACAGGTAACTAAATGCAGCTGAGTGGATACTACACTTAAATAAATGAAAAAATATTATTTCTTTAAGATTCATAAATTTGGATCACATGATAAACGGAGAGTTCTTAAACGGATGTTGAAGATCAAACAGTGCAAGGACAGAAGATTAACAGCAGCAAACAAGTGACAGTTCATAAGGATTTCTCAGATTTGGGAGGTTGAACTTCTTTGTTCACATTACTGCCAAGGTTCCTCTAATAATCGAGGGACACATTGTCACAATACTCCCAAAGAATCTGTACCAAGTATATTCCATTAAAGAAAAAAAATCCCTCACCACTCTCAAGCACCCAATAAGTCAAGAAAATCACTACAGCACAGTATGTCTTCTGCACCTGCATTAACTGGTTGAGATTTAACAGAAAGCAGTAGAGTGAAGGTCATCGCAGTGTCTGCATGGAAGAAACAAACAAACGACCAAGAACAAACCAAAACCAAAAAATAAACTGTCTTCAAAATCCTGGAGAATAGGAACTTATCTTTGAGCTACCACTGACTTGCCAGTCAATTAATGCTGGCAGAACCTATGCATTTTAACATCGTATCTTCAAAATTACTTAAGAAACTAGTAAGAAACTCAGCCTGGGTTACGCAGCACAGAGATGGTACATGAAGAGCAGAAATCTAGGTTTAAACACAGACATACATACACAAATCCAGAAGAATTTATTGAAGAAACCCCTTGCAAAATTTGTATTTTTTCCAGGGGGACAAAACCCAAATCCCAGACAAAATTCAGTATTTATAGCAGCCCATACTACCAGTCACCACTCTGATTAATACCATTTCAAGAGAAGTGCAGGGAACAATTAATCTCAAAGAATATCAAACTGCTCCTGAGTATCAGCACATTACAGGAAGGTGGAATAGGCTGAGAAACATACTGTGTTAATAACATGCACAGCCAATATTATCCACTGTTACCAGCACTCTCAATCCAGCCACCTCACGTGCCAGGTTTGTTTATATCTATTTTTCCTAACATTTTACAGCTATACTGACTTTGTTATAGATAAAGCTGGAGATTTACACAAGAACCATTTGTAGACAGAAGACCTGAAAAAAAGGATGGAGGAAACTGCTGGAATTTTCATCACAGTAATACTTACTTCCTACATTATGCCAGCCCACAGCACAACACTGACTAGTAAAATACTGCATCCATAGGAAAAGCTCCCACAGTTAGAACTTCAGAGAAACTTTACTGGTGATAAAGCAGCTGTGCAGATTTTATTTTCTCTAGGAAGAAGACTCCTACAGCAGTTTTAAGTCTTCAAATCCTAATAGATCATTAAAGCATCTCTCACCAGAGAGTGAAGCTGACTTCAAAAACCATGAGCAGGACACATCCCTGAACAGGATATTTATAACAAAAAATAATTTCCCTTTCTGCTGAAAAATGTATCTCTCGCAGAGTGAAAAAAAATAATTTTCACACTCTAGATGTCCTAGAAACTAGGAGCGCAAATATATGAATCACTGGCAAATTGATCTTCAATAAAAAAAGACAAGCTTCTGTTTTACTCTGCATTCACAGTAACAGAAAGAATAAAAAGATACCAACTGGGTATGAATTCCACTCCAACAACTTCATCTCGAGGTTGGAGTGGAGGATCAGTGACCTTAGGCATGCAGAAGTATGCCAGAAAAGAGGGGGAAACAGCAAAAAATTAGAGAAAGCGGCAGAGAAATACTTTCTTTTTTATACTGAACTTACTTTTAAAATGGAAGGTGGGGGGAGGCAGAAGGTGCAGAAGTCCCTGAGTGCTCATTCCAGCACTTCCTTGTTCTCTAGACCACAGAATGGTTGGGATGGGGAGGGACCTTAAAAATCATCCAGTTACAACCACCCTGCCATGGACAGGGGCACTTTCCAATAGACCAGGTTTCTTTCTATTTCACTACAGAGTAATTTTGGGACAGAAAGTTCTTTGCTCACTATGAAGAAAACCTCTAAGACAGCATTAGGTGGCAATTGCTAATCAGCCCTTCATTATGTTACCTGAATTGAAATAGGAAGAAGAAATGGCAGTCAAATAAAAATGTGAAAGTAAGACATCATCTCAAGTTTGCTTTGCCAATTCACCTCACCTTACAGAGGAGGCTTACTTCCTATGTTTTGCTAACACGACTACAGTAAGCCTGTTACCATACATTCAGATACACTGTGCAGAAGCATTGTAAATTCCCCACAGTAGCTCATTTCCAATTTTCTGGTCCAAAGTACAAATTACAATCCATTACACTTCCTCTCATGCTTAGAAATTTGGATACAGTGGGACCCTAAATACACATTAACTTCTAACATACCAAACGCAAGATCATTGGCCTCAAATTGCAACTCTGTACTGACATATTTCTTTGATTGCAAGGAAATGACCATGTGAAAACTGGTCCTTACCTTATCCTTTTCATGGGGAAGGAGACACACCGGAGGGAGACAGGAAAGAGACTCAAAACTCTCCTTCCCATCAGCATTAGTGGTTGCTTTAGTGTTGAGTTGGTACAGAGGTCCATCCTTAAGGAGCCTACCATGGCCAACAGCACGTTTGACAGCTAACCGCAATTGCTGGTGAAAAATGGAGGCAGTGCTACCTCCAAATAATGCAGACACATCTTTCTGACCTTTCAGAAAGCGCTCAATGTTCTTCAAGGATGAGCCACTAGACTCAGCCAAGCCCTCAATTGCCCGTTTAATAAGTTTATTCCAGTCCACATTTGGTTTACCATCCAACTTGCCATGGTTCCGAGGCTTCGGAAGTGCTATTCTCCCAGGATTATCGGGATCCTTGTAGGAGTTGAGACCCTTGTTGGAGACTTTTAAAATAGTTCCATCTTTAACACTCAGCTCTAACTGTTCCAGAACAGTTTTGCGGTCCAAACCGTGCGAAGACGACACCGCGTTGCATATCCTCTCCTCTGAAGGACGCTGTTTTTGCTTCTTTACCTTTTTGATTGCCTCCAAAATCCACTCTGTGTACAGCGGGTTGGCGAGTTTTACCATGGTGAAGAATTCTGTATATCCATAGAGTCGTTATCCTTTATCCTGATGCTGAACAAGCTTCAAACGATGAGAAAATAGATCCTCGAATGATGGGAACCAGCTAACCATAGCATACACGTTTTCTGTTCCGAATTAATCCTCCTTTCTCAAACATTATTTGTTTTCACACTGAAGAGAAGAAAACAAAACAACTAGAAACTTCTACACTCTTTCCAATATATCCCACAACAGCTTCACGAAAGTTTTTCCACAAAGGTATAAAGATTTCAGCATTATCTCACCTGAGCTTCTGGTCTCACAATCAAAAGAACTGTAAGGTTAGGCCTGGAAGAAAACAAAAGAGACATTTTCAAAAAACAGTCACAAAGAAAAGAATAAAAGTAGCAACCGATGTTAAATGCTTAAACACACAACAGAGTTTTAAGCCACTACAGTTCTGAAATACTGAAGTGATACTCCAGGTTTCATCTTCACTACTAATAAAAGCATCCTTTAGCACTAAAACTACTCCATACAACCTAGAGAAAAGTGTCCTTTTCATTTTGATCCATTAGTCCATATAAATTCTATACCAACTTTTATATCACTGCTGAGCATGACATAAATTAATATTTGGTGGAAAAAAGAAAACCACAACAACTACCTTTAAAAAGCAGCAGCTCTCTTAATTTTTGCACATGGAAGACACTGCCTGAAACTTCAACAGAAAACAGGAATAACAAAGACTCTTGAGCAAACAGCAAGAAACTTTCAGAGAGCTTTCAGGAGTGTAATCATAGGTCTGTTTCCCTTCTGTGAAGAAAAGCTATGACAGTTGTTCCATAGAGAAAAGAAGTGAAGAAACACAGCTGGAGATTGCAATTAAATGGTCTGCTTTCAGAGGCCATAGAAAAAAAGAATACAACCTGATTTTCAGTACTGATGAGGCACAGGAAAACACCTGAGAACAAAGTAACAGGTGACCACGCACAACGTAAAAGGAATGCTTCTGACACTGCTAATACAAGATGCTGGTGAAAGGGTATGAAGCTCTACTTTAGAGCCTTTAGTTAGTTACCTTTAAAAAAGCTTTTTCTAAGTGTGATAACTGTCTGTTGTGCTGAAGTTCTACTTCAGGAGTAAACTAGTACACTAAGCGAGAAGGATCTCTAAAATGTTTATCACAAGGAATAACGATTTTCTGCAAGGGAAGTTTTAGGCAAGAGCTAAGTCAACAACACAGTTATCCTGTTCTGCTTTCTAGTAAGTACTGAAGAATTTATCAACACACAAAACACATTTGCATACAGACATCAGACTCAATAGCACAGTTCCGTACGGCTGGTACTGGAAAGATTCTGAACGACTGCTTAAACCAGAAAGGATGCAGTGCTTGCCTAGAGTTCTTTTATCCTGAGAACAACAGATGTAAAGGGAAATACGGTCCTCGACGTTTGCCCTCCTCGCAAAGCGGAGATGCGCTCCCGCGGTGCCTCTGCCCGCCTGGATCCCGAGGCCCGGAGGATTCCGTCCCCTGTCCCCAGCAGAGCTCCGTGCGCAGGGCGTTATGTAACCGTCCGGCCAGGCCCAGGCGACACCGGGACGGTCCCGGCGCTGGTGGGTCACTCGCTCGCTCTCTGCGTGACAAGCGACCCCTGCACCTGCTACCGCTCGTCCCCATTCCCACCGCGGGCGGGTCCCGCACACGGCGCCCCGAGGAGCGCACTGCCTCAGCACAGAAACTCGCACCGGCGAGATCGGGCAAAGCGGGGCGCGGGGCGCAGGCCGCGGCAGCCAGCCGGGCCCCACGTAGCTCTCCGTCCCCCGGACGCAGCTCAGCCGGCCCCTCGCACTGGCACGGCTGGGCCCGCGCCCGCCTCAGCCGCGCTCTCTCGCGCCAGACACCGAGCGGAGCTCAGCTCGCCGACCCCCGGCCGCTCCGCCCGGCTCACCCGCGCCGTGCCGCGGCCGCCGCCTCCCCGGGGTGTGGGCCTGACGAGCGCCGCGGGAGCGGACGGCGGGGCCGGGCCTGGCGCAGAGCGGCGGCGGGGCCGGAACAGGCCGCGAGCCTGGAGCGCCCAACGGGCCTTCTCCTTCCCCAAGCCAAGGAGCTCGCCAACCGCCTGTCCCCGACTTCCTCGGCAGCAACCACCCGAGCCGGCGCGGCTCCGCCAGCGTTACTTACCGAGGCCCGCGAGCGCCGGGACTCGGGAGGTGAAGGCCGGACGGCGGCGAAGCCCGAAACTGACACGGCGGCCATCTTGGGCCCGGCGCGCTGCGGCGGGGGGGGGGGGCGCGAGGTGGAACAGCCCGCGGGGGGAGGGGGGTGGAGAGGCGAGGGAACAGCGCGGCGGGGCGCTGGCGGCCGCCAGGGGGCGCTGCGGACCGCAGCTGCGCCAGCGCGGGCGGCAGGGGCGGGGCCGCGCTCGGGGCCGCGCTCGGGGCCGCGCCCGGGGCCGCGCTCGGGGCCGCGCTCGGGGCCGCGCTCGGGGCCGCGCGCGCGGAGCGGACACAGCCTCCGTGCCCCGGTCGAGCGGCGGCAGTGGCCGGGCCGGGCTGGGCCCCGGGACCGAGCGTGGCGGCGCTCGGTGGAGGCTGAGCGGAAGCACACTGGGGGCATCTCGCTGGGGCTGCCCGGAGCCGCTGCGGTCCGGGAGCGCGGAGCGGGGCCGCTGCAGGCTCCCAGCGCCGAGAAACGATCGGGCAGGGCGGCGGGAGGGCTCGGGCTGCCGGGCACGCGCTGGCCATAGAAACCCATACCCTGGAAAGAAGAAAATTCCTCTCTGAGGCTTAATTGAGCTTGCGCTTGAAACTGCGACTCTAGGCTTTCACCGAAGCGATGTGGAATTCTGAAATAACGATGCCATTTAGCTCTAAGAGCGGGTACTCTTTGCCTATGCCTCTTCATCTGTAATGCGCTGTCAAAACATTAGCTGTCGCACCTGACAGTACCTTGGGAGCTATTCAGGTACTCGGGGCTGGCTGCGCAGAGCTCTGCTGGTCACAGGCGGCAGAAGGGCTAGAGCTCCAGCCTTGGCTCGCTCACACCACAGCTTCTCCTCGGCTCTGCAGAGGTGCAGCGTTCCTGAGCCTTGGCAGACGTGAGCAAAGAGCAAACTCTCACTGAACATCATTCTCTCATGAGTTATATTTCACGGAAGGAGTCTGATTTTGTTATGCATTCTGAATGGCTATGTGATGCATGCAACTCTCTCACCTTTTGTCACCTCTGGCTCAGCTTGCCCCTTGTTTACCACCGCATTATAGGCTTTTTCACCATTGGACAACCAATCACACAACCACCGTGTAAAGTTTTGTGTGAGCTTCTCTTCTTAGAAAAAAAAAAAAAATCATAAGAAATGTAGAGGCAGAGTTGATAAAACAAGCGCAGTGTTTTCTTAATGACTTTGTTTAGTGTCTTGAGAAATTTCTCTTTTGAGCAAGATAAATTATTTTGAAGTTTTAACAGAGCAAGTCTTTCAGTGTGGAAGTTAAATGTTCCCAGGAAGTTGCTTATTTCTTGAAGCAAATGGAGTTTGAGGTGCTATTTTGCAAGGTACTGTACAAACAGTTCAGTTCCTGCCATGTAGACTAGAGAGGTCTGGCCTTGTCTCACCAGAGTTGGATTCTTCCAACAAATTAGTCTTCTCACACCTCTTCCCGAGTCTTCAAGACTTCCAAATTACAAGGCTGTCTTAAATTACAATGCCTCGCTGCTATATTCAGAAAAGCTAATAGAAACGTAAATGCAATTTCCAGATAAGAAAGTAAAGCAAGACTAAGAGGATTCACGACACAACAGTGAAACCCACTTGTGTTCCTAAAGCAGTGTCAGTCTGTAGACTCTATTCTGTTTCAGAATTGGCAGTGGGTTTAGCAACCTTGCAAAATTAATTGGTTTTGTAGGCTATTAGGAATAAAAAAACGGCCTGTTTTCATCAACTCTGTCTTGTGTTTTCACAGCACAGGCTAACAGTTAAATCATCAGAATTCCTGCATATGGCAAACTACAGATGGTAAAGAATTGTTTTATCATAAAGACAGTGCATGTTTTGGCAGCACCATTTTGTAGCACTGCCCTTTGACGGTACGTAGTTTTCTCTTGAGGATCACACAATGAAAGTATAGTACCCTTCAATTTAACAGTTTTCAGGCTGTCCTTAAGTTAAACAGCGAAATTAAATTCTGTTCTGGCAGCGTATTCTGTCATGTTTCCCTGTAAGTTCCAGTTTCTATAAGCTCCTGAACCATTGTGCAGCCTTTCAGAACAAAGCATGGTCTAATGCTTTGGAAGCAGCTAGGCTTCCCTCAGCAACCTTTTCCATTGGTGTGCAGAAATAGTAAGTTACCATATGGTTGCTTTTGTATCAGCACCGATGTTCTTAATGGCTAAGGAAGCTCAAGCAACTGTAGGTAAAGTAGGAAAGTGACAACGTAATAAACTGGATGAAATACTATTTTGATGATGGATACAAGAAGAGGAAAATGGCAGGATTTAGATAATGTAATATACTGTCAAAATTGAATTGCATTTCATGAGACAATAAAGAAATGCCTGTATTGAAAAGACATATCCCACGACTGTTTATTTTAAGGTCCGGGTTAAAAACAGAACCGTTTTGTGTTTGATGGAGAACCAAATGTATAAAGGCTTAACGTTGTCAGTTTAACTATGTTCTGCTGCTTTCTGTCTGTGATATCTGTATGACTCCCAATAATACAATCTCCTCATGGACTGATATGATAATCTTTACAATGCCTTTGTGTTAAAGGTAAACTGACTATATTAAAATAATTATTTAAAATTTAGAGGTGCCATAATTAAATGACAAATTACTTCCTCTGTGTTGCTCTCAAATGTATCATTCACTACAGTAATTCAAATTAGACATTTAAAATTGTTATTTGATGTTTTAAAAAATGCATTTGATAAAAATAATGACCATAAAAGAGAAACAAATATATAGGTCATTTCTCCATTATTTTACTGCTATAGCAAAAAGCTCATCTAGTCCATGTGGAATTACCTAATGCTTTAAATAAGGATGTCTGCATACAGTAGTACTGAAAGGTAGTGTCAGAGTATGCGAACTGACCTTCGCACCATTTTTGGGAAAAATCAGCTACAATGAATCAATAGAAATAAAATATATCGACTCTGAATTGTGCCCTTTTTTGCGTTCTAACATAATCTGTCACATCTTCCAGACTTGGGGATATCACCACTTAAAAGATTTGCCCACAAACGTGAAGCACAGTTAGGTGTGCAGTCTCAGACCCGAGTCTCTCTGTGCTGGTGCAACAGTCTGACCTTCCTTCCCACATAACAAAGGCTGTGTGCTCAGACAGCTTAATTAATAGAATACAAAGCCCTGCTTTTCCGTTGTTCCTGTATTTGTTCCCAGCAGTGTAGTAGGAAAACTACTTGTTACGGCATGTCTGACTCAGGAGTCCAAGGATCTGCTATACGAACATGAAACACTAGTTCTAATTATGCAAAGGAATAATTTGCTAGAGAATTTAGGTAATTTTTGCGAGGCCGTTGTTTTCACACCGGCTGGATGTTTTCTGGGGTTTTACTCCGTGGTGAACGAACCAGCAAAATAACGCAGTGAGAAACGTTACTCTAGCTGCTCCTGCCTGCAAAATCCCGGTTCCTTCCACATTTCACGGGCTACTACTCCAATTCCGCTCTAGAAAAGGGACCCCTGACCGCCGATGACGAACAGGCGGGGCAGCCGCGCCCGAGCGTCCCTCGCCGCACGAAGGGGAAGCGCAGCGGGAGCGTGTCCGTGAGGGACATCCCCGGGCCGCCATGGCGCCGCCCGGCCGGAGCCCTCTGCCCTTGTCAGGTGTGTAACGGGGGGAACGGAATCGGTGGCGGGGCAGAGACACGGGACACGGGTCACGTAGCGCGAGCCCAGCGCCGCCGGGATCCCCGTCCGAGGGGACCTGTCCCCAGTCCGGGACAGACAGAGCCGCAGCCTGACCGCGCCGCTCCGCAGCGTCACGAGCCGAGCGCCTCACCGCTGCCGGGGCGCGCCTGTGGGCGGCTCGGCTCGGCCAATCGGGGCGCGGCTGTGGGCGGCTCGGCCAATCGCAGCGCTCGCTGCAGAGCCCCGCCCCGAGCGGGGAGAGCCTGTTCGCTCGCGCGCGGGGGGCGGGGCTTCCTGGGGCGGGGCTTCCTGGGGCGGGGCTTCCTGGGGCGGGGCTGTCTGGGGCGGGGCTTCCTGGGGCGGGGCTTTCCGGGGGCGGGGCCTGTGTGGGGAGCGCTCGGGGGTCTCTCTGTGCGGCCCAGCCCGGCCCCGCCGCAGCCATGATCCACAGCCTGTTCCTCATCAACGCCGCGGGTGACATCTTCCTGGAGAAGCACTGGAAGAGCGTCGTCAGCCGCTCCGTCTGTGACTACTTCTTTGAGGCGCAGGAGCGGGCCTCAGAGGCGGAGAACGTGCCGCCGGTGATCCCCACGCCGCACCACTACCTCCTCAGCGTCTACCGCCACAAGATCTTCTTCGTGGCCGTCATCCAGAGTGAGGTGCCGCCGCTGTTCGTCATCGAGTTCCTGCACCGCGTCGTGGACACGTTCCAGGTACGGCTGAGGGGCGCGGGCCGCGCTGGCTGAGCGGGGGAGCCTCGGCAGGGCCGCGCTGCGGAGGAGAACGGGCGGCGCAAGGAGCCCCTCTGATTCGCAGCTATTAGTTTTTTCCTGTTTTCTGTCACATAATTTTCATCCTGCGTTTGTGAGGATATAGACAGGGCTTGCCGTAGTCAGGAATTTACTGCCTAGGATTACCGTGGATTCGGGATCTGCCTGTGCTCGCAGGATGAACCTTTCAGCGATCGGTGTTTCTGTTCTGCAGCCTCGTCTGCTCTGGGAACTGTGAACTAAGACCAAGCTGGCCTTGTTCTCGCAAAGAGCTTTTGCAATTCATAGCCGCGTGCTTTAATCAATTACTGACAACCCACCCATGCTCTTACATCTCGTGGTGTTACTTGGAAGCTTTCCAAAGCAGTGAGTTGCAGGGGTTGCCCCAGAGCAGCTGTATTCCCTCTGTGCTATGATTGACGTGACTGCCGAGCTTAGGAAAACGGCGAACATGTCTGACTTCTGCCTGCCAACAGCAGGATTGTGTGGTCTGGATTTGAAATGTCTTGTGACCGCTATCTTGCCAGAATACAGGAAATGCGTGTGCTTGGCCAAGCTAGTATCATGGGAGCTTTCGCTTCCAAGATGTCAGTCGGAACGTGAGTCTATTCTGAGTTACATTTTTTTGACTTTAGGGAGCGGATTGGCTGTTCAGGCCAGCAATGGATCACGTCAGACCCTTAGGTCTTGTTTTTTATGAGGGTACAAGGCATGAGTGTGTCATCAGTGGCTTAGACATACATTAAAATCTCATATGTCCAAAAAAGAAAGAGGGTTTGTAGTGCGGAACTAGGATTTCTCTACTGTCACAGGGTATGTATACTCATTCTTTGTGCAGAATGCCTGATCTCTTCAATTGCTGTCAGTAACTACAAGCTCAGGTTTGTGTTTGTGCACGTGTGCTTGCTTTCTCCTGAAGGATTCTTGAAGTCCACACAGAATAAGACTGTAAGTAAAATAAATGTTCAGTTTTAAAAATTGCTGAATTAGTTGGGACTGCTGATGCAGCCTGCTGGATCAGGGGCAGAGGTGTGCTCAGAGTTGTATGTGTCTGTAGGAGTGGTCCATCTGTCTGATGTGCTTGTAGTAATAGAGGGAGTTTCAGTGTTGTTTTGCCTCCTCCAAGAAGAGGTTTGATTTATTCCTGTGTGGGAGGGCACTGAACTGAACGATCACTAAGATTTTCTTTCAGACATCATTGAGTAATTCTTTCTTTTGCACAGGATTATTTTGGTGTCTGTTCAGAGATAATTATCAAGGACAATGTTGTGGTGGTTTATGAGGTGCTGGAGGAGATGCTGGACAATGGCTTTCCATTGGCAACAGAATCTAATATTCTAAAGGAACTGATAAAACCTCCTACTATTCTGCGAACAGTCGTCAACACCATCACAGGTAAACTGGGGAGTTCAGGTAGCAATATTCCTCTATAAGTAAATTAGGACACGAGTGAAGAAAATTTATGTTGTCCCATACCATTTCATGCAGCACAGGTGTATTTAGGGAGTCATGTGTTAGTGCTTTGCTTTGAGGTTCCTTCCAGTTTCAGCACCAGCTGCACTTTGGTTTTTCCTGTGGTTTTGGTGTTTTTTAACCCGAAAGAGTCAGATTACATTTTCAGTTACAGCCCTGACATGACTTCCAGGATGTGTTAGTTTGATGCGAGTTTACACATTTCCCCATGTGTTACTGTGGTACGTTTTAGAGCTGGGTGTAAGAGAGATGTACATTTTTGGAGTACAGGGAGTCTGGAAGAGTAGTTGCTCTCCTACAAAGAAACAGAGGTTCTCAGGGATTAATTACAATTAAGCTCTATAAGGCCAAGAACTTGTTCTGAAGCATTGCCTAACTTCTGTGGTTGTTCATTCCCTTTCCTTTTCCAGGAAGTACTAATGTGGGTGACCAGCTTCCTACTGGACAGCTCTCAGTGGTGCCTTGGAGACGTACTGGTGTAAAATATACCAACAATGAGGCCTATTTTGATGTGATTGAGGAGATAGATGCAATCATTGACAAATCAGGTACGAAAGTTGCTCCTGGCTAAGACAAGGATAACTTGTCCTGATAGTGCTTGAAGAGAGAGTTAGGTTTTCAAAGAGGTGCACCTTCATCCAAGTGTGGAAAGCTCTATTCCTGTTTTTACTCTGGAATGTTGCTAACTTGTATGTTCTGTTCAGTCAAAAATTTTACAGAGGCACCAAGATTTTCACTTGTCCTTGTTCTTGAGCTCTCATAAGCAGTTCTATAAAGGGAAAACAGAAGATGAGTAAAAACTGTGCACAGCACTTTCTCTTTAGTATTTGTATATCTTAGTCTTGTTAGAATTGGGAGCTATTGTCGTTGGCCATTGAAATGGACATTGCTGGTGTCCATGGTTCTTAATTGAATGAATCTTCTAGAGGAGTCATTGGGAATGATAAAGATGTTGAGCAGGCAACATAACGAGCCATGACATTTCATAAAGAAAATAGATTTCCTTCCTCCTCACTGGTAGTTTTTTCCACTTTGGATTTTTTTGATTGGGTTCACATAACCACCTGTGTTTACTTTATTGTTGCAGGTTCCACGATTACTGCTGAAATCCAAGGGGTGATTGATGCTTGTGTCAAGCTGACTGGGATGCCAGACCTTACCCTCTCCTTTATGGTAAAGCTCAAGGATGTATCTTTACTTAAGTACTTTGAAAAGGGTTTCCCAGCCCTGCTGCTAAGATCTCAGTGTCATGGTGATAGATCCCAGTACATCAGAATCTGGGTATGCCAGACAAAAAGAGAAAGAAATTACAATGAGATCTCATGAGGAAATTCAGCAACTTAGACCCTAAAAGGGCTTTTTCAGATTTCTTGTTTAAAGGAACAGGTAATGTGTGCTGTGACAAAGTTTTTGAGATACAGCAGTGCTTTAGGCAGATATCCTGAAGGGCCATCTCTTTTATGAGTATGCACTGATACAATTATTTGACATGGCCAGGTTTTCTAAAATTGTATAAAAATATCCTAAAAAAGGATAGAGGTTATTGAGTAGTGCTTCCACATGGATATAACAGGGTCAGACGTGTCTGAATGTAGACACCTCCCAAGGATCGAGAGTGCATCACATGGCCCATCATGGATAGAAGATTGATAAGAAGAGGAGGTAGTCTTAATTTGTACTGCCTTCACAAACCTTGTGACTTTCTTTTTGTTTTAGAACCCTCGGTTATTGGATGATGTCAGCTTTCATCCGTGTGTGCGTTTTAAGCGCTGGGAGTCAGAGAGAATACTCTCCTTCATTCCACCTGATGGAAATTTTCGCTTGCTGTCCTACCATGTCAGTGCTCAGAAGTAGGTGATGAATGTAGTGCTGTGAATTATGAGATTTGGATCTTTCTGGCTAGGGAGAGGATAAAAGAAGGAATTTTTAAAGATGAGGTGGCATGTTGAGCCAAGTGAAGTAGAGATGCATGGTAACTTGCATTTTTCTTTCTTTAAATTACATGTTTTCTCCTTGTTTGGAGCAGTGATTCTGTAATTTCTTTCTGGTCAGCCAGCATTTTTCAAAGTCTACTAGCAGATAAACAAACTAGAGGGGGAAAGAATTAGGCAGTGTGGAGTAATCAAGCTGTTGCTTTCATATGTTTATAAAAACTTTTGAGAATAAAACAAGATAGTTTGGTACTCCTGCTGGTTGTTGACATCTCTCTTAATAGAACCACAAGTTCTTGTCCACTGTTTGTGCTCTTTTCTAGAAGCAGCTTGCCAAGTACTATTTGGGGTTACAGTTGCTAAAGAATTTTGTTAGACCTTTGTCAGATTTATTTCTGGTAGGTGAAAAGGAGTGGGAAATGCAACCAAAAGCACAAATGTGAAGTTCAAGTGCTGCTGCACTGCGGGAACTGCTTGCTAACCCAGTTATAACATGCAAAAACATTTCTCATGCTCTGCTTGAGCCTCCTGTTTTATTAGATATAGTTCCCTGTTCTGATAACAAAAACAGGATACAGCAATTTTGATTACAAAAAGTGTAATTAAGACTTGAGAATGGAATTCTGACTTTGCTCTTAGCTCAAACAAATGGGTGTAGGATTTCCTTCTTTTTTGAGCAAATATGAAGGAAAGGGATCAACAAGGACTTTCTGTTTGTGTCTTTATTCTAGCCTCGTGGCAATTCCTGTCTACGTTAAGCATAACATCAGTTTCCGTGATAGCAGCTCACTGGGACGGTTTGAGATCACAGTGGGGCCGAAGCAGACTATGGGGAAGACTGTAGAGGGAGTGATGGTCACTAGCCAGATGCCAAAAAGTGTCTTAAATATGACCCTTACCCCCTCCCAGGGAACACATGTCTTCGATCCAGTTACAAAGGTAAGAGGAAAGAGATAAATTAAATACTTTCTTTTCATCTTTCCAAAAATGCGGTCAAGCTGTTTGTGCTTACGTGAACGTTTCCGTGAACACTGCTTTGCTGAAGGCAGTATGTTGGGATGAGAACTTTTTCTGAACAATTGCATACTAGAAGTTTTCTTGATCCCCCTGAACAAATTCCTTGGTGTCCGAGTGGATTGTAGTTCTGGCTACTTGGTGCGTGAAGAAAATCCAAGCACCGGTCTTGTGTGATGGGGCATTAGTCTGGTGGATGGCTTATGAACCTAGTTGTCACACTCAGTGCTGCATGTTAGACTAGGTCTTTTGCAAACACTCAGGGTTGGTTAATGGGTTTTGATTTGATTTGGGGTGTTCTGGTTTTGTTGTCTGAGCTCGAGGAGTTAACTTTGGGGAGCCTCGTGGAAAGAGAGGGAGAACAAATGTTAACAGCATTTCAGTTTCACTGCTGCGTTTTCTGTTCCTTTCAGTTACTGTCATGGGATGTTGGGAAAATAAACCCCCAGAAACTGCCAAGCCTGAAGGGGAGCGTGAGCCTGCAAGCTGGGACATCAAAACCAGATGAAAACCCCACCATTAACCTGCAGTTTAAAATTCAGCAGCTGGCTATATCTGGTAGGTGACTGTGAGGTAAAGAAGTGGAATGTTCTCTGCTGTGCTGGTGCTCATTCTGCATGTAGCTGAAGTAGCTCTGCAAACCTTCTGAAGTACATTCTACCTGAAACATGTTCTTCAAGCAAAAAAATTATCTGCTTTGACTACAGATATATGGCTTTGTTCTTTCTGGTGGTCTGTGGAGCAACTTACCTACACTTCCTTGCACTTTGTGCTTACAGACCTGTAAAGAAATTTAGGGTATGGATGTGTTTGTAAAGAACGATTCTAACCATTAGTTAACAGTTGACAGCTTTTCACCGTTCTGTCTTCTGCTTGCTGAAACTTTCCCTGTGCTTTCTGCACCTCTAGTATGATCTTCTGTCCCTTTATCTCCAAGACCTGTCAGCTTTGTTTGTGGCAGCAGTCGGTCTTACACTGTGTTTGTTTTCCTTTAGGGCTGAAGGTAAATCGCCTGGACATGTATGGGGAGAAGTACAAGCCATTCAAGGGGATAAAATACATGACTAAGGCTGGCAAGTTCCAAGTCCGAACCTAGAGGCTCCGGATAGTGAGGAAGAGCACTTTTCCTGTTTCCCCTGTCCCTGGCTGTTGGATGCAGCCTCTTAACCCATCCATCTCTTTAGAGTTGCTCCCTTGTCTGTAGTAGCACGAGCAGGAAAGCCAGTACTCAGAGTGCTAGAAAGCAGGGAAACGTAAGGTTGACCTGAAACCACCTCATCCCTACCCGAGTCTGAAGTATTTGGAACAACAGCAGATGGGAGAGGTGCTCAGGTCCCTTGGGACTAGTGAGTCAGCTCTATAAGCTCGTATCACCTTCATTTTGCTGTCTTAGAGGAAATTCTAGGGATTTGTGGCATTTTGTAACTCCTCTTCCTTGTATTTTGTTTGGCTTTTATCTGTTTGTTGATGATACAAAGTGGAATTTCCACAGACGCCAATGTGATGATCCAGCATCTGCCTTTCTGTATCGCTGGGTGTTAGGGTGGAGAGCTATATAGTTTTTGCCAGCAGGAAGAATATCTAGCCATTCTGCCTCAAAGGGACCAGAAGAAGTGGAAGGGTAGATTGTTCCACCCAGGATGGGAAGTTGAGAAGCCTGAGATTGGGGATGGAAGGGAGGAAGGGAAGAAGACAGAGGAACTTTTGTGGAGACAGCACTGATGGAAATTGAACCTGTGGGTACATAAAGATAACCATTGTCCTAGTAACTTGTTGGAACCTCTTTTTGCTTCTGCTTGCCTATTGCAAATGAAGGTGACACTGCTGTTCTCCTGCTCACTGATGTCCTTCTTTGAGATAATTGTGACCTGGTACCTTTGTAGTGTTCCTGCCTGTCCTACCTCATTCCAGTTCCTGTACCGAGCAGGTGCCGTGCAGACGGATTTAAGCCTACGCCGGATTTTTCACTGGGATCATCTCTTCCTCAGGACCTGTTACCACATCTGCCCATTCCAGCCTGTGGTACATCCCTCTGTACAGCAGAAATAGGAAATAAGAGGCACCTGCACTGTTCATATTGTCTGTAACAGGCTCTTTAGCCACTACACACCAATGTGTTTTCTCTTGGTAGCAGAACTTGAACCTGAGCTGCTGTACACGTGACCACACGCATATGGCTGTGGACTCCAGCATGTACAGTTCACACTTGTGAACGGAATGGGGTGACCCTAAATGAAGGATAACGTTCCTTCTGGTTTGCATGTGGTGGATACTTGCAGCGGGTGAGTGGCATCTGCTTGTGGAAGTTCCAGTGCAACTGAAGAATTCCATAGCAGGTGGCATGCTGCTGAGGTGACATTACTGCTGAGCATGTTCAGTGCAAACAAAACTTTCAACAAGGGCATCAATAAAATTAATTTTTACATGTCGTCTGTGTTATTTCAGAGTGGTTTGCGCACACTTCACGAGAAATACAGTCGGTATTTGAGAAGATAAATGATGCCAATTGGAAGGATCTTAGGATGTGCATAGATGCTAGTTAGTGTCACATGGCTGCTGCAAAGCCAGGAAATAATGCTGATTACTGAGATTCCTAATCATGGTGACTTGGTCGTACCTGTCCCGTTTTCTGTTAAAGGACAAAGCCGTGTGACATCTGATTTGGCCTTTACTTGGATATAAATCTAGCAGGCACTTAAACCAGCTACCAGTACACTTGTCACTTGTTTTGCCCTGCTGCACTGAAGAGAGAGCTTTTGCTTTCCTATCAGATGATAATGCATAGAACTTTAATAGTGGAAAATATGCATTGATTCTGTGGCAGATCAGGCTGGTGTTAAAAGTTTTACCTATTCCGTTACCAGGAGGAAAAGCAAGTGAAAGAATAAAATATCCTAATAAAGCATCCTGAATTTGCTCAGAGAGTTTAAGCTCAAACTTGGTTAATTAGTAGGTTCCAAACTGAAAAAGCAAGTAGTACATTCATCTGGAAATAAGTAGCCCATGCCTACAGCTTTGTTCTTTCTATTGGAAACCAACTTCTGTTGAAATCAGCTTAAATTACCAAAGTCAAATGGCATAAGGACCGAACTTAATGTCTTCCAATTGTACAGCTGAGTAAGAAGGGAGATGAAGTTTTCAGGAAATTAATTCTGGCCCCCTTCAGTTAATACCCATTCCCAAAACAATATAACTGCTAAAGAGATGCATGATGTTCTCTCTTGGTTCATTCACTCAGGGCCAAAATTAATTTTTTATTGTATTTATGTGATTTGATGCAAGGAGAAAGTTTGGGGATGTTGGGGAATAGGAGAATTAGCTTCTAATAACCTGTAATAAGGAAAGGAGAGTATTTTGAGAACATACTCTTCCCACACATTGTAGTTTGTCTTCCCTGTTGTACTGGAAGTCATAAGCATCTGGATCCACAGGAAGCCCTGTCAGCACACTTAAAGCACCCAGAAGTAAGCTGTGAGGCCGTGGTCACAAAGGGTTCATTTTTCTTTCTCAGAGTTTCATGGTGTCCTGAATCCAGTCAAGATAACGATTCACATTTGTGTAAACGCCAGGTATGTCTTTGCGGCCACATCCTATTCCCCAGCTGATGATTCCAATTAGATACATGCGGTCATCCTTCATACAAACCAGAGGCCCTCCAGAGTCGCCCTACAGAGAAGTGGCAGTTTAGTAATAATCTCCTTTTCTCTTTGTTCAGTTTTGCATTGTTTTTCCCACCCCCACTGGCTTTAGTGGTGCACTAGCGTTTATAGAAACACCCTGTGTAGTATGGTCACAAATCAAGAGCTCTTGGTACTTTTACGTAAGTCACTTTTATGTTCCAGACTCCCTCAATGCTCCTCTCAGGGGGAGAGACACAGAAAAAGGTAATACTAAAGCGTCTAACTTCGTATGGAGATCATTTATGAAATGTAGGTGACATGTTGAAAAGAACAAAAAGAGGAAGGCCCTTATTCAAGCTATGAAGATCCAAGGGGTTTTATACTGCTGTGTGTAATGGTAAAGCAAAATTAGTAAATAGCTGTTTAAACAGAAAGGATGTGGATTGAATGCACGCCCTCCTTTTTCCTCCTGCCATAGCTGCCTGCTCTCCACCATCTTTCAGCCTTTATTCTTCTTTTCTCTACTTCTCAGTAGAGGGGCACCCCCTTCCTTCTACAGAACCTCCCGCTGAGTGTTTTGCATGCTCACATAACAGAAAATATTAGGAAATGCTGGGGTGGATTTTCCTGTTCAGTTTTATGGTATTTCCTGTATTTGGGATTTTCAGTCTGTGTTGCTCTGGTTTGATTGCTTAACTGTGCCCTGCCTTCTGCTCCATGAGGCGCAGGAGAAGAAAAATCAAAGAGAAGCCACCAGTTCTATTCTGTTCAACAATAAGTCTAGTAGAGCGGCCATGTAGGCAAATGTATAACTTCTTTAAACTATTTTCTGAAGTTTTTTGTTTGGTTAGCTCAAAGTATAGAGAAAAGAGACAAGGGAAAGAAAAGAAAAAAGAGGAACAGAATTGGGTTTACCTTGCAAGCATCATCAAGGTGTCTTGTGTCTCCTGCACATAACATATTGTCTGTGACTGTCCGGTTGTCTAGATACTGTGTTGTGCACCGACTGGCTGGGAACAATCTGACGTGGCCTTCCTTCAGGTGCTCTGAATAGAATGGGGAAACTGGAAGAAAAATGACAATATAAATGACAGGTGTATGTCCGTGTGTGTGCACGTACATGTTTTTAAAAGGTTGCAATTCGATTTCCATAGTTTAGGGGAGAGTGAACAGAAGTAGCTCAGTGGCTAAACTAAAATTTCCTTGCCAAAGGGTCTTTTTGTATCTTGGGTGTTCCACTTTGCTAATCAGAACAGCTTAAATCTAGCTGAGAGAGAACATTGTTTCTTCAGCAAGCTAGAGAGGTTTATGTAGGCTCCAAAACAAAGACTGCTGGGTTTCTTGCATGGATAAGTCATCTTTGCATAGTTACATCAATCAAAATGAAGTCATAGGAACGGTCTATGAAAATGCCTTAACTGTATGAAACAGGATCCTAACTTTTTAATATTAGACTTGCACTAACAAAAATCAGATGCTTTGTCATATGCAATACCGAGTAACTGGTACATTTATACTGGAATGGAAGAGATTTGTTTGGTTGGTTGATTTGGATATCGGTTTTATTTTCCTGTATAGCTACAATTGCGCAAAACTGAAAGTTGGCAGGATTGTTGTTATTCAATAGAGTTTTGAATTACAGTTGTGGCATCGTTTCCCTCTCAAAATTTATCCTGTACTCCCTGTAAGCAATTCCAAGGACAAGGTTTAAAAGCACTTTAAAAACATTTTATGCCACACTTATATGCTACATCTTTAGGTCTGTTCCAAAACCCCTATGGGTCCAAACTGTGATTAGGTCTTGTATGATGGATGCTTCACAGTTTCTGTCTTAAGAAGTTTATAAGTTAGAGAATTTAAAGAAAAATGAAAAGGAAGAAAGTAAAATAAGTGCTGGGGGGGGAGGGGTTTGTTTGCTTTAAATACAGATCTGCTTGTATATTCTTTCAGACGGCTTTTATTCCTGTTTGTTACAGCTCACTTTAAAAACAATTTAGCCAGCCTTTTAATGTATATCTGGGATTGTTATTTCTTCAGCTTTTTTTTTGGCTAATCTCCGCATAGCCAATGTATCTTTTAGAATGATGCATCTATCTGCAACTGTATGGTATATCAAACCTTGACAGAAATGGGTTTCTGTCCAAATTACAGTATCTAAATGTACTGAGTACAGCAGAAATGTGGCAGCCCTGACTGCAAATCTAATGTCTTTCCTACCTTATCCATTGTGCCAATTTTTTTTTCTTTTGTACTGTGGAGTGTATCGAGGAAGACTCTCTTAGCCCATACAACTGCCAGAACTCAGATGAACGAAATAACTTACAAGAAAACTTGTTTTTGAGTAACTCCTACTTCTACATACATTTTGTAGTGCTCATATAAGCCAATATGATACAATACACATTCAGTGATGCTAAAGGCTTGAATTCTTTTGAGGGCAGAGTACTCAGGCGTTGGATATACTATCTTCTACTTGCATGTAGACGTGTCTCCTACTTACATTCTTCATTTCTGCCATAACCAGAGATCTCACATTCAGTCCAATCAGGCAGCTGCAGTTCTGGCACGGGGAGGCAGGCAGCACGGACAGTAGTTGTTTCAACAGCACAGTCTTCTCCATCTGAGTTCAACCGCAACAGAGCTGAAGATGGAAAAAAAAAAACAAACCCACTTAATTAATCACAAACTTGAGCCAACCGTGACCTTTCCAGTCACAAAGTCAGAAAAGTTCTTACCAATATCATTGTTGAAATTTTCTGAGTCAAATCTCTGATGTACAGTGTAGTTCTTCACTTGAAACTTTTGTTCATTTTCCTCGGGAGTAGCTCGGGACGTCCTACCCAGCACAATCTTCAACTGATTTGTACTAAAACTGAAGAACAAGAGAGTCTCTTATTCTGTGTTAACTAGAGCGGACCCTTCCCTTGAAGATGTGCTGTTGGAACGCCAACTTTTTTTTAATTTTAGCACTATTACGACTTTATTACCCAGGCAGTTTTGACCTCAAAGTGACCTATTTGCCTTAATTTTTGTTCTATATGCTTACAGCCATCATGGCAAAGCTCCTCTGCCAGTCTCTTGCTGTTCTCAAGTTTTGGATGGCTCTGCATGTGTATTGACAACTTTGTACTTAAGCTGTCTGATATTCTGCTGTGGCACCTTAATGCTGTCCTGCTAGTTTGCCCAATTAAATGCCTCTCTGTAATGCTTAGCACAATTAACTATACTCTAGTGCAGACTTACTGGGATAAAGAGTTTTTTTCCAAGTCTTATACCCTTTCAGTAAGGCTATACTGGATGCTTCTATTTTCTAGACTTTTTTTCCCCCAGGAAGTACTGAATCTTCAACTTACCCTTCCTCAAAACAGTGAGCAGCTGACAAAACCCAGCAGGAACTGATCAGGATTCCTCCACAGAGGAAGTGCTCTCCAGGCACTCGGCGATACTTCACAAAGATGGCAGCTTGCCACGGGTGAGCTGCAATGTCTGCGTAGGAACCACCTCTAATCCTGTGCTGGCGTACTCTGCGCTGCCGTAAGCCACAGGTGGCTGCGGATGACAAACCCAGAAATAGGCTTTTTGCTCGGGCCCTCTTGCTTTGAGTTCGGGTTAAGAGCCTGTTAGTCACCAGTTCACGTTGAGGCAGCCTGCTGTGAACTGTTTAGTATTTGACTCATCCCTGTTTCCTAGGAAACATGTATTCTGATTTGAGAAATCCAGTAAGGAAGCCCTGCCTTTCCTGTCCTCCATTTCTGCAATCTTCCCTTCTGGCAGAGAAAAAGGCACTTCTGTGAGAGTGGAGAGCTACAGAATCTCCTTCTACTCCAAAAAAGTGTGGGGTTTTGTTTTTGGGTTTTGTTGTTGTTGTTTTTTTTTTTAAAACTCCAGCTCTTTTTTACTGGAAGACACTTGAGTTTAATACTGATTTTTTTTTCTCCAGGTCTTATTTTACTGTAAGAGGCTTGAGTTTAATACAGATGACATGCAAGACAGTAGTGCTTCAGAGAAAGAGAAGAAACAGGAGTTGCTGGTATCCTTACAGCAAGTAGGCACATTGCAGTACTCCCACGTGAGCTGTCTTCCTTTCAGGACATGGCACCAGGGCTTGCTGTCATTGTCAGGATTCCTGCAGCACGGGAAAGAGAAGAACCGTCAGCATTATCAGATCTGCAGGGAGTTTGCGGAGACCTAAAGGTGTCAGACTGACCCAAGTCTATTCTATTTGATTTTCCTAGAGATACAGAGGGTCCTAAGGGCACATGAAATTTGCACTTATGGAGTCTGATCTTAGAGAAGCATACGTAGGTAAGGTGGAATAAAACTACTACTGTGAGTGAGCTTCATTGCCACAGTAATTTCCTGTGCTTTAACAATCCATGTAAAAGAGTAGAGTCTTGCCTTAGGTGTACAAGACAGTTCGGTGGGACTTTTTTTTATTCTATAACTGACTACATACCTGCAGAAATTGTGACTACCGAGGCCCAGGTGGTTAGCATCTCTTCTCCAAGCAGTATATAGCTTGTTGACAAGGATTAGAGAATTCCACTTCAAACAGGTAGCTCCAGTACTGGTAACACTGTGGCTGCCTCGGTAATCCGTGCCTCTTCCAGATCTGCAGTCGATGTTGCTAACTTCAGTAAGAAAGCTGCGCATTAACTGATGGATGGGAACCCATCAGTTGTTCCTAGGTGTGATTTCTGTCAAGGCATCTATTATATTAACTATATGTATCTCAGACTCTCAGTGTCATAAATATTAAAAGTCTAAATATGATATGAGAGTCTCAACTTTTTAGGCTACAGAAATAGCCCAAGTCCACAGAGAACCCTTATATATGCAGTGAAAAATGGAAGTTCCAAAGTCCATTCCCTGTCCCCTGCATGTACCTTTTGAACAGGAGGGCACGCTGCAGTGTTCCCAGGTGTACCTTCCCCCTTTATAGATATAGCACCAAGGTCTGGAATCCTCATCTGGGTTTCTGGAAGAGTTACAATACTATGCATCATTATAAAGCTATTGTCAATAGTCTCACGTTGGCCATCTAATTTGGTAACTTAGTCCCGCTCTGCAGTGAAGGCATGGACTGAACCACTAGAAATTGTTAGGACTCCTATTTTAATTATAAAACTGTGGAGTACATTGAGGTGAAGATGAGATGGCCAGTAGCTAGCAGGAGCGGACGGCATGTTTGTGCAGCTTAGTTCATGTACGGGAAGCACTATATTTTTACGGTTTTGATCGGGATTTGAGGCTGCAGGAAACTGAATTACAAATGGAGTTTAGGGACTGAGAAGGAACAAGGGAAAGGCTATGGGGTGAGAGATCAGTGCACTTTGTTGTCTGCCATAAACATCCATTCGAGGAAGATCTGAAGCTCAGATATGTGTACAGATGTTGCAGTTACTGCTCCTGGGCTACACAGTATCTGCACCTGTTCCGAGTGTTCTCTGCTTGGTATCAGATTGTAACAAAAAACCATTCTTTCACTCCAAGCTCTTAGATTGGGCTGTTTCCTGTGGCTCTGACCTGTGTGCCATCAGCCCCTCACCTGCAATAGTTGTGATTGCCCAATCCCAGCTCAGCAGCATCCTCTCTTAGGCCACTGTACGTCCAGTCCACCAAGCCATTGCTATTCCAATTTAAACATTCACTTCCACTCTCTGTCATGCTCCATGTACCCCTATATGTTACTCCAGTGTCTTTGTAGCATTTAACTTCAGTATCTGAACCAAAGGGAAAAAAAGGTTTCTGTAAGGACGGCATCCCGATTCTTTCGCAGACAGCCTCCCCAGTCTCTGTTCTGCTTAAACTTGGCTCTCAGATGTCTACTGTCTTACTACTGTCTAGTAAGTCAGTGAAAATGCCTTGTCAGGAAGACTGTAAGTGTACATGAAGGTCTTCAGCTATAAAATGCAGAGTTTCATTAAGAGACACTGAGAAGAACCCAGGTGTCCTTAAAAGTTCTTTGTAGCATTAGCTTTAGAATAAAAAAAGGCAACTTAATAGAGAGCCTAGCGTACAGAGAAAGCTTCTGGGTACCTCATCCTCGAGCACTGCATAGCTAAAACCAACAGCATTGTTCACAGCAGTTGATGTGGTACGCTCACCTATTTCACACTGCTTCCCCGAGAAACCTCGGTGGCACTGGCAGATGAAGAGCTGTGGGGAATAATATGCCTGCGAACATTGGCCCCCATTGTAGCATTTATTTCTCGTGCAGGCTGTGGAATAAGCAAAAGCCAGGAAATATTGTTAAATTTCACAGAAGCAAGAAGCTGGCAGTGTATACACATCTTTCCTCTCCTGTCAGTCTCTTTTAGCCTGTTCTGTTTTTCCCTACCTACCTCTTACTGCCATGAACTTACAGCCTTTTTGTGTAGTGCTTCCATTCTTTCTTTTTTCCATTCCCTCCGTATATGCTATTAGGAGACTTCCTCAGCCCCTTGCCCACTCCTGCTTAGTCCTGCCCTAGTCAGTGTACACTGGTATTTTAATTTCTATCCTATTCTATTCCAAGACAGATTTTCTGTACAGAAACCCTGGCCCTGGCAGAGGAGTTCTTTAGGATGATTAGATGGACAAGTTCTCACCATTTCCTTTCTCTTTTTCTTTGTCATACTCACCTCTGACAGGCACGGTGTGGCAGCGACTTCGACCACTGTCGCACCTACAGTATTCTATTCTGCTCCCTGAAAGCCTCAGCCAGGTCCCCCTGTGCTGGTAAATTTCTCCAGATGAATTGTCTGTGCAAATGGCTGTAATCGGAGAAAGGAAATCCTCTTTTAGAGATTCAGGGAGAAGACCTGGCTGAGCTAAAGGACTCCCTTTTATTTCCAGGAGAATAGTATCTGTGATGGGAGCATCTGTTTAATGGTTGTTGCCCTTTTTTTCCTTCTCAGACCACAACTGTCCCACCTCTCTCCTGGCTGTGCTGCCAGATGTACTGTTCTGCTATTGACTGGCCTCTTTTTCTTTGAAGAAGAGCAGAGGGAGAGGAAAGCTTTGCTGCAGATGGTATTAATGGTCTGGTTTTTTGCCTTCTGAATCTCTCATCCAGATAACCATGACAAAAAGCTTTCAGGCTCTGCTCCTTCAGCATCATTTGCCTTCCCCTCCCCCATTCATAATGCTCCAGCTAACATGGTTTTAGTTAGTCTGGCTTACCTCTAGATCTGGCTCCTCGTTTGAAACGCATGTGTAAGCCCTGCAAGCAAAGAAGGTTAATTCTGTGAGTAACCGCTCTCTTAAAAAAAAACCAAGAGAACAAGCGCCTTCGAAGAGTCACTCCTTTTCTTGAGGTCACGTAAGTCAGGGAAGCTCTGAGGAACCGTCTGCCCCTCCTTGTCAGACAGTACAGTGAGAAGTGCCTCTAGTACCTTAGGGGTACCGAGAATTGCAAACCATTCAGTTGCCATGGATTACCAGGTGATGTCTGAGTGACATCAACGTGGGATGCGGCGTATTCACGTCGTGCGTGAAGTGATTATGTGCTCTCGAGGCGTTGTAAATGCTAACTAAAGCTTGTGGGTTCTCTGCTATTTCAAGAGGTTCAAGCAAATAATTTCCAAAGTGAAGTGAACAAGCAGTTACTTTTGCTCACTGACAGGCAGTTTCCCCATAAGACTTTGTAGCTTGATTACTTTTAAGAGATATGTCTCCTGCAGCCAATTAAATGAAATATTCAGGATAAAGTTTTAAGGAAGAACCCAATTTAGAAGGCTTCTTCAATTAGATCACAAAAGAAAGAACATTTAAAAAAAAGGAGGAAGGGTGGAATAGCAATTTTTTGAGAAAGAGACTAGACATTTTAGAATTGTGTTGTATTTCCTCAAGCTGTGTGCAACGTGAGGCTTAAAGTGAGGGGACGAGGGTAACATTGATGTCCAGTTTTAAATGAGAGTAATGATGAAGATGATGACCATAGAAAATTAAAGGCTGGTTACAATGGAATTCTTATTAACACAGAAAGGTGACAGTGAACAGATACACCAAGAATACTCAGAGAAGATTTGCTTACTGAAATGAAAACCAGCCAAGGTAACACATTACTTGAAGATTACATCCACAACTCTAAAGCTTAGAGGCAGACTACTTTGTAACATTTTTCTTCCTCTGATTTCTACTGAGCTAAGCAGATTCTCCTTCTGCCTGATGCAGACAGCTGGAGCCAATGGTAAGGAAGTGCTGCTGAAAATACAGGAAGATGGCAAAAAAATGATTTGATGCATTAGCCTCTTACCTGGCCCTGGGCAGTCATGATTGCTCCCACCAGCACAAGGAGACATGGGAGTTTGCCCTCCATTCTGAGTGTTTTCCACATCAGCACCAAATCTCAAATTATCTGTAGGGACAAAAACCAAGATGTTAAACAAAGGACGTTTACAGTGCGAATGGAGTTCAAGGTGTAACTTTATGAAAGGTTTAAATAATAAAAATTCTTTTTATATATTGAACAAGTCTCGCACTGGGAGTCCATTTTCTCTCCTCCTTTTAAAATACAATACCTCCTATACAAACTAAGAGCTGGGAGTGAGATAGAGTAGCAGGCAAGAAGACACAGGCAAGAAGATACAATTTAATTCCCAATCTCTAGGATTGCCCTGAAGTTCCAAATATTTCGAATAATATCAGGCACTGCCGCCCATACTATCACCTTTTTATCATCTATGTTATATGTAGAAAGCTAACCCAATTGTTTGTGAAAACTACTACTTCCAGAAATTAGGAGCTCAGGCTCTGTTTACATAAAGCTAGAGAAGGCAGCTGAATAACATCTGGTGAAATTGGAGTATGATAGATGAGTCATAAATTGGGATTCAAGGCTAATATGGAGAAAGAGTGTGTTTTTTTGGTAGTTTTGTTGTTGGGTTTTTTATTGCTTTTTTTTTTTTTTTAAAGTTTGTTCAAAGCAAAAGGCACAAATAGTCCAGTTTCTGAAGCACAACCAGGAGTACAGCAGGATAGTTTAGGCTGTGATTTCTCACCGTTAGGCTACAAAAAGAGGAGACTTAATTTGCAAGTCAGACTAAAAAGATTCACAAGAACATCTTCCGAGAACTTTAATTACTCCGTGCCTGATCTCTGGGTCACATCTTGATGATAAAATCCTTATAATTTGGAGCATCTCCCAGAGATTTGTATTATTACATAGATTTCACGGTACACTTTTTATATACTTTCAAGCCATTTTTTACCTCTCAGGAAACATTTTGCATTGTATAGCAAGCAAATGTACCTTTTTAAAAGCTGTACAAGTGATTTGCAAATAGACATTAACTTCAATTGAGTCTGAACTAAATCAGCAGCATTCCAAAAGCCGAAGTGCATGATCTGAACCACTATCCAGTCCTCTGGTTTCTGCTGTAACCCTGTGTTACAGTGTCCTTACTCCCTGCAGCTGTGGTTCATTATTACAGCTACGCCGGCTTGTGTTCTGAATCCCACAGTGGTGATGTTTTAACTTGCTAACAACTTTAAGAAGTGAGATTCTGGTAGCTAAGTGCTTTCAAGGAAAGCTTTGTTCAGTGAAAGCACTTAGATCTGAGCTGAGCTGCCTTGTTAGAATTTCTCCCTGGGAAGCACCTTTCTAAGCAGTAATAGTGTGAGCATTATCTTACCAATGTGGAATAAGACCTAAAAAAGAGCTGTATCTTATCAAAGTCAAACAAAAAGTCATCAATCAGAGAATCATTTTGGTTGGAAAAAACCTTTAAGATCATTGAGTCCAGCTGTAAAACTAACATTGCCAAATCCACCACCAAACCATGTCCCTAAGTGCCACATCTATATATACAGAATTTAAAAGTAGCTCCCCTTCCTCCCAAGGACATAAGATGTCCATTCCAAAATACTTTGTTTCTGAATCTATAGCACTAATAGCTTTCTTGCTGTTGATCAGCTATCTTGATTTAGTTCAAGCATCAGACTGCAGACCCTTGCTGCCTTTTCCTGCCGTCTGGATAAACTGTTTCTGTATCCTTTTTCTGAACTGAGCAGATGAATAGCAGATGTGTACTATTTCTCTGAAAAATATGACAAACAGACCTCTGCTTTCGGGGAAAAGAGCTAAAAACCTAAATGAAAACAAAAGTAAGATGCTACAATCTTTGAAGACATTGGAGGAAATGAGTATTTCAAAGTCTAGCTTTGTTTTGGAAATCATTCACAGTATTTCCTGTGGTTTTGGACACATTTAAAGAGAAGTGTGCTTAGGGAGAACTGAAGATGACCCACCCTCCGCCTCCTCTGCATCCCTCCATTATTACTGTGCTTTGGAACCTGGGGTGAAAGGCACAGTCTGATCTCCTCCCGGGAAGATTAGATAAATTCTCCTTTTGCAGCGAGTTCTCTGTGCTCCTTACCGTCAAGATATTTGTCCATAACTCTACGTTCTTCTGCTAATGTCCTTTGTGCAGGAGACTCCTCCTTTCTTAATTGGTCAGAGCCCAAAGCTGTCAGCCCTTTCCCTGGAAAGCTTCAGCTTTCTTGAAAAAACTGAAAGGCAGCACCTTTACCCACACTATGAATCTCCTCAGAAGCGGACAGGCAATAGCTCAGTTAGTTAACTATCATGGTGTTTCAGTGGGATTTATCAAACAATAATATGTAATAGTATTTAATGACAAAGCTACTGATGTCAAAAGCAGGAAATGTTCTTTTTGAAACAGGTGCAGAGTAGTACCTACCTTTTTGCTTTTTCTCTTCTGTATTCTCTTGATGATTTCCTTTCCAGACCAGTCTCGTTTTATGTTTTCTGTGTCTCTGCTCTGATCTCTCTGAACAGCTCCTGTCCTACTTGCAGCTCCACTCGAGGGGGTGGAGACTCCCTGGGCCACGGGGCGTGCTGTTCGCATCCCACCCCTTCCTGAGCATCTTGGGGATGGTCCAGGCGGGCGGCTGGTGCTCGGACTGTCGGAGAGGGAGGAAATCTGCTTGCTGGCATGCTGCTGTCTTTTACAGCCAGTTTGTTTTGTTTTTTCTCTTTTCCACTCAGAGAACAGATTCAGTCTTCAAAACAATTTTTCCCCACCGAACACCCTAATGTTCAGTGGCAGAATAGTATGTATCCTTTACCATGAACTGTCTTGTCCCATTATGCTTTTAGGAGTGTGAGTGAATGCACAGCTGTATTATTTATAATATAATCAGAGGTCTGCAATATGTAAACTTAGTCCCAATGCTGAGAAATTCCCGTTTCCAGCACAAGTGTAGTGTGCTGGAGTCCAAATTAAAATGTTTGGCAGAGAGACCCTGACCAGCATGTGGAGCAAAGCATGCCCTGAACAGAACCACGGGAGAAGAAACAGTCAGGGGAGCTTGCAAGTTAAATGAGCAAAACTTCTACGGGACTTTAGGTGGAAATAAGGAACGGCATGTTGAGGGCCAGAGTTAAATATTCACTGATACTACTCATCCTAGAAGATAAAGATCTACTCACCAGGGTGTGGTACTTGGTTATCAAAGTGTGGCAGACAAATCTGATGATCAGTTTTAGAGCTGATCTTAGGGCTGGGTTATGAAAACAGTCAGTGATGCAATTGTTACAGTGATGTCTGTGTCCAAACCGCTTGGAACTGATTCGCTAGCAATCGGGGTCCTGACAGAATTTAAATGTAAGACATAAGAATCCGTGTGTGAGGGACCTCCATCCTCAGGAAGCATTTGGAAAGCACGGCAGTGGTTATTTTGCCACTAAAGATTAAGGCTGGGTAATCTGTAAATTTAGCTCTTCTCTGCATGGAGATCTGTGCCAAGATTATCAAATGTATCTCTCCGAGAGTCACAGTGCTGGTGTTCACATTACTGCCATAAATCTGATTTAAGTGTAGCTGCATTTGACTGTTTCCCAGTTGTTGAAAAAAAGATGATTGGAACACTGCTCACTGAGTGAGTAGGGGCTAGTTTATTTTATTTTTAAGGATATCAGCCCTTTGACTTCTAGATTAAAGATGCTAACGAGCTAATGGCCGTGAGGGAAGATTTCAAAAATTATTTCCTGTCTTTTCACAGCTTAAGGACAACTATAATTGTCTTCGGAGTGTGGTGCCATTTGTACTGCTTAACATATTTTAAGAAAGCCAGGAACGAAAATGTCTCCTCTCCCAAGCACCATCTACTGGCTTTTCTCTAAGCTGATCCTCGGGATAATTTCAGCAGGACTGTTTAATGTCAGTGACGCAGTGTGACATCGTGACACCCCACAGCAGGCCCGTGTCACCCTGAGGGGACCCTCCGTGCCCGGTGGCTCTGGCAGGTCCTGTGAGGGCAGCTGCAGGTCCTGCAGTGCACCTGCCGCTCCCGTGCTGTTGTGCACCTTTTCGGTGGCATTAAAGCACCTCACGCCAGCCAGCCCAGGAGGAAGAAGCATCCAAACCCGAGAGCTGAGAATCGCGCGTGGGCTCGGGCGGTGCGGTGGGGAACGCAAACGGTGCATTCCGGATTGGCAACTTTCGGAGACGCTGCGGGAAGGAGCCGGTAGCTCTGCAATTTTACTTACACAGCCCACGAGCTGTACTCTCCTCTCATCCCGAGCCCCTGACTCCACAGTGTATCGCGGCCCCGACGATCGCGAGTGCCCCGGGCCCGAGCGGGCCGAGCCCTGGCCCGGCGCGGCCCCTTTAAGGGAGGGCGGGCGCTCCGCCGGAGCCGGAAGCGCGGGCAAGCGGAGCGGAGCGGAGCGGAGCCGGGCCCGCCATGAGCCGCCCGCCCGCGCTGCAGGCGCTGACCTGCGGGCCCTGGGAGATGCGGGAGCGCCTCGGCACCGGCGGCTTCGGCAACGTCATCCGGTGGCACAACAAGGTAGGCGGCGGCCGGGCCCGCGGCGCCCCGGCTCGGGGCCCGCCCTCAGCCCAGCCGTGCTGTGTCCGCAGGAAACCGGCGAGCAGGTGGCCATCAAGCAGTGCCGGCAGGAGCTTAGCCCGCGCAACCGCGACCGCTGGGCGCTGGAAATACAGATCATGAAGAGGTGAGGCGGGGCGCGGCGCTGCCGGGCCGGGCGGAGGGGTCGCCGCGCGGTGTCGCGGGGCGGGAGCGGCCCTGGGGCGCGGATCCGGCGGCTGCCCTGAGGGGAACGGGGGGAGAGTCTGTTGGCTGCCGGCCGCCAGGAGATCGCCTTCCGGAAGGTGCTCGGGCCGCTGCGGGGGCAGGTGCGGGGAAGTTCACGCTAAAGAAAACTTCACGTTGTGCTTCGTGAGACTCTTGGGTCTCCCACTGCCGTCTGCGCTCGTCTGCCGCGCCCTCAGCGCTACAGCAATGCTGCGACCAAGCCGCTCCTTTGCCTAACGTAACGTCTGTGCTGGGGCAGTCCCTCAGGGTGCTGGATTGACATTTTAGGATGTAGTGGTCTGATTGCGGTTTGGATCTTTTTTCCGGACGCTGGCAACAGAGTGCCTTGCACTCCTTTGGAAGGCTTGTCGCTGTACCTTCTAGGCAGATCTGTAATGCATATGCATTGAAGAGACATGCTGTCTGCACGTGAAATGCTAGTTGGAATGAGTCTAAATCCGTGAAAGATGCAAACTTTTAGAATTCACCGGTTCAGTTTCTAAAAAGATTTGTGACCATGTAGGACTTTGAGCGATGACCAAGAGCATGCGAAACTGTATAGCAGTTGCAGAACGTCATGTGTATCTGTCTAATTTTCGTTCTGCAGGCTGAACCATCCCAATGTGGTGGCTGCCCGTGATGTCCCTGAAGGGATGCAGAAGCTTGCACTGAATGACTTGCCATTGTTGGCCATGGAGTACTGCCAAGGTGGAGACCTCCGCAAGGTGAGGTCCTCGGGGCGGTGGCCAAGGAATGGATCGGCTTCTCATCTGATCCTAGGTTTTCTGTTGAAATTTTTCCTGTACAGTCTTTGTTTTCACATCCTCATGCTTCCTAATTCTAGTCATCAACGGGCGTTGGTGGCTTGGTCCTTGATATTACGTTCAGCTTTTGAAGACTTACGTGCTTTGTGAAACTGTTTATATTGTTTTGGATGCAAGTGACACTGTGAGGAGTTTGCACATAGAGAATGAGGGCATGTGTATGGGGTGTGCAGTAGTGTGTGAGTATGGCTGAGACCATTGTCGGGTAGGGTGCATCTGTAAGCTGTGCACTTCCTGAAAGTGATTAACTCCTGTCCATCATAGGAAGAAATAACACATGATAATTCTAATCCTGAGTACTTTCTAACCTTTGCTATAATCTGCCTGTAGCTAAAATGCAGGCCTTAGACCTCAGATTTGAGCTGATACTGCCAGGCATGGGGGAAATGGCTAAGAAGGATGGAACAAGTAGAAGGATGAGAATGGGATGACACTGACTTTTTTCACCTGCTCCTTTATTCTCTCGTGCAATTAGACCAAGGCCTGAAGCTGTAATTGCTGTTACTGGAGGTCACAGTCCATAGAGTTTTGTGCCTCTAGAGAATTTAATTGCCGTTACTGAAACTTCTTGTATCCCTGAAAATTTGTGGGACTGTGAGCCTCACTCAGGATAGAGGACGGAAAGATTACATTCTGTGTTGCTTACTTGCAGTACCTGAACCAGCTGGAGAATTGCTGTGGCTTGCGGGAAGAAGCTATTCTCATCTTGTTATCTGACATTGGTAAGTGGTAGCAGTACCCTCAGTTGTCTGAGCTATGGCAATCCCCTTAGTCGTGAATCCACTCTGTGAATATGCAGCGGTGACCTTAGTGATTCCATTTTAGACTGACCTTTTATGATCTCGATCATCTACCAAAAGGCTTGGGAGTCTGGGGAGGTCTTTGCCTACTGGAAGCTAGCCAGCATTACTACAGTTTACGGGGAGGACATGAGGGAACGCCCGAGAGAGCTCAGCTTGTGCCCAGAGTTTTATGATGCCGACTTTACTTCTTGCACTTAGTGTTTCATTGTATGTTTGATTGTACGAGGTTTGATACAAAAGCCATCTTATTACTTGATAGAACTGAATCCTTACTGAGCTCGTGCTAGGTACTGTTAATTATGCTCTTACAACTGGCTTTTTCTGTGTCTCAGCTTCTGCTCTCAGATACCTTCATGAGAACAGGATCATCCACAGAGACTTGAAACCAGAGAACATTGTGCTGCAGCAAGGAGAGCAAAGGGTAAGCAGGAACCAGTTGTCTCTACCTGCACAGACAAGTAAGCTTAAGAGGAACATGCATGTGCTTCGTGCACTTACGTGGTCCCTCTTCAAGAGCACTCAGCCCAGGATAACACCTGCCTCCGATCACTGTGTCAGATGAATAGTATTCTGTGTGCAGCTGTGATGAGACGTTCTATTAGACGTCTGTTAACACCTGACATTTTGACTTTCAACTATTAAGGAAGGAACCAGACTGTATCGATTGACCAAAGATCGGAAGGACCCGGAGGCATAACTGCTAAGCGTGCCCCGACGCCTCCAAATTCATTGCAGTTTTAGGAATCAACAGCAGCTTCCCCTTTTTGCTTCTATCTCTTCATTGGCACCTTTCCTGCATACTTTTGAAGGGCTGAACCTTTCCTTTCTGCTGTATGATGTGCTGTTAACAGGACTTCAGTCTAGCATTCTTATTCTCTGTTGTGTGTTTCAGTTAATACACAAAATCATTGACCTTGGTTATGCTAAGGAGTTGGATCAGGGTAGCCTATGCACATCCTTTGTTGGGACTCTGCAGTACTTGGTAAGGAAGGAATTCAGCTGGAAGAGCAACAACTGCTTTTTAGTGGAATAGAATTAACTGTTATCAAGCTTTGGGCTGGGATTAAGTACTTGTGGGGTATGGGGTGCGTTTGTGGTGCTGAAGCTAGCAAAGTTGACCCTTTTTTTTGCTGACACTGGGTTTTCTGCTAGCTATGTCTGTTACGAATGAGGAGTGCTAGTAACCTATGCTGCTCACAATGAGAGGGTCTTAAAGCTCATGAGAGGCAGCGTTCAGTAATGTCTTTAATCGTTTGTACAAGC
This sequence comes from Acanthiza pusilla, assembly GCA_036630365.1. NCBI lineage: Eukaryota > Metazoa > Chordata > Aves > Passeriformes > Acanthizidae > Acanthiza > Acanthiza pusilla. The sequence continues at coordinate 2,985,592 of JAXCHO010000131.1, forward strand.
GTTAATGAGATGTTAAGGGATAGAGAGAGCTACGAGCTGGGTGGCTTTGTCTCATGTATGTAAACTATCTCAGGCTCCAGAGCTGCTGGAACAGCAGAAGTATACGGTGACAGTGGATTACTGGAGCTTTGGCACGCTCGCCTTTGAGTGCATTACAGGCTTCCGACCATTCCTACCCAACTGGCAGCCAGTGCAATGGTGAGTGATAAGTGGGCATGATGTGACTTCCCTGTTTACAGGAAGTAGAAGTGGTCCCTTGAATCTGAGGATAATATCCACGTGTTCCTCGCCCTTACGGAGGCTGACCCCCTTCACGGGAGTTTGACTTACCTCAGCAAGTTCAGCATTCCTGATACTTGCTCTGTGGGTTAAGGGCTGACTCCTGCAGGGCAGATAACAGAAACCGAAGTGGCATCTGTATTATATCTGTAAAGAGTTGCTTTAAGAGCCTATTAACATGCAGGCTGGGAAAGGCAGGTGATTATTTCACCATTATACTTGCTTGAATTCATTAGGCATACAAAAGTGCGCCAGAAGAGCGAGCTGGATATCGTTGTTTCGGAAGACTTATCCGGAGAAGTCAAGTTTTCTAGCAGTTTGCCCTGCCCGAACAATCTTAACAGGTAAGTACTAGAAATTGCTGTGCTGGGATAAAGCAATTCTTGAGTGTGTAACACAGATGGTGCTTGTGTCGCTTGTCAGACTTGCGTAGCTGTGAATCTTGGTTTCTGCCTTCTAAACACTGCATTTGTGATGGGGAGAGCTGGAGTGTTGGTGGGGAAGGGGGGAGTTTTGTCAGTCCTTCCACACAGAACAGGCCATACGATTATTGCAAATGCACTTTTACGTCTTCTGATCTCCTTCCCGTTTTTGTTGCTCAGTGTTTTGTCTGGGAGGTTGGAGAAATGGCTGCAACTCATGTTAATGTGGCACCCACGTCAGAGAGGTACAGATCCTACGTATGGACCCAATGGGTGTTTCAAAGCTTTGGATGACATTTTGAACTTGAAGGTAAGCAATGGATCTGTATTACCCTGCAAAGTTTTCCAGAGAGCAGTTGCGTGTAGCCTATGAGAGGCTTGAGTCATAGACTTAGGACGAAGAGTGAGATAGAAACTCACAGAACTGTCTCCAGACAGTTAGTGATGGGTGCTTTCCTCTTGTTTCTTTGAGGACAAATACTCCCTGAGCTTGTTTGGAGTAGCGAATAGCTTCTGTGCAGTGCATGCTTAGTGCCTTGTTCTGATGGAGTATTCTACAGCTAAAGCTGTTTAATTGCCATGCAGTGTCTCTTCCACTTGGTGGAGGACAAGAACCTTGCCATAAGGTTAGGAATTTGCTGCGAAGTGACTTGAGTCTGCAAGTCTGCAAGCGCTTTGAACAGTTTATCGGTGGGCATTGTCTCAGTCCCATGATCTCTGCTCTAACGTGACCAATGTATCTTCAGCCTTTCTCATGCCATGCTACTCTTGTAGTTGCTTCACGTTTTGAATATGGTTACGGGAACTGTGCACACCTACCCTGTGACAGAGGAGGAGACTCTGCAGAGCCTGAAGGCCAGGATTCAGTCGGATACGGGAATTCCAGAACAGGACCAGGAGCTACTGCAGGAAGCAGGACTTGCACTCTTTTCTCAGAAGTTGGTCACTAAACATACGGCTGATAGCAAGGTGAGTCTGGATACGCCCTTTCTTACTGTTGAGTGAATCAGCAGGCACTGCTCTCACTTTGGGATCGCAGCAGTCCCTGCTGTTGTGGCATGCTGGGACACAGACTTAACAGCCGTTGCAGCATAGGCACCCTATTGCCTTGGTGTCGTGTGTTTGGCTGAGGAGGACCGTTTATGGTGTTACCGAGGCTTGCTTTTCCTGACAGAACCTGGTTGGGTCTTTTGTTTTCTGCAGGTGAATGATACCGGAGCTGTGGACACAGACCTTCTCTTCCTCTTTGATAACAAGAAAGTTTCCTACGAGGCTCAGGTGGCCTTGCGTCCTCATCCAGAAAGCGTCGACTGCATCCGTAAGGACTTTCTCTGGCGTGAATGAGAAGGCGGGGTCTGTGTCGAGAGGGCTGTCCGTGTTCCCTATTGTGTGTGAAGAGTAGAGGGAGCCTTTGCATATTGGGACCGAAGAAGCAGTAAAATGGACTGTCATTCATTAGATTTATCAGAATAACTGAAAAAAGGAAGTGTTTGATTTTGATACACTGGGGGAACTGCACAGGGGTTATCCAGCTCTAGGCTTTGCAGGCAGTAACATGTCCCCCAAAGGAGTAATGTTTTGATCTGTTTTGTGATGTGATTACTTTCATGCTTCATGTTGATATGTACATTTCCCTTTTCCCCGCCTCCTCTGTTTTCAGTTCAGGATCCAAAGAAGACTCTCCACTTTTTCCAGTTGCGGAAAGTGTGGGGTCAGATCTGGCACACGATCCGGATGCTGAAAGAGGACTGTAACCGGCTTCAGCAGGGACAACGAGCAGCCATGTACGGTGGCACTTTCTCTAGAATACTTGTCTTTGTCTTTGTGCCCTGGTGAAAGGAAAGACAGAAATGGGACCCTGTTGGAATGGGGAAGCCCATGATTGGAACCGTAAGCAGTTAATGAAAAGCTGAGAGTTAGCCCTTTGGCACAACTGCATTTGTCCTCACTGCTCTCTCGAGTATCTACTTCAGATGTAACCGGAAGTCTGGATTTTTAGTTTCAGAGGCTAATAGGACCTTCTTGTCCATGCAGGATGAATCTGTTGCGTTACAATAGTACCCTGTCGAAGATGAAGAATTCTATGGCCTCCCTTTCTCAGCAGCTGAAAGCAAAGCTGGACTTCTTTAAAACAAGCATCCAAATCGATTTGGAAAAGTATAAAGAGCAGATTGAATTTGGAATTTGTGAGTATAGCATCTGGCACACAGGTCTTTTCATGCCTCTTATCCTCACAAAAACACCTACCTCTTTCTCTGTGAACCTGAGAAAACCAATTGCTCTTCTTTGATTCCTGTAGCTTCTGAGAAGCTGCTGTTTGCCTGGAAAGAGATGGAGCAAGCTGTGGAACTTTGTGGGCGGGTATGTTTCTAAATCTTACTGCTTATCATAAAGAAAAAGAGGCTTGTTTTTATTATCTCTCCCCCCTTCCTTCCCTTTTCTTCATGTCCCTGCCTTAAATGGAAACTTCTTTGTGTCTGGACTGATTCCAAATTTCACATTGCCTTGGTTCTCATGGCACCATTTTTGTCTATTATTAGTACTACATGAAGCTCACTCTGTTCTAAGGCTTAGGGGGAAAAAGGGAGATCTTGGGGAAACCCCAAAAATGACTTGGAAGTTGTTTTATCAAAGAGTACCAGCCTAATTTCCTTGAATTGAAATTATTCACATTCTCATTTGTCTTTGGTCAAGGCTGCTGTTTGCACCTTGCTGGTGTGTTTAGAAGTGTGAATGAGAAAGGAAGAACCAATGCGAGTGGTAGTGTCTCTAAGTATAAGGTTGTTCTGTTGCTTATGTTCTATCCTGCTTTCAGGAGGATGACGTGGATCAGTTAGTAAAGAGGATGATGGCCCTGCAGACAGACATTGTGGATCTGCAGAGAAGCCCACTGGGTCGTAAACAAGGAGGAACACTGGAGGATTTGTGAGTTGGACTACCTTGAGTTTCAGATGCAGGAGTGTTTCTGCTAAGCTTACTCACTGAAGGACAATGAAAGGGATATTTCTTCCACCCAGATTACGGGGGAGTGGGAGCACTTTAAAGATGGTGTTTGACTGATCTGTCATTGGTCTGAAATGGCAGATAGGTATAGAAGAGATTTGAGTTCTCAAACCATTTGTTCTTAATTTTGGTTCTTTGGAAATTCTTGGTTTTTTTCCCGCCTTTTTCTTCTAGAGAAGAACAAGCCAGAGAGCTGTACCGAAGACTGAGAGAGAAGCCAAGAGGTAAAAGACTCTTTAGCTCGAGGTCAGCTTGCTTTGTGTGGGTAGTAACGTTGGAGATGTAGTAATGATTGCTGAGAAAACAATCTGCCTTCTAGGCCTGCCCAGACACTAGCAGCACATGGACTCTCCTGGACTTGTGGGTTTTTTGAGAGGAGAGTCAGGGAGTCAGTTTCATGCTAGGCCAGCCTTGCTTTCTTGGTGCTTTGTAAGCTGTCCTTGAAACTCCTCCGGAGCTCTTCTCGGAGCGGGCTGCTGCCACAGGCATATGCTGCTGCTTCCGTGCAGGAAGGATGAAAGGATTGAACTCTACTTTTAAAGTTCTTTAAAATTTGAAGAAGATGGCTAAAATCCAGTGTAATTCATTCCACTCAAACTTGCATATCTTGAGCTTTGGATGTTTCAGGATTGAAGCGGTGGTGGAAACAAGCCACTAAGAATCTTCTCGCTCTGTCCTATAAACCTAACGTTCTGTGTAATACTGACTCTCATTCCAGATCAGAGGACAAGCGGTGACAGCCAGGAAATAGTGCGACTGCTCCTACAGGCAATCCAGACCTTTGAAAAAAAAGTTCGAGTAATTTATGCTCAGCTCAGGTGAGCTTTGTAGATTTCATTCAGAGTTGAGGGAAGGCATTTTCCAGCAAGAGAAGGTTTAATATTCAATGCATATAGCTAATGAGATCTTGCAGTGTTACAGGAAATAAGTAACTTCAGCAATGTTCTCCCACTGCAGTGGCCCACGTGTGATCTAATTAGTTTTTACTTTTTTAATAGTAAAACCGTAGTTTGCAAACAGAAGGCGTTGGAATTGTTCCCCAGAGTGGAGAAAGTCATGAATCTGATGAGTGAAGATGAGGAAACGGTTGTTAGGCTTCAGGAGAAACGACAGAAAGAAGTGTGGAACTTGCTGAAAATTGCTTGTGTAAGTAAAATAAAAACTCCACTTTAACCCACAAATACGGCTTGTAGCACAGGTTGCTGAAATAATAGTAAATTGAATATGTCCTATGGTTCTTTATTTTGAATTAGTATTAAAGGCAACTTCCAGGTTGTCTCATATCCCTGGCTGCTGAAAACTAGTGGGAATAATTGCACTCTGAATAGTCTGTGTTTTCTTCAGAGTAAAGTACGTGGTCCTGTTACTGGCAGTTCAGAGAGCATGAACACATCACGTCTTGGTAGCTCTGGTCAGCTGCTGCTGCAGGTCCCTTCCGGAACATACAATTTATCAGAGTCTGTAAGAAAAAGGTGAGGCGAAGTCTGGAGTTCTGCAGCTGCTACTGCCAGCACTACAACACTGGGCTTCCTGCTTTGTGAAATAACGGCACGCAAGCTTTCTCCTGTTTTACACTTTGTGTTCTGCTTGCTCAGTCAGCAGTCTTGGTTTAGTTAGTAGTTAGCCTTCCTGGGGCTTGCAGACTTTCCTTATGAAAAATGGGGAATCATGTATGCTTCACTTCCCCCTGCCTTAGTAATTAAGGTGTTCTTTTGGTTTTTTTCCATCAATCTGAGATGGTTGGGCTCACTTGGAAGTATGCTGCCAGCAAGAACTGTTGAAGCATTGTCATGTAAAGCGATAGGAGACTGCTGCAACCAAACGTGTAGTTCTGGCTTGCTTAAATGAACTGGGTCACTGCTTGGAATGAGACCTTGGTTTGTTTATTTGCATGCTGCCCCATCCTTGAGTTTATAGGCTGTTCTCAGCTTTTTCTCTAGCAATGGCGATTCCACACAATTAAGAACCCAACCCATCTTGTAATGCATTTCCTTTCCCCTGTCCACTAAATTGGGATGCCACCAACTTTTCAAGTTGCGGGATGAATTACAAGCTTATGACCTGACTGACTTCCATGTTCTGCAGCATATCTGCCAGAAATGTCTTAATGATAGAGGCAGCATCTCTTTAAACTGCCACAAAAAATAATAGTGTAATAATTGTCCCTTTCAGTGAGGAGCTATTGCTGGAATCTCAGAAACTTTGTACCCAACTAGAAAATGTGATGCATGACACAATGAAGGATCAAGAGCAGAGCTTCTTGGTAATGTATTCATTCTTCTATAAAGGGACTGGGGAAGCGCATGGCTTCAGAGTTCTGCTTGCGTAACTTTGCCACCACTAAGGCAGCTACCTGAAATCTGCAATTTACTCTTGGACAAGGAGAGAGTAGGAGTTGCAGAGATAGGAAGCACCTGCTCCCCCATAATCTGCTGACTGACATACTCTGCCTGCCCAGACCGGGAGCCATGTGCTGGGGACTCGTGTTGTGCTGAACAGTAAAGGATAGGGTGAAGCACTTGGCCGTTGTATGAATATACTGCAAAACTGCCTGCAAATTTGGGATGATGGGGTGGCAATACAGCGGTGGGCAGGGATGCTTAATTTAACGATGCAGAGTATTAAAAAGAGAGTGAAATACTAGAGAATGCATGTGGGTTAAAGCTTTCCTTTACAGTGCTCACAGGGCTCACCCTGAAATGATACTGACCTACTTATTCACAGTAAATGTTTTAAAACTCTTAACATGCTTCCCCCTTTATTCTAGAGAAAGCTCAACTGTAAGCTAGTGTTGAACTTCTTTGTTTATTCTTTAGGCTCTAGACTGGAGCTGGCTGCAGCTTCAGGCAGAAGAAACAAACAGTCCAGAACAAACCCAGATGTAAAATCACTTTGGTTGCCTCTGAAGCCATGCTACTTTGGGAAGCCGACTGTGAAAAGCTGCAGCCTCTGAGAAGGGAATATCAACTGCCTCCTTCTACTGTCAGCTACTGCTTATGTGATACATATGGCCTAGCTTTTAGTATCCACCTCTCAGACACTTTTTTTTTCACAAAGATACAGTAGGGAATGCCTGTTCTAACTACTTGGAAAATGTCCTTAATTGTGCCTTAAGACAGCAGATACTCTCTGTCCCGATGTATCTTCCCTTAGGCATCACTCATGCCTGTTTTGCTGCATTTTAGGCTTTCTAATCAACAATGGACAACTGCATATACCCAGTCACTGGTAGATGTCACCTTCCTAATAGACTTGAACTGTGAACTTAATTTCTTAACTTTGCTGATTTGCACTTTTTTCTTTAAGTGTAATGGTTGTATTTACCTAATACTTGTTTCCTGTATGGGAACGAAATTATCTAAAACATGTAAACTTTTGGTTTGCTCTTTTTGATACCCTCAATAACATTATAAAGGAGAAAGCTGCTTTCATTGTGCAGGTCTCTAAAACATGAGAGGTATAAGGATGTTATCCTAGAAAGCGTAGAAGGAAATCTTCAGTGTACAGGTATCGTGTAACAAAGCATTTGCAGATTATCTATTACGCATGCTTACATTTGCACGAAAAGACCCAAAAAAACCCCAAAACACACTAGGCTTGATGGAGCCTTGGTGGGACTCAAGACACACCAACCTTCTGTTCCGACTGTGACCAATTTATTTCATTCTGATGTAACCCCAAATTTCCACTACGGGACAGAGACCTCCTTTTATAAAAGGCTGTGAAGTATGGGACATGCAAAATGCAATACAATAATGGGGAGAGGTTGGATTTTCTTCTGGTTTGTTTTTGGGAACAGATTTAAAATACAGGAAACTGAAATGTGGCACAAACATCACAACTTCCATGCACGCCTTCAAGTGTCTTCCGTTGTTGTGCTGGCACTCTCTGGACTTCAGCATCGGGTTCCAAGTCATTCTTGGGAAGAGTAGGAAGTTCACACTTCTTCAAATTTCAGAGTAATATTAAGGCGGAAATGCACTGGGTACGCTTTTCCTTCATCTTCCAGAGCACCACCAGTTTTATTTAAAGCTGCATTAAGCTTCCAGCTCAAATCCCAGCCCAATTTTGTGACCTCCAACGCTGAAATTCTTGCCATCAATCAAGCCTGAGAGGGTCAGCTTTATACCTACAAAAGCAAGTCATGAGAACCATCATACATTGAGATCCCTGAACAGTGTCCTCACTCTGGTACTTGACCTCACGTATGTGGCTTAGTTGCTACAGGAACTTGTGTACATACACATCCTTTACTCCCGAGTCTGTGTCAAGACTTCTAGCTCCTTTGTTCATCTATTCCATTCTTAAGATGACAGTGAATTAAACCACAGTGTAGTACTTAATACTATTTGCTGCTACTGGTGAGAATTACGTACCAGGTCGGAGGGCGTGGGTGTAACCAATTCCAATGAGGCTGGCATTGTTCACTTTAGCCTACAAGAAAAAATAACAGTATTTATACACTGCGTGTAAGTATTCGTACAGAAGCATCCCAGCGCCCTGAGAAGGTGGCTTATGCATTAGCACTCTTCAGCTACTCGTAGACCAACCCCTATTAGAAGCATGTTCCAATCTTTTCTCAGGAGTTCCCAGCTTAAGCAAACGGTGGTACGATTCTGCCTACACAAAATGCCACGTTGTTTTTCACTGCCCCCTCTATTATGCCTATATCCTTTAAAGAGCGACTTACTACAGTCCCTCAGAGTGTGTCTTGTTCACATCACTCAGGAGTGATTGTCTTTTTTCTTCTAATGAGCAATAAATACATGAATATGCAATCCCCTTTTTGCATTACTAAGTGTTGAGCTGTTTACAATAGTATGTTTACACAGATAAATGAATTATCCTAATTGTTTATCCTGTTATCCTAAACTAATTGTTTCAACAATAAATGCTTGCTACTTCAGTTCTTAGCATATAAACACAAATGTCAGCTGACTTTCAAGGGTTAACTCACTGTTAGGAGAAAGCTGTAACTTCCACCACTCAGCTGAACTTCCACCATTACAAGTATAATATGGTTTTACATTATGGATTTCAGAATTAAAAGGACACTGCGTCCTTTTGCTACCTTTTAAAATACATTTTGCAGCACACAAGCACACTATTCCAAGCACACTAGTCGTACTATTTCACTGTGGACACAATTATATTTTAGATTCCCCCCTGCCCCCCCGTAATTTCACATGTATGACATGTGAGGTCCCAATTTAAATCTGAACCACAGCAGAAGCCACAGTTTGCCATCTACCATACTTCCTCAGTAACTAGTTAAAGCAACTACTTCCTAACGCAAATTTTCAGTATTTAGGGGAGCTTGAAATACTCCTTTCTGTAACAAAATTCTTACCACAATGGAAGTCTTCTCATCCAGTTGGTACTTTCCAGCAATACCAAAACGTGTGTTGTTACTGCCAGCAGTCCATGCAAGATTGACTGATGTCTCAACCTTATTATTAACCTTCTGATAAATAGACCCACCAAACTCAGTGCCATCATTCCTGTTTGTAATAGATGCAAGTGTGTCAAGCCTTGCCTTGTTTAGATTAACCCTTCCCCACAATCATTTGATCATTGTCTCCTAAAGTGATTCAAGAGATCCAATACTTCCCTGAACTCAGGCTCACTATTTCCTGGCTGGAGCTGGCAGAGTGCTGCTCATACTTTTTTTACACAAAACATGTTTTGTTTGCAAATGCAACAAGACTTTCCAGCAGCCAGAGACCTACAGTTTGAGGTTCTGACAAAACAAACCCCACCCAGATAACCTGGTTGCTCGTCTCAAGTAAGCCATTGTGCCGTAACACATACAGGAGGCTTCGGTTATGGGAATGAGAAGAGTGAAAACAATGTTGTTGCATTACAGTTGTTTAAATATGCCACCTTCAATGCCCCTCAGAGCATCTGAATGCCAAGAGTACAGCTACACAGTGATGACAGCTGGAAACACAATGCTACACATGCCTCTCTCCTTCACCTTGGGCATTTCTGAGGGACAAACTTTCTGTCTGACGGAGAGGGGGAGAAGGTACAGTAGTTTAATTGAAGGCTCTTTTGTCTAGTGCCGTAACAGAAGTTAAAGCTCACAGCTTTTAATTACAAATTAACATAAAGTGCATTTACGTCACTAACTTATATATGCAAACCCCAAAATTACTCTGAAGCAAGGTATCGAGAAAGCCAAGAGTTGGGAAGTCACCCCTGTTTTAGTTGTATGGAAAATTAAAACACCGAATATAAATTAATCGGGAGCAGATCAGCATCCCCTTCCATTCACCCACCTCTGACCTAAGCCCCTTACTGCTAACCATTTCTACAGTTTGGCTCCTCTGGTAAAGGTTTTCTAGGCTCAGGTAATACTTACACATTAGTGTGCAGCTGAAAGTCTCCTGCCTTATATCCCAGGGCAAAGTTATTTTGTGAAAGCTTTGACTTGGCTGTATCAAAAGCCATCTGGTAGCCAGCAAGCCAGCCTTCATAGCCCAACACTGCCCACCCATAAATGGTCGGTCCAGAGAGATCGATGTCTATGTTGCAGCCTAGATGTACATATTCTCTTTTGTAGGAGGTCTTCAACTTTCCACTCTTCTTCCTGCAGAGAGAAACATGCAGTTTTATCCATACTAGTACTCAAATATGTAGTAGTTGTAGTTTTGTTCCAATATGTAAGTCCCATAAGGCCAGTTAATGAAAGCACTGTAACGCCTACTCAAAAACTTAACTGCTGCTGAAGAGGGCACGGGATAGTGATAACGGTGTTACATGTATTCGTGTGGTGCCACTTTTCCCCTTACCACCTCAAACTCCTTCCAATCCTCAAGAAGCAAAAAAGACAAAATCATTTCTCCTTAACGCTTTAAAATCCATCTAGTTTCAAACTTTTTTCTCCACAAGTGAGTGTAACGTGTTATGGCATCATCGGTTTCTTTCAGGAGCATCCATAACCGTGTGGTGACAGCTGTCTTTCAATGAATTGCTGTCTGCTTGGCTCTCTCCGCTGTTCCTTCCTTGTGCAGTGCTTGCTTTCCTTTCTTCACTGCTAGCTACCAGTCTCCTCTATCGAAAATGGATTTCTTCATCCTCCAGATGTCATCCAGTAAGCCTTTTTCTGTCCCTCTTGCGGTACCTCCTTCTCTCTCCAAGGCGTGTCTCTGTTGATTTTGCTACCGATTCAAACTAAACTAAGACAAAACCTTAGCACCTCTTTAATTCTCTCCCCTACCTCCTTTCTCTTCCACTCAAAGACACAGAAAAACACTTGTGCTGCCTGCTGCTCATGCCTAGGCCCGGGGTCTCATTTTTGGCTTAGCTTCTAATTCCTCACATCCAAGCAGTATTTCAAACTCAGATTCTTCTGACAGGCTCTCCCCAACAATAAATCAATACCAGTCATTATTTGCAAAGCAGTCTAAAGCTTTGTGCATTATTCAGACGTAAACACCCCTACTTTGCTCCACTACTTACCAAAATTAAGTACATGAGAATTGAGAAAGACAACTAAGTGCTATTCCACTGCCCGTTCTACCTCCTCATTCAACTGTGCACAGACATCTGGCCAAAAACATCAGCAAAAAAAAAAAAAAAAAAAAAAAAAATTTGGTTTACTGAGTTGACAGCATTAGGACTGTCAGCACCACGAAGACCTAATTGTTTAAGGGGAGAGTCAAGAGATCTAGTACCTACCGCAAAGCAATAAGTTTGCCGCTGGCCAAAAAGCTGAAGAATGCATTCTAGTACACCTTTGTCCTTCTGAGTTCAGTATTATCCTCTGCCTGCAGAAGATTCTACAGTGACTGCAAAATCTTCTCTAATAAACGCTGAGCATTTACACAATGACCAGAAAAAGTAGTTCTAAAAGTTATGGGAAATTCTAGCATTCCTTAGATAAAGGTAATAGAAAATGTTTACCCTGTGTTTGGTACAAATGTAGTGTCAAGAGCCACCTTCAATCCTTCGACCAACTGCAAAGGAAAACAGACATCTGCTCAAAAATCTGTTGAAACATAATTTGTTATATTCCACTACTAGAACTCTACTTCCTGTCTAAAGAGAAAACGGAATACAACCATGTCTCCCACGTGATTTACAATGAAATCTGATGATGCTGCATGACGAAGGACTAAAATAGGACTTTTTCTTCCCACAATGAAGCCCTTTAACAGCACAGACTTGGTAGGTATGTTTTTACGTACAGGAAGATGATACATCTTGTGCTGACAACAAGAATATAATTCACAGAATGACGGAAAGAAAACTACTCAGTTCACGTTTGCTTATTCTTTACAGTTCCAACAATCTATACGATAGCTCAAAAATCTCTCTCATAATCTACAGCGATTCTGTTAAGACACAGTAGTTCTTCACATGCCAAAGCATATACCTGTCTCATTTTCCCCCACCTTTGTTATGAGCTAGACAGCATTTTCCATTTTAAAGTGCAGGTGAAAGTACAAACACGAACAGCCATACACGGCAGATGGCACCATGGAATTTTTACTATCTCTGGCACCATTACTTCATACTTGAGGCATGAAGTGAAAGGCATAAACCTGTTAGCATCAAAAAGAACTGTTTGAGAGTGCCCTTTGTGTAAGCAGTGCCAAACTGCAAACGCTCATCTTTCTCTTCAACCTTACAAAATATATTCAATCTCAAGGCAGCCAAACTTAGGTCCTTATGTATTAAAGCATTTAGAATTACGAGACCTGTCTCTGGTTTCCCTGCGTAACTGCGCCGGTGACGGCTCTACGCAGTCGGGTTCGTTCAACGAGCTAGGTAACTTTACTCCACACACCTGTAACTGCAGTAACTGTACCCCCAAATCGTTACCTAGCAATGCCAGCACCCCCCACTCCCAGCCTGTGTGTTCTGCAAACATAATATATAACTTCTTTTAGTATTCCAGACACTTTTGTGCAATTTTCATTCTCCAATGTTTTCTGTTCAACTCAATACTTTCTCATACCAGTCGAAGAAACATTTCCAAAGTATCTACTTCCTCTTACCTGATCCTCCACAGAAACTTCGGTTGCCAATGTGTTATCTGTGTTCCACTTCTGCGTGAATGTAAGTCCATGTTCTTTCATCTTATATTTGGTCTCTAGACTACCTGAAGCCTTGCCTGTGTCCGTGTTAGAAGAACCAGCTGCAGCGAATTCCTGTCAAGAAAATAATATCACAGAATCACAAAATAGTCTGAGTTGGAAGGGACCCAGAAGGATCATCGAGTCCAATTCTTACGTGAAGGGCCCACGTGGAGAGCGAACCCCTGACCTCAGCTTTACTAGCACCGTGCTCTGATCAACTGAGCTAATCACAGGGTCATGAGTTTCGGTACTCTTTATATTTAATTACATTCATTTTTTCCACTTGTCAAGTGCCAGCACTCAAAATTGCTACCCTTAGGCCTTTTGAAAGAACCCTCAAAATCATCATCATCCTCCTCTTCCCCACCCCCACCGAAAATAATTATTTTTGCATCACAAAACGCTACTCCTTCTGGCATCTCTGTTCTGACCGTTTCTTTTATTGAGGTGGACTGATAGAGCCTTGGAACTCACCTAGGGTGGAAAAAGCCCTATTACACAAAGACCTGACAACTTCAATTACTTTTCATCATTGTGGTTTGATTACTTGCTCCGCTCCCATCTTAACTTTACTGCACTTTTCCCCTAGCTTATCCATCGGAAAATCCTTTTTCCGACTTTTTTTTTTTTTTTTTGGCCTCATCTCTCAAATGTTTTCCTGGAAGAAAGAGAAATGATCTGACATGTCCAAGTTATGTCTCTCTCAAGAAGTCTAAATATTGAAAGATACAGGGCTTAAGAGATGGCAGGATCCACTGCCAATATATTCAAGCTTTGGAACCCTGACTTTCCAGATCCTTCTTATTCCAGGATTGTATTCCTGGATGCTGTGTACATTACTTTCACAATTCTGGACTTTGCAGAGCATACAAGGATACAAAGACTGCCTTTAAATGGCGGCAAAGTGCTAGGGAGCCAGGTCACATTCCTCACACACAGTTTGGGGTGGGGCGGTGAGGGATGCTGCTGAGAGGCAGGGGGGGGAGACAGGAACAGGACAGGACACTTTCTTAAGCTAATGCACTACTGCAACAGCACAGCAGTTATTATAATGCATCTAGCCAGCTAACAGAAACATGTGACAGAAGTCAGGATGCGTTAAGACTTCTCTTTAAGACATAATTGCTGAACAGTGTTCTAATATCTCTTCCACAAATTCAGTGTGAAGACATCTCAAGCCTGCATCAGAATTCCAAAGTAACTTCTCATCTTAGAACAGGTAACCAATTAAAAAAGCTTGCTTTCTTTCTCAGATCGAGCAAAGGACAGATTGTAAACACTTGTCTCAAAGCTAAAGGAAATAAAAAATCCTGCACTGTCATATGATCAAAAGCCAAAGCATTCTGTCAGGCATCAAGAACTCAATCTGCCTCTGGAAGCAGAAGCCACAGAGTCAGAAGTCTGCTGCCATCGGTCTTCATCTGTGTAAACCAGAACATCCCACCAAAACATCATTTCTTGAATTTTTTGTAGCTGAAAAATCAAACTCATTCTGGTTCCATGTCACATGCCAGTCTGCATCAGCAGTTAAGCTTAGCTCCTCATCGTCCTTCCGGTTTATGGCGTCCAGCATCTACGGGAATGCCATGCACTTAGTAGGCAAAACCACTTGCAATCTATGGAACAATTAAAATCGACAGACACTATCGTTGCTTTCTAAGTCTACAGGTATCACTGTTGTTTTCTAAGTCCACAGGAAAAACACCCAAATGTTTGTGTCGTAACAATCGGAGGTAGTGCCGGTACCCACATACAAATTGGGGATTTCACACTTTGTTTCTAACTTCATCTCCATCCACAAAACTCTGTTTTGTTGCATCGGAATCCTCATCGGAAACACTAACAAGCTCAAAACCTGAAGCAACAGACAACTGTACCCATACCCTATCTATCTTGCCTTCCCTCTTGCCGTTTCTACAGCGTTCTTGCGGATTCTTGGACAAAGATTGCAAATGGCTTTACGTGCGTGGATCATACGGCAGATTTAGAGCTATGCGCGCAGTCAAACTGCACAACATGAGTAACAACACAACTAAAAACAAAGAAATGGTTTACAAATGACAGTATGCAGCACAGAAAGCCTTGCCAGACAAAGCAGTAAAGAGCCAACATGTCAAAACAGTCACTATTCTTACCAGCTGGATAAACATCCAATGAAAATTGCATGGAAAAGAAAAAGCCCATTTTAGAACTTAATACAGTTGTTCATGTTCCATCACAATCAGAAAACAGTATAATTAACTATTAGCATATTATTTGAGAATCAGAACTTCCAGCCAAGAAAGTTTTCAGCCAGGAAAACTGCCTATCAAGAGATGTCAGTAAGGGGAGGCAGCTGTAGTACGGAGACGACATAGTTCCTCACACCTACGTGCTCCCAGTGCGCAACGCACGTCATCATCGAAAGCTCAATTGAGATGGAATACAGTAATACAAAAGTAAAGGCTTACACCATTTGCATGAAAAGAATGGAAGAAAAGGAGGGAGCTAAGGCAAACATGGTTATGAAGGAGGCTGAAGAGCAGCTCATCTTACCAGTCAGAACAGCACCGAGTGGTAAGACACGCAGAACTCGGGAGTCAGCGTAAGAAGAATATTATCTAGTAAACAATATACGCCTGCGGTTAAAGATCAAAATTACGACACCCATTCCTGGTTTTGCCAGCCCTCTGGTGAAATTGCGAGGAAGCTCCACTTCTCCATCATTAAAATGGGGATCACAGAATACTCCTGTTACTTGGAACGCTAAAGCTTACTTAAGCTCTCGAATTCTACATATAGGGTACTGCAGAAGGACTGTTTTCCATTTTAATTAAGTCCTGAATTTTAAGCCAGTGGAAATAAGTGAAAACACAGTTAAGTTAAACCCTGGTGCTTATTTGCCCTTGACCTTTTGGATAAAAGTCTTTCTGGACTAAAAATCCTATGAAAACCAGTAACAGCAGGAAAACTCAATTGCATTCATAAGTAGAAATGAGAGCTACGTAAGGTGACGAAACTCACGTTCGGGGTGTGACAATGGGAACAAGGAGAAAAGTAACAGCAAGATGTGTGAAAATTCTTCCATGCCCCAGGAAAAGAAGTACTGCTATGTCAGCTACGTACTATTGTAGAAGTGTCTGTTGGCTACGAGTTTTAAAATGAGAAATGAAAGGGAGAACCAGCACCTGCTGTCAAGTTAATACTTGTTACCGGTTCAGGAATTTGTCCTTCCACTGCCATGCTGGTGATGTTGAAAGCTCCCAGTACTTACCACCCCATTGGAAGACTTGGTCTTCAACTCTAACTTGACCATTCCAAACCCTGAAAATAAAATAGCACACAGCATCTGTTTCACTGCAATATACAAACAAGGCTTATTTCCGACATACCCGAAGTATGCCAGGTAGGCTATGCTGACCTGAAACAGCCTATTTTCATGTTTCAACAGTTGTTGATTGTACCAAGGGTTATGAGGATTATTAGAAGAATGATTGAAGGAATTTGGACAACTCAAAGTAAGTGGCCTCATAATTTACAGTCATAACAGACACCAATCGTCAAGTATCTCTGCCCTCTGTAGCTACCTGCAGTCTGGGACCCACCAATATTTACCCAATTTACATTTGTATTTCTGATTGCAGGGCAGGAAATCTTTCTTTTCCTCTACTCCAAAAAAAGGTATGTTTAAACTTACTTCAATCAGTGCAATATACAGAAATACTATTGCTTTCTTCCTTTTCTTTCTGCTCTGAATCTAGGAAAATACCTGTCCCTCGCATAAAGTAGAAAAGCTTGACGTAACTGACGCTAAAGCACGGAACCTGAGTTGAATCTTAGCAAAGCCTGAACTCCAGCATGGCAGAGACCAGACCACAGTGCATTTTAGTTTTACGTAGCATATGGATTTGGAATACAAATGATATCTTTATTACGCACAAAATCAGATTTGAAAAAATCAACACTTTCTAGTACTGTTTCCAGAAAAGGGACAAATGCAAATATTGTGAAAATATTTGCACTCCAGCTTTAACAACGGGCTATTCTGATTAACATAAAGATTGCACTGCCTCAGGAACCGGTTTATCACCACATCTGCTCTCCTATGGCAATCTACATCAGTTTCCCTGATTTAATGACTCTAAATAGGAAAAAAAGAAGGTAAAAAAAGGGCACGGCATTTTTCAGAGGCTGCTCTGGAGTGCATCTTAAGGTGAAACTTGTAACCTTCCCCTTGAACTCTTAGCCACTGCAGTACTTTCATAACACATGTCCAAAGTTAAGAATCAGAAGGGGCTAGATGTTCCAGGCCTCTGCTGATTTTCTGCCATAAAGTATTAGGGAATCTCTGAGGTACTCACATTCCTACTGGCATTTTCAAGATGCCTAAGGAAAAAATACGAAAGCTGATCAAACCATCATCATCATCTTACTTACCATATCCCTTGTTGAATACATCCCTGGCAGACTTTCCCAAGTCACTGTACGACGGTGGGACAGCCATTGGATCTGAAACATATGGGAAGCTGTGAGAATCTCAGCTGTAACAGCGTAAAATTTAAACTACCCAAAGCATTTATAAACATCTATGATTAGTACTCTCTGAGCACGTCACCAATATGGAACTGTCAGATCTTGGAAGAATGTTCATCAAAGCCATCCTTGCATCATTGTTGCTTTGTCAAAAACAAACAAACTTCAATTCAAAGAAGTTACGAAAAGGCAATCCATTATTTGTAGCTGGCCTCTAAGCCACCCAACCTGAAAGCTTCATAATGGTCGGCAGTAAGCCACAACGCACTCTGGGAACTGGGACTGACCGATTTAGAGTTTGAAAGAGATCGGCCTACTCTAACTTTCAAATTGCATTGAGATTTTACATCAAACGAGACCTTAAATAATGACCCCTCACTCCAGTTTCTGAAAACGTGCCACCCTCTCTACCTCCTTCATGCTTTGCCAGCTGTCTGTCAAGTCTTTCTGCCTCCCTGCACAGACTGATGTGGGCTTTAGAGAGACAAATGACAACAATGCTGAGTAGTCTTGGAACTCTCCATGCCAGCTTCACTGAAAACACTTCGAGTAAAGGAGGACTTTACCATCCCGTTCAGGACCTTCTCGACCTAAATCTCACCTTTTTAGGTGACCACCTACACCTATTGTGTTAACACCTCATTTTCATAAGGTTCTTGAGACATCTTGAAAATTGTGAGCCTGTCCACTCTCCTAACGTGTCTTCTCTCTTTACGCTACCCAGCTATATTTTTTGCCTTCTGTGTTTTTAAATGTGTACGTTAAGTTTTAAGCAAACATTTAAACAGTACTGTAAAAAAAGAGATCCCCGAGGTTAGCCCATACTGAAACACATAAATTCTTTGCTAACAACAAGGAGCTCTGCTTGCAGAACAGAATTGTCTAGAGGAACCGAACTCACAGTTTCACAACTCTTAACATTAAATTTGAATCGACTAGATGCAACAGCAGACAAAACACAGCGTGAAGTGGGGAAAGAAACACAAGAATACGTGCACCGGTCTGTGCAGTAAGTGTAAAACCCCCAAAACAAACAAACGAACAAAAATAAATAAACAAACAAAAACCGCGCAAACAAGAAACCCTGCACAGGAAACCACAGTAACTGTGAGGCCGCTCTCATGTTTCCTCAGGGATGCGGCGGCGGCCCACGACCACCGCCACGCACCTGCGGCGGCTGCGCGGCCCCGGGAGCGCGAGCGCGGCCCCCGCCCCGGCGCTGCCCGCGTTACGCAACGAGTAACGGAGCGGGCGCGCTCCGCCGCCTCTCCTCTCCTCGCCTCGCCCTGCTGAAATGCCGCCGCCGCGGGAACACTCGGTCGCAGCTGCTCCTCAAGTTCGTCTCTCCCGGCCGAGAAACCGGAGCAGCTGGCAAGACCACCGGCCGCCTGGCCTGAGAGACAGAGCGGGCCCGCGGCCCGGGGCTGTCCTTCTGGCGTCCCGAGAACGCGGAATCGCCACCGGAGCGAGCGGCCCGCGCCCCCTCGGGCCTCTTGCCAAACCCCGCCGCGGCAAGGTGACCCGAGGGACGCCCGCCTCAGGCTCGTAAAGCCCCGAGGACACCACCGGGCTCCGGCCGGACAGCAGCGCGGGACCCGACCCGACCCAACCCGCCGTGGCCCTCGCCCGTGCCGCGGTCCCGGCGCTACCTGCCGCCCGCGCTGCCTCCGGTACGGCTCTCGGCGCCCCCCGTCCGCATGCGCGGCGCCGCCGCTGCGCACGCGCCCCGGCCCCGCCCACCTGGGTCGGCCACGGCCGCGCGGCCCCGCCCCGCCCCGCCCCGCCCCGCCCCGCGCGCGGTGCCGCGGGAGCGCGCCCAGGCTCCCTGCCCGTGCGACAATAGGCGCTGCCTTCGGTCCCGGCAGCGGGGACAAAGCTGTGCTCGGGAGGCACGGAGGAGCTCTGCGGAGCTATTCAGTACCGCAGGCCCCGCGCCCACGGAGCTGCAGGGCAGCCCTGCCGCAGCCATCCTGTCACAGTCTGAGCCTCTCGAACCTTCACTAAAGATCCTCTCGAACCCTTACCTACCTTACTGACGAACCTCCTTCACTCATTGCCAGCCCCGTTTTGAACTACAGCCCAGACAAACCCCTTAGTAAGGGCCATACAGCCCTGAATCGAAGGAAGGAGACAGGCCTACCCAATCTTGGCAGCTGGGATGAAACTGCACACTGACAGAATGGTGCAGTCAGTGTTGACAAAGCCCAACGGTTATTCTGCACATAAATAAGGTTGTCCATGCGCCAAAACAAAAGTATAGGACGTGCCCAATTACACCGATTCCCTGTGATATGTACAAGGTTCCCAGCTATTGTCTCCCATGAGTACCAGACATCTGGCAGTTTAGGAAAGCAGTTCGGAAGAAAAGCCAGTCAACTGAGATATAGAGAGTGGAAAGAAAAAAAAAAAAAGACACATTGTATATTTATATAGTTCGCAAAAAGCAAGCAAGCTCTCTGAAGAAGCCTTTTTTTTTTGCACATAGAAGTATTCACGGTAGTCTGGAGAGAGACTGCAAAGCCAGCAAATTCCGTCTCAAGGCCCAAGACAAAGTAGTCTTCTGGGCGACCTGTTGAAGATGATGGAAAATGCATCGGTGCGATGTTGCGTGCTGCCCAGGAAATGTTTGTAAACACAGTAAACTTGTGTTACTGCTTTTTGATCTCCTAAAATTACTAATAAAACAATAAATAAATAATACTAATAATACTAATAAAATAATAAACAGCATTACACATTCATGATGGAATATTCATTTTATTTATTCCTCTTGATTACTGAAGAAAAGACTAAATATATCAGCTATATATATTTTTACAACGAAGCATCAAAAGACTCCACATAGTACCAAGTAAATGTCTAGTTACCTGACATACTACTGCATGCATTAGCATTGGGGAACATTCCCAGAAAATAATTAAAACTCCCAACAAGAAAAATGGAAGAAAATAAAAGGATAAGCAAGAGTATCGGCCTATAATCTCTATTACTAAGGTTGATCAACTCTCCTTGTATAAAAACAAGTTTAAAATGTAGTTGTTCTGCAGGCTTAAGTCAGACAGAAAGAAGAAACAGTATTATGTCTGTTTTATGGTTCAGGTAAGGTTAAGTAGTCTGACAACAGAAAATCCTCTCTGCCCTCCTAGATGCCGACAGAGAATCTAACCATTAAGAAACCAAGTGTTATATAGTTAGCAACAGTCAATTTGACTATGTACACAATAGTCTCATCTTTATTGCTACAAGGTATTAAAATACAGTAGCAGCAATACATTCCATGCTCTATAACACATGGAAGTTAGTAGTTTACAACTTTGAAGAATTTTAAGTTAACCAACAGAATCCCTGTCCCAAATTACCACTAGTAACGCGTTCTTGAAGAGACCTCACATCCGAAATACTCATTACCTTTCCCAACAACTAAAGGGGAGGTATAAAATAAGATTTGACTGGTTTGCATATAGGAAAGGGCAAATTAAATCTACAGGAGTGGTAGCAGTGCATCAATTAATCAGGCCAGGCTGAACGAGTTGAACAAAACGCAGAGCACTGCGATCAATAGTACTACAGCATACCTAGTGACAAAATTCACAGGTCACCTGCGACGGGAGAATGGCCACATCAGCATATAGCCCATACTGAAAGATTTTAGAATACATAGAAACAACTCAGTGTGAGCTTCAGCACTGCACCGAGACACTTAACACAGATATGAGGAGATGCAGACAGTAGTTGAAAATGCTGCTCTTCAGGAGTACTTCATGATACAGCCCCTTTTCTCATTCTGATTCCTACATATATATAAAATACAAAGAGAGATGCTGGATGCCACATCCCTGGAAACATTCAAAGTCAGATTGGACCAGGCTCTAAGCAATCTTATCTAGTCAAAGACGTCCCTGCTCACGGCAGGGGGACCAGACTGCGTGACATTTAGGAGTCCCTACCAACCCAAATTACTCTGTGACTACACAAAAACGAAATCTTATGGGATTTATCTTTGCTACGCATTCTGTATGAGTGCCATGGACTTGTTTTAAACATCAGTAAGATACAGCTCTTCTGGTAACATCCGAAGTAAGACTATGCACTTTCACGTGTTCGTAAGAAGCTACGAAAACAAGTCTCTAGGCTACAAACCCAGACGAGCAGTTAGTTATTCGCTCCGATCCTTCGGCTCTCGGTATTTCCACTGGATATAGTCAAAGATGTCTTTTTCACATTCTACTGGCAGGGCCTCTCCGGCAACTCCTGCAAGCAAATCACACGGGACGTTTGAAAGGTGGAAAGCCTGTACCAGTCAGAAATGCCAAATGCATTGCAAGATCGAGACAAAATTGCTGTTGGTAAAAGACTTAAAAAACCCACCTGGAACAACCTCCCCACCCTCCCCAAACTTTTCATGGTGTTTACAACACCGATTCTTATTACTGTCAAAGGAAATACGGTAATGAATTAACTTTGGGGCCATGTGGTTATGCAGTTAAATAAATTTATAACTGTGTGCAGGTATATACGGCCGCCTCTCCTCCAAAACGAAGCGACTGAGGGACGTGACATACCCTGCGAAAAGCGCAGGAAACCAAATATGTCCTGCGTGTGACACAGAAAAAAGCTGGTAAGACTTTAAGAAGGTTAGGTGGCCCAAAGAGGTAACTTCGTGCCACAGAGCTGCCTGTACGTAAGTCAGCTGCCCCTTCTTGCTGCAACGGTGCCCAACACCAAAAAGGACACTGCGAAAAATTTCACAAACTATTGCATTTCTCGGAAGGATTTCTGAAACGCCGCAACTAATCAAAGGAGATCGCGCGATGTGCGTAACTAGAAAAAGTACTCCGTGCAAAGGCCCTGACTAACCGGTGACGCCCAAGCGACGTATTGTATATTCGTTGATTGTGAAGCCCATTTCCAGAGCATGAGTTCTCATGTTCTTATTGAATATATCACTTCCTGTGAAATACAGTACACCACAGTAATACTGATCTTTCGGGATAAGCCTAGAATAAAAAGTAGAAGCACAGACTTAGAACAAATATGTAACAAAAAAGATACAAGCCATTTAGAATTCAGTCATTCGGACACTTGTAGGCTTACTTTGTATTTACAAAGTGTGTACAGAATGTGTACACATTCTGCAACTCTATTAATTTAATTTTCCCATGTGCCAGATGCAAGAACGAAAGGAACTGCCTATCAAAGAAAGGTTCAGCACATCTACCCTTACCCAGAAGTTACTGGTGTTCAGCCACTACCTGGTTATGGTGCTTGCACTCCTGCCAAGCATCACTGTCAAATCGGGACGATAAAATAGGACACAACTCTGAATCTGAATAGTATATCGTAATTTGAAATACAGCATTATTGCTAATAACCTGTTGTAGTTACTGGCAGTTGTACAGTGGCTTCCACACTGCAAAGGCATTAGAAACCTAGTAAATGCCACGTTCTGAACATGAGATTTGAATGCAAAAATTGATGCAAATGCCTACTCTGCAGCAGACAGCTAAACCGGGGGTTTGGGTGGGGGTTTTTGACACGTGTACCGGATATCGATCCTCCTGTGCGGATAGGCTGTTCCATCTTCTTTATCTGGCAGCTGACAGACACCCTGTGAGGAAGTAAGGCAAGTGAGAAATTCAAATGAAATTGAACAGAGTTGAGAACCATCTTTACCTTCCCACCCCTTAACAACCTCTAAACAATCCTCAATCATCCTGGAAAGCAAAGGTAAATCCCTGCTCAATTGATTAAATCTTGTGCTAGAACAGACAGGTATCAGAATACAGCGAATCACTATTTTACATGGTTATACGAACTGCTCTTCGATGTAGCATATAACTGCTTCTTAAATTCTTATTGCACTAGGAAGGATCACAGGACTCCTCATTTCCCTGTCCTAATAACTACCAGGCTTTTCAGTATGCACAAATAAAAGAAAAAAAACCTCCGCTGTCAGCACGGTATCTAAGAAAAGAAAAAAAACCTCCGCTGTCAGCACGGTATCTAAGAAAAGTAATGTTCCTGTAATTCATTGCTTGCTTTAGGCATCCCACATAACCCCTATTATATCCTAAATCTAGTAGCTTCTCCATTAAATCCGTTCTGCAGCAAAACTGACACAAAGGGAAACAAAAGTATATTATGTATTAGACAAAATCAGGTCAACGTAAGTCCCAGACCAAAGAGAAATGTTTCCGAGATCCTGAAGACACAGATACAGACGTGGTCACTGGTGCAACTGAAGAAGCGATATTGTGCTGAGGTTCCGGAAAACATCCAGCAATATAGACACAACTAACATTATGTGATGAAGGTTATGTCAGCGGGGTTCAGAACTACACAAATATCTGTACACTTTCTAATACTGAAATCTGTAAGGTATTCCCTAAGAGTTAACTGCAGGAAGTTCTTATGATGTAAAAGGGGGAGAATTAAAAAAAACAAACCAACACAAACCACCCCCACACCCAATTCCAGCAGTCCAAGCAATACATCTTGTATTCTTCCTAGCTTCTGTCAGGAAAAGTAATCCCCCCACGACACTCTTTGCCACCAAAAACACTCTTACCATGAATTTTGTGTCACCTTTAGACAGCATATCCGTGACGAAGTGGACTTTTTCCAGTTGATCTACAACCTGACGCAGCAGTTTTGACTAGGAACATCGATAATACAGAAGAAAAAATCACTTCACAAATAGTAAGAATTTCTTACCTATTTATAGACAGAGGCTCATATAAGTACAAGACATCATCATAATTACATGTACTATTCTACATGAAATTTTATCCAAATGGCAAAAAATACAACAATAATACTGGGAAGAAGCTAATAAAATTACAGTTCTGCAACACAGAAACAATTTCCACCAATTCCCCCACGTGAGATCACCTTTAGTTGGAAATGAAAAAATCTAATTCAGCTTTTAAACAACGAATCCACAAAAGCAGTACAAGAAAAAACCACTGCCATTAATACTACTTCAGGGTTAGTCCCAAAAGATTACAACGGCAGCAGGACAGTTTCCTATCATCTAAATGGTTATGGCTACACAAAGAGATACTCAATCTACCTTTAATTCAGCTAGCTTTACAGTTCTGCATTATAAAAGCACATGAATTCAAGAGGGTGGGGGAATGTGTGTGACAGGAAGAGGAAGGACAGAAGGGTAAGAATAAGCTTGACTAGCTCTGCAAGAGAAACACAACATAATACATGGAACTGGAACTCCTCAAAAATAAACACGGTGATCCAAGAGAGGAGTTTAACATTACGGTAAATACAAAACACAAAAAGCCGCAATACAAGTCTAAGACTATATGTGATGTGCAGTACCCATCCACGGCATCCAAGAAACACACCTGTTTGGATGATTCGGATGTGAAACTGGGATGGGTCAGGAGAACATCCATATCGCCGCTCGACTCTGCGCCTAGGCGAGAAAGAAGCAAAGAAAAATCCCTCTGTGTACGGCCAAGTATACCAATGTTGGTGAATGTCCATCTTACCTCTTCTTGTAAACGCGTTTTTCTAGACGAAAATGGTCACTATTTGAAGTATTTGCAAAAAAACCCAAACAAATTTGAAGAGAATCTTGTTCTTTCATCAGAAAGTTTGTACTTCCCACACCTAAGAAAATATCCAAGAATTTCTTGCTGCACTCTATAGCAATTAAGCAAAAACGTTGTCGATGTAAAACTAAAGCAAACAATTCATATTACAACGTACTGCTCTTGATGGGGAAAGGGTGGAGAAGCGAGGATTTGCGCAGGTGTCTCATCACTGAACTAGCTAGTCAAAACAATACTAACAGGAGAAGGCTGGGTTCCAGCATAGACTCTCTCAAGAGCACGCATAGTAACTTGTCTTGCTTATTATCCCAAAATAAAGGTAACAAGATCGCAGAGTACCAACCTCGTCTAAAGCTGCCACAGACTGTAGCAATATAATTTGGGTCCAGCTTCTTTATCTCTTTCAGCACGATTTCCTACGTAAAAAGGAAACGTGCGTGTTTAATAGAGGCTTCAGTCATTTGCTGGCCATCGGTACCTCACATCCTTAACGAAGAGATTCTTACCTGCATTTGCAGCATTTCTTCCCTTGGGATTCTTTTCTCAAAATCTTCAAAATATCTGCAAATACAAAAATAAAAGTATCTTAAAGAGTGTCAGGGGCAGCATCTTGAAATTTTAGTCAATTAAAAGTATATCAGAGGAAAGAATACCAACTTACACTACTGTCACATCACAAAAAGCTCCCGACTTTCATTAAACATCTTAGAAAACATCTTGCAAGGCGACAGTAAAAACTCACAACTGCGAGTTTGACAATGCTTAGAGCACGGTTTCAGTACTTCCACTGTATATGAAGAGCTGCTATGAGGTGGGAGTAGTATTACCAGTTGCTTAATATTTACATAGCCCTCTGAAAACACAAAAGGTTCCTGACAAAAGTCAGCCCACCAGCAAGCAGGAGGAACGGGTCCCTCACCCATGGCTGGAGGCGACCTATGTTGGAATGAGCTAAATGGAAGCTCCCGACTCGAATACAGCTCCAGATATATTTGCCTTCCACTGTAAAAATCAGATTGTCAACATGCTGCTTGACTGTGGAGAAAAAGAGGCCAAGTGAAACACCATTTGGTTTTGTGCGGTTCACTTGCATCTTTTGACAAACACAGCCATAGTTCTTCCAGAACCAGCATGCCAAATGGACACTCGGCACAGAGCATTCGAGCTGACGTATACTGACGGACGAGCACGCATTCTGAACGGCATTCTCGAGTTCAGATATGCAAAGGTCTTACCTCATTCACTGCACGTAACGAAAAAATAGCCCGGGCCACATGTATGTGGATTGTGAAGAAACAACACCGCAACCTCGCTATGGTGATTCTCCGTGAGCTAACTGAAGAAGTCACTCGATACTAACTTCCTTCTAAATGGAGACTAAGCCTTGCAACCCCAATGAAACAAAAGCCCTAAATAACTGCTGAAAAGCATGAAGAGCACAGAGAAAAGAGAACCTTACTTGGCCTGTGTAACCTTACATTACATCCCGGTGTCTGAAGGAGTCATTAAAAACGCCAAGCGCTTGTACACAAGAAAGCTTACTTCAACCCAATTCGCTGGTGATGGGTCAGCTTGTGCTCAATTTTTCTTAGATCTAGAAAAAAAACCCAAAAACAAAACAGTTAACTGAGGACTAAAAATCTTATAGTAAGTTTCCACCAGTGCAAAGATGATGCACATAAAGAACAGGTAAGGAGAATACAACCTCAAAGGCGGGAATTTTAAACTACCTACATGACAGCTGACAGGATGACCACAGATGTACACAGAGCACATCCAATAAAGACTTTATAGGCCACCGAAGAGCCAAAATCCTTGTTATCTTCCATGTAACCCGCACATACTTCACTTTGGACGTGCATGCAATGCCCTAAACCTACGTACTAGCTTTAGCGTCTTACGCACCTTCCTCAAAGCCTAGGGCATATATGCTACCACAGTACCACTCTAGAAGAGGCAGCTTGACAGAGCAAAAGATTACTGGAGTGTCAGCCGAGGCCCAAAATTTACACTTACCTTCTAAAGTCTTAATTCCTTCCTCGACAAACTTCCTAGCGGCAGCAGGACTGCAAAGAGACAAGGCGATCTGGCATCAGGAACAGCAGGAATCTTACGACACTGAATTGGACATTAGAATTCTTTATAACTGTCTAGGTTTTTAAAGGCGAAGACTGAGGTCACTTGCGATGCTTGTATCTTTCCAACATATGCATTTTCGGTTCACGCTTTCGGTCGGCAGAGATCCAAAGCTTGGCCTGCACATTTTTTAGCATTGACATAACTATACATTGGTGCATAATTGTAAGAAATTAAATTTATCACACCAAATAGGCAATATTGCTTCAGACAATAGTATCAAATGCATGATAACATGGCATCAGAGTCCTGACGAAGCAGGCTTTTCATCTGCTTTTGTTTTGTTGCCTGCTTCAAGGCTCTGCTTCTTTTATAAAAACCCTGAAGCCAGATTCTCACTTCCACTTTTGTCGGTCTTTCACAGTTCTATTCTTGATCAGCATCTCTCTCTTTCCCCTCTCAGCTTGCACATAGCAGCTTCCCACTTCCACTCATGTACCACAGTCTGTAATTGATAGTTCTACACCCTTTTGTCTCAGTCAATCCTGTAATCATGACTACAGTATGTCAGTGTGGGCATGACATCATCGGCTCAGGCTCATTCTCTTTAGTATTTGCAATCACCCAAATTCTGCTCATAAGTCTATCAAATGAACAGGAGAAGGGGAAAAAAGCCCAAAGCACACCCCAAGAAACTTTTACCCGATGCCAGTGACTCGTGTCAGGAGACTGATAGACGCACTTGTATCATCTTGTCGAATCTACAAAAACAAAATGACACAAACCAAATCCTTCTTTACTCCATTTGCCGTAAACAAACATACAAAAAAAGTCTTGAGAAGATAAAACAGCTTAGTCAGACTCTGGTTTGGAGCCTCACTGTAAGTCACCGCAAAACAGTACCAAGGGTAGAACAGCGTATCACAAAAATGCCCCACGTAACTAGCCTGAAAACCGCCCGACTATCCGTGCTAAGGTGAACGGCGGGCCTAAAGCACAGAACTCCACAGCCTTCCAGAGACAGAATTACACTTCTGACAGAAGACATGTGCATGCTGATTATGTAAGCTAAAATATTTTCGTAAATAGACAATTTAGAGGCTTTGGCTGAGCTTCTCAATCCTTCACTTCTACTTACCACGCACTCTGCGCTCACCATTCCTAAGACTCTCCGGGGACAACGACAGAAACATGTGAAGCGAGCGGGCTACTTTGCGAGTTATCGAGAAAAGAGACTACTGAGAAACGCGGAACGAGGGAAAGAAACGCACCTTTTCCAATTTCCGTAGCTTGCCGGTGGATAAGAACTCATCTATCTTCTCAGCTATTTTAGCACCTACTCCATCCTAAATATTGGGGGGTGAATGCAAACAAGTTAACTTCCAAATCACTTAAAGTCGTTGTATGTGGGAAGCAAGTAAAGCTCCCTAGACTTTAGAGTCCAGAAAGAACTACAGGGCCCCCAAGACCACAAGAAATAACTGCACCGTAAGAGCCCATAAGAGAATTCAAACACTGTAATTCGAGGGCTATATTAAGTTTCCCCAAAGCGATAATTTTGGACAAGGCTTTGATTCTTACTGCTCGAGATCTCTGAATTAACACACCAGTAACAGAGCAAAGGGAAAAGATATTTTCATAGGCAGAGACTCAGATGGTGTGCCCTGTTCCACCTCTGAAACCCCCACAGCGGCCACACCTCGTCCCCGAACTCTGACTCAGGTACCGCAAACAGGCGCTGGCAGAAGCGAGGCCGCCCCCACGCTTCCCAGGAACCTCCGGCACCTCGTCCCCAATCCAGCCGCCCCAGATCCTCCCGCCGGCAACCCGGGCACGAGCACCTACCAGCTTCTTGGCTTCAGCCCCGCTCTGTATCTTGCTCGGATACCGAGAAATGACCGAGGCCGCCTTCCTGCGGAACAGTGCCGGTCAGCGCCCGAACGGGCCGGGCACCGGGACGGGGGCGCGGCGGGAGGGAGGGAGGCGGTACCTGTACGCGTTGTACTTGTGGATGGCCCGGTTCACGTTGCGCTCGTAGTTGGCCAGCTCTGCAGGAGAACCGCGGTGAGAGCAGCCGGTCCGCGGCCCTTCCCACCCACGGAACCGACCGAGCGCGCACACCTACCGGTGAGGAAGTCCGTGATGCCCTCGTTGGGGCTCTCCTGGGGAGCTTTACGCTTGCTCATGGCCAGCACCGGCACCGGCACCGAGCGCTGTGCGGGAGCTGCGGGCGGCGATCGCAGGGCGGCGCTTCCGGCGGCGGCGTCACAGCTCGTCCGGTCTCGGTGCGCGTGCGCGGTAGCAGCGGGGATGGCGCGGGAGGCGCCGCGGCTGCTGCGGGAGGAGAGCGGCAGGGGAGCGAGGGGAGCGGAGGTGATCTCCGGCAGGGGAGAGAGGTGACCGGAGGTGATCATCTCCGGCAGGGGAGCGAGGGGAGCGGAGGTGATCATCTCCGGCAGGGGAGCGAGGGGAGCGGAGGTGATCTCCGGCAGGGGAGCGAGGGGAGCGGAGGTGATCTCCGGCAGGAGATGTGCTGCTGTGTGCTGCTAAACGTCACTCCTCCGTGCCGTCAGCCGGGTCTCAGAATGTCCACGCTCACCTTGCGCTCCTCGCACGCCTCTTTTCATGCATGTGTCTGCCGCAAGTTTCTGAGATTTTTGGCCAGTCTGCTTTAGCGCCGCTGTTCCAGGCTGCATCGGCAGCTGTGGTCTGCACTACCAACGTAACCCGGTTTCAAAGCACTAGAATATCGAGTTCCAAGATACCCAAGCAGCCCAAGTTTTACAATAGCAGAATATCAAGTTTCAAAATACAGCCGCACACCCAGTTCGTAAAACCAACACCTCCTCCTCTTCTTCCCCGGCAATCAATGGGTCAGCTTCCCGGGACATTGAGTGCTCCCAGTTGCATCCACCCAGTGGAAATGGTTAAGACAATGCTATTTGGGGACAATTTCGGGAAAAAGCACAGAGATCCCATTAGTTCCCTGCCTCCATTCCCAACGTGCCAAATAAAAATGGAATTATTTCTTCTAATGCAAAAGTTTTCTTTTTTTATTCCCATTTAGTCCCACGCCAGGCTGTGGTAACAGGTGGCCACAATTAAACTCTGCAATTTATGCAGAGGTCAACAAAAGTGTCATTGTTCCATGTGTGTACAGCATGATAATGCATTTTGCTTGTAGCCCTCTATTTACTAGTAATGACAGCACAAAAAAAGAAGTGATACCAAAGGTCAGAAAAAGTCACACACAAGAGCACCACAACACAAACCACATATCACAAAGCCCACAGAGCAGGCCAAGGCAACGGCAACAGCTGCCACCTAAAGAGAAAAGTACTTCCACAGCACAAAAGCTCTCCCCAAAAGACTCAAAAGTAAGCTTAAAAGTACCATGCAGCCAGATGCTGTGCATTCCTAAATATCACAAAAACACTTTATAACTTTACATATTTTAAATGCCCAGATATACTCCTTACAGTCCTGCTCCATACTTCTCACTTTAGTGTCCTCCTGCAAAAAAAAACTGGGAGAGGGGCCAAGAAAGTAAGGGAAATATCTCATGCATTTTGCCCTTAGAACATGTAAAAATAGCTTCAGAACACACAACAACTCACTGTAAATATCACTCACTTTCTTGCAAGACAAATCTATACAGTGTCAAGGGAGGTTAAAAACACAGAAACAAAGTAAAGCGAAAAATCAAAAACCATAAAAAAACCACACACAATGACATAAAACTAAATCACAACATAACATTTAACAACATACATAGAATTTATTATCATGAAATGCAACACAGACAATTAGCTCATCAATAAGCTATCATGTCTTCAAAACAGGGTCATTCAGAAACAAAGAAACAGAATATCAGAAGCAATTGTAAGAGAATGCAGTGGACAGCAACATGAACATGACTAATGAAATGGAATTACACGTGCAAAACTCTCCATCAGCCAATGAAGATAAGAAAATGTCTCTTTTTCATTTCTCATTTAAATCAGAAACCTCGCCACGTGCAAATAGAAAAACAGAACAGCTACTTCTTTCCATTTCCATTACTAATTTTGACAGCATACAAAAGAGAACTATATTTCAAACACTGAAGCCATCAATACATTTTAAAGGAGCATACCAAAATATTCCTATTTTCATTATTTTTTTTCTTCTTTTTTTTCTTTCCTTTTTCTTTGTTTTTTTTTTTTTCGTTTTGTTTTCCTCTTTTGTTCTTATTTTATGGGCGCTTTTTTTGTTTTGTTTTTTTCAATTAAGTTTTGTTTTCCTCTTTTGTTCTTATTTTATGGGCTTTTTTTTTTTTTTTTTTCCATGGCGGGTTTTTTGAGGTTTTTTTTTCCCCCCCTCCGTTTCTCCTCCTTTTTTAAACGAGAGCAGGGCTTCCTTAGACCCCCCAGGGGCGAGGCGAGTACACGAAACGACAGATGCTTAGCAGTGCCGCTCGATCCCACCAGGCGCCCGAGCCCCCCCACACTCCCGGGTGCCCGTCCTGGGCCCGCGGCTCCCGCCCGCACCCACCCGACATGCCTCGGTTTACTCAGCATGTCCCCCAAAGCCTCCCGGTGCGCCTCGCCGCTCCCGCCGCCGCTCCCGCCGCGGGTCCTCCGTGAGGGGCGGAGCCGCGCGGCCAAAACAGAGCCGCCCGCGGCCAAAACAGAGCCGCCCGCGCCCATGCCGGCCGCAGGAAGAGCTGCCCCCGACCGCCCCCGGCGCCGGTAACCACACCGAACACACTCCCCACGCCCGGAGAAGCTGAGAAAAATGGCGCGACCGCCGAGAAAATCCGGATTTAGCTCAGGCACTCCTGAAACCACCTATGTAAGTGTGAGAGGCCCCCGCGCGCCGCCATTTTGAATTACGGCAAAGTGCGCATGCGCGAGAGACAGCCATCTTAGTGAAACCTCATAGGGCATGAGGGGGCCGCCATTTTGCCGTACAGCCGTCATAGGACCCCGCGCGGCAGGCGTCTATTGCGGGCGCCTGACCGAAAATCCGACACCGACTCCGCGCTTTCCGTGCAACCTCGCACGGCGTCTGCCGCCTCGGGGGCATGGCGGAAGGTGTCCGGTGCGCCCTCGGAGTGCGGATTGCGCTCAGGCAGCCCAGTAAACACCTATTTCGCGTGAGAGGCCCCCGCGCGCCGCCATTTTGAGTTACGGCAAAGTGCGCATGCGCAAGAGACAGCCATCTTAGTGAAACCTCATAGGGCATGAGGGGGCCGCCATTTTGCCGTACAGCCGTCATAGGACCCCGCGCGGCAGGCGTCTATTGCGGGCGCCTGACCGAAAATCCGACACCGATTCCGCGCTTTCGGCGCAACTTTGCGCGGCGCCTGCCGCCTCGGGGGCATGGCGGAAGGTGTCCGGTGCGCCCTCGGAGTGCGGATTGCGATCAGACAGCCCAGTAAACACCTATTTCGGGAAAGAGATCCCCACGCCTGCCATTGTATCAGTTTAAGCAGAGATAAACAATTTCCCTCATCTATCCCTCAAAAGGTTCAACTGCATTTTTCAGCATTGTAAGGGTTTAACTCTGCAACTCAGGGTGCTTCTGCCCATACTCCGGTACTCAGTGTCTCATACAGGAACGAGACTGTCACATATATATCTACAATGCCACACGAAAGTCTATTGTCTTTTTGCTTATAGTGTATATAGCCCTAATTAGAGGTCCCAATAAGACACTTGAGTCCCTAAAAGTTACCCATGCATACAATTACTAACATTCCCCCCTACTTAGTCACAGGTGAAGTACTACTTAGCAATCACCAGGGATTAATTATGCTAGTTAACAACAAATTAGTCAGCTACCTTGAGCTATGCCTCCAAAACACAAAGTTTTACTTCTTACCTGGTCTCTGCCCTTTTACTCAACGTACCTGGAGCACAAAAGGAGGTGTAGCCATGCTCACAAAGAGTTTTCTTCTCCCTCAAGCCCTTTCCTCAAGCTTAAGACAGAGGAGCCAAACAGCCTCATGAGTTCCAACGGAATTCATGCCAAGTGAGTGGAACTTGCTTCGCTATTTTCCCTAAGTGTGCTGGGAACGAGAGGCACGTACTAGGGTTTAGGGTGCAGGGGTTAGGGCGCGGCCTAGGGGTTAGGGTGCAGGGGTTAGGGCGCGGCCTAGGGTTTAGGGTGCAGGGCTTAGGGCGTGGCCTAGGGTTTACGGTGCAGGGGTTAGGGTGCGGCCCAGGGTTTAGGGTGCAGGGGTTAGGGCGCGGCCTAGGGTTTAGGGTGCAGGGGTTAGGGCGCGGCCTAGGGTTTAGGGTGCAGGGCTTAGGGCGCGACCTAGGGTTTAGGGTGCAGGGGTTAGGGCGCGGCCTAGGGTTTAGGGTGCAGGGGTTAGGGTGCGGCCTAAGGTTTAGGGTGCAGGGCTTAGGGCGCGGCCTAGGGTTTAAGGTGCAGGGGTTAGGGCGCGGCCTAGGGTTTAGGGTGCAGGGGTTAGGGCGCGGCCTAGGGTTTAGGGTGCAGGACTTAGAGCGCGGCCTAGGGTTTAGGGTGCAGGGGTTAGGGCGCGACCTAGGGTTTAGGGTGCAGGGGTTAGGGCGCGGCCTAGGGTTTAGGATGCAGGGCTCTAGGGTGCGGCCTAGGGTTTAGGGTGCAGGGGTTAGGGCGCGGCCTAGGGTTTAGGGTGCAGGGGTTAGGGCGCGGCCTAGGGTTTAGGGTGCAGGGGTTAGGGCGCGGCCTAGGGTTTAGGGTGCAGGGCTTAGGGCGCGGCCTAGGGTTTAGGGTGCAGGGGTTAGGGCGTGGCCTAGGGTTTAGGGCGCAGGGGTTAGGGCGCGGCCTAGGGTTTAGGGCGCAGGGGTTAGGGCGCGGCCTAGGGTTTAGGGCGCAGGGGTTAGGGGGCGGCCTAGGGTTTAGGGCGCAGGGGTTAGGGCGCGGCCTAGGGTTTAGGGTGCAGGGGTTAGGGCGCGGCCTAGGGTTTAGGGTGCAGGGCTTAGGGCGCGGCCTAGGGTTTAGGGTGCAGGGGTTAGGGCGCGGCCTAGGGTTTAGGGTGCAGGGCTTGGGACGCGGCCTAGGGTTCAGGGTGCAGGGGTTAGGGCACGGCCTAGGGTTTAGGGTGCAGGGGTTAGTGCCTATGCTTGGGTTTAGAGTACAGCCTAACCTGGTGCTAGCGTAGCTTATCCTGTCGTGTTGCTAGTCTAGCTTAGCCTGGCCTAACCTAACCTAACCAGCTGCTAGAGTAGGCCTGTCTGATGCTAGCCTAGAAGAGCCTTGCCTGGTGCTCGCCTGGTGCTAGGCTAGCCTAGCCTTACTTGGTGTTAGCCTAACCTAGCCTATCTTAGCCTAACCTGGTGCTCGCCAAGCCTGGTGCTAGCCTAGTTTAGAATGGCACTAGCCTAGCCAAACCCAGCCTGGAAGTCCAGGGACACTGGGGTTGGAATGGGCCTGCCAAGGCCATCACGGCTGTGCCTCAACATTGATGCTCCTCCATCTTTCTGATAGGGAAAACCCAGGTACTGTGCTTGGGTAATTAACTAGGGGTAGGCTTAGGGTTACGCCTAGAGTTAGCTAAAGGGTCTTGAGCTACGGGAACACTGGGGCTGGAAAGGGCCTGCTAAGGCAAACGCAACAAGACCCCAGCCTTGCTGCTCCCGCAGCTTTCTGATCTGGAGCCCCCACAGGGCTGGGCACCTCGGCCCCGGCCACCAGCTGCCATTTGGCCTAGAGTTAGTGTTGAGAGAGGGAAAGAGCCTAGAGCTCCAGGGACACTGGGGCTGGAAAGGGCCTGCCAAGGCCATCGCGGCAGCGCCCCAACATTGCTGCTCCTCCATCTTTCTGACCTGGAGTCCCCACAGGGCTGGGCACCTCGGCCCAGTGCCAGGGTGCCCTCAGGGGGGTGGGTCAGGCTGGAGAGATCTAAGGAGCCTCGAGCTCCAGGGACACTGGGGCTGGAAAGAGCCTGCCGAGGCCATCGCAGCAGTGCCCCAACATTGCTGCTCCCACACCTTTCTGGTAGGGAAAACCCAGGGAGTGTGTTAGGGTAATTAACTGGATCTAGGGTTAGGGTTACGCTTAGGGTTAGGGTTAGGAGATCTAAAGGGCCTCGAGCTCCAGGAGCGCTGGTGCTGGAAAGAGCCTGCCAAGACGAATGCAGCAAGGCCCCAACCTTGCTGCTCCCACACCTTTCTGATCTGGACCCCCCACAGGGCTGGGCACCTCGGCCCCCGCCACGAGCTGCCATTTGAGCCAGCCCTAACGACACTCCCCCAGGACCCTCACCAGCCACCCTGCACTAGGCTCAGCCACACACCTCAGCAGCCAGCACTCACCAGGCTCAGCCACACCCCTCACCAGGCACCCCTCACCATGTTCACTCACACATCACAGGAGCCAGCCCTAACGAGGCTCAGACTCACCCCTCACCAGCCACGCCTCAGCAGCCTCAGCCACGCCCTTCACCAGCCACAACACAGCAGGCTCCACCACACACCTCAGCAGGCAGCCCTAACCAGGCTCCCCCAGGACCCTCACCAGTCACCCCTCACTAGGCTCAGCCACACACCTCAGCAGCCAGCCCTATCGAGGCTCAGCCACACCCCTTACCACCCAGCCCTCACCAGGCAGAGCAGAACACGTCAGCTGCTATCCCTAAGGAGGCTCACCCTCAAACCTATCCAGCCACACTTCAGCGGGCTCAGCCTAGCCTAGACTGCTGCTAGCCTGCCCTAGCCTAGCCTAGACTAGACTAGCCTAGCACTTGCCTAACCTAGCCTAGTTTAGCATAGCCTAGCCTGATGCTAGCATAGCCTAGCCTAGCCTAGCGTAGCCTAGCCTAGCCTAACCTGGTGGCAGCCTAGGCTAGCCTAGCCTAGCCTGGTGCTATCCTAGCCTAGCCTAGCCTTGCCAAGTCTAGCCTAGCCTAACCTCGTGCTAGCCTAGCCTGGTGCTAGGCTAGCATAGCCTAGCCTGGTACTAGCCTAGCCTAGCCTAGTCTGGTGCTAGCCTGGCTGAGCCTGGTTAGGGATGGAGGTGAGCTTTGTGCCCGAGCCTGGAAAGGGATGGTTGGTGAGGGGTGTAGCTGAGCCTCGTGCAGGCTGGCTGCTCAGGTGTGTAGCTGAGCCTGGTTAAGGATTGCAGCTGAGGTGTGTGGCTGTGCCTCGGGAGGAGTGGCTGGTGGGGGGTGTGGCTGATCCTGCTGAGGGGTGTCTGGAGAGGGGAGAGGCTGAACCTGGTAGTGGCTGGCAGCTCAGGTGTGCGGCTGAGCCTGGTGAGGGATGGCTGTTGAGGGGCGTGGCTGAGCCCGCTTAGGTCTGCTACTGAGGTATGTGTCTGATCCTGGGGATGGGAGGCTGGTGAGGGGCGTGGCAGTGCCTGGTGAGGGCTGGCTGTTGCGGTGTGTGTGTGAGACTGTGTGGGGTACCTGGTAAAGGGCGTGGCTGAGCCTGGTGAGGGCTGGCTGCTGAGGGGTGTGGATGAGAAAGGTGAGGAGTGGCATAAGGGCACGGCCTAGGGTTTACTGGGAAGGCGTTACGGGGCGGCCCAGGGTTTAGGGTGCAGGGGTTAGGGAGCGGCCCAGGGTATAGGGTGCAGGGCTTAGGGCACGGCCAAGGGTTTAGGGAGCATGGATTAGGCCGCAGCCTAGGGTTTAGGGTGCAGGGGTTAGGGCGCGGCATAGGGTTTAGGGTGCAGGGCTTAGGGCGCGGCCTAGGGTTTAGGGTGCAGGGGTTAGGGCGCGGCCTAGGGTTTAGGGTGCAGGGGTTAGGGCGCGGCCTAGGGTTTAGGGTGCAGGGGTTAGGGCGCGGCCTAGGGTTTAGGGTGCAGGGCTTAGGGCGCGGCCTAGGGTTTAGGGTGCAGAGCATAGGGCGCGGCCAAGGGTTCAGGGTGCAGGGCTTAGGGCGCGGCCTAGGGTTTAGGGTGCAGGGGTTAGGGCGCGGCCTAGGGTTTAGGGTGCAAAGGTTAGGCGAGGCCTAGGGTTTAGGGTGCAGGGCTTAGGGCGCGGCCTAGGGTTTAGGGTGCAGGGCTTAGGGCGCGGCCTAGGGTTTAGGGTGCAGGGCTTAGGGCGCTGCATAGGGTTTAGGGTGCAGGGGTTAGGGCGCGGCCTAGGGTTTTGGGTGCAGGGGTTAGGGCGCGGCCTAGGGTTTAGGGTGCAGGGGTTAGGGCGCGGCCTAGGGTTTAGGGTGCAGGGGTTAGGGCGCGGCCTAGGGTTTTGGGTGCAGGGGTTAGGGCGCGGCCTAGGGTTTAGGGTGCAGGGGTTAGGGCGCGGCCTAGGGTTTAGGGTGCAGGGGTTAGGGCGCGGCCTAGGGTTTAGGGTGCAGGGGTTTGGGCGCGGCCTAGGGTTTAGGGTGATGGGGTTAGGGCGCGGCCGAGGGTTTAGGGTGCAGGGGTTAGAGCGCGGCCTAGGGTTTAGGGTGCAGGGGTTAGGGCGCGGCGTAGGGTTTAGGGTGCAGGGCTTAGGGCGCGGCCTAGGGTTTAGGGTGCAGGGGTTAGGGCGCGGCCTAGGGTTTAGGGTGCAGGGCTTAGAGCGCGGCCTAGGGTTTAGGGTGCAGGGGTTACGGCGCGGCCTAGGGTTTAGGATACAGGGGTTTGGGGGCGGCCTAGCGTTTAGGGTGCAGCGGTTAGGGCGCGCCCTAGGGTTTAGAGTGCAGGGCTTAGGGCGCGGCCTAGGGTTTAGGGTGCAGAGCATAGGGCGCGGCCTAGGGTTCAGGGTGCAGGGCTTAGGGCGCGGC
This sequence comes from Acanthiza pusilla, assembly GCA_036630365.1. Lineage (NCBI taxonomy): Eukaryota > Metazoa > Chordata > Aves > Passeriformes > Acanthizidae > Acanthiza > Acanthiza pusilla. The sequence continues at coordinate 3,023,226 of JAXCHO010000131.1, forward strand.
CTAGGGTTTAGGGTGCAGGGGTTAGGGCGCGGCCTAGGGTTTAGGGTGCAGGGGTTAGGCGCGGCCTAGGGTTTAGTGTGCAGGGCTTAGGGCGCGGCCTAGGGTTTAGGGTGCAGGGCTTAGGGCGCGGCCTAGGGTTTAGGGTGCAGGGCTTAGGGCGCGGCCTAGGGTTTAGGGTGCAGGGCTTAGGGCGCCGCATAGGGTTTAGGGTGCAGGGCTTTGTGTGCGGCCTAGGGTTTAGGGTGCAGGGCTTAGGGCGCGGCCTAGGGTTTAGGGTGCAGGGCTTAGGGCGCGGCCTAGGGTTTAGGGTGCAGGGGTTAGGGCCGGCCTAGGGTTTAGGGTGCATGGGTTAGGGCGCGGCCTAGGGTTTAGAGTGCAGGGCTTAGGGCGCGGCCTAGGGTTTAGGGTGCAGGGGTTAGGGCGCGGCCAAGGGTTTAGGGTGCAGGGCTTATGGCGCGGCCTAGGGTTTAGGGTGCAGGGCTTAGGGGGCGGCCTAGGGTTTAGGGTGCAGGGCTTAGGGCGCGGCCTAGGGTTTAGGGTGCAGGGCTTAGGGTGCGGCCTAGGGTTTAGGGTGCAGGGCTTAGGGTACGGCCTAGGGTTTAGGGTGCAGGGGTTAGGGCGCGGCCTAGGGTTTAGGGTGAACAGGTTAGGGCGCGGCCTAGGGTTTAGGGTGCAGGGGTTAGGGCGCGGCCTAGGGTTTAGGGTGCAGGGCTTAGGGCGCGGCCTAGGGTTTAGGGTGCAGGGCTTAGGGCGCGGCCTAGGGTTTAGGGTGCAGGGTTTTGGGCGCAGCCTAGGGTTTAGGGTGCAGGGCTTAGGGCGCGGCCTAGGGTTTAGGGTGCAGGGGTTAGGGCGCGGCCTAGGGTTTAGGGTGCAGGGCTTAGGGCGCGGCCTAGGGTTTTGGGTGCAGGGCTTAGGGCGCGGCCTAGGGTTTAGGGTGCAGGGTTTTGGGCGCAGCCTAGGGTTTAGGGTGCAGGGGTTAGGGCGCGGCCTAGGGTTTAGGGTGCAGGGGTTAGGGCGCGGCCTAGGGTTTAGGGTGCAGGGCTAAGGGTGCGGCCTAGGGTTTAGGGTGCAGGGGTTAGGGCGCGGCCTAGGGTTTAGGGTGCAGGGTTTTGGGCGCAGCCTAGGGTTTAGGGTGCAGGGGTTTGGGCGCGGCCTAGGGTTTAGGGTGCAGGGGTTACGGCGCGGCCTAGGGTTTAGGGTGCAGGGGTTACGGCGCGGCCTAGGGTTTAGGGTGCAGGGCTTAGGGCGCGGCCTAGCGTTTAGGATGCACGGGTTTGGGCGCGGCCTAGCGTTTAGGGTGCACGGGTTAGGGCGCGCCATAGGGTTCAGAGTGCAGGGGTTAGGGCGCGGCGTAGGGTTTAGGGTGCAGGGCTTATGGCGCCGCGTAGGGTTTAGGGTGCAGGGGTTAGGGCGCGGCCTAGGGTTTAGGGTGCAGGGGTTAGGGCGCGGCCTAGGGTTTAGGGTGCAGGGGTTAGGGCGCGGACTAGGGTTTAGGGTGCAGGGCTTAGGGCGCGGCCTAGGGTTTAGGGTGCGGAGCATAGGGCGCTGCCTAGGGTTCAGGGTGCAGGGCTTAGGGCGCGGCCTAGGGTTTAGGGTGCAGGGCTTAGGGCGCGGCCTATGGTTTTGGGTGCAGGGCTTAGGGCGCCGCATAGGGTTTAAGGTGCAGGGGTTAGGGCGCGGCCTAGGGTTTAGGGTGCAGGGGTTAGGGCGCGGCCTAGGGTTTAGGGTGCAGGGGTTAGGGCGCGGCCTAGGGTTTAGGGTGCAGGGGTTAGGGCGCGGCCTAGGGTTTAGGGTGCAGGGGTTAGGGCGCGGCCTAGGATTTCGGGTGCAGGGGTTAGTGCGTGTGCTAGGGTTTAGAGTACAGCCTAACCTGGTGCTAGCGTAGCTTATCCTGTCGTGTTGCTAGTCTAGCTTATCCTGGCGTAACCTAACCTAACCAGCTGCTGGATTAGGCCTGTCTTATGCTAGCCTAGAAGAGGCTAGCCTGGTGGTCGCCTTCCCTAGCCTGGTGCTTGGCTAGCCTAGCTATACTTGGTGTTAGCCTAACCTAGCCTATCTTAGCCTAACCTGGTGCTCGCCAAGCCTGGTGCTAGCCTAGCTTAGAATGGCACTAGCCTAGCCAAACCTAGCCTGGAAGTCCAGGGACACTGGGGTTGAAATGGGCCTGCCTAGGCCATCACGGCTGTGCCCCAACATTGATGCTCCTCCATCTTTCTGATAGGGAAAACCCAGGTACTGTGCTCGGGTAATTAACTAGGGGTAGGCTTAAGGTTACGCCTAGAGTTAGCTAAAGGGTCTTGAGCTACGGGAACACTGGGGCTGGAAAGGGCCTGCTAAGGCAAACGCAACAAGGCCCCAGCCCTACTGCTCCCACAGCTTTCTGATCTGGAGCCCCCACAGGGCTGGGCACCTCGGCCCCGGCCACCAGCTGCCATTTGGCCTAGAGTTAGTGTTGAGAGAGGGAAAGAGCCTAGAGCTCCAGGGACACTGGGGCTGGAAAGGGCCTGGCAAGGCCATCGTGGCAGCGCCCCAACATTGCTGCTCCTCCATCTTTCTGACCTGGAGTCCCCACAGGGCTGGGCACCTCGGCCCAGTGCCAGGGTGCCCTCAGGGGGGTGGGTCAGGCTGGAGAGATCTAAGGAGCCTCGAGCTCCAGGGACACTGGGGCTGGAAAGAGCCTGCCGAGGCCATCGCAGCAGTGCCCCAACATTGCTGCTCCCACACCTTTCTGGTAGGGAAAACCCAGGGAGTGTGTTAGGGTAATTAACTGGATCTAGGGTTAGGGTTACGCTTAGGGTTAGGGTTAGAAGATCTAAAGGGCCTCGAGCTCCAGGAGCGCTGGTGCTGGAAAGAGCCTGCCAAGACGAATGCAGCAAGGCCCCAACCTTGCTGCTCCCACACCTTTCTGATCTGGACCCCCCACAGGGCTGGGCACCTCGGCCCCCGCCACGAGCTGCCATTTGAGCCAGCCCTAACGACACTCCCCCAGGACCCTCACCAGCCACCCTGCACTAGGCTCAGCCACACACCTCAGCAGCCAGCACTCACCAGGCTCAGCCACACCCCTCACCAGGCACCCCTCACCATGTTCACTCACACATCACAGGAGCCAGCCCTAACGAGGCTCAGACTCACCCCTCACCAGCCACGCCTCAGCAGCCTCAGCCACGCCCTTCACCAGCCACAACACAGCAGGCTCCACCACACACCTCAGCAGGCAGCCCTAACCAGGCTCCCCCAGGACCCTCACCAGCCACCCCTCACTAGGCTCAGCCACACACCTCAGCAGCCAGCCCTCACCAGGCAGAGCAGAACACGTCAGCTGCTATCCCTAAGGAGGCTCACCCTCAAACCTATCCAGCCACACCTCAGCAGGCTCAGCCTAGCCTAGACTGCTGCTAGCCTGCCCTAGCCTAGCCTAGACTAGACTAGCCTAGCACTTGCCTAACCTAGCCTAGCTAAGCATAGCCTAGCCTGATGCTAGCATAGCCTAGCCTAGCCTAGCGTAGCCTAGCCTAGCCTAACCTGGTGCTAGCCTGGCTGAGCCTGGTTAGGGATGGAGGTGAGCTTTGTGCCCGAGCCTGGAAAGGGATGGTTAGAGAGGGGTGTGGCTGAGCCTCGTGCAGGCTGGCTGCTCAGGTGTGTAGCTGAGCCTGGTTAAGGATTGCAGCTGAGGTGTGTGGCTGTGCCTCGGGAGGAGTGGCTGGTGGGGGGTGTGGCTGATCCTGCTGAGGGGTGTCTGGAGAGGGGAGAGGCTGAACTTGGTAGTGGCTGGCAGCTCAGGTGTGCGGCTGAGCCTGGTGAGGGATGGCTGTTGAGGGGAGTGGCTGAGCCCGCTTAGGTCTGCTACTGAGGTGTGTGTCTGATCCTGGTGATGGGAGGCTGGTGAGGGGCGTGGCAGTGCCTGGTGAGGGCTGGCTGTTGAGGTGTGTGGGTGAGACTGTGTGGGGTACCTGGTAAAGGGCATGGCTGAGCCTGGTGAGGGCTGGCTGCTGAGGGGTGTAAATGAGACAGGTGAGGAGTGGCATAAGGGCGTGGCCTAGGGTTTAGTGTGAAGGCGCTTGGGGGCGGCGCAGGGTTTAGGGTGCAGGGTTTAGGGCGCGGCCAAGGGTTGAGGTTGCAGGGGTTAGGGCGCGGCATAGGGTTTAGGGTGCAGGGCTTAGGGCGCGGCCTAGGGTTTAGGGTGCAGGGGTTAGGGTGCAACCTAGGGTTTAGGGTGCATGGGTTAGGGCGCGGCGTAGGGTTTAGGGTGCAGGGGTTTGGGCGCGGCCTAGGGTTTAGGGTGCAGGGGTTAGGGCGCGGCCTAGGGTTTAGGGTGCAGGGGTTAGGGCGCGGCCTAGGGTTTAGTGTGCAGGGGTTAGGGCGCGGACTATAGTTTAGGGTGCAGGGCTTAGGGCGCGGCCTAGGGTTTAGGGTGCAGGGCTTAGGGGGCGGCCTAGGGTTTAGGGTGCAGGGGTTAGGGCGCGGCCTCGGGTTTAGGGTGCAGGGGTTAGGGCGCGGCCTAGGGTTTAAGGTGCAGGGGTTAGGGCGCGGCCTAGGGTTTAGGGTGCAGGGCTTAGGGCGCGGCCTAGGGTTTAGGGTGCAAGGTTAGGGCGCGGCCTAGGGTTTTGGGTGCAGGGGTTAGGGCGCGGCCTAGGGTTTAGGGTGCAGGGCTTAGGGCGCGGCCTAGGGTTTAGGGCGCGGCCTAGGGTTTAGGGTGCAGGGCTTAGGGCGCGGCCTAGGGTAAAGGGTGCAGGGGTTAGGGTGCAACCTAGGGTTTAGGGTGCAGGGATTAGAGCGCGGCGTAGGGTTTCGGGTGCAGGGGTTGGGCGCGGCCTAGGGTTTAGGGTGCAGGGGTTAGGGCGCGGCGTAGGGTTTAGGGTGCAGGGGTTAGGGCGCGGACTAGGGTTTAGGGTGCAGGGCTTAGGGCACGGCCGAGGGTTTAGGGTGCAGGGCTTAGGGCCCGGCCTAGGGTTTAGGGTGCAGGGGTTAGGGTGCAACCTAGGGTTTAGAGTGCAGGGGTTAGGGCGCGGCATAGGGTTTAGGGTGCAGGGGTTTGGGTGCGGCCTAGGGTTTAGGGTGCAGGGCTTAGGGCGCGGACTAGGGTTTAGGGTGCAGGACTTAGGGCGCGGCCTAGGGTTTAGGGTGCAGGGGTTAGGGCACGTCCTAGGGTTTAGGGTGCAGAGGTTTGGGCGCGGCCTAGGGTTTAAGGTGCAGGGGTTACGGCGCGGCCTAGGGTTTAGGGTGCAGGGCTTAGGGCGCGGCCTAAGGTTTAGGGTGCAGGGGTTAGGGCGCGGCCTAGGGTTTAGGGTGCAGGGGTTAGGGCGCGGCTAAGGGTTTAGGGTGCAGGGGTTAGGGCGCGGCCTAGGGTTTAGGGTGCAGGGGTTAGGGCGCGGCCTAGGGTTTAGGGTGCAGGGGTTAGGGCGCGGCCTAGGGTTTAGGGTGCAAGGGTTAGCGTGCAACCTAGGGTTTAGGGTGCAGGGGTTAGGGCGCGGCGTAGGGTTTAGGGTGCAGGGGTTTGGGCGCGGCCTAGGGTTTAGGGTGCAGGGCTTAGGGCGCGGCCTAGGGTTTAGGGTGCAAGGGTTAGGGCGCGGCCTAGGGTTTAGGGTGCAGGGGTTAGGGCACGGCCTAGGGTTTTGGGTGCAGGTGTTAGGGCGCCGCATAGGGTTTAGGGTGGAGGGGTAAGGGCGCGGCCTAGGGTTTAGGGTGCAGGGGTTAGGGCGCGGCCTAGGGTTTAGGGTGCAGGGGTTAGGGCGCGGCCTAGGGTTTAGGGTGCAGGGCGTAGGGCGCGGCATAAAGTTTAGGGTGCAGGGCTTAGGGCGCGGCCTAGGGTTTAGGGTGCAGGGCTTAGGGCGCGGCCTAGGGTTTAGGGTGCAGGGGTTAGGGCGCGGCCTAGGGTTTAGGGTGCAGGGCTTAGGGCGCGGCCTAGGGTTTAGGGTGCAGGGGTTTGGGCGCGGCCTAGGGTTTAGGGTGTAGGGCTTAGGGCGCGGCCTAGGGTTTAGGGTGCAAGGCTTAGGGCGCGGCCTAGGGTTTTGGGTGCAGGGCTTAGGGCGCGGCCTAGGGTTTAGGGTGCAGGGCTTAGGGCGCGGCGTAGGGTTTAGGGTGCAGGGGTTAGCGTGCAACCTAGGGTTTAGGGTGCAGGTGTTAGGGCGCCGCATAGGGTTTAGGGTGCACGGCTTAGGGCGCGGCCTAGGGTTTAGGGTGCAGGGTTTAGGGCGCGGCCTAGGGATTAGGGTGCAGGAGTTAGGGCGCGGCCTAGGGTTTAGGGTGCAGGGGTTAGGGCGCGGCCTAGGGTTTAGGGTGCAGGGGTTAGGGCGCGGCCTAGGGTTTAGGGTGCAGGGGTTAGGGCGCGGCCTAGGGTTTAGGGTGCAGGGCTTAGGGCGTGGCGTAGGGTTTAGGGTGCAGTGGTTAGGGCGCGGCCTAGGGTTTAGGGTGCAGGGGTTACGGCGCGGACTATGGTTTTGGGTGCAGGTGTTAGGGCGCCGCATACGGTTTAGGGTGCAGGGGTTAGGGCGCGGCGTAGGGTTTAGGGTGCAGGGCTTACGGCGCGGCCTAGGGTTTAGGGTGCAGGGGTTTGGGCGCGGCCTAGGGTTTAGGGTGCAGGGGTTAGGGCGCGGCCTAGGGTTTAGGGTGCAGGGCTTAGGGCGCGGCCTAGGGTTTAGGGTGCAGGGGTTAGGGCGCGGCCTAGGGTTTAGGGTGCAGGGGTTAGGGCTCGGCCTAGGGTTTCGGGTGCAGGGGTTAGGGCGCGGCCTAGGGTTTCGGGTGCAGGGGTTAGGGCGCGGACTAGGGTTTAGGGTGCAGGGGTTAGGGCGCGGCCTAGGGTTTAGGGTGCAGGGCTTAGGGCGCGGCCTAGGGTTTAGGGTGCAGGGCTTAGGGCGCGGCCTAGGGTTTAGGGTGCAAGGCATAGGGCGCGGCCTAGGGTTTAGGTTGCAGGGCTTAGGGCGCGGCCTAGGGTTTAGAGTGTAGGGGTTAGGGCGCGGCCTAGGGTTTAGGGTGCATGGCTTAGGGCGCGTACTAGGGTTTAGGGTGCAGGGCTTAGGGCGCGGCCTAGGGTTTAGGGTGCAGGGCTTAGGGCGCGGCCTAAGGTTTTGGGTGCAGGGGTTTGGGCGCGGCCTAGGGTTTAGGGTGCAGGGCTTAGGGCGCGGCCTAGGGTTTCGGGTGCAGGGCTTAGGGCGCGGCCTAGGGTTTTGGGTGCAGGGCTTAGGGCGCGGCCTAGGGTTTAGGGTGCAGGGCTTAGGGCGCGGCCTAGGGTTTAGGGTGCAGGGGTTAGGGCGCGGCCTAGGGTTTAGGGTGCAGGACTTAGGGCGCGGCCTAGGGTTTAGGGTGCAAGTGTTAGCGTGCAACCTAGGGTTTAGGGTGCAGGGGTTAGGGCGCGGCGTTGGGTTTAGCGTGCAGGGGTTAGGGCACGGCCTAGGGTTTAGGGTGCAGGGGTTAGGGCGCGGCCTAGGGTTTAGGGTGTAAGGGTTTGGGCGCGGCCTAGGGTTTAGGGTGCAGGGCTTAGGGCGCGGCCTAGGGTTTAGGGTGCAGGTGTTAGGGCGCCGCATAGGGTTTAGGGTGCAGGGGTTAGGGCGCGGCCTAGGGTTTAGGGTGCAGGGCTTAGGGCGCGGCCTAGGGTTTAGGGTGCAGGGCTTCGGGCGCGGCCTAGGGTTTAGGGTGCAGGGCTCAGGGCGCGGCCTAAAGTTTCGGGTGCAGGGCTTAGGGCGCGGCCTAGGGTTTAGGGTGCAGGGCTTAGGGCGCGGCCTAGGGTTTAGGGTGCAGGGGTTAGGGCGCGGCCTAGGGATTAGGGTGCAGGGCTTAGGGGGCGGCCTAGGGTTTAGGGTGCAGGGGTTTGCGCGCGGCCTAGGGTTTAGGGTGCAGGGGTTAGGGCGCGGCCTAGGGTTTAGGGTGCAGGGGTTAGGGCGTGGCCTAGGGTTTAGGGTGCACGGCTTAGGGCGCGGCCTAGGGTTTAGGGTGCAGGGGTTAGGGCGCGGCCTAGGGTTTAGGGTGCAGGGGTTAGGGCGCGGCCTAGGGTTTAGGGTGCAGGGGATAGGGCGCGGCCTAGGGTTTAGGGTGCAGGGGTTAGGGCGCGGCCTAGGTTTTAGGGTGCAGATGTTAGGGCGCCGCATAGGGTCTAGGGTGCAGGGCTTAGGGCGTGACCTAAAGTTTAGGGTGCAGGGGTTTGGGCGCGGCCTAGGGTTTAGGGTGCAGGGCTTAGGGCGCGGCCTAGGGTTTAGGGTGCAGGGCTTAGGGCGCGGCCTAGGATTTTGGGTGCAGGGGTTAGTGCGTGTGCTATGGTTTAGAGTACAGCCTAACCTGGTGCTAGCGTAGCTTATCCTGTCGTGTTGCTAGTCTAGCTTATCCTTGCCTAACCTAACCTAACCAGCTGCTGGATTAGGCCTGTCTTATGCTAGCCTAGAAGTACCTAGCCTGGTGGTCGCCTGCCCTAGCCTGGTGGTTGGCTAGCCTGGGTATACTTGGTGTTAGCCTAACCTAGCCTATCTTAGCCTAACCTGGTGCTCGCCAAGCCTGGTGCTAGCCTAGCTTAGAATGGCACTAGCCTAGCCAAACCTAGCCTGGAAGTCCAGGGACACTGGGGTTGGAATGGGCCTGCCTAGGCCATCACGGCTGTGCCCCAACATTGATGCTCCTCCATCTTTCTGATAGGGAAAACCCAGGTACTGTGCTCGGGTAATTAACTAGGGGTAGGCTTAAGGTTACGCCTAGAGTTAGCTAAAGGGTCTTGAGCTACGGGAACACTGGGGCTGGAAAGGGCCTGCTAAGGCAAACGCAACAAGGCCCCAGCCCTACTGCTCCCACAGCTTTCTGATCTGGAGCCCCCACAGGGCTGGGCACCTCGGCCCCGGCCACCAGCTGCCATTTGGCCTAGAGTTAGTGTTGAGAGAGGGAAAGAGCCTAGAGCTCCAGGGACACTGGGGCTGGAAAGGGCCTGGCAAGGCCATCGTGGCAGCGCCCCAACATTGCTGCTCCTCCATCTTTCTGACCTGGAGTCCCCACAGGGCTGGGCACCTCGGCCCAGTGCCAGGGTGCCCTCAGGGGGGTGGGTCAGGCTGGAGAGATCTAAGGAGCCTCGAGCTCCAGGGACACTGGGGCTGGAAAGAGCCTGCCGAGGCCATCGCAGCAGTGCCCCAACATTGCTGCTCCCACACCTTTCTGGTAGGGAAAACCCAGGGAGTGTGTTAGGGTAATTAACTGGATCTAGGGTTAGGGTTACGCTTAGGGTTAGGGTTAGAAGATCTAAAGGGCCTCGAGCTCCAGGAGCGCTGGTGCTGGAAAGAGCCTGCCAAGACGAATGCAGCAAGGCCCCAACCTTGCTGCTCCCACACCTTTCTGATCTGGACCCCCCACAGGGCTGGGCACCTCGGCCCCCGCCACGAGCTGCCATTTGAGCCAGCCCTAACGACACTCCCCCAGGACCCTCACCAGCCACCCTGCACTAGGCTCAGCCACACACCTCAGCAGCCAGCACTCACCAGGCTCAGCCACACCCCTCACCAGGCACCCCTCACCATGTTCACTCACACATCACAGGAGCCAGCCCTAACGAGGCTCAGACTCACCCCTCACCAGCCACGCCTCAGCAGCCTCAGCCACGCCCTTCACCAGCCACAACACAGCAGGCTCCACCACACACCTCAGCAGGCAGCCCTAACCAGGCTCCCCCAGGACCCTCACCAGCCACCCCTCACTAGGCTCAGCCACACACCTCAGCAGCCAGCCCTCACCAGGCAGAGCAGAACACGTCAGCTGCTATCCCTAAGGAGGCTCACCCTCAAACCTATCCAGCCACACCTCAGCAGGCTCAGCCTAGCCTAGACTGCTGCTAGCCTGCCCTAGCCTAGCCTAGACTAGACTAGCCTAGCACTTGCCTAACCTAGCCTAGCTTAGCATAGCCTAGCCTGATGCTAGCATAGCCTAGCCTAGCCTAGCGTAGCCTAGCCTAGCCTAACCTGGTGCTAGCCTGGCTGAGCCTGGTTAGGGATGGAGGTGAGCTTTGTGCCCGAGCCTGGAAAGGGATGGTTAGTGAGGGGTGTGGCTGAGCCTCGTGCAGGCTGGCTGCTCAGGTGTGTAGCTGAGCCTGGTTAAGGATTGCAGCTGAGGTGTGTGGCTGTGCCTCGGGAGGAGTGGCTGGTGGGGGGTGTGGCTGATCCTGCTGAGGGGTGTCTGGAGAGGGGAGAGGCTGAACCTGGTAGTGGCTGGCAGCTCAGGTGTGCGGCTGAGCCTGGTGAGGGATGGCTGTTGAGGGGAGTGGCTGAGCCCGCTTAGGTCTGCTACTGAGGTGTGTGTCTGATCCTGGTGATGGGAGGCTGGTGAGGGGCGTGGCAGTGCCTGGTGAGGGCTGGCTGTTGAGGTGTGTGGGTGAGACTGTGTGGGGTACGCGGTAAAGGATATGGCTGAGCCTGGTGAGGGCTGGCTGCTGAGGGGTGTAAATGAGACAGGTGAGGAGTGGCATAAGGGCGTGGCCTAGGGTTTAGTGTGAAGGCGTTTGGGGGCGGCATAGGGTTTAGGGTGCAGGGGTTAGGGCGCAGCATAGGGTTTAGGGTGCATGGGTTAGGGCGCGGCGTAGGGTTTAGGGTGCAGGGGTTAGGGCGCAGCATAGGGTTTAGGGTGCATGGGTTAGGGCGCGGCGTAGGGTTTAGGGTGCAGGGGTTTGGGCGCGGCCTAGGGTTTAGGGTGCAGGGGTTAGGGCGCGGCCTAGGGTTTAGGGTGCAGGGGTTAGGGCGCAGCCTAGGGTTTAGGGTGCAGGGGTTTGGGCGCGGCCTAGGGTTTAGGGTGCAGGGCTTAGGGCGCGGCCGAGGGTTTTCGGTGCAGGGGTTAGGGCGCGGTCTAAAGTTTAGGGTGCAGGGCTTAGGGGGCGGCCTATGGTTTAGGGTGCAGGGCTTAGGGCGCGGCCTAGGGTTTAGGGTGCAGGGGTTAGGGCGCGGCCTAGGGTTTAGGGTGCAGGGGTTAGGGCGCGGCCTAGGGTTTAGGGTGCAGGGCTTAGGGCGCGGCCTAGGGTTTAGGGTGCAGGGCTGAGGGCGCGGCCTAGGGTTTAGGGTGCAGGGGTTAGGGCGCGGCCTAGGCTTTAGGGTGCAGGGCTTTGGGCGCAGACTAGGGTTTTGGGTGCAGGTGTTAGGGCGCCGCATAGAGTTTAGGGTGCAGGGGTTAGGGCGCGGCCTAGGGTTTAGGGTGCAGGTCTTAGGGCGCCGCATAGGGATTAGGGTGCAGGGGTTAGGGCGCAGCCTAGGGTTTAGGGTGCAGGGGTTAGGGCGCGGCCTAGGCGTTAGGGTGCAGAGCTTAGGGGGCGGCCTAGGGTTTAGGGTGCAGGGGTTAGGGCGTGGCCAAGGGTTTAGGGTGCAGGGCTTAGGGCGCGGCCTAGGGTTTAGGGTGCAGGTGTTAGGGCACGGCCTAAGGTTTAGGGTGCAGGGGTTATGGCGCGGCGTAGGGTTTACGGTGCAGGGGTTAGGGCGCGGACTAGGGTTTAGGGTGCAGGGCTTAGGGCGCGGCCTAGGGTTTAGGGTGCAGGGGTTAGGGCGCGGCCTACGGTTTAGGGTGCAGGGGTTATGGAACGGCCTAGGGTTTAGTGTGCAGGGGTTATGGCGCGGCCTAGGGTTTAGGGTGCAGGGGTTAGGGCGCAACCTAGGGTTTAGGGTGCAGGGGTTAGGGAACGGCCTAGCGTTTAGGGTGCAGGGGTTAGGCGCGGCCTAGGGTTTAGGTTGCAGGGGTTAGGGCGCGGCCTATGGATTAGGGGGCAGGGGTTTGGGCGCGGCCTAGGGTTTTGGGTGCAGGGCTTAGGCGCGGCCTAGGGTTTAGGGTGCAGGGGTTAGGGCGCGGCCTAGGGTTTAGGGTGCAGGGCTTAGGGCGCGGCCTAGGGTTTAGGGTGCAGGGGTTAGGGCGCGGTCTAGGGTTTAGGGTGTAGGGGGTAGGGCACGGCCTAGGGTTTAGGGTGCAGGGCTTAGGGCGCGGCCTAGGGTTTAGGGTGCAGGGGTTAGGGTGCAACGTAGGGTTTAGGGTGCAGGGGTTTGGGCGCGGCCTAGGGTTTAGGGTGCAGGGCTTAGGGCGCGGCCGAGTGTTTTCGGTGCAGGGGTTAGGGCGCGGCCTAGGGTTTAGGGTGCAGGGCTTAGGGCGCGGCCTATGGTTTAGGGTGCAGGGCTTAGGGCGCGGCCTAGGGTTTAGGGTGCAGGGGTTTGGGGGCAGCCTAGGGTTTAGGGTGCAGGGGTTAGGGCGCGGCCTAGGGTTTAGGGTGCAGGGGTTAGGGCGCAGCCTAGGGTTTAGGGTGCAGGGGTTTGGGCGCGGCCTAGGGTTTAGGGTGCAGGGCTTAGGGCACGGCCGAGGGTTTTCGGTGCAGGGGTTATGGCGCGGCCTAGGGTTTAGGGTGCAGGGCTTAGGGCGCGGCCTATGGTTTAGGGTGCAGGGCTTAGGGCGCGGCCTAGGGTTTAGGGTGCAGGGGTTAGGGCGCGGCCTAGGGTTTAGGGTGCAGGGGTTAGGGCGCGGCCTAGGGTTTAGGGTGCAGGGCTTAGGGCGCGGCCTAGGGTTTAGGGTGCAGGGCTTAGGGCGCGGCCTAGGGTTTAGGGTGCAGGGGTTAGGGCGCGGCCTAGGGTTTAGGGTGCAGGGCTTTGGGCGCAGACTAGGGTTTTGGGTGCAGGTGTTAGGGCGCCGCATAGGGTTTAGGGTGCAGGGGTTAGGGCGCGGCCTAGGGTTTAGGGTGCATGGCGTAGGGCGCGGCCTAAAGTTTAGGGTGCAGGTCTTAGGGCGCCGCATAGGTTTTAGGGTGCAGGTGTTAGGGCGCAGCCTAGGGTTTAGGGTGCAGGGGTTAGGGCGCGGCCTAGGGGTTAGGGTGCAGGGCTTAGGGGGCGGCCTAGGGTTTAGGGTGCAGGGGTTAGGGCGCGGCCTAGGGTTTAGGGTGCAGGGGTTAGGGCACGGCCTAGGGTTTAGGGTGCAGGGGTTATGGCGCGGCCTAGGGTTTAGGGTGCAGGGGTTAGGGCGCGGCCTAGGGTTTAGGGTGCAGGGCTTAGGGCGCGGCCTAGGGTTTAGGGTGCAGGGGTTAGGGCGCGGCCTAGGGTTTAGGGTGCAGGGGTTATGGAGCGGCCTAGGGTTTAGGGTGCAGGGGTTATAGCGCGGCCTAGGGTTTAGGGTGCAGGGGTCAGGGCGCAACCTAGGGTTTAGGGTGCAGGGGTTAGGGAACGGCCTAGCGTTTAGGGTGCAGGGGTTAGGCGCGGCCTAGGGTTTAGGGTGCAGGGGTTAGGGCGCGGCCTAGGGATTAGGGTGCAGGGGTTTGGGCGCGGCCTAGGGTTTTGGGTGCAGGGCTTAGGCGCGGCCTAGGGTTTAGTGTGCAGTGGTTAGGGCGCGGCCTAGGGTTTAGGGTGCAGGGCTTAGGGCGCGGCCTAGGGTTTAGGGTGCAGGGGTTAGGGCGCGGTCTAGGGTTTAGGGTGCAGGGGGTAGGTCACGGCCTAGGGTTTAGGGTGCAGGGCTTAGGGCGCGGCCTAGGGTTTATGGTGCAAAGGTTAGGGCGCGACCTAGGGTTTAGGGTGTAGGGCTTAGGGCGCGGCCTAGGGTTTAGGGTGCAGGGGTTAGGGTGCAACCTAGGGTTTAGGGTGCAGGGGTTAGGGCGCGGCGTAGGGTTTAGGGTGCAGGGGTTTGGGCGCGGCCTAGGGTTTAGGGTGCAGGGGTTAGGGCACGGCCTAGGGTTTAGGGTGCAGGGGTTAGGGCGCAGCCTAGGGTTTAGGGTGCAGGGGTTTGGGCGCGGCCTAGGGTTTAGGGTGCAGGGCTTAGGGCGCGGCCGAGGATTTAGGGTGCAGGGGTTAGGGCGCGGCCTAGGGTTTAGGGTGCAGGGCTTAGGGCGCGGCCTAGGGTTTAGGGTTCAGGGCTTAGGGCGCGGCCTAGGGTTTAGGGTGCAGGGGTTAGGGCGCGGCCTAGGGTTTAGGGTGCAGGGGTTAGGGCGCGGCCTAGGGTTTAGGGTGCAGGGGTTAGGGCGCGGCCTAGGGTTTAGGGTGCAGGGCTTAGGGCGCGGCCTAGGGTTTAGGGTGCAGGGCTTAGGGCGCGGCCTAGGGTTTAGTGTGCAGGGGTTAGGGCGCGGCCTAGGGTTTAGTGTGCAGGGGTTAGGGCGCGGACTATAGTTTAGGGTGCAGGGCTTAGGGCGCGGCCTAGGGTTTAGGGTGCAGGGCTTAGGGGGCGGCCTAGGGTTTAGGGTGCAAAGGTTAGGGCGCGGACTAAGGTTTAGGGTGCAGGGGTTAGGGCGCGGCCTCGGGTTTAGGGTGCAGGGGTTAGGGCGCGGCCTAGGGTTTAAGGTGCAGGGGTTAGGGCGCGGCCTAGGGTTTAGGGTGCAGGGCTTAGGGCGCGGCCTAGGGTTTAGGGTGCAAGGTTAGGGCGCGGCCTATGGTTTTGGGTGCAGGGCTTAGGGCGCGGCCTAGGGTTTAGGGTGCAGGGCTTAGGGCGCGGCCTAGGGTTTAGGGCGCGGCCTAGGGTTTAGGGTGCAGGGCTTAGGGCGCGGCCTAGGGTTTAGGGTGCAGGGGTTAGGGTGCAACCTAGCGTTTAGGGTGCAGGGATTAGAGCGCGGCGTAGGGTTTAGGGTGCAGGGGTTGGGCGCGGCCTAGGGTTTAGGGTGCAGGGGTTAGGGCGCGGCGTAGGGTTTAGGGTGCAGGGGTTAGGGCGCGGACTAGGGTTTAGGGTGCAGGGGTTAGGGCACGGCCGAGGGTTTAGGGTGCAGGGCTTAGGGCCCGGCCTAGGGTTTAGGGTGCAGGGGTTAGCGTGCAACCTAGGGTTTAGGGTGCAGGGGTTAGGGCGCGGCGTAGGGTTTAGGGTGCAGGGGTTTGGGTGCGGCCTAGGGTTTAGGGTGCAGGGGTTAGGGCGCGGCCTAGGGTTTCGGGTGCAGGGGTTAGGGCGCGGACTAGGGTTTAGGGTGCAGGACTTAGGGCGCGGCCTAGGGTTTAGGGTGCAGGGGTTAGGGCACGTCCTAGGGTTTAGGGTGCAGAGGTTTGGGCGCGGCCTAGGGTTTAAGGTGCAGGGGTTACGGCGCGGCCTAGGGTTTAGGGTGCAGGGCTTAGGGCGCGGCCTAAGGTTTAGGGTGCAGGGGTTAGGGCGCGGCCTAGGGTTTAGGGTGCAGGGGTTAGGGCGCGGCCTAGGGTTTAGGGTGCAGGGGTTAGGGCGCGGCCTACGGTTTAGGGTGCAGGGGTTAGGGCGCGGCCTAGGGTTTAGGGTGCAGGGCTTAGGGCGCGGCCTAGGGTTTAGGGTGCAGGGGTTAGCGTGCAACCTAGGGTTTAGGGTGCAGGGGTTAGGGCGCGGCGTAGGGTTTAGGGTGCAGGGGTTTGGGCGCGGCCTAGGGTTTAGGGTGCAGGGCTTAGGGCGCGGCCTAGGGTTTAGGGTGCAAGGGTTAGGGCGCGGCCTAGGGTTTAGGGTGCAGGGGTTAGGGCACGGCCTAGGGTTTTGGGTGCAGGTGTTAGGGCGCCGCATAGGGTTTAGGGTGGAGGGGTAAGGGCGCGGCCTAGGGTTTAGGGTGCAGGGGTTAGGGCGCGGCCTAGGGTTTAGGGTGCAGGGGTTAGGGCGCGGCCTAGGGTTTAGGGTGCAGGGCGTAGGTCGCGGCATAAAGTTTAGGGTGCAGGGCTTAGGGCGCGGCCTAGGGTTTAGGGTGCAGGGCTTAGGGCGCGGCCTAGGGTTTAGGGTGCAGGGGTTTGGGCGCGGCCTAGGGTTTAGGGTGTAGGGCTTAGGGCGCGGCCTAGGGTTTAGGGTGCAAGGCTTAGGGCGCGGCCTAGGGTTTTGGGTGCAGGGCTTAGGGCGCGGCCTAGGGTTTAGGGTGCAGGGCTTAGGGCGCGGCCTAGGGTTTAGGGTGCAGGGGTTAGCGTGCAACCTAGGGTTTAGGGTGCAGGTGTTAGGGCGCCGCATAGGGTTTAGGGTGCACGGCTTAGGGCGCGGCCTAGGGTTTAGGGTGCAGGGTTTAGGGCGCGGCCTAGGGATTAGGGTGCAGGAGTTAGGGCGCGGCCTAGGGTTTAGGGTGCAGGGGTTAGGGCGCGGCCTAGGGTTTAGGGTGCAGGGGTTAGGGCGCGGCCTAGGGTTTAGGGTGCAGGGGTTAGGGCGCGGCCTAGGTTTTAGGGTGCAGGGCTTAGGGCGTGGCGTAGGGTTTAGGGTGCAGTGGTTAGGGCGCGGCCTAGGGTTTAGGGTGCAGGGGTTACGGCGCGGACTATGGTTTTGGGTGCAGGTGTTAGGGCGCCGCATACGGTTTAGGGCGCAGGGGTTAGGGCGCGGCGTAGGGTTTAGGGTGCAGGGGTTAGGGCGCGGCCTAGGGTTTAGGGTGCAGGGGTTTGGGCGCGGCCTAGGGTTTAGGGTGCAGGACTTAGGGCGCGGCCTAGGGTTTAGGGTGCAGGGCTTAGGGCGCGGCCTAGGGTTTAGGGTGCAGGGGTTAGGGCGCGGCCTAGGGTTTAGGGTGCAGGGGTTAGGGCGCGGCCTAGGGTTTCGGGTGCAGGGGTTAGGGCGCGGCCTAGGGTTTCGGGTGCAGGGGTTAGGGCGCGGACTAGGGTTTAGGGTGCAGGGGTTAGGGCGCGGCCTAGGGTTTATGGTGCAGGGCTTAGGGCGCAGCGTAGGGTTTAGGGTGCAGGGGTTAGGGCGCGGCCTAGGGTTTAGGGTGCAGGGCTTAGGGCGCGGCCTAGGGTTTAGGGTGCAGGGCTTAGGGCGCGGCCTAGGGTTTAGGGTGCAAGGCATAGGGCGCGGCCTAGGGTTTAGGGTGCAGGGCTTAGGGCGCGGCCTAGGGTTTAGAGTGCAGGGGTTAGGGCGCGGCCTAGGGTTTAGGGTGCATGGCTTAGGGCGCGTACTAGGGTTTAGGGTGCAGGGCTTAGGGCGCGGCCTAGGGTTTAGGGTGCAGGGCTTAGGGCGCGGCCTAGGGTTTTGGGTGCAGGGGTTTGGGCGCGGCCTAGGGTTTAGGGTGCAGGGCTTAGGGCGCGGCCTAGGGTTTAGGGTGCAGGGCTTAGGGCGCGGCCTAGGGTTTCGGGTGCAGGGCTTAGGGCGCGGCCTAGGGGTTAGGGTGCAGGGCTTAGGGCGCGGCCTAGGGTTTAGGGTGCAGGGGTTAGGGCGCGGCCTAGGGTTTAGGGTGCAGGGCTTAGGGCGCGGCCTAGGGTTTAGGGTGCAAGTGTTAGCGTGCAACCTAGGGTTTAGGGTGCAGGGGTTAGGGCGCGGCGTTGGGTTTAGCGTGCAGGGGTTAGGGCGCGGCCTAGGGTTTAGGGTGCAGGGGTTAGGGCGCGGCCTAGGGTTTAGGGTGTAAGGGTTTGGGCGCGGCCTAGGGTTTAGGGTGCAGGGCTTAGGGCGCGGCCTAGGGTTTTGGGTGCAGGTGTTAGGGCGCCGCATAGGGTTTAGGGTGCAGGGGTTAGGGCGCGGCCTAGGGTTTAGGGTGCAGGGCTTAGGGCGCGGCCTAGGGTTTAGGGTGCAGGGCTTCGGGCGCGGCCTAGGGTTTAGGGTGCAGGGCTCAGGGCGCGGCCTAAAATTTCGGGTGCAGGGCTTAGGGCGCGGCCTAGGGTTTAGGGTGCAGGGCTTAGGGCGCGGCCTAGGGTTTAGGGTGCAGGGGTTAGGGCGCGGCCTAGGGATTAGGGTGCAGGGCTTAGGGGGCGGCCTAGGGTTTAGGGTGCAGGGGTTTGCGCGCGGCCTAGGGTTTAGGGTGCAGGGGTTAGGGCGCGGCCTAGGGTTTAGGGTGCAGGGGTTAGGGCGTGGCCTAGGGTTTAGGGTGCACGGCTTCGGGCGCGGCCTAGGGTTTAGGGTGCAGGGGTTAGGGCGCGGCCTAGGGTTTAGGGTGCAGGGGTTAGGGCGCGGCCTAGGGTTTAGGGTGCAGGTGTTAGGGCGCGGCCTAGGGTTTAGGGTGCAGGGGTTAGGGCGCGGCCTAGGTTTTAGGGTGCAGATGTTAGGGCGCCGCATAGGGTCTAGGGTGCAGGGCTTAGGGCGTGACCTAGGGTTTAGGGTGCAGGGGTTTGGGCGCGGCCTAGGGTTTAGGGTGCAGGGCTTAGGGCGCGGCCTAGGGTTTAGGGTGCAGGGCTTAGGGCGCGGCCTAGGATTTTGGGTGCAGGGGTTAGTGCGTGTGCTATGGTTTAGAGTACAGCCTAACCTGGTGCTAGCGTAGCTTATCCTGTCGTGTTGCTAGTCTAGCTTATCCTTGCCTAACCTAACCTAACCAGCTGCTGGATTAGGCCTGTCTTATGCTAGCCTAGAAGAGCCTAGCCTGGTGGTCGCCTGCCCTAGCCTGGTGGTTGGCTAGCCTGGGTATACTTGGTGTTAGCCTAACCTAGCCTATCTTAGCCTAACCTGGTGCTCGCCAAGCCTGGTGCTAGCCTAGCTTAGAATGGCACTAGCCTAGCCAAACCTAGCCTGGAAGTCCAGGGACACTGGGGTTGGAATGGGCCTGCCTAGGCCATCACGGCTGTGCCCCAACATTGATGCTCCTCCATCTTTCTGATAGGGAAAACCCAGGTACTGTGCTCGGGTAATTAACTAGGGGTAGGCTTAAGGTTACGCCTAGAGTTAGCTAAAGGGTCTTGAGCTACGGGAACACTGGGGCTGGAAAGGGCCTGCTAAGGCAAACGCAACAAGGCCCCAGCCCTACTGCTCCCACAGCTTTCTGATCTGGAGCCCCCACAGGGCTGGGCACCTCGGCCCCGGCCACCAGCTGCCATTTGGCCTAGAGTTAGTGTTGAGAGAGGGAAAGAGCCTAGAGCTCCAGGGACACTGGGGCTGGAAAGGGCCTGGCAAGGCCATCGTGGCAGCGCCCCAACATTGCTGCTCCTCCATCTTTCTGACCTGGAGTCCCCACAGGGCTGGGCACCTCGGCCCAGTGCCAGGGTGCCCTCAGGGGGGTGGGTCAGGCTGGAGAGATCTAAGGAGCCTCGAGCTCCAGGGACACTGGGGCTGGAAAGAGCCTGCCGAGGCCATCGCAGCAGTGCCCCAACATTGCTGCTCCCACACCTTTCTGGTAGGGAAAACCCAGGGAGTGTGTTAGGGTAATTAACTGGATCTAGGGTTAGGGTTACGCTTAGGGTTAGGGTTAGAAGATCTAAAGGGCCTCGAGCTCCAGGAGCGCTGGTGCTGGAAAGAGCCTGCCAAGACGAATGCAGCAAGGCCCCAACCTTGCTGCTCCCACACCTTTCTGATCTGGACCCCCCACAGGGCTGGGCACCTCGGCCCCCGCCACGAGCTGCCATTTGAGCCAGCCCTAACGACACTCCCCCAGGACCCTCACCAGCCACCCTGCACTAGGCTCAGCCACACACCTCAGCAGCCAGCACTCACCAGGCTCAGCCACACCCCTCACCAGGCACCCCTCACCATGTTCACTCACACATCACAGGAGCCAGCCCTAACGAGGCTCAGACTCACCCCTCACCAGCCACGCCTCAGCAGCCTCAGCCACGCCCTTCACCAGCCACAACACAGCAGGCTCCACCACACACCTCAGCAGGCAGCCCTAACCAGGCTCCCCCAGGACCCTCACCAGCCACCCCTCACTAGGCTCAGCCACACACCTCAGCAGCCAGCCCTCACCAGGCAGAGCAGAACACGTCAGCTGCTATCCCTAAGGAGGCTCACCCTCAAACCTATCCAGCCACACCTCAGCAGGCTCAGCCTAGCCTAGACTGCTGCTAGCCTGCCCTAGCCTAGCCTAGACTAGACTAGCCTAGCACTTGCCTAACCTAGCCTAGCTTAGCATAGCCTAGCCTGATGCTAGCATAGCCTAGCCTAGCCTAGCGTAGCCTAGCCTAGCCTAACCTGGTGCTAGCCTGGCTGAGCCTGGTTAGGGATGGAGGTGAGCTTTGTGCCCGAGCCTGGAAAGGGATGGTTAGTGAGGGGTGTGGCTGAGCCTCGTGCAGGCTGGCTGCTCAGGTGTGTAGCTGAGCCTGGTTAAGGATTGCAGCTGAGGTGTGTGGCTGTGCCTCGGGAGGAGTGGCTGGTGGGGGGTGTGGCTGATCCTGCTGAGGGGTGTCTGGAGAGGGGAGAGGCTGAACTTGGTAGTGGCTGGCAGCTCAGGTGTGCGGCTGAGCCTGGTGAGGGATGGCTGTTGAGGGGAGTGGCTGAGCCCGCTTAGGTCTGCTACTGAGGTGTGTGTCTGATCCTGGTGATGGGAGGCTGGTGAGGGGCGTGGCAGTGCCTGGTGAGGGCTGGCTGTTGAGGTGTGTGGGTGAGACTGTGTGGGGTACGCGGTAAAGGATATGGCTGAGCCTGGTGAGGGCTGGCTGCTGAGGGGTGTAAATGAGACAGGTGAGGAGTGGCATAAGGGCGTGGCCTAGGGTTTAGTGTGAAGGCGTTTGGGGGCGGCGCAGGGTTTAGGGTGCAGGGTTTAGGGCGCGGCCAAGGGTTGAGGTTGCAGGGGTTAGGGCGCGGCATAGGGTTTAGGGTGCAGGGGTTAGGGCGCAGCATAGGGTTTAGGGTGCATGGGTTAGGGCGCGGCGTAGGGTTTAGGGTGCAGGGGTTTGGGCGCGGCCTAGGGTTTAGGGTGCAGGGGTTAGGGCGCGGCCTAGGGTTTAGGGTGCAGGGGTTAGGGCGCAGCCTAGGGTTTAGGGTGCAGGGGTTTGGGCGCGGCCTAGGGTTTAGGGTGCAGGGCTTAGGGCGCGGCCGAGGGTTTTCGGTGCAGGGGTTAGGGCGCGGTCTAAAGTTTAGGGTGCAGGGCTTAGGGGGCGGCCTATGGTTTAGGGTGCAGGGCTTAGGGCGCGGCCTAGGGTTTAGGGTGCAGGGGTTAGGGCGCGGCCTAGGGTTTAGGGTGCAGGGGTTAGGGCGCGGCCTAGGGTTTAGGGTGCAGGGCTTAGGGCGCGGCCTAGGGTTTAGGGTGCAGGGCTGAGGGCGCGGCCTAGGGTTTAGGGTGCAGGGGTTAGGGCGCGGCCTAGGCTTTAGGGTACAGGGCTTTGGGCGCAGACTAGGGTTTTGGGTGCAGGTGTTAGGGCGCCGCATAGGGTTTAGGGTGCACGGCTTAGGGCGCGGCCTAGGGTTTAGGGTGCAGGGTTTAGGGCGCGGCCTAGGGATTAGGGTGCAGGAGTTAGGGCGCGGCCTAGGGTTTAGGGTGCAGGGGTTAGGGCGCGGCCTAGGGTTTAGGGTGCAGGGGTTAGGGCGCGGCCTAGGGTTTAGGGTGCAGGGGTTAGGGCGCGGCCTAGGGTTTAGGGTGCAGGGCTTAGGGCGTGGCGTAGGGTTTAGGGTGCAGTGGTTAGGGCGCGGCCTAGGGTTTAGGGTGCAGGGGTTACGGCGCGGACTATGGTTTTGGGTGCAGGTGTTAGGGCGCCGCATACGGTTTAGGGCGCAGGGGTTAGGGCGCGGCGTAGGGTTTAGGGTGCAGGGGTTAGGGCGCGGCCTAGGGTTTAGGGTGCAGGGGTTTGGGCGCGGCCTAGGGTTTAGGGTGCAGGGGTTAGGGCGCGGCCTAGGGTTTAGGGTGCAGGGCTTAGGGCGCGGCCTAGGGTTTAGGGTGCAGGGGTTAGGGCGCGGCCTAGGGTTTAGGGTGCAGGGGTTAGGGCGCGGCCTAGGGTTTCGGGTGCAGGGGTTAGGGCGCGGCCTAGGGTTTAGGGTGCAGGGCTTAGGGCGCGGCCTAGGGTTTAGGGTGCAGGGCTTAGGGCGCGGCCTAGGGTTTAGGGTGCAAGGCATAGGGCGCGGCCTAGGGTTTAGGGTGCAGGGCTTAGGGCGCGGCCTAGGGTTTAGAGTGCAGGGGTTAGGGCGCGGCCTAGGGTTTAGGGTGCATGGCTTAGGGCGCGTACTAGGGTTTAGGGTGCAGGGCTTAGGGCGCGGCCTAGGGTTTAGGGTGCAGGGCTTAGGGCGCGGCCTAGGGTTTTGGGTGCAGGGGTTTGGGCGCGGCCTAGGGTTTAGGGTGCAGGGCTTAGGGCGCGGCCTAGGGTTTCGGGTGCAGGGCTTAGGGCGCGGCCTAGGGTTTCGGGTGCAGGGCTTAGGGCGCGGCCTAGGGTTTAGGGTGCAGGGCTTAGGGCGCGGCCTAGGGTTTAGGGTGCAGGGGTTAGGGCGCGGCCTAGGGTTTAGGGTGCAGGGCTTAGGGCGCGGCCTAGGGTTTAGGGTGCAAGTGTTAGCGTGCAACCTAGGGTTTAGGGTGCAGGGGTTAGGGCGCGGCGTTGGGTTTAGCGTGCAGGGGTTAGGGCGCGGCCTAGGGTTTAGGGTGCAGGGGTTAGGGCGCGGCCTAGGGTTTAGGGTGTAAGGGTTTGGGCGCGGCCTAGGGTTTAGGGTGCAGGGCTTAGGGCGCGGCCTAGGGTTTTGGGTGCAGGTGTTAGGGCGCCGCATAGGGTTTAGGGTGCAGGGGTTAGGGCGCGGCCTAGGGTTTAGGGTGCAGGGCTTAGGGCGCGGCCTAGGGTTTAGGGTGCAGGGCTTCGGGCGCGGCCTAGGGTTTAGGGTGCAGGGCTCAGGGCGCGGCCTAAAGTTTCGGGTGCAGGGCTTAGGGCGCGGCCTAGGGTTTAGGGTGCAGGGCGTAGGGCGCGGCCTAGGGTTTAGGGTGCAGGGGTTAGGGCGCGGCCTAGGGATTAGGGTGCAGGGCTTAGGGGGCGGCCTAGGGTTTAGGGTGCAGGGGTTTGCGCGCGGCCTAGGGTTTAGGGTGCAGGGGTTAGGGCGCGGCCTAGGGTTTAGGGTGCAGGGGTTAGGGCGTGGCCTAGGGTTTAGGGTGCACGGCTTAGGGCGCGGCCTAGGGTTTAGGGTGCAGGGGTTAGGGCGCGGCCTAGGGTTTAGGGTGCAGGGGTTAGGGCGCGGCCTAGGGTTTAGGGTGCAGGTGTTAGGGCGCGGCCTAGGGTTTAGGGTGCAGGGGTTAGGGCGCGGCCTAGGTTTTAGGGTGCAGATGTTAGGGCGCCGCATAGGGTCTAGGGTGCAGGGCTTAGGGCGTGACCTAGGGTTTAGGGTGCAGGGGTTTGGGCGCGGCCTAGGGTTTAGGGTGCAGGGCTTAGGGCGCGGCCTAGGGTTTAGGGTGCAGGGCTTAGGGCGCGGCCTAGGATTTTGGGTGCAGGGGTTAGTGCGTGTGCTATGGTTTAGAGTACAGCCTAACCTGGTGCTAGCGTAGCTTATCCTGTCGTGTTGCTAGTCTAGCTTATCCTTGCCTAACCTAACCTAACCAGCTGCTGGATTAGGCCTGTCTTATGCTAGCCTAGAAGAGCCTAGCCTGGTGGTCGCCTGCCCTAGCCTGGTGGTTGGCTAGCCTGGGTATACTTGGTGTTAGCCTAACCTAGCCTATCTTAGCCTAACCTGGTGCTCGCCAAGCCTGGTGCTAGCCTAGCTTAGAATGGCACTAGCCTAGCCAAACCTAGCCTGGAAGTCCAGGGACACTGGGGTTGGAATGGGCCTGCCTAGGCCATCACGGCTGTGCCCCAACATTGATGCTCCTCCATCTTTCTGATAGGGAAAACCCAGGTACTGTGCTCGGGTAATTAACTAGGGGTAGGCTTAAGGTTACGCCTAGAGTTAGCTAAAGGGTCTTGAGCTACGGGAACACTGGGGCTGGAAAGGGCCTGCTAAGGCAAACGCAACAAGGCCCCAGCCCTACTGCTCCCACAGCTTTCTGATCTGGAGCCCCCACAGGGCTGGGCACCTCGGCCCCGGCCACCAGCTGCCATTTGGCCTAGAGTTAGTGTTGAGAGAGGGAAAGAGCCTAGAGCTCCAGGGACACTGGGGCTGGAAAGGGCCTGGCAAGGCCATCGTGGCAGCGCCCCAACATTGCTGCTCCTCCATCTTTCTGACCTGGAGTCCCCACAGGGCTGGGCACCTCGGCCCAGTGCCAGGGTGCCCTCAGGGGGGTGGGTCAGGCTGGAGAGATCTAAGGAGCCTCGAGCTCCAGGGACACTGGGGCTGGAAAGAGCCTGCCGAGGCCATCGCAGCAGTGCCCCAACATTGCTGCTCCCACACCTTTCTGGTAGGGAAAACCCAGGGAGTGTGTTAGGGTAATTAACTGGATCTAGGGTTAGGGTTACGCTTAGGGTTAGGGTTAGAAGATCTAAAGGGCCTCGAGCTCCAGGAGCGCTGGTGCTGGAAAGAGCCTGCCAAGACGAATGCAGCAAGGCCCCAACCTTGCTGCTCCCACACCTTTCTGATCTGGACCCCCCACAGGGCTGGGCACCTCGGCCCCCGCCACGAGCTGCCATTTGAGCCAGCCCTAACGACACTCCCCCAGGACCCTCACCAGCCACCCTGCACTAGGCTCAGCCACACACCTCAGCAGCCAGCACTCACCAGGCTCAGCCACACCCCTCACCAGGCACCCCTCACCATGTTCACTCACACATCACAGGAGCCAGCCCTAACGAGGCTCAGACTCACCCCTCACCAGCCACGCCTCAGCAGCCTCAGCCACGCCCTTCACCAGCCACAACACAGCAGGCTCCACCACACACCTCAGCAGGCAGCCCTAACCAGGCTCCCCCAGGACCCTCACCAGCCACCCCTCACTAGGCTCAGCCACACACCTCAGCAGCCAGCCCTCACCAGGCAGAGCAGAACACGTCAGCTGCTATCCCTAAGGAGGCTCACCCTCAAACCTATCCAGCCACACCTCAGCAGGCTCAGCCTAGCCTAGACTGCTGCTAGCCTGCCCTAGCCTAGCCTAGACTAGACTAGCCTAGCACTTGCCTAACCTAGCCTAGCTTAGCATAGCCTAGCCTGATGCTAGCATAGCCTAGCCTAGCCTAGCGTAGCCTAGCCTAGCCTAACCTGGTGCTAGCCTGGCTGAGCCTGGTTAGGGATGGAGGTGAGCTTTGTGCCCGAGCCTGGAAAGGGATGGTTAGTGAGGGGTGTGGCTGAGCCTCGTGCAGGCTGGCTGCTCAGGTGTGTAGCTGAGCCTGGTTAAGGATTGCAGCTGAGGTGTGTGGCTGTGCCTCGGGAGGAGTGGCTGGTGGGGGGTGTGGCTGATCCTGCTGAGGGGTGTCTGGAGAGGGGAGAGGCTGAACTTGGTAGTGGCTGGCAGCTCAGGTGTGCGGCTGAGCCTGGTGAGGGATGGCTGTTGAGGGGAGTGGCTGAGCCCGCTTAGGTCTGCTACTGAGGTGTGTGTCTGATCCTGGTGATGGGAGGCTGGTGAGGGGCGTGGCAGTGCCTGGTGAGGGCTGGCTGTTGAGGTGTGTGGGTGAGACTGTGTGGGGTACGCGGTAAAGGATATGGCTGAGCCTGGTGAGGGCTGGCTGCTGAGGGGTGTAAATGAGACAGGTGAGGAGTGGCATAAGGGCGTGGCCTAGGGTTTAGTGTGAAGGCGTTTGGGGGCGGCGCAGGGTTTAGGGTGCAGGGTTTAGGGCGCGGCCAAGGGTTGAGGTTGCAGGGGTTAGGGCGCGGCATAGGGTTTAGGGTGCAGGGGTTAGGGCGCAGCATAGGGTTTAGGGTGCATGGGTTAGGGCGCGGCGTAGGGTTTAGGGTGCAGGGGTTTGGGCGCGGCCTAGGGTTTAGGGTGCAGGGGTTAGGGCGCGGCCTAGGGTTTAGGGTGCAGGGGTTAGGGCGCAGCCTAGGGTTTAGGGTGCAGGGGTTTGGGCGCGGCCTAGGGTTTAGGGTGCAGGGCTTAGGGCGCGGCCGAGGGTTTTCGGTGCAGGGGTTAGGGCGCGGTCTAAAGTTTAGGGTGCAGGGCTTAGGGGGCGGCCTATGGTTTAGGGTGCAGGGCTTAGGGCGCGGCCTAGGGTTTAGGGTGCAGGGGTTAGGGCGCGGCCTAGGGTTTAGGGTGCAGGGGTTAGGGCGCGGCCTAGGGTTTAGGGTGCAGGGCTTAGGGCGCGGCCTAGGGTTTAGGGTGCAGGGCTGAGGGCGCGGCCTAGGGTTTAGGGTGCAGGGGTTAGGGCGCGGCCTAGGCTTTAGGGTGCAGGGCTTTGGGCGCAGACTAGGGTTTTGGGTGCAGGTGTTAGGGCGCCGCATAGAGTTTAGGGTGCAGGGGTTAGGGCGCGGCCTAGGGTTTAGGGTGCAGGTCTTAGGGCGCCGCATAGGGATTAGGGTGCAGGGGTTAGGGCGCAGCCTAGGGTTTAGGGTGCAGGGGTTAGGGCGCGGCCTAGGGGTTAGGGTGCAGGGCTTAGGGGGCGGCCTAGGGTTTAGGGTGCAGGGGTTAGGGCGTGGCCAAGGGTTTAGGGTGCAGGGCTTAGGGCGCGGCCTAGGGTTTAGGGTGCAGGTGTTAGGGCACGGCCTAGGGTTTAGGGTGCAGGGGTTATGGCGCGGCCTAGGGTTTAGGGTGCAGGGGTTAGGGCGCGGACTAGGGTTTAAGGTGCAGGGCTTAGGGCGCGGCCTAGGGTTTAGGGTGCAGGGGTTAGGGCGCGGCCTACGGTTTAGGGTGCAGGGGTTATGGAACGGCCTAGGGTTTAGGGTGCAGGGGTTATGGCGCGGCCTAGGGTTTAGGGTGCAGGGGTTAGGGCGCAACCTAGGGTTTAGGGTGCAGGGGTTAGGGAACGGCCTAGCGTTTAGGGTGCAGGGGTTAGGCGCGGCCTAGGGTTTAGGTTGCAGGGGTTAGGGCGCGGCCTATGGATTAGGGTGCAGGGGTTTGGGCGCGGCCTAGGGTTTTGGGTGCAGGGCTTAGGCGCGGCCTAGGGTTTAGGGTGCAGGGGTTAGGGCGCGGCCTAGGGTTTAGGGTGCAGGGCTTAGGGCGCGGCCTAGGGTTTAGGGTGCAGGGGTTAGGGCGCGGTCTAGGGTTTAGGGTGTAGGGGGTAGGGCACGGCCTAGGGTTTAGGGTGCAGGGCTTAGGGCGCGGCCTAGGGTTTAGGGTGCAGGGGTTAGGGTGCAACCTAGGGTTTAGGGTGCATGGGTTAGGGCGCGGCGTAGGGTTTAGGGTGCAGGGGTTTGGGCGCGGCCTAGGGTTTAGGGTGCAGGGCTTAGGGCGCGGCCGAGTGTTTTCGGTGCAGGGGTTAGGGCGCGGCCTAGGGTTTAGGGTGCAGGGCTTAGGGCGCGGCCTATGGTTTAGGGTGCAGGGCTTAGGGCGCGGCCTAGGGTTTAGGGTGCAGGGGTTTGGGGGCGGCATAGGGTTTAGGGTGCAGGGGTTAGGGCGCGGCCTAGGGTTTAGGGTGCAGGGGTTAGGGCGCAGCCTAGGGTTTAGGGTGCAGGGGTTTGGGCGCGGCCTAGGGTTTAGGGTGCAGGGCTTAGGGCACGGCCGAGGGTTTTCGGTGCAGGGGTTATGGCGCGGCCTAGGGTTTAGGGTGCAGGGCTTAGGGCGCGGCCTATGGTTTAGGGTGCATGGCTTAGGGCGCGGCCTAGGGTTTAGGGTGCAGGGGTTAGGGCGCGGCCTAGGGTTTAGGGTGCAGGGGTTAGGGCGCGGCCTAGGGTTTAGGGTGCAGGGCTTAGGGCGCGGCCTAGGGTTTAGGGTGCAGGGCTTAGGGCGCGGCCTAGGGTTTAGGGTGCAGGGGTTAGGGCGCGGCCTAGGGTTTAGGGTGCAGGGCTTTGGGCGCAGACTAGGGTTTTGGGTGCAGGTGTTAGGGCGCCGCATAGGGTTTAGGGTGCAGGGGTTAGGGCGCGGCCTAGGGTTTAGGGTGCATGGCGTAGGGCGCGGCCTAAAGTTTAGGGTGCAGGTCTTAGGGCGCCGCATAGGTTTTAGGTTGCAGGGGTTAGGGCGCAGCCTAGGGTTTAGGGTGCAGGGGTTAGGGCGCGGCCTAGGGGTTAGGGTGCAGGGCTTAGGGGGCGGCCTAGGGTTTAGGGTGCAGGGGTTAGGGCGCGGCCTAGGGTTTAGGGTGCAGGGGTTAGGGCACGGCCTAGGGTTTAGGGTGCAGGGGTTATGGCGCGGCCTAGGGTTTAGGGTGCAGGGGTTAGGGCGCGGCCTAGGGTTTAGGGTGCAGGGCTTAGGGCGCCGCCTAGGGTTTAGGGTGCAGGGGTTAGGGCGCGGCCTAGGGTTTAGGGTGCAGGGGTTATGGAGCGGCCTAGGGTTTAGGGTGCAGGGGTTATAGCGCGGCCTAGGGTTTAGGGTGCAGGGGTCAGGGCGCAATCTAGGGTTTAGGGTGCAGGGGTTAGGGAACGGCCTAGCGTTTAGGGTGCAGGGGTTAGGCGCGGCCTAGGGTTTAGGGTGCAGGGGTTAGGGCGTGGCCTAGGGATTAGGGTGCAGGGGTTTGGGCGCGGCCTAGGGTTTTGGGTGCAGGGCTTAGGCGCGGCCTAGGGTTTAGTGTGCAGGGGTTAGGGCGCGGCCTAGGGTTTAGGGTGCAGGGCTTAGGGCGCGGCCTAGGGTTTAGGGTGCAGGGGTTAGGGCGCGGTCTATGGTTTAGGGTGCAGGGGGTAGGTCACGGCCTAGGGTTTAGGGTGCAGGGCTTAGGGCGCGGCCTAGGGTTTATGGTGCAAAGGTTAGGGCGCGACCTAGGGTTTAGGCTGTAGGGCTTAGGGCGCGGCCTAGGGTTTAGGGTGCAGGGGTTAGGGTGCAACCTAGGGTTTAGGGTGCAGGGGTTAGGGCGCGGCGTAGGGTTTAGGGTGCAGGGGTTTGGGCGCGGCCTAGGGTTTAGGGTGCAGGGGTTAGGGCACGGCCTAGGGTTTAGGGTGCAGGGGTTAGGGCGCAGCCTAGGGTTTAGGGTGCAGGGGTTTGGGCGCGGCCTAGGGTTTAGGGTGCAGGGCTTAGGGCGCGGCCGAGGGTTTAGGGTGCAGGGGTTAGGGCGCGGCCTAGGGTTTAGGGTGCAGGGCTTAGGGCGCGGCCTAGGGTTTAGGGTTCAGGGCTTAGGGCGCGGCCTAGGGTTTAGGGTGCAGGGGTTAGGGCGCGGCCTAGGGTTTAGGGTGCTGGGGTTAGGGCGCGGCCTAGGGTTTAGGGTGCAGGGGTTAGGGCGCGGCCTAGGGTTTAGGGTGCAGGGCTTAGGGCGCGGCCTAGGGTTTAGGGTGCAGGGCTTAGGGCGCGGCCTAGGGTTTTGGGTGCAGGGGTTAGGGCGCGGCCTAGGGTTTAGGGTTCAGGGGTTAGGGCGCGGCCTAGGGTTTAGGGTGCAGGGCTTAGGGCGCGGCCTAGGGTTTAGGGTGCAGGGGTTAGGGCGCGGCCTATGGTTTAGGGTGCAGGGCTTAGGGCGCAGACTAGGGTTTTGGGTGCAGGTGTTAGGGCGCCGTATAGGGTTTAGGGTGCAGGGGTTAGGGCGCGGCCTAGGGTTTAGGGTGCAGGGGTTAGGGCGCGGCCTAGGGTTTAGGGTGCAGGTCTTAGGGCGCCGCATAGGGTTTAGGGTGCAGGGGTTAGGGCGCAGCCTAGGGTTTAGGGTGCAGGGGATAGGGCGTGGCCTAGGGTTTAGGGTGCAGGGCCTAGGGGGCGGCCTAGGGTTTAGGGTTCAGGGGTTAAGGCGTGACCATGGGTTTACGGTGCAGGGCTTAGGGCGCGGCCTAGGGTTTAGGGTGCAGGGGTTAGGGCACGGCCTAGGGTTTAGGGTGCAGGGGTTATGGCGCGGCCTAGGGTTTAGGGTGCAGGGGTTAGGGCGCGGCCTATGGTTTAGGGTGCAGGGGTTAGGGCGCGGCCTAGGGTTTAGGGTGCAGAGGTGTGGGCGCGGCCTAGGGTTTAGGGTGCAGGGGTTAGGGCGCGGCCTAGGGTTTAGGGTGCAGGGCTTAGGGCGCAGCCTAGGGTTTAGGGTGCAGGGGTTAGGGCGCGGCCTAGGGTTTAGGGTGCAGGGCTTAGAGCGCGGCCTAGGGTTTAGGGTGCAGGGCTTAGGGCGTGGCCTAGGCTTTAGGGTGCAGGGGTTATGGCGCGGCCTAGGGTTTAGGGTGCAGGGCTTAGGGCGCGGCCTAGGATTTCGGGTGCAGGGGTTTGTGCGTGTGCTAGGGTTTAGAGTACAGCCTAACCTGGTGCTAGCGTAGCTTATCCTGTCGTGTTGCTAGTCTAGCTTATCCTGGCCTAACCTAACCTAACCAGCTGCTGGATTAGGCCTGTCTTATGCTAGCCTAGAAGAGCCTAGCCTGGTGGTCGCCTGCCCTAGCCTGGTGCTTGGCTAGCCTGGCTATACTTGGTGTTAGACTAACCTAGCCTATCTTAGCCTAACCTGGTGCTCGCCAAGCCTGGTACTAGCCTAGCTTAGAATGGCACTAGCCTAGCCAAACCTAGCCTGGAAGTCCAGGGACACTGGGGTTGGAATGGGCCTGCCTAGGCCATCACGGCTGTGCCCCAACATTGATGCTCCTCCATCTTTCTGATAGGGAAAACCCAGGTACTGTGCTCGGGTAATTAACTAGGGGTAGGCTTAAGGTTACGCCTAGAGTTAGCTAAAGGGTCTTGAGCTACGGGAACACTGGGGCTGGAAAGGGCCTGCTAAGGCAAACGCAACAAGGCCCCAGCCCTACTGCTCCCGCAGCTTTCTGATCTGGAGCCCCCACAGGGCTGGGCACCTCGGCCCCGGCCACCAGCTGCCATTTGGCCTAGAGTTAGTGTTGAGAGAGGGAAAGAGCCTAGAGCTCCAGGGACACTGGGGCTGGAAAGGGCCTGGCAAGGCCATCGTGGCAGCGCCCCAACATTGCTGCTCCTCCATCTTTCTGACCTGGAGTCCCCACAGGGCTGGGCACCTCGGCCCAGTGCCAGGGTGCCCTCAGGGGTGTGGGTCAGGCTGGAGAGATCTAAGGAGCCTCAAGCTCCAGGGACACTGGGGCTGGAAAGAGCCTGCCGAGGCCATCGCAGCAGTGCCCCAACATTGCTGCTCCCACACCTTTCTGGTAGGGAAAACCCAGGGAGTGTGTTAGGGTAATTAACTGGATCTAGGGTTAGGGTTACGCTTAGGGTTAGGGTTAGGAGATCTAAAGGGCCTCGAGCTCCAGGAGCGCTGGTGCTGGAAAGAGCCTGCCAAGACGAATGCAGCAAGGCCCCAACCTTGCTGCTCCCACACCTTTCTGATCTGGACCCCCCACAGGGCTGGGCACCTCGGCCCCCGCCACGAGCTGCCATTTGAGCCAGCCCTAACGACACTCCCCCAGGACCCTCACCAGCCACCCTGCACTAGGCTCAGCCACACACCTCAGCAGCCAGCACTCACCAGGCTCAGCCACACCCCTCACCAGGCACCCCTCACCATGTTCACTCACACATCACAGGAGCCAGCCCTAACGAGGCTCAGACTCACCCCTCACCAGCCACGCCTCAGCAGCCTCAGCCACGCCCTTCACCAGCCACAACACAGCAGGCTCCACCACACACCTCAGCAGGCAGCCCTAACCAGGCTCCCCCAGGACCCTCACCAGCCACCCCTCACTAGGCTCAGCCACACACCTCAGCAGCCAGCCCTCACCAGGCAGAGCAGAACACGTCAGCTGCTATCCCTAAGGAGGCTCACCCTCAAACCTATCCAGCCACACCTCAGCAGGCTCAGCCTAGCCTAGACTGCTGCTAGCCTGCCCTAGCCTAGCCTAGACTAGACTAGCCTAGCACTTGCCTAACCTAGCCTAGCTTAGCATAGCCTAGCCTGATGCTAGCATAGCCTAGCCTAGCCTAGCGTAGCCTAGCCTAGCCTAACCTGGTGCTAGCCTGGCTGAGCCTGGTTAGGGATGGAGGTGAGCTTTGTGCCCGAGCCTGGAAAGGGATGGTTAGTGAGGGGTGTGGCTGAGCCTCGTGCAGGCTGGCTGCTCAGGTGTGTAGCTGAGCCTGGTTAAGGATTGCAGCTGAGGTGTGTGGCTGTGCCTCGGGAGGAGTGGCTGGTGGGGGGTGTGGCTGATCCTGCTGAGGGGTGTCTGGAGAGGGGAGAGGCTGAACTTGGTAGTGGCTGGCAGCTCAGGTGTGCGGCTCAGCCTGGTGAGGGATGGCTGTTGAGGGGAGTGGCTGAGCCCGCTTAGGTCTGCTACTGAGGTGTGTGTCTGATCCTGGTGATGGGAGGCTGGTGAGGGGCGTGGCAGTGCCTGGTGAGGGCTGGCTGTTGAGGTGTGTGGGTGAGACTGTGTGGGGTACGCGGTAAAGGATATGGCTGAGCCTGGTGAGGGCTGGCTGCTGAGGGGTGTAAATGAGACAGGTGAGGAGTGGCATAAGGGCGTGGCCTAGGGTTTACTGTGAAGGCGTTTGGGGGCGGCGCAGGGTTTAGGGTGCAGGGTTTAGGGCGCGGCCAAGGGTTGAGGTTGCAGGGGTTAGGGCGCGGCATAGGGTTTAGGGTGCAGGGGTTAGGGCGCAGCATAGGGTTTAGGGTGCAGGGGTTATGGCGCGGCCTAGGGTTTAGGGTGCAGGGGTTATGGAGCGGCCTAGGGTTTAGGGTGCAGGGGTTAGGGCGCGGCCTAGGGTTTAGGGTGCAGGGGTTAGGGCGCAACCTAGGGTTTAGGGTGCAGGGGTTAGGGTACGGCCTAGCGTTTAGGGTGCAGGGGTTAGGCGCGGCCTAGGGTTTAGGGTGCAGGGGTTAGGGCGCGGCCTAGGGATTAGGGTGCAGGGGTTAGGGCGCGGCCTAGGGTTTTGGGTGCACGGCTTACGCGCGGCCTAGGGTTTAGGGTGCAGGGGTTAGGGCGCGGCCTAGGGTTTAGGGTGCAGGGCTTAGGGCGCGGCCTAGGGTTTAGGGTGCAGGGGTTAGGGCGCGGTCTAGGATTTAGGGTGTAGGAGGTAGGGCACGGCCTAGGGTTTAGGGTGCAGGGGTTAGGGCGCGGCCTAGGGTTTAGGGTGCAGGGGTTAGGGCGCGGCCTAGGATTTAGGGTGCAGGGGTTAGGGCGCAGCCAAGGGTTTAGGGTGCAGGGGTTTGGGCGCGGCCTAGGGTTTAGGGTGCAGGGCTTAGGGCGCGGCCGAGGGTTTAGGGTGCAGGGGTTAGGGCGCGGCCTAGGGTTTAGGGTGCAGGGCTTAGGGCGCTGCCTATGGTTTAGGGTGCAGGGCTTAGGGCGCGGCCTAGGGTTTAGGGTGCAGGGGTTAGGGCGCGGGCTAGGGTTTAGGGTGCAGGGGTTAGGGCGCGGCCTAGGGTTTAGGGTGCAGGGCTTAGGGCGCGGCCTAGGGTTTAGGGTGCAGGGGTTATGGCGCGGCCTAGGGTTTAGGGTGCAGGGCTTAGGGCGCGGCCTAGGGTTTAGTGTGCAGGGGTTAGGGCGCGGCCTAGGGTTTAGGGTGCAGGGGTAAGGGCGCGGCCTAGGGTTTATTGTGCAGGGCTTAGGGCGCGGCCTAGGGTTTAGGGTGCAGGGCTTAGGGCGCGGCCTAGGGTTTAGGGTGCAGGGCTTAGGGCGCGGCCTAGGGTTTAGGGTGCAGGGCTTAGGGCGCGGCCTAGGGTTTAGTGTGCAGGGGTTAGGGCGCGGCCTAGGGTTTAGGGTGCAGGGGTTTGGGCGCGGCCTAGGGTTTAGGGTGCAGGGCTTAGGGCGCGGCCTAGGGTTTAGGGTGCAGGGGTTAGGGCGCGGCATAGGGTTTAGGGTGCAGGGCTTTGGGCGCAGACTAGTGTTTTCGGTGCAGGTGTTAGGGCGCCGCATAGGGTTTAGGGTGCAGGGCTTAGGGCGCGGCCTAGGGTTTAGGGTGCAGGGGTTAGGGCGCGGTCTAGGGTTTAGGGTGTAGGGGGTAGGGCACGGCCTAGGGTTTAGGGTGCAGGGGTTAGGGCGCGGCCTAGGGTTTAGGGTGCAGGGGTTAGGGCGCGGCCTAGGGTTTAAGGTGCAGGGGTTAGGGCGCAGCCTAGGGTTTAGGGTGCAGGGGTTTGAGCGCGGCCTAGGGTTTAGGGTGCAGGGCTTAGGGCGCGGCCGAGGGTTTAGGGTGCACGGGTTAGGGCGCGGCCTAGGGTTTAGGGTGCAGGGCTTAGGGCGCGGCCTATGGTTTAGGGTGCAGGGCTTAGGGCGCGGCCTAGGGTTTAGGGTGCAGGGGTTAGGGCGCGGCCTAGGGTTTAGGGTGCAGGGGTTAGGGCGCGGCCTAGGGTTTAGGGTGCAGGGCTTAGGGCGCGGCCTAGGGTTTAGGGTGCAGGGCTTATGGCGCGGCCTAGGGTTTAGGGTGCAGGGCTTAGGGCGCGGCCGAGGGTTTAGGGTGCAGGGCTTAGGGCGCGGCTGAGGGTTTAGGGTGCAGGGGTTAGGGCGCGGCCTAGGGTTTAGGGTGCAGGGGTTAGGGCGCGGCCTAGGATTTAGGGTGCAGGGGTTAGGGCGCAGCCAAGGGTTTAGGGTGCAGGGGTTTGGGCGCGGCCTAGGGTTTAGGGTGCAGGGCTTAGGGCGCGGCCTAGGGTTTAGGGTGCAGGGCTTAGGGCGCTGCCTATGGTTTAGGGTGCAGGGCTTAGGGCGCGGCCTAGGGTTTAGGGTGCAGGGGTTAGGGCGCGGGCTAGGGTTTAGGGTGCAGGGGTTAGGGCGCGGCCTAGGGTTTAGGGTGCAGGGCTTAGGGCGCGGCCTAGGGTTTAGTGTGCAGGGGTTAGGGCGCGGCCTAGGGTTTAGGGTGCAGGGGTTTGGGCGCGGCCTAGGGTTTAGGGTGCAGGGCTTAGGGCGCGGCCTAGGGTTTAGGGTGCAGGGGTTAGGGCGCGGCATAGGGTTTAGGGTGCAGGGCTTTGGGCGCAGACTAGTGTTTTCGGTGCAGGTGTTAGGGCGCCGCATAGGGTTTAGGGTGCAGGGCTTAGGGCGCGGCCTAGGGTTTAGGGTGCAGGGGATAGGGCGCGGTCTAGGGTTTAGGGTGTAGGGGGTAGGGCACGGCCTAGGGTTTAGGGTGCAGGGGTTAGGGCGCGGCCTAGGGTTTAGGGTGCAGGGGTTAGGGCGCGGCCTAGGGTTTAAGGTGCAGGGGTTAGGGCGCAGCCTAGGGTTTAGGGTACAGGGGTTTGAGCGCGGCCTAGGGTTTAGGGTGCAGGGCTTAGGGCGCGGCCGAGGGTTTAGGGTGCACGGGTTAGGGCGCGGCCTAGGGTTTAGGGTGCAGGGCTTAGGGCGCGGCCTATGGTTTAGGGTGCAGGGTTTAGGGCGCGGCCTAGGGTTTAGGGTGCAGGGGTTAGGGCGCGGCCTAGGGTTTAGGGTGCAGGGGTTAGGGCGCGGCCTAGGGTTTAGGGTGCAGGGCTTAGGGCGCGGCCTAGGGTTTAGGGTGCAGGGGTTATGGCGCGGCCTAGGGTTTAGGGTGCAGGGCTTAGGGCGCGGCCTAGGGTTTAGTGTGCAGGGCTTAGGGCGCGGCCTAGGGTTTAGGGTGCAGGGGTTAGGGTGCGGCCAAGGGTTTAGGGTGCAGGGCTTAGGGCGCAGACTAGGGTTTTGGGTGCAGGTGTTAGGGCGCAGCCTAGGGTTTAGGGTGCACGGGTTAGGGCGCGGCCTAGGGTTTAGGGTGCAGGGCTTAGGGGGCGGCCTAGGGTTTAGGGTGCAGGGGTTAGGGCGTGGCCAAGGGTTTAGGGTGCAGGGCTTAGGGCGCGGCCTAGGGTTTAGGGTGCAGGGGTTAGGGCGCGGCCTAGGGTTTAGGGTGCAGGGGTTATGGCGCGGCCTAGGGTTTAGGGTGCAGGGGTTAGGGCGCGGCGTAGGGTTTAGGGTGCAGGGGTTATGGAGCGGCCTAGGGTTTAGGGTGCAGGGGTTAGGGCGCGGCCTAGGGTTTAGGGTGCAGGGGTTAGGGCGCAACCTAGGGTTTAGGGTGCAGGGGTTAGGGTACGGCCTAGCGTTTAGGGTGCAGGGGTTAGGCGCGGCCTAGGGTTTAGGGTGCAGGGGTTAGGGCGCGGCCTAGGGATTAGGGTGCAGGGGTTTGGGCGCGGCCTAGGGTTTTGGGTGCAGGGCTTAGGCGCGGCCTAGGGTTTAGGGTGCAGGGGTTAGGGCGCGGCCTAGGGTTTAGGGTGCAGGGGTTAGGGCGCGGCCTAGGGTTTAGGGTGCAGGGCTTAGGGCGCGGCCTAGGGTTTAGGGTGCAGGGCTTCGGGCGCGGCCTAGGGTTTAGGGTGCAGGGCTTAGGGCGCGGCCTAAAGTTTCGGGTGCAGGGCTTAGGGCGCGGCCTAGGGTTTAGGGTGCAGGGCTTAGGGCGCGGCCTAGGGTTTAGGGTGCTGGGGTTAGGGCGCGGCCTAGGGATTAGGGTGCAGGGCTTAGGGGGCGGCCTAGGGTTTAGGGTGCAGGGGTTTGCGCGCGGCCTAGGGTTTAGGGTGCAGGGGTTAGGGCGCGGCCTAGGGTTTAGGGTGCAGGGGTTAGGGCGTGGCCTAGGGTTTAGGGTGCACGGCTTAGGGCGCGGCCTAGGGTTTAGGGTGCAGGGGTTAGGGCGCGGCCTAGGGTTTAGGGTGCAGGGGTTAGCGCGCGGCCTAGGGTTTAGGGTGCAGGGGTTAGGGCGCGGCCTAGGATTTAGGGTGCAGGGGTTAGGGCGCGGTTTAGGGTTTCGGGTGCAGGGGTTAGGGCGCGGCCTAGGGTTTAGGGTGCAGGGGTTAGGGCGCGGCCTAGGTTTTAGGGTGCAGATGTTAGGGCGACACATAGGGTCTAGGGTGCAGGGCTTAGGGCGTGACCTAGAGTTTAGGGTGCAGGGGTTTGGGCGCGGCCTAGGGTTTAGGGTTCAGGGGTTAGGGCGCGGCCTAGGGTTTAGGGTGCAGGGCTTAGGGCGCGGCCTAGGTTTTAGGGTGCAGATGTTAGGGCGTTGCATAGGGTCCTGGGTGCAGGGCTTAGGGCGTGACCTAGAGTTTAGGGTGCAGGGGTTATGGCGCGGCCTAGGGTTTAGTGTGCAGGGGTTAGGGCGCGGCCTAGGGTTTAGGGTGCAGGGGTTAGGGCGCGGCCTAGGGTTTATTGTGCAGGGGTTAGGGCGCGGCATAGGGTTTAGGGTGCAGGGCTTGGGGCGCAGACTAGTGTTTTCGGTGCAGGTGTTAGGGCGCCGCATAGGGTTTAGGGTGCAGGGCTTAGGGCGCGGCCTAGGGTTTAGGGTGCAGGTCTTAGGGCGCCGCATAGGGTTTAGGGTGCAGGGGTTAGGGCGCAGCCTAGGGTTTAGGGTGCAGGGGTTAGGGCGCGGCCTAGGGTTTACGGTGCAGGGGTTATGGAGCGGCCTAGGGTTTAGGGTGCAGGGGTTATGGCGCGGCCTAGGGTTTAGGGTGCAGGGGTTAGGGCGCAACCTAGGGTTTAGGGTGCAGGGGTTAGGGTACGGCCTAGCGTTTAGGGTGCAGGGTTTAGGCGCGGCCTAGGGTTTAGGGTGCAGGGGTTAGGGCGCGGCCTAGGGATTAGGGTGCAGGGGTTTGGGCGCGGCCTAGGGTTTAGGGTGCAGGGGTTAGAGCGCGGCCTAGGGTTTAGGGGGCATGGGTTAGGGCGCGGCCTAGGGTTTAGGGTGCAGGGCTTAGGGCGCGGCCTAGGGTTTAGGGTGCAGGGGTTAGGGCGCGGTCTAGGGTTTAGGGTGTAGGGGGTAGGGCACGGCCTAGGGTTTAGGGTGCAGGGGTTAGGGCGCGGCCTAGGGTTTAGGGTGCAGGGGTTAGGGCGCGGCCTAGGGTTTAAGGTGCAGGGGTTAGGGCGCAGCCTAGGGTTTAGGGTGCAGGGGTTTGAGCGCGGACTAGGGTTTAGGGTGCAGGGCTTAGGGCGCGGCCGAGGGTTTAGGGTGCAGGGGTTAGGGCGCGGCCTAGGGTTTAGGGTGCAGGGGTTAGGGCGCGGCCTAGGGTTTAGGGTGCAGGGCTTAGGGCGCGGCCTAGGGTTTAGGGTGCAGGGGTTAGGGCGCGGCCTAGGGTTTAGGGTGCAGGGGTTAGGGCGCGGCCTAGGGTTTAGGGTGCAGGGCTTAGGGCGCGGCCTAGGGTTTAGGGTGCAGGGGTTATGGCGCGGCCTAGGGTTTAGGGTGCAGGGCTTAGGGCGCGGCCTAGGGTTTAGTGTGCAGGGCTTAGGGCGCGGCCTAGGGTTTAGGGTGCAGGGGTTAGGGTGCGGCCAAGGGTTTAGGGTGCAGGGCTTAAGGCGCAGACTAGGGTTTTGGGTGCAGGTGTTAGGGCGCAGCCTAGGGTTTAGGGTGCAGGGGTTAGGGCGCGGCCTAGGGTTTAGGGTGCAGGGCTTAGGGGGCGGCCTAGGGTTTAGGGTGCAGGGGTTAGGGCGTGGCCAAGGGTTTAGGGTGCAGGGCTTAGGGCGCGGCCTAGGGTTTAGGGTGCAGGGGTTAGGGCGCGGCCTAGGGTTTAGGGTGCAGGGGTTATGGCGCGGCCTAGGGTTTAGGGTGCAGGGGTTAGGGCGCGGCGTAGGGTTTAGGGTGCAGGGGTTATGGAGCGGCCTAGGGTTTAGGGTGCAGGGGTTAGGGCGCGGCCTAGGGTTTAGGGTGCAGGGGTTAGGGCGCGGCCTAGGGTTTAGGGTGCAGGGGTTAGGGTACGGCCTAGCGTTTAGGGTGCAGGGGTTAGGCGCGGCCTAGGGTTTAGGGTGCAGGGGTTAGGGCGCGGCCTAGGGATTAGGGTGCAGGGGTTTGGGCGCGGCCTAGGGTTTTGGGTGCAGGGCTTAGGCGCGGCCTAGGGTTTAGGGTGCAGGGGTTAGGGCGCGGCCTAGGGTTTAGGGTGCAGGGGTTAGGGCGCGGCCTAGGGTTTAGGGTGCAGGGCTTAGGGCGCGGCCTAGGGTTTAGGGTGCAGGGCTTCGGGCGCGGCCTAGGGTTTAGGGTGCAGGGCTTAGGGCGCGGCCTAGGGTTTAGGGTGCTGGGGTTAGGGCGCGGCCTAGGGATTAGGGTGCAGGGCTTAGGGGGCGGCCTAGGGTTTAGGGTGCAGGGGTTTGCGCGCGGCCTAGGGTTTAGGGTGCAGGGGTTAGGGCGCGGCCTAGGGTTTAGGGTGCAGGGGTTAGGGCGTGGCCTAGGGTTTAGGGTGCAGGGGTTAGGGCGCGGCCTAGGGTTTTGGGTGCAGGGGTTAGCGCGCGGCCTAGGGTTTAGGGTGCAGGGGTTAGGGCGCGGCCTAGGATTTAGGGTGCAGGGGTTAGGGCGCGGCCTAGGGTTTCGGGTGCAGGGGTTAGGGCGCGGCCTAGGGTTTAGGGTGCAGGGGTTAGGGCGCGGCCTAGGTTTTAGGGTGCAGATGTTAGGGCGCCACATAGGGTCTAGGGTGCAGGGCTTAGGGCGTGACCTAGAGTTTAGGGTGCAGGGGTTTGGGCGCGGCCTAGGGTTTAGGGTGCAGGGGTTAGGGCGCGGCCTAGGGTTTAGGGTGCAGGGGTTAGGGCGCGGCCTAGGTTTTAGGGTGCAGATGTTAGGGCGTTGCATAGGGTCCTGGGTGCAGGGCTTAGGGCGTGACCTAGAGTTTAGGGTGCAGGGGTTTGGGCGCGGCCTAGGGTTTAGGGTGCAGGGCTTAGGGCGCGGCCTAGGATTTTGGGTGCAGGGGTTAGTGCGTGTGCTATGGTTTAGAGTACAGCCTAACCTGGTGCTAGCGTAGCTTATCCTGTCGTGTTGCTAGTCTAGCTTATCCTTGCCTAACCTAACCTAACCAGCTGCTGGATTAGGCCTGTCTTATGCTAGCCTAGAAGAGCCTAGCCTGGTGGTCGCCTGCCCTAGCCTGGTGGTTGGCTAGCCTGGGTATACTTGGTGTTAGCCTAACCTAGCCTATCTTAGCCTAACCTGGTGCTCGCCAAGCCTGGTGCTAGCCTAGCTTAGAATGGCACTAGCCTAGCCAAACCTAGCCTGGAAGTCCAGGGACACTGGGGTTGGAATGGGCCTGCCTAGGCCATCACGGCTGTGCCCCAACATTGATGCTCCTCCATCTTTCTGATAGGGAAAACCCAGGTACTGTGCTCGGGTAATTAACTAGGGGTAGGCTTAAGGTTACGCCTAGAGTTAGCTAAAGGGTCTTGAGCTACGGGAACACTGGGGCTGGAAAGGGCCTGCTAAGGCAAACGCAACAAGGCCCCAGCCCTACTGCTCCCACAGCTTTCTGATCTGGAGCCCCCACAGGGCTGGGCACCTCGGCCCCGGCCACCAGCTGCCATTTGGCCTAGAGTTAGTGTTGAGAGAGGGAAAGAGCCTAGAGCTCCAGGGACACTGGGGCTGGAAAGGGCCTGGCAAGGCCATCGTGGCAGCGCCCCAACATTGCTGCTCCTCCATCTTTCTGACCTGGAGTCCCCACAGGGCTGGGCACCTCGGCCCAGTGCCAGGGTGCCCTCAGGGGGGTGGGTCAGGCTGGAGAGATCTAAGGAGCCTCGAGCTCCAGGGACACTGGGGCTGGAAAGAGCCTGCCGAGGCCATCGCAGCAGTGCCCCAACATTGCTGCTCCCACACCTTTCTGGTAGGGAAAACCCAGGGAGTGTGTTAGGGTAATTAACTGGATCTAGGGTTAGGGTTACGCTTAGGGTTAGGGTTAGAAGATCTAAAGGGCCTCGAGCTCCAGGAGCGCTGGTGCTGGAAAGAGCCTGCCAAGACGAATGCAGCAAGGCCCCAACCTTGCTGCTCCCACACCTTTCTGATCTGGACCCCCCACAGGGCTGGGCACCTCGGCCCCCGCCACGAGCTGCCATTTGAGCCAGCCCTAATGACACTCCCCCAGGACCCTCACCAGCCACCCTGCACTAGGCTCAGCCACACACCTCAGCAGCCAGCACTCACCAGGCTCAGCCACACCCCTCACCAGGCACCCCTCACCATGTTCACTCACACATCACAGGAGCCAGCCCTAACGAGGCTCAGACTCACCCCTCACCAGCCACGCCTCAGCAGCCTCAGCCACGCCCTTCACCAGCCACAACACAGCAGGCTCCA
This sequence comes from Acanthiza pusilla, assembly GCA_036630365.1. Lineage (NCBI taxonomy): Eukaryota > Metazoa > Chordata > Aves > Passeriformes > Acanthizidae > Acanthiza > Acanthiza pusilla. Next base: position 3,063,481 of record JAXCHO010000131.1, read on the forward strand.
CCACACACCTCAGCAGGCAGCCCTAACCAGGCTCCCCCAGGACCCTCACCAGCCACCCCTCACTAGGCTCAGCCACACACCTCAGCAGCCAGCCCTCACCAGGCAGAGCAGAACACGTCAGCTGCTATCCCTAAGGAGGCTCACCCTCAAACCTATCCAGCCACACCTCAGCAGGCTCAGCCTAGCCTAGACTGCTGCTAGCCTGCCCTAGCCTAGCCTAGACTAGACTAGCCTAGCACTTGCCTAACCTAGCCTAGCTTAGCATAGCCTAGCCTGATGCTAGCATAGCCTAGCCTAGCCTAGCGTAGCCTAGCCTAGCCTAACCTGGTGCTAGCCTGGCTGAGCCTGGTTAGGGATGGAGGTGAGCTTTGTGCCCGAGCCTGGAAAGGGATGGTTAGTGAGGGGTGTGGCTGAGCCTCGTGCAGGCTGGCTGCTCAGGTGTGTAGCTGAGCCTGGTTAAGGATTGCAGCTGAGGTGTGTGGCTGTGCCTCGGGAGGAGTGGCTGGTGGGGGGTGTGGCTGATCCTGCTGAGGGGTGTCTGGAGAGGGGAGAGGCTGAACCTGGTAGTGGCTGGCAGCTCAGGTGTGCGGCTGAGCCTGGTGAGGGATGGCTGTTGAGGGGAGTGGCTGAGCCCGCTTAGGTCTGCTACTGAGGTGTGTGTCTGATCCTGGTGATGGGAGGCTGGTGAGGGGCGTGGCAGTGCCTGGTGAGGGCTGGCTGTTGAGGTGTGTGGGTGAGACTGTGTGGGGTACCTGGTAAAGGGCATGGCTGAGCCTGGTGAGGGCTGGCTGCTGAGGGGTGTAAATGAGACAGGTGAGGAGTGGCATAAGGGCGTGGCCTAGGGTTTAGTGTGAAGGCGCTTGGGGGCGGCGCAGGGTTTAGGGTGCAGGGTTTAGGGCGCGGCCAAGGGTTGAGGTTGCAGGGGTTAGGGCGCGGCATAGGGTTTAGGGTGCAGGGCTTAGGGCGCGGCCTAGGGTTTAGGGTGCAGGGGTTAGGGTGCAACCTAGGGTTTAGGGTGCATGGGTTAGGGCGCGGCGTAGGGTTTAGGGTGCAGGGGTTTGGGCGCGGCCTAGGGTTTAGGGTGCAGGGGTTAGGGCGCGGCCTAGGGTTTAGGGTGCAGGGGTTAGGGCGCAGCCTAGGGTTTAGGGTGCAGGGGTTTGGGCGCGGCCTAGGGTTTAGGGTGCAGGGCTTAGGGCGCGGCCGAGGGTTTTCGGTGCAGGGGTTAGGGCGCGGCCTAGGGTTTAGGGTGCAGGGCTTAGGGCGCGGCCTATGGTTTAGGGTGCAGGGCTTAGGGCGCGGCCTAGGGTTTAGGGTGCAGGGGTTAGGGCGCGGCCTAGGGTTTAGGGTGCAGGGGTTAGGGCGCGGCCTAGGGTTTAGGGTGCAGGGCTTAGGGCGCGGCCTAGGGTTTAGGGTGCAGGGCTGAGGGCGCGGCCTAGGGTTTAGGGTGCAGGGGTTAGGGCGCGGCCTAGGGTTTAGGGTGCAGGGCTTTGGGCGCAGACTAGGGTTTTGGGTGCAGGTGTTAGGGCGCCGCATAGGGTTTAGGGTGCAGGGGTTAGGGCGCGGCCTAGGGTTTAGGGTGCAGGTCTTAGGGCGCTGCATAGGGATTAGGGTGCAGGGGTTAGGGCGCAGCCTAGGGTTAAGGGTGCAGGGGTTAGGGTGCGGCCTAGGGGTTAGGGTGCAGGGCTTAGGGGGCGGCCTAGGGTTTAGGGTGCAGGGGTTAGGGCGTGGCCAAGGGTTTAGGGTGCAGGGCTTAGGGCGCGGCCTAGGGTTTAGGGTGCAGGTGTTAGGGCACGGCCTAGGGTTTAGGGTGCAGGGGTTATGGCGCGGCCTAGGGATAAGGGTGCAGGGGTTAGGGCGTGGCCTAGGGTTTAGGGTGCAGGGGTTATGGCGCGGCCTAGGGTTTAGGGTGCAGGGGTTAGGGCGCAACCTAGGGTTTAGGGTGCAGGGGTTAGGGCACGGCCTAGGGTTTAGGGTGCAGGGGTTATGGCGCGGCCTAGGGATAAGGGTGCAGGGGTTATGGAGCGGCCTAGGGTTTAGGGTGCAGGGGTTATGGCGCGGCCTAGGGTTTAGGGTGCAGGGGTTAGGGCGCAACCTAGGGTTTAGGGTGCAGGGGTTAGGGTACGGCCTAGCGTTTAGGGTGCAGGGGTTAGGCGCGGCCTAGGGTTTAGGGTGCAGGGGTTAGGGCGCGGCCTAGGGATTAGGGTGCAGGGGTTAGGGCGCGGCCTAGGGTTTTGGGTGCACGGCTTACGCGCGGCCTAGGGTTTAGGGTGCAGGGGTTAGGGCGCGGCCTAGGGTTTAGGGTGCAGGGCTTAGGGCGCGGCCTAGGGTTTAGGGTGCAGGGGTTAGGGCGCGGTCTAGGGTTTAGGGTGTAGGAGGTAGGGCACGGCCTAGGGTTTAGGGTGCAGGGGTTAGGGCGCGGCCTAGGGTTTAGGGTGCAGGGGTTAGGGCGCGGCCTAGGATTTAGGGTGCAGGGGTTAGGGCGCAGCCAAGGGTTTAGGGTGCAGGGGTTTGGGCGCGGCCTAGGGTTTAGGGTGCAGGGCTTAGGGCGCGGCCGAGGGTTTAGGGTGCAGGGGTTAGGGCGCGGCCTAGGGTTTAGGGTGCAGGGCTTAGGGCGCTCCCTATGGTTTAGGGTGCAGGGCTTAGGGCGCGGCCTAGGGTTTAGGGTGCAGGGCTTAGGGCGCGGGCTAGGGTTTAGGGTGCAGGGGTTAGGGCGCGGCCTAGGGTTTAGGGTGCAGGGCTTAGGGCGCGGCCTAGGGTTTAGGGTGCAGGGGTTATGGCGCGGCCTAGGGTTTAGGGTGCAGGGCTTAGGGCGCGGCCTAGGGTTTAGTGTGCAGGGGTTAGGGCGCGGCCTAGGGTTTAGGGTGCAGGGGTTAGGGCGCGGCCTAGGGTTTATTGTGCAGGGCTTAGGGCGCGGCCTAGGGTTTAGGGTGCAGGGGTTAGGGTGCGGCCTAGGGTTTAGGGTGCAGGGCTTAGGGCGCAGACTAGGGTTTTGGGTGCAGGTGTTAGGGCGCAGCCTGGGGTTTAGGGTGCAGGGCTTAGGGCGCGGCCTAGGGTTTAGGGTGCAGGGCTTAGGGGGCGGCCTAGGGTTTAGGGTGCAGAGGTTAGGGCGTGGCCAAGGGTTTAGGGTGCAAAGCTTAGGGCGCGGCCTAGGGTTTAGGGTGCAGGGGTTAGGGCGCGGCCTAGGGTTTAGGGTGCAGGGGTTTGGGCGCGGCCTAGGGTTTAGGGTGCAGGGCTTAGGGCGCGGCCTAGGGTTTAGGGTGCAGAGGTTATGGCGCGGCCTAGGGTTTAGGGTGCAGGGCTTAGGGCGCGGCGTAGGGTTTAGGGTGCAGGGCTTAGGGGGCAACCTAGGGTTTAGGGTGCAGGGGTTAGGGCGCGGCGTAGGGTTTAGGGTGCAGGGGTTAGGGCGCGGCCTAGGGTTTAGGGTGCAGGGGTTAGGGCGCGGCCTAGGGTTTAGGGAGCAAGGGTTAGGGCGCGGCCTAGGGTTTAGGGTGCAGGGGTTAGGGCGCGGCCTAGGGTTTTGCGTGCAGGTGTTAGGGAGCTGCATAGGGTTTAGGGTGCAGGGCTTAGGGTGCAGCATAGGCTTTAGGGTGCAGGGGTTTGGGCGCGGCCTAGGGTTTAGGGTGCAGGGGTTAGGGCGCGGCCTAGGGTTTAGGGTGCAGGGGTTAGGGCGCGAAGTAGGGTTTAGGGTGCAGGGGTTAGGGCGCGGCGTAGGGTTTAGAATGCAGGGGTTATGTAGCGGCCTAGGGTTTAGGGTGCAGGGGTTAGGGCGCAACCTAGGGTTTAGGGTGCAGGGGTTAGGGTACGGCCTAGCGTTTAGGGTGCAGGGGTTAGGCGCGGCCTAGGATTTAGGGTGCAGGGCTTAGTGCGCGGCCAAGGGTTTAGGGTGCAGGGGTTAGGGCGCGGCCTAGGGTTTAGGGTGCACAGGTTAGGGCACGGCCAAGGGTTTAGGGTGCAGGGCTTAGGGCGCGGCCTAGGGTTTTGGGTGCAGGGCTTAGGGCGCCGCATAGGGTTTAGGGTGCAGGGGTTAGGGCGCGGCCTAGGGTTTAGGGTGCAGGGGTTAGGGCGCGGCCTAGGGTTTAGGGTGCAGGGCTTAGGGCGCGGCCTAGGGTTTCGGGTGCAGGGGGTTGGGCACGGACTAGGGTTTAGGGTGCAGGGCTTAGGGCGCGGCCTAGGGTTTAGGGTGCAAAGGTTAGGGCGCGGCCTAGGGTTTAGGGTGCAGGGCTTAGGGCGCGGCCTAGGGTTTAGGGTGCAGAGGTTTGGGCGCGGCCTAGGGTTTAAGGTGCAGGGATTAGGGTGCGGCCTAGGGTTTAGGGTGCAGGGCTTAGAGCGCGGCCTATGGTTTAGGGTGCAGGGGTTAGGGCGTGGCCTAGGGTTTAGGGTGCAGGGGTTAGGGCGCGGCCTAGGGTTTAGGGTGCAGGGGTTAGGGCGTGGCCTAGGGTTTAGGGTGCAGAGGTTATGGCGCGGCCTAGAGTTTAGGGTGCAGGGGTTAGGGCGCGGCCTGGGGTATAGGGTGCAGGGCTTAGGGTGTAACCTAGGGTTTAGGGTGCAGGGGTTAGGGCGCGGCGTAGGGTTTAGGGTGCAGGGGTTAGGGCGCGGCCTAAGGTTTAGGGTGCAGGGGTTAGGGCGCGGCCTAGGGTTTAGGGAGCAAGGGTTAGGGCGCGGCCTAGGGTTTAGGGTGCAGGTGTTAGGGAGCTGCATAGGGTTTAGGGTGCAGGGGTTAGGGCGCGGCCTAGGGTTTAGGGTGCAGGGCTTAGGGCGCGCCCTAGGGTTTAGGGTGCAGGGGTTAGGGCGCGGCCTAGGGTTTAGGGTGCATGGCGTAGGGCGCGGCCTAGGGTTTAGGGTGCAGGGCTTAGGGCGCGGCCTAGGGTTTAGGGTGCAGGGGTTAGGGCGCGGCCTAGGGTTTAGGGTGCAGGGCTTAGGGCGCGGCCTAGGGTATAGGGTGCAGGGTTTAGGGTGCAACCTAGGGTTTAGGGTGCAGGGGTTAGGGCGCGGCGTAGGGTTTAGGGTGCAGGGGTTAGGGCGCGGCCTAAGGTTTAGGGTGAAGGGGTTAGGGCGCGGCCTAGGGTTTAGGGAGCAAGGGTTAGGGCGCGGCCTAGGGTTTAGGGTGCAGGGCTTAGGGCGCGGCCTAGGGTTTAGGGTGCAGGGCTCAGGGCGCGGCCTAGGGTTTAGGGTGCAGAGGTTTGGGCGCGGCCTAGGGTTTAAGGTGCAGGGCTTAGGGTGCGCCCTAGGGTTTAGGGTGCAGGGCTTAGGGCGCGGCCTAGGGTTTAGGGTGCAGGGGTTAGGGCGCGGCCTAGGGTTTAGGGTGCAGGGGTTAGGGCGCGGCCTAGGGTTTAGGGTGCAGGGCTTAGGGCGCGGACTAGGGTTTTGGGTGAAGGTGTTAAGGCGCGGCCTAGGGTTTAGGGTGCAGGGGTTAGGGCGCGGCCTAGGGTTTAGGGTGCAGGGGTTAAGGCGCGGCCTAGGGTTTAGGGTTCAGGGCTTAGGGCACGGCCTAGGGTTTTGTGTGCAGGGCTTAGGGCGCCGCATAGGGTTTAGGGTGCAGGGGTTAGGGCGCGGCCTAGGGTTTAGGGTGCAGGGGTTAGGGCGCGGCCTAGGGTTTAGGGTGCAGGGCTTAGGGCGCGGTCTAGGGTTTAGGGTGCAGGGCTTAGGGCGCGGCCAAGTGTTTAGGGTGCAGGGCTTAGGGCGCGGCCTAGGGTTTAGGGTGCAGGGCTTAGGGCGCAACCTAGGGTTTAGGGTGCAGGGCTTAGGGCGCGGCCTAGGGTTTAGGGTGCAGGGGTTAGGGCGCGGCCTAGGGTTTAGGGTGCAGGGCTTAGGGCGCGGCCTAGCGTTTCGGGTGCAGGGGTTAGGGCGCGGCCTAGGGTTTAGGGTGCAGGGCTTAGGGCGCGGCCTAGGGTTTAGGGTGCAGGGGTTAGGGCGCGGCCTAGGGTTTAGGGTGCAAAGGTTAGGACGCGGCCTAGGGTTTACGGTGCAGGGGTTAAGGCGCGGCCTAGGGTTTAGGGTGCAGAGGTTTGGTCGCTGCCAAGGGTTTAAGGTGCAGGGGTTAGGGCGCGGCCTAGGGTTTAGGGTGCAGGGGTTAGGGCGCGGCCTAGGGTTTAGGGTGCAGGGGTTAGGGCGCGGTCTAGGGTTTAGGGTGCAGGGGGTAGGGCACGGCCTAGGGTTTAGGGTGCAGGGGTTAGGGCGCGGCCTAGGGTTTAGGGTGCAGGGGTTAGGGCGCGGCCTAGGGTTTAGGGTGCAGGGCTTAGGGCGCGGCCTAGGGTTTAGGGTGCAGGGGTTAGGGTGCAACCTAGGGTTTAGGGTGCAGGGGTTAGGGCGCGGCGTAGGGTTTAGGGTGCAGGGGTTTGGGCGCGGCCTAGGGTTTAGGGTGCAGGGGTTAGGGCGCGGCCTAGGGTTTAGGGTGCAGGGGTTTGGGCGCGGCCTAGGGTTTAGGGTGCAGGGGTTAGGGCGCGCCCTAGGGTTTAGGGTGCAGGGGTTAGGGCGCGGCCTAGGGTTTAGGGTGCAGGGGTTAGGGCGCGGCCTAGGGTTTAGGGTGCAGGGGTTAGGGCGCGGCCTAGGGTTTAGGGTGCAGGGGTTAGGGCGCGGCCTAGTGTTTAGGGTGCAGGGTTTAGTGCGCGGCCTAGGGTTTTGGGTGCAGGGGTTAGGGCGCGGCCTAGGGTTTAGGGTGCAGGGCTTAGGGCGCGGCCTAGGGTTTAGGGTGCAGGGCTTAGGGCGCGGCCTAGGGTTTAGGGTGCAGGGCTTAGGGCGCGGCCTAGGGTTTAGGGTGCAGGGGTTAGGGCGCGGCCTAGGGTTTAGGGTGCATGGGTTTGGGCGCGGCCTCGGGTTTAGGGTGCAGGGGTTTGGGCACGGCCTAGGGTTTAGGGTGCAGGGGTTAGGGCGCGGCCTAGGGTTTAGGGTGCAGGGGTTAGGGCGCGGCCTAGGGTTTAGGGTGCAGGGGTTTGGGCGCGGCCTAGGGTTTAGGGTGCAGGGCTTAGGGCGCGGCCTAAGGTTTAGGGTGCAGGGGTTAGCGCGCGGCCTTGGGTTTAGGGTGCAGGGGTTAGGGCGCGGCCTCGGGTTTAGGGTGCAGGGGTTAGGGTGCGGCCTAGGGTTTAGGGAGCAGGGGTTAGGGCGCGGCCTAGGGTTTAGGGTGCAGGGGTTAGGGCGCGGCCTAGGGTTTAGGGTGCAGGGGTTAGGGCGCGGCCTAGGGTTTAGGGTGCAGGGGTTAGGGCGCGGCCTAGGGTTTAGGGTGCAGGGCTTAGGGCGCGGCCTAGGGTTTAGGGTGCAGGGCTTAGGGCGCGGCCTAGGGTTTAGGGTGCAGGGCTTAGGGCGCGGCCTAGGGTTTAGGGTGCAGGGTTTAGGGCGCCGCATAGGGTTTAGGGTGCAGGGGTTAGGGCGCGGCCTAGGGTTTAGGGTGCAGGGGTTAGGGCGCGGCCTAGGGTTTAGGGTGCATGGCGTAGGGCGCGGCCTAGGGTTTAGGGTGCAGGGCGTAGGGCGCGGCCTAAGGTTTAGGGTGCAGGGCTTAGGGCGCGGCCGAGGGTTTTCGGTGCAGGGCTTAGGGCGCGGCCTAGGGTTTAGGGTGCAGGGCTTAGGGCGCGGCCTAGGGTTTACGGTGCAGGGGTTAGGGCGCGGCCTAGAGTTTAGGGTGCAGGGGTTTGGGCGCGGCCTAGGGTTTAGGGTGCAGGGGTTAGGGTGCGGCCTAGGGTTTAGGGTGCAGAGCTTAGAGCGCGGCCTAGGGTTCAGGGTGCAGGGGTTAGGGCGCGGCCTAGGGTTTAGGGTGCAGGGGTTAGGGCGCGGCCTAGGGTTTAGGGTGCAGGGGTTAGGGCGCGGCCTAGGGTTTAGGGTGCAGAGGTTTTGGCGCGGCCTAGAGTTTAGGGTGCAGGGGTTAGGGCGCGGCCTAGGGTATAGGGTGCAGGGTTTAGGGTGCAACCTAGGGTTTAGGGTGCAGGGGTTAGGGCGCGGCGTAGGGTTTAGGGTGCAGGGGTTAGGGCGCGGCCTAAGGTTTAGGGTGCAGGGGTTAGGGCGCGGCCTAGGGTTTAGGGAGCAAGGGTTAGGGCGCGGCCTAGGGTTTAGGGTGCAGGGGTTAGGGTGCGGCCTAGGGTTTAGGGTGCATGGCGTAGGGCGCGGCCTAAAGTTTAGGGTGCAGGGCTTAGGGCGCGGCCTAGGGTTTAGGGTGCAGGGCTTAGGGCGCGGCCTAGGGTTTAGGGTGCAGGGTTTAGGGCGCGGCCTAGGGTTTACGGTGCAGGTTTTAGGGCGCGGCCTAGGGTTTAGGGTGCAGGGGTTTGGGCGCGGCCTAGGGTTTAGGGTGCAGGGGTTAGGGCGCGGCCTAGGGTTTAGGGTGCAGGGCTTAGGGCGCGGCCTAAGGTTTAGGGTGGAGGGCTTAGGGCGCAGCATAGGGTTTAGGGTGCAGGGGTTAGGGCACGGCCTAGGGTATAGGGTGCAGGGCTTAGGGTGCAACCTAGGGTTTAGGGTGCGGGGGTTAGGGCGCGGCGTAGGGTTTAGGGTGCAGGGGTTAGGGCGCGGCCTAGGGTTTAGAGAGCAAGGGTTAGGGCGCGGCCTAGGGTTTAGGGTGCAGGTGTTAGGGAGCTGCATAGGGTTTAGGGTGCAGGGGTTAGGGCGCGGCCTAGGGTTTAGGGTGCAGGGCTTAGGGCGCGCCCTAGGGTTTAGGGTGCAGGGGTTAGGGCGCGGCCTAGGGTTTAGGGTGCATGGCGTAGGGCGCGGCCTAGGGTTTAGGGTGCAGGGCTTAGGGCGCGGCCTAGGGTTTAGGGTGCAGGGCTTAGGGCGCGGCCTAGGGTTTAGGGTGCAGGGCTTAGGGCGCGGCCTAGGGTTTACGGTGCAGGGGTTAGGGCGCGGCCTAGAGTTTAGGGTGCAGGGGTTAGGGCGCGGCCTAGGGTTTAGGGTGCAGGGGTTAGGGCGCGGCCTAGGGTTTAGGGTGCAGGGCTTAGGGCGCGGACTAGGGTTTTGGGTGCAGGTGTTAGGGCGCGGCCTAGGGTTTAGGGTGCAGGGGTTAGGGCGCGGCCTAGGGTTTAGGGTGCAGGGGTTAGGGCGCGGCCTAGGGTATAGGGTGCAGGGTTTAGTGTGCAACCTAGGGTTTAGGGTGCAGGGGTTAGGGCGCGGCGTAGGGTTTAGGGTGCAGGGGTTAGGGCGCAGCCTAAGGTTTAGGGTGCAGGGGTTAGGGCGCGGCCTAGGGTTTAGGGAGCAAGGGTTAGGGCGCGGCCTAGGGTTTAGGGTGCAGGTGTTAGGGAGCTGCATAGGGTTTAGGGTGCAGGGGTTAGGGCGCGGCCTAGGGTTTAGGGTGCAGGGCTTAGGGCGCGGCCTAGGGTTTAGGGTGCAGGGGTTAGGGCGCGGCCTAGGGTTTAGGGTGCATGGCGTAGGGCGCGGCCTAAAGTTTAGGGTGCAGGGCTTAGGGCGCGGCCTAGGGTTTAGGGTGCAGGGCTTAGGGCGCGGCCTAGGGTTTAGGGTGCAGGGCTTAGGGCGCGGCCTAGGGTTTACGGTGCAGGTTTTAGGGCGCGGCCTAGGGTTTAGGGTGGAGGGGTTTGGGCGCGGCCTAGGGTTTAGGGTGCAGGGGTTAGGGCGCGGCCTAGGGTTTAGGGTGCAGGGCTTAGGGCGCGGCGTAAGGTTTAGGGTGGAGGGCTTAGGGCGCAGCATAGGGTTTAGGGTGCAGGGGTTAGTGCGCGGCCTAGGGTTTAGGGTGCAAAGGTTAGGGCGCGGCGTAGGGTTTAGGGTGCAGGGCTCAGGGCGCGGCCTAGGGTTTAGGGTGCAGAGGTTTGGGCGCGGCCTAGAGTTTAAGGTGCAGGGCTTAGGGTGCGCCCTAGGGTTTAGGGTGCAGGGCTTAGGGCGCGGCCTAGGGTTTAGGGTGCAGGGGTTAGGGCGCGGCCTAGGGTTTAGGGTGCAGGGGTTAGGGCGCGGCCTAGGGTTTAGGGTGCAGGGCTTAGGGCGCGGACTAGGGTTTTGGGTGCAGGTGTTAGGGCGCGGCCTAGGGTTTAGGGTGCAGGGTTTAGGGCGCGGCCTAGGGTTTAGGGTGCAGGTGTTAGGGCGCGGCCTAGGGTTTAGGGTGCAGGGGTTAGGGCGCGGCCTAGGGTTTAGGGTACAGGGGTTAGGGCGCGGCCTAGGGTTTAGGGTGCAGGGCTTAAGGCGCGGCCTAGGGTTTAGGGTTCAGGGCTTAGGGCACGGCCTAGGGTTTTGTGTGCAGGGCTTAGGGCGCCGCATAGGGTTTAGGGTGCAGGGCTTAGGGCGCGGCCTAGGGTTTAGGGTGCAGGGGTTAGGGTGCAACCTAGGGTTTAGGGTGCAGGGGTTAGGGCGCGGCGTAGGGTTTAGGGTGCAGGGGTTTGGGCGCGGCCTAGGGTTTAGGGTGCAGGGGTTAGGGCGCGGCCTAGAGTTTAGGGTGCAGGTCTTAGGGCGCGGCCTAGGGTTTAGGGTGCAGGGGTTAGGGCGCGGCCTAGGGTTTAGGGTGCAGGGGTTAGGGCGCGGCCTAGGGTTTAGGGTGCAGGGGTTAGGGCGCGGCCTAGGGTTTAGGGTGCAGGGTTTAGTGCGCGGCCTAGGGTTTCGGGTGCAGGGGTTAGGGCGCGGCCTAGGGTTTAGGGTGCAGGGCTTAGGGCGCGGCCTAGGGTTTAGGGTGCAGGGCTTAGGGCGCGGCCTAGGGTTTAGGGTGCAGGGCTTAGGGCGCGGCCTAGGGTTTAGGGTGCAGGGGTTATGGCGCGGCCTAGGGTTTAGGGTGCAGGAGTTAGGGCGCAGCCTCGGGTTTAGGGTGCAGGGGTTAGCGCGCGGCCTAGGGTTTAGGGTGCAGGGGTTAGGGCGCGGCCTCGGGTTTAGGGTGCAGGGGTTAGGGTGCGGCCTAGGGTTTAGGGAGCAGGGGTTAGGGCGCGGCCTAGGGTTTAGGGTGCAGGGGTTAGGGCGCGGCCTAGGGTTTAGGGTGCAGGGGTTAGGGCGCCGCCTAGGGTTTAGGGTGCAGGGGTTAGGGCGCGGCCTAGGGTTTAGGGTGCAGGGCTCAGGGCGCGGCCTAGGGTTTAGGGTGCAGTGGTTAGGGCGCGGCCTAGGGTTTAGGGTGCAGGGCTTAGGGCGCGGCCTAGGGTTTAGGGTGCAGGGTTTAGGGCGCCGCATAGGGTTTAGGGTGCAGGGGTTAGGGCGCGGCCTAGGGTTTAGGGTGCCGGGGTTAGGGCGCGGCCTAGGGTTTAGGGTGCAGGGGTTAGGGCGCGGCCTAGGGTTTAGGGTGCAGGGGTTAGGACTTGGCCAAGGGTTTAGGGTGCAGGGCTTAGGGCGCGGCCTAGGGTTTAGGGTGCAGGGGTTAGGGCGCGGCCTAGGGTTTAGGGTGCAGGGGTTAGGGCGTGGCCAAGGGTTTAGGGTGCAGGGCTTAGGGCGCGGCCTAGGGTTTAGGGTGCAGGGCTTAGGGCACGGCCTAGGGTTTAGGGTGCAGGGGTTATGGCGCGGCCTAGGGTTTAGGGTGCAGGGGTTAGGGCGCGGCCTATGGTTTAGGGTGCAGGGGTTAGGGCGCGGCCTAATGTTTAGGGTGCAGGGGTTTGGGCGCGGCCTAGGGTTTAGGGTGCAGGGGTTAGGGCGCGGCCTAGGGTTTAGGGTGCAGCGCTTAGGGCGCGGCCAAGGGTTTAGGGTGCAGGGCTTAGGGCGCGGCCTAGGGTTTATGGTGCAGGGCTTAGAGCGCGGCCTAGGGTTTAGGGTGCAGGGCTTAGGGCGCGGCCTAGGGTTTAGGGTGCAGGGGTTAGGGCGCGGCCTAGGGTTTACGGTGCAGGGGTTAGGGCGCGGCCTAGGGTTTAGGGTGCAGGGCTTAGGGCGCGGCCTAGGATTTCGGGTGCAGGGGTTAGTGCGTGTGCTAGGGTTTAGAGTACAGCCTAACCTGGTGCTAGCGTAGCTCATCCTGTCGTGTTGCTAGTCTAGCTTATCCTGGCCTAACCTAACCTAACCAGCTGCTGGATTAGGCCTGTGTTATGCTAGCCTAGAAGAGCCTAGCCTGGTGGTCGCCTGCCCTAGCCTGGTGCTTGGCTAGCCTGGCTATACTTGGTGTTAGCCTAACCTAGCCTATCTTAGCCTAACCTGGTGCTCGCCAAGCCTGGTGCTAGCCTAGCTTAGAATGGCACTAGCCTAGCCAAACCTAGCCTGGAAGTCCAGGGACACTGGGGTTGGAATGGGCCTGCCTAGGCCATCACGGCTGTGCCCCAACATTGATGCTCCTCCATCTTTCTGATAGGGAAACCCAGGTACTGTGCTCGGGTAATTAACTAGGGGTAGGCTTAAGGTTACGCCTAGAGTTAGCTAAAGGGTCTTGAGCTACGGGAACACTGGGGCTGGAAAGGGCCTGCTAAGGCAAACGCAACAAGGCCCCAGCCTTACTGCTCCCGCAGCTTTCTGATCTGGAGCCCCCACAGGGCTGGGCACCTCGGCCCCGGCCACCAGCTGCCATTTGGCCTAGAGTTAGTGTTGAGAGAGGGAAAGAGCCTAGAGCTCCAGGGACACTGGGGCTGGAAAGGGCCTGCCAAGGCCATCGCGGCAGCGCCCCAACATTGCTGCTCCTCCATCTTTCTGACCTGGAGTCCCCACAGGGCTGGGCACCTCGGCCCAGTGCCAGGGTGCCCTCAGGGGGGTGGGTCAGGCTGGAGAGATCTAAGGAGCCTCGAGCTCCAGGGACACTGGGGCTGGAAAGAGCCTGCCGAGGCCATCGCAGCAGTGCCCCAACATTGCTGCTCCCACACCTTTCTGGTAGGGAAAACCCAGGGAGTGTGTTAGGGTAATTAACTGGATCTAGGGTTAGGGTTACGCTTAGGGTTAGGGTTAGGAGATCTAAAGGGCCTCGAGCTCCAGGAGCGCTGGTGCTGGAAAGAGCCTGCCAAGACGAATGCAGCAAGGCCCCAACCTTGCTGCTCCCACACCTTTCTGATCTGGACCCCCCACAGGGCTGGGCACCTCGGCCCCCGCCACGAGCTGCCATTTGAGCCAGCCCTAACGACACTCCCCCAGGACCCTCACCAGCCACCCTGCACTAGGCTCAGCCACACACCTCAGCAGCCAGCACTCACCAGGCTCAGCCACACCCCTCACCAGGCACCCCTCACCATGTTCACTCACACATCACAGGAGCCAGCCCTAACGAGGCTCAGACTCACCCCTCACCAGCCACGCCTCAGCAGCCTCAGCCACGCCCTTCACCAGCCACAACACAGCAGGCTCCACCACACACCTCAGCAGGCAGCCCTAACCAGGCTCCCCCAGGACCCTCACCAGCCACCCCTCACTAGGCTCAGCCACACACCTCAGCAGCCAGCCCTCACCAGGCAGAGCAGAACACCTCAGCTGCTATCCCTAAGGAGGCTCACCCTCAAACCTATCCAGCCACACCTCAGCAGGCTCAGCCTAGCCTAGACTGCTGCTAGCCTGCCCTAGCCTAGCCTAGCCTAGACTAGCCTAGCACTTGCCTAACCTAGCCTAGTTTAGCATAGCCTAGCCTGATGCTAGCATAGCCTAGCCTAGCCTAGCGTAGCCTAGCCTAGCCTACCCTGGTGCTAGCCTGGCTGAGCCTGGTTAGGGATGGAGGTGAGCTTTGTGCCCGAGCCTGGAAAGGGATGGTTAGTGAGGGGTGTGGCTGAGCCTCGTGCAGGCTGGCTGCTCAGGTGTGTAGCTGAGCCTGGTTAAGGATTGCAGCTGAGGTGTGTGGCTGTGCCTCGGGAGGAGTGGCTGGTGGGGGGTGTGGCTGATCCTGCTGAGGGGTGTCTGGAGAGGGGAGAGGCTGAACCTGGTAGTGGCTGGCAGCTCAGGTGTGCGGCTGAGCCTGGTGAGGGATGGCTGTTGAGGGGAGTGGCTAAGCCCGCTTAGGTCTGCTACTGAGGTGTGTGTCTGATCCTGGTGATGGGAGGCTGGTGAGGGGCGTGGCAGTGCCTGGTGAGGGCTGGCTGTTGAGGTGTGTGGGTGAGACTGTGTGGGGTACCCGGTAAAGGGCATGGCTGAGCCTGGTGAGGGCTGGCTGCTGAGGGGTGTAAATGAGACAGGAGAGGAGTGGCATAAGGGCGTGGCCTAGGGTTTAGTTTGAAGGCGTTTGGGGGTGGCGCAGGGTTTAGGGTGCAGGGTTTAGGGCGCGGCCAAGGGTTGAGGTCGCAAAGGTTAGGGCGCGGCATAGGGTTTAGGGTGCAGGGGTTAGGGCGCAGCATAGGGTTTAGGGTGCAGGGGTTTGGGCGCGGCCTAGGGTTTAGGGTGCAGGGGTTAGGGCGCGGCCTAGGGTTTAGGGTGCAGGGGTTAGGGCGCTACCTAGGGTTTAGGGTGCAGGGGTTAGGGCGCAGCATAGGGTTTAGGGTGCAGGGGTTTGGGCGCGGCCTAGGGTTTAGGGTGCAGGGGTTAGGGCGCGGCCTAGGGTTTAGGGTGCAGGGGTTAGGGCGCAGCCTAGGGTTTAGGGTGCAGGTGTTAGGGCGCGGCCTAGGGTTTAGGGTGCAGGGCTTAGTGCGCGGCCTAGGGTTTAGGGTGCAGGGGTTAGGGCGCGGCCTAGGGTTTAGGGTGCACAGGTTAGGGGACGGCCTAGGGTTTAGGGTGCATGGCTTAGGGCGCCGCATAGGGTTTAGGGTGCAGGGGTTAGGGCGCGGCCTAGGGTTTAGGGTGCAGGGGTTAGGGCACGGCCTAGGGTTCAGGGTGCAGGTGTTAGGGCGCGGCCTAGGGTTTAGGGTGCAGGGGTTAGGGCGCGGCCAAGGGTTTAGGGTGCAGGGCTTAGGGCGCGGCCTAGGGTTTAGGGTGCAGGGGTTAGGGCGCGGCCTAGGGTTTAGGGTGCAGGGGTTAGGGCGCGGCCTAGGGTTTAGGGTGCAGGGGTTAGGGCGCGGCCTAGGGTTTAGGGTGCAGGGCTTAGGGCGCGGCCTAGGGTTTCGGGTGCAGGGGTTAGGGCACGGACTAGGGTTTAGGGTGCAGGGCTTAGGGCGCGGCCTAGGGTTTAGGGTGCAGGGGTTAGGGCGCGGCCTAGGGTTTACGGTGCAGGGCTTAGGGCGCGGCCTAGGGTTTAGGGTGCAGAGGTTTGGGCGCGGCCTAGGGTTTAAGGTGCAGGGGTTAGGGTGCGGCCTAGGGTTTAGGGTGCAGGGCTTAGGGTGCGGCCTAGGGTTTAGGGTGCAGGGGTTAGGGCGCGGCCTAGGGTTTAGGGTGCAGGGGTTTGGGCGCGGCCTAGGGTTTTGGGTGCAGGGCTTAGGGCGCCGCATAGGGTTTAGGGTGCAGAGGTTATGGCGCGGCCTAGGGTTTAGGGTGCAGGGCTTAGGGCGCGGCCTAGGGTTTAGGGTGCAGGGGTTAGGGTGAACCCTAGGGTTTAGGGTGCAGGGGTTAGGGCGCGGCGTAGGGTTTAGGGTGCAGGGGTTAGGGCGCGGCCTAGGGTTTAGGGTGCAGGGGTTAGGGCACGGCTTAGGGTTTAGGGAGCAAGGGTTAGGGCGCGGCCTAGGGTTTAGGGTGCAGGGGTTAGGGCGCGGCCTAGGGTTTTGGGTGCAGGTGTTAGGGAGCTGCATAGGGTTTAGGGTGCAGGGCTTAAGGCGCAGCATAGGCTTTAGGGTGCAGGGGTTTGGGCGCGGCCTAGGGTTTAGGGTGCAGGGCTTAGGGCGCGGCCTAGGGTTTAGGGTGCAGGGGTTAGGGCGAGAAGTAGGGTTTAGGGTGCAGGGGATAGGGCGCGGCGTAGGGTTTAGAATGCAGGGGTTATGGAGCGGCCTAGGGTTTAGGGTGCAGGGGTTAGGGTACGGCCTAGCGTTTAGGGTGCAGGGGTTAGGCGCGGCCTAGGGTTTAGGGTGCAGGGGTTAGGGCGCGGCCAAGGGTTTAGGGTGCACAGGTTAGGGCACGGCCTAGGGTTTAGGGTGCAGGGCTTAGGGCGCGGCCTAGGGATTTGGGTGCAGGGCTTAGGGCGCCGCATAGGGTTTAGGGTGCAGGGGTTAGGGCGCGGCCTAGGGTTTAGGGTGCAGGGGTTAGGGCGCGGCCTAGGGTTTAGGGTGCAGGGCTTAGGGCGCGGCCTAGGGTTTCGGGTGCAGGGGGTTGGGCACAAACTAGGGTTTAGGGTGCAGGGCTTAGGGCGCGGCCTAGGGTTTAGGGTGCAAAGGTTAGGGCGCGGCCTAGGGTTTAGGGTGCAGGGGTTAGGGCGCGGCCTAGGGTTTAGGGTGCAGAGGTTTGGGCGCGGCCTAGGGTTTAAGGTGCAGGGATTAGGGTGTGGCCTAGGGTTTAGGGTGCAGGGCTTAGAGCGCGGCCTAGGGTTTAGGGTGTAGGGGTTAGGGCGCGGCCTAGGGTTTAGGGTGCAGGGCTTAGTGCGCGGCCTAGGGTTTAGGGTGCAGGGGTTAGGGCGCGGCCTAGGGTTTAGGGTGCAGAGGTTATGGCGCGGCCTAGAGTTTAGGGTGCAGGGGTTAGGGCGCGGCCTAAGGTATAGGGTGCAGGGCTTAGGGTGCAACCTAGGGTTTAGGGTGCAGGGGTTAGGGCGCGGCGTAGGGTTTAGGGTGCAGGGGTTAGGGCGCGGCCTAATGTTTAGGGTGCAGGTGTTAGGGCGCGGCTTAGGGTTTAGGGAAGAAGGGTTAGGGCGCGGCCTAGGGTTTAGGGTGCAGGTGTTAGCGAGCTGCATAGGGTTTAGGGTGCAGGGGTTAGGGCGCGGCCTAGGGTTTAGGGTGCAGGGCTTAGGGCGCGGCCTAGGGTTTAGGGTGCAGGGGTTAGGGCGCGGCCTAGGGTTTAGGGTGCATGGCGTAGGGCGCGGCCTAAAGTTTAGGGTGCAGGGCTTAGGGCGCGGCCTAGGGTTTAGGGTGCAGGGCTTAGGGCGCGGCCTAGGGTTTAGGGTGCAGGGCTTAGGGCGCGGCCTAGGGTTTACGGTGCAGGGGTTAGGGTACGGCCTAGGGTTTAGGGTGCAGGGGTTAGGGCGCGGCATAGGGTTTAGGGTGCAGGGGTTAGGGCGCGGCCTAGGGTTTCGGGTGCAGGGGGTTGGGCACGGACTAGGGTTTAGGGTGCAGGGCTTAGGGCGCGGCCTAGGGTTTAGGGTGCAAAGGTTAGGGTGCGGCATAGGGTTTAGGGTGCAGGGCTTAGGGCGCGGCCTAGGGTTTAGGGTGCAGAGGTTTGGGCGCGGCCTAGGGTTTAAGGTGCAGGGGTTAGGGTGCGGCCTAGGGTTTAGGGTGCAGGGCTTAGAGCGCGGCCTAGGGTTTAGGGTGCAGGGGTTAGGGCGCGGCCTAGGGTTTAGGGTGCAGGGGTTAGGGCGCGGCCTAGGGCTTAGGGTGCAGGGGTTAGGGCGCGGCCTAGGGTTTAGGGTGCAGAGGTTATGGCGCGGCCTAGAGTTTAGGGTTCAGGGGTTAGGGCGCGGCCTAGGGTATAGGGTGCAGGGCTTAGGGTGCAACCTAGGGTTTAGGGTGCAGGGGTTAGGGCGCGGCGTAGGGTTTAGGGTGCAGGGGTTAGGGCGCGGCCTAAGGTTTAGGGTGCAGGGGTTAGGGCGCGGCCTAGGGTTTAGGGAGCAAGGGTTAGGGCGCGGCGTAGGGTTTAGGGTGCGGGGGTTAGGGAGCTGCATAGGGTTTAGGGTGCAGGTGTTAGGGCGCGGCCTAGGGTTTAGGGTGCAGGGGTTAGGGCGCGGCCTAAGGTTTAGGGTGCAGGGGTTAGGGCGCGGCCTAGGGTTTAGGGAGCAAGGGTTAGGGCGCGGCCTAGGGTTTAGGGTGCGGGGGTTAGGGAGCTGCATAGGGTTTAGGGTGCAGGGGTTAGGGCGCGGCCTAGGGTTTAGGGTGCAGGGGTTAGGGCGCGGCCTAGGGTTTAGGGTGCAGGGGTTAGGGCGCGGCCTAGGGTTTAGCGTGCAGGGGTTAGGGCGCGGCCTAGGGTTTAGGGTGCATGGCGTAGGGCGCGGCCTAAAGTTTAGGGTGCAGGGCTTAGGGCGCGGCCTAGGGTTTAGGGTGCAGGGCTTAGGGCGCGGCCTAGGGTTTAGGGTGCAGGGCTTAGGGCGCGGCCGAGGGTTTACGGTGCAGGGCTTAGGGGGCGGCCTAGGGTTTAGGGTGCAGGGGTTTGGGCGCGGTCTAGGGTTTAGGGTGCAGGGGTTAGGGCGCGGCCTAGGGTTTAGGGTGCAGGGCTTAGGGCGCGGCCTAAGGTTTAGGGTGCAGGGCTTAGGGCGCAGCATAGGGTTTAGGGTGCAGGGGTTAGGGCGCGGCCTAGGGTTTAGGGTGCAAATGTTAGGGCGCGGCCTAGGGTTTAGGGTGCAGAGGTTTGGGCGCGGCCTAGGGTTTAAGGTGCAGGGGTTAGGGTGCGCCCTAGGGTTTAGGGTGCAGGGCTTAGGGCGCGGCCTAGGGTTTAGGGTGCAGGGGTTAGGGCGCAGCCTAGGGTTTAGGGTGCAGGGCTTAGGGCGCGGCCTAGGGTTTAGGGTGCAGGGCTTAGGGCGCGGACTTGGGTTTTGGGTGCAGGTGTTAGGGCGCGGCCTAGGGTTTAGGGTGCAGGGGTTAGGGCGCGGCCTAGGGTTTAGGGTACAGGGGTTAGGGCGCGGCCTAGGGTTTAGGGTGCAGGGCTTAAGGCGCGGCCTAGAGTTTAGGGTTCAGGGCTTAGGGCACGGCCTAGGGTTTTGGGTGCAGGGCTTAGGGCGCCGCATAGGGTTTAGGGTGCAGGGGTTAGGGCGCGGCCTAGGGTTTAGGGTGCAGTGGTTAGGGCGCGGCCTAGGGTTTAGGGTGCAGGGGTTAGGGCGCGGCCTAGGGTTTAGGGTGCAGGGCTTAGGGCGCGGCCAAGGGTTTAGGGTGCAGGGCTTAGGGCGCAACCTAGGGTTTAGGGTGCAGGGGTTAGGGCGTGGCCAAGGGTTTAGGGTGCAGGGCTTAGGGCGCGGCCTAGGGTTTAGGGTGCAGGGCTTAGGGTGCGGCCTAGGGTTTAGGGTGCAAAGGTTAGGGCGCGGCCTAGGGTTTAGGGTGCAGGGGTTAGGGCGCAGCCTAGGGTTTAGGGTGCAGAGGTTTGGGCGCGGCCTAGGGTTTAAGGTGCAGGGATTAGGGTGCGGCCTAGGGTTTAGGGTGAAGGGCTTAGAGCGCGGCCTAGGGTTTAGGGTGCAGGGGTTAGGGCGCGGCCTAGGGTTTAGGGTGCAGGGGTTAGTGCGCGGCCTAGGGTTTAGGGTGCAGGGGTTAGGGCGCGGCCTAGGGTTTAGGGTGCAGAGGTTATGGCTCGGCCTAGAGTTTAGGGTGCAGGGCTTAGGGCGCGGCCTAAGGTATAGGGTGCAGGGCTTAGGGTGCAACCTAGGGTTTAGGGTGCAGGGGTTAGGGCGCGGCGTAGGGTTTAGGGTGCAGGGGTTAGGGCGCGGCCTAATGTTTAGGGTGCAGGGGTTAGGGCGCGTCTTAGGGTTTAGGGAGCAAGGGTTAGGGCGCGGCCTAGGGTTTAGGGTGCAGGTGTTAGCGAGCTGCATAGGGTTTAGGGTGCAGGGGTTAGGGCGCGGCCTAGGGTTTAGGGTGCAGGGCTTAGGGCGCGGGCTAGGGTTTAGGGTGCAGGGGTTAGGGCGCGGCCTAGGGTTTAGGGTGCATGGCGTAGGGCGCGGCCTAAAGTTTAGGGTGCAGGGCTTAGGGCGCGGCCTAGGGTTTAGGGTGCAGGGCTTAGGGCGCGGCCTAGGGTTTAGGGTGCAGGGCTTAGGGCGCGGCCTAGGGTTTACGGTGCAGGGGTTAGGGCACGGCCTAGGGTTTAGGGTGCAGCGGTTAGGGCGCGGCATAGGGTTTAGGGTGCAGGGGTTAGGGCGCGGCCTAGGGTTTAGGGTGCAGGGCTTAGGGCGCGGCCTAGGGTTTAGGGTGCAGGGGTTAGGGCACGGCCTAGCGTTTAGGGTGCAGGGGTTATGGCGCGGCCTAGGGTTTAGGGTGCAGGGGTTAGGGCGCGGCCTATGGTTTAGGGTGCAGGGGTTAGGGCGCGGCCTAATGTTTAGGGTGCAGGGGTTTGGGCGCGGCCTAGGGTTTAGGGTGCAGGGGTTAGGGCGCGGCCTAGGGTTTAGGGTGCAGCGCTTAGGGCGCGGCCAAGGGTTTAGGGTGCAGGGCTTAGGGCGCGGCCTAGGGTTTATGGTGCAGGGCTTAGAGCGCGGCCTAGGGTTTAGGGTGCAGGGCTTAGTGCGCGGCCTAGGGTTTAGGGTGCAGGGGTTAGGGCGCGGCCTAGGGTTTACGGTGGAGGGGTTAGGGCGCGGCCTAGGGTTTAGGGTGCAGGGCTTAGGGCGCGGCCTAGGATTTCGGGTGCAGGGGTTAGTGCGTGTGCTAGGGTTTAGAGTACAGCCTAACCTGGTGCTAGCATAGCTTATCCTGTCGTGTTGCTAGTCTAGCTTATCCTGGCCTAACCTAACCTAACCAGCTGCTGGATTAGGCCTGTCTTATGCTAGCCTAGAAGAGCCTAGCCTGGTGGTCGCCTGCCCTAGCCTGGTGCTTGGCTAGCCTGGCTATACTTGGTGTTAGCCTAACCTAGCCTATCTTAGCCTAACCTGGTGCTCGCCAAGCCTGGTGCTAGCCTAGCTTAGAATGGCACTAGCCTAGCCAAACCTAGCCTGGAAGTCCAGGGACACTGGGGTTGGAATGGGCCTGCCTAGGCCATCACGGCTGTGCCCCAACATTGATGCTCCTCCATCTTTCTGATAGGGAAACCCAGGTACTGTGCTCGGGTAATTAACTAGGGGTAGGCTTAAGGTTACGCCTAGAGTTAGCTAAAGGGTCTTGAGCTACGGGAACACTGGGGCTGGAAAGGGCCTGCTAAGGCAAACGCAACAAGGCCCCAGCCTTACTGCTCCCGCAGCTTTCTGATCTGGAGCCCCCACAGGGCTGGGCACCTCGGCCCCGGCCACCAGCTGCCATTTGGCCTAGAGTTAGTGTTGAGAGAGGGAAAGAGCCTAGAGCTCCAGGGACACTGGGGCTGGAAAGGGCCTGCCAAGGCCATCGCGGCAGCGCCCCAACATTGCTGCTCCTCCATCTTTCTGACCTGGAGTCCCCACAGGGCTGGGCACCTCGGCCCAGTGCCAGGGTGCCCTCAGGGGGGTGGGTCAGGCTGGAGAGATCTAAGGAGCCTCGAGCTCCAGGGACACTGGGGCTGGAAAGAGCCTGCCGAGGCCATCGCAGCAGTGCCCCAACATTGCTGCTCCCACACCTTTCTGGTAGGGAAAACCCAGGGAGTGTGTTAGGGTAATTAACTGGATCTAGGGTTAGGGTTACGCTTAGGGTTAGGGTTAGGAGATCTAAAGGGCCTCGAGCTCCAGGAGCGCTGGTGCTGGAAAGAGCCTGCCAAGACGAATGCAGCAAGGCCCCAACCTTGCTGCTCCCACACCTTTCTGATCTGGACCCCCCACAGGGCTGGGCACCTCGGCCCCCGCCACGAGCTGCCATTTGAGCCAGCCCTAACGACACTCCCCCAGGACCCTCACCAGCCACCCTGCACTAGGCTCAGCCACACACCTCAGCAGCCAGCACTCACCAGGCTCAGCCACACCCCTCACCAGGCACCCCTCACCATGTTCACTCACACATCACAGGAGCCAGCCCTAACGAGGCTCAGACTCACCCCTCACCAGCCACGCCTCAGCAGCCTCAGCCACGCCCTTCACCAGCCACAACACAGCAGGCTCCACCACACACCTCAGCAGGCAGCCCTAACCAGGCTCCCCCAGGACCCTCACCAGCCACCCCTCACTAGGCTCAGCCACACACCTCAGCAGCCAGCCCTCACCAGGCAGAGCAGAACACCTCAGCTGCTATCCCTAAGGAGGCTCACCCTCAAACCTATCCAGCCACACCTCAGCAGGCTCAGCCTAGCCTAGACTGCTGCTAGCCTGCCCTAGCCTAGCCTAGCCTAGACTAGCCTAGCACTTGCCTAACCTAGCCTAGTTTAGCATAGCCTAGCCTGATGCTAGCATAGCCTAGCCTAGCCTAGCGTAGCCTAGCCTAGCCTACCCTGGTGCTAGCCTGGCTGAGCCTGGTTAGGGATGGAGGTGAGCTTTGTGCCCGAGCCTGGAAAGGGATGGTTAGTGAGGGGTGTGGCTGAGCCTCGTGCAGGCTGGCTGCTCAGGTGTGTAGCTGAGCCTGGTTAAGGATTGCAGCTGAGGTGTGTGGCTGTGCCTCGGGAGGAGTGGCTGGTGGGGGGTGTGGCTGATCCTGCTGAGGGGTGTCTGGAGAGGGGAGAGGCTGAACCTGGTAGTGGCTGGCAGCTCAGGTGTGCGGCTGAGCCTGGTGAGGGATGGCTGTTGAGGGGAGTGGCTAAGCCCGCTTAGGTCTGCTACTGAGGTGTGTGTCTGATCCTGGTGATGGGAGGCTGGTGAGGGGCGTGGCAGTGCCTGGTGAGGGCTGGCTGTTGAGGTGTGTGGGTGAGACTGTGTGGGGTACCCGGTAAAGGGCATGGCTGAGCCTGGTGAGGGCTGGCTGCTGAGGGGTGTAAATGAGACAGGAGAGGAGTGGCATAAGGGCGTGGCCTAGGGTTTAGTTTGAAGGCGTTTGGGGGTGGCGCAGGGTTTAGGGTGCAGGGTTTAGGGCGCGGCCAAGGGTTGAGGTCGCAAAGGTTAGGGCGCGGCATAGGGTTTAGGGTGCAGGGGTTAGGGCGCAGCATAGGGTTTAGGGTGCAGGGGTTTGGGCGCGGCCTAGGGTTTAGGGTGCAGGGGTTAGGGCGCGGCCTAGGGTTTAGGGTGCAGGGGTTAGGGCGCTACCTAGGGTTTAGGGTGCAGGGGTTAGGGCGCAGCATAGGGTTTAGGGTGCAGGGGTTTGGGCGCGGCCTAGGGTTTAGGGTGCAGGGGTTAGGGCGCGGCCTAGGGTTTAGGGTGCAGGGGTTAGGGCGCAGCCTAGGGTTTAGGGTGCAGGGGTTACGGCGCGGCGTAGGGTTTAGGGTGCAGGGGTTATGGAGCGGCCTAGGGATTAGGGTGCAGGGGTTAGGGCGCGGCCTAGGGTTTAGGGTGCAGAGCTTAGGGCGCGGCCTAGGGTTTAGGGTGCAGGGGTTAGGGCGCGGCCTAGGGTTTAGGGTGCAGGGGTTAGGGCGCGGCCTAGGGTTTAGGGTGCAGGGCTTAGGGCGCGGACTAGGGTTTTGGGCGCAGGTGTTAGGGCGCGGCCTAGGGTTTAGGGTGCAGGGCTTAGTGCGCGGCCTAGGGTTTAGGGTGCAGGGGTTAGGGCGCGGCCTAGGGTTTAGGGTGCACAGGTTAGGGCACGGCCTAGGGTTTAGGGTGCAGGGGTTAGGGCGCGGCCTAGGGTTTTGGGTGCAGGGCTTAGGGCGCCGCATAGGGTTTAGGGTGCAGGGGTTAGGGCGCGGCCTAGGGTTTAGGGTGCAGTGCTTAGGGCGCGGCCTAGGGTTTAGGGTGCAGGGCTTAGGGCGCGGCCTAGGGTTTAGGGTGCAGGGGTTAGGGCACGGACTAGGGTTTAGGGTGCAGGGCTTAGGGCGCGGCCTAGGGTTTAGGGTGCAAAGGTTAGGGCGCGGCCTAGGGTTTAGGGTGCAGGGCTTAGGGCGCGGCCTAGGGTTTAGGGTGCAGAGGTTTGGGCGCGGCCTAGGGTTTAAGGTGCAGGGGTTAGGGTGCAGCCTAGGGTTTAGGGTGCAGGGGTTAGGGCGCGGCCTAGGGTTTAGGGTGCAGGGGTTAGGGCGCGGCCTTGGGTTTAGGGTGCAGGGGTTAGGGCGCGGCCTAGGGTTTAGGGTGCAGTGGTTAGGGCGCGGCCTAGGGTTTAGGGTGCAGGGGTTAGGGCGCGGCCTAGGGTTTAGGGTGCAGGGGTTAGGGCATGGACTAGGGTTTAGGGTGCAGGGCTTAGGGCGCGGCCTAGGGTTTAGGGTGCAAAGGGTAGGGCGCGGCCTAGGGTTTAGGGTGCAGGGCTTAGGGCGCGGCCTAGGGTTTAGGGTGCAGAGGTTTGGGCGCGGCCTAGGGTTTAAGGTGCAGGGGTTAGGGTGCAGCCTAGGGTTTAGGGTGCAGGGCTTAGGGCGCGGCCTAGGGTTTAGGGTGCAGGGGTTAGGGCGCGGCCTAGGGTTTAGGGTGCAGGGGTTAGGGCGCGGCCTAGGGTTTAGGGTGCAGGGCTTAGGGTGCGGCCTAGGGTTTAGGGTGCAGAGGTTATGGCGCGGCCTAGGGTTTAGGGTGCAGGGGTTAGGGCGCGGCCTAGGGTTTAGGGTGCAGGGCTTAGGGTGCAACCTAGGGTTTAGGGTGCTGGGGTTAGGGCGTGGCGTAGGGTTTAGGGTGCAGGGGTTAGGGCGCGGCCGAGGGTTGAGGGTGCAGGGGTTAGGGCGCGGCCTAGGGTTTAGGGTGCAGGGGTTATGGAGCGGCCTAGGGTTTAGGGTGCAGGGGTTATGGCGCGGCCTAGGGTTTAGGGTGCAGGGCTTAGGGCGCAACCCAGGGTTTAGGGTGCAGGGGTTAGGGCACGGCCTAGCGTTTAGGGTGCAGGGGTTAGGCGCGGCCTAGGGATCAGGGTGCAGGGGTTCGGAGGTGGCCTAGGGTTTTGGGTGCAGGGCTTAGGGTGCGGCCTAGGGTTTAGGGTGCAGGGCTTAGTGCGCGGCCTAGGGTTTAGGGTGCAGGGGTTAGGGTGCGGCCTAGGGTTTAGGGTGCAGGGGTTAGGGCGCGGCCTAGGGTTTAGGGTGCAAGGGTTAGGGCACGGCGTAGGGTTTAGGGTGCAGGGGTTATGGCGCGGCCTAGGGTTTAGGGTGCAGGGCTTAGGGCGCAACCCAGGGTTTAGGGTGCAGGGGTTAGGGCACGGCCTAGCGTTTAGGGTGCAGGGGTTAGGCGCGGCCTAGGGATCAGGGTGCAGGGGTTCGGAGGCGGCCTAGGGTTTTGGGTGCAGGGCTTAGGGTGCGGCCTAGGGTTTAGGGCGCAGGGGTGAGGGCGCGGCCTAGGGTTTAGGGTGCAGGGGTTAGGGTGCGGCCTAGGGTTTAGGGTGCAGGGGTTAGGGCGCGGCCTAGGGTTTAGGGTGCAAGGGTTAGGGCGCGGCGTAGGGTTTAGGGTGCAGGGGTTATGGAGCGGCCTAGGGTTTAGGGTGCAGGGCTTAGGGCCCGGCCTAGCGTTTAGGGTGCAGGGGTTAGGCGCGGCCTAGGGTTTAGGGAGCAGGGGTTAGGGCGCGACCTAGGGATTTGGGTGCAGGGGTTTGGGCGCGGCCTAGGGTTTAGGGTGCAGGGGTTAGGGCGCGGCCTAGGGTTTAGGGTGCAGAGCTTAGGGCGCGGCCTAGGGTTTAGGGTGCAGGGGTTAGGGTGCGGCCTAGGGTTTAGGGTGAAGGGGTTAGGGCGCGGCCTAGGGTTTAGGGTGCAGGGGTTAGGGCGCGGCCTAGGGTTTAGGGTGCAGGGCTTAGGGCGCGGCCTAGGGTTTAGGGTGCAGGGCTTAGGGCGCGGCCTAGGGTTTAGGGTGCAGGGCTTAGGGCGCGGCCTAGAGTTTAGGGTGCAGGGGTTAGGGCGTGGCAAAGGGTTTAAGGTGCAGGGGTTAGGGCGCAGCCTAGGGTTTAGGGTGCCGGGAATAGGGCGCGCCCTAGAGTTTAGGGTGCAGGGCTTAGGGCGCGACCTAGGGTTTAGGGTGCAGGGGTTAGGGCGCGGCCTAGGGATTAGGGTGCAGGGGTTAGAGCGCGGCCTAGGGTTTAGGGTGCTGGGCTTCGGGCACGGCCTAGGGTTTAGGGTGCAGGGGTTAGGGAGCCGCCTAGGGTTTTCGGTGCAGGGGCTAGGGCGCGGCCTAGGGTTTAGGGTGCAGGGGTTAGGGCGCAACCTAGGGTTTAGGGTGCAGGGCTTAGGGCGCGGCCTAGGGTTTACAGTGCAGGGGTTAGGGCGCGGCGTAGGGTTTAGGGTGCAGGGGTTAGGGCGCGGCCTAGGGTTTAGGGTGCAGGGGTTAGGGCGCGGTTTAGGGTTTATAGTGCAGGGGTTAGGGCGCGGCGTAGGGTTTAGGGTGCAGGGGTTAGGGCGCGGCCTAGGGTTTAGGGTGCAGGGGTTAGGGCGCGCCCTAGGGTTTAGGGTGCAGGGCTTAGGGCGCGGCCTATGGTTTAGGGTGCATGGCTTTGGGCGCGGCCTAGGGTTTAGGGTGCAGGGCTTAGGGCGCGGCCTAAAGTTAAGGGTGCAGGGGTTAGGGCGCGGCCTAGGGTTTAGGGTGCAGGTGTTAGGGCGCGGCCTAGGGTTTAGGGTGCAGGGCTTAGGGCGCGGCCTCGGGTTTAGGGTGCAGGGCTTAGGGCGCGGCTTAGGGTTTAGGGTGCAGTGCTTAGAGCGCGGCCTAGGGTTTATGGTGCATGGCTTAGGGCACGGACTACGGTTTAGGGTGCAAGAGTTAGGGCACAACCTAGGGTATAGGGTGCACGGTATAGGGCGCAGCCTTGGGTTTAGCGTGCAGGGGTTAGGGTGCGGCCTAGGGTTTAGGGTGCAGGGGTTAGGGCGCGGCCTAGGGTTCAGGGTGCAGGGGTTAGGGCGCGGCCTAGGGTTTAGTGTGCAGGGCTTAGGGCGCAACCTAGGGTTTAGGGTGCAGGGGTTAGGGCGCGGCCTAGGGTTTAGGGTGCAGGGGTTAGGGCGCGGCCTAGGGTTTAGGGTGCAGGGCTTAGGGCGCGGCCTAGGGTTTAGGGTGCAGGACTTAGGGTGCGGCCTAGGGCTTAGGGTGCAGGTCTTCGAGCGCCGCCTAGGGTTTAGGGTGCAGGGGTTAGGGCGCGGCCTAGGGTTTAGGGTGCAGGGTTTGGGGCGCGGCCTAGGGTTTAGGGTGCCGGGCTTAGGGCGCGGCCTAGGGTTTAGGGTGCAGGACTTAGGGTGCGGCCTAGGGTTTAGGGTGCAGGTCTTCGAGCGCCGCCTATGGTTTAGGGTGCAGGGGTTACGGCGCGGCCTAGGGTTTAGGGTGCAGGGTTTGGGGCGCGGCCTAGGGTTTAGGGTGCAGGGCTTAGGGTGCGGCCTAGGGTTTAGGGTGCAGGGCTTAGGGCGCGGCCTAGGGTTTAGGGTGCAGGGCTTAGGGCGCGGCCTAGGGTTTAGGGTGCAGGGCTTAGGGCGCGGCCTAGGGTTTAGGTGGGAAGGGTTAGGGCGCGGCCTAGGGTTTAGGGTGCAGGGCTTAGGGCGCAGCATAGGGTTTAGGGTGCTGGGGTTAGGGCGTGGCTTAGGGTTTAGGGTGCAGGGGTTAGGGCGCGGCCTAAAGTTTAGGGTGCAGGGGTTAGGGCGCGGCCTAGGGTTTAGGGTGCAGGGCTTATGGCGCGGCCTAGGGTTTAGGGTGCAGGGGTTAGGGCGCGGCCTAGGGTTTAGGGTGCAGGGCTCAGGGCGCGGCCTAGGGTTTAGGGTGCAGGGCTTAGGGCGCGGCCTAGGGTTTAGGGGGCAGGGGTTTGCCCGCGGTCTAGGGTTTAGGGCGCAGGGGTTAGGGCGCGGCCTAGGGTTTAGGGTGCAGGGGTTAGGGCGCGGCCTAGGGTTTAGGGTGCAGGGGTTAGGGCGCGGCATAGGGTTTAGGGTGCAGGGCTTAGGGCGCGGCCTAGGGTTTAGGGTGCAGGGCTTAGGGCGCGGCCTAGGGTTTAGGGTGCAGGGCTTAGGGCGCGGCCTAGGGTTTAGGGTGCAGGGGTTAGGGCGCGGCCTAGGGTTTAGGGTGCAGGGCTTAGGGCGCGGCCTAGGGTTTAGGGTGCAGGGGTTAGGGCGCGGCCTAGGGTTTAGGGTGCAGGGCTTAGGGCGCGGCCTAGGGTTTAGGGTGCAGGGCTTAGGGCGCGGCCTAGGGTTTAGGGTGCAGGGCTTAGGGCGCGGCCTAGGGTTTAGGGTGCAGGGGTTAGGGCGCGGCCTAGGGTTTAGGGTGCAGGGCTTAGTGCGCGGCCTAGGGTTTAGGGTGCAGGGCTTAGGGCGCGGCCTAGGGTTTAGGGTGCAGGGCTTAGGGCGCGGCCTAGGGTTTAGGGTGCAGGGGTTTGGGCGTGGCCTAGGGTTTAGGGTGCAGGGGTTAGGGCGCTGCCTAGGGTTTAGGGTGCAGGCGTTAGGGCGCGGCCTAGGGTTTAGGGTGCAGGGCTTAGGGCGCGGCCTAAGGTTTTGGGTGCAGGGCTTAGGGCGCCGCATAGGGTTTAGGGTGCAGGGTTTAGGGCGCGGCGTAGGGCTTACGCTGCAGGGCTTAGGGCGCGGCCTAGGGTTTAGGGTGCAGGGCTTAGGGCGCGGCCTAGGGTTTAGGGTGCAGGGGTTGGGGCGCGGCCTAGGGTTTAGGGTGCAGGGGTTAGGGTGCGGCCTAGGGTTTAGGGTGCAGGTGTTACGGCGCGGCCTAGGGTTTAGGGTGCAGGGCTTAGGGCGCGGCCTAGGGTTTAGGGTGCAGGGGTTAGGGCGCGGCCTAGGGTTTAGGGTGCAGGGCATAAGGCGCGGCCTAGGGTTTAGGGTGCAGGGGTTAGGTTGCGGCATAGGGTTTAGGGTGCAGGGCATAAGGCGCGGCCTAGGGTTTTGGGTGCAGGGGTTAGGGCACGGCCTAGTGTTTAGGGTCCAGGGCTTAAGGCGCGGCCTAAGGTTTAGGGTGCAAAGTTTAGGGCGTGGCCTAGGGTTTAGGTTGCAGGGCTTAGGGCGTGGCCTAGGGTTTAGGGTGCAGGGCTTAGGGCGCGGCCTAGGGTTTAGGGTGCAGGGGTTAGGGCGCGGCCTAGGGTTTAGGGTGCAGGGCTTAGGGCGCGGCCTAGGGTTTAGGGTGCAGGGCGTAGGGCGCGGCCTAGGGTTTAGGGTGCAGGGCTTAGGGCGCGGCCTAGCGTTTAGGGTGCAGGGCTTAGGGCGCGGCCTAGGGTTCAGAGTGCAGGGCTTAGGGCGCGGCCTAGGGTTTAGGGTGCAGGGGTTAGGGCGCGGCCTAGGGTTTAGGGTGCAGGGGTTAGGGCGCGGCCTAGGGTTTAGGGTGCAGAGCTTAGGGCGCGGCCTAGGGTTTAGGGTGCAGGGGTTCGGGCGCGGCCTAGGCTTTAGGGTGCACGGGTTAGGGCGCGGCCTAGTGTTTAGGGTGCAGGGGTTAGGGCGCAGCGTAGGGTTTAGGGTGCAGGGGTTAGGGAGCGGCCTAGGGTTTAGGGTGCAGTGGTTAGGGCGCGGCCTAGGGTTTAGGGTGCAGGGGTTTGGGCGCGGCCTAGGGTTTATGGTGTAGGGGTTAGGGTGCGGCCTAGGTTTTAGGGTGCAGGGGTTAGGGCGCGGCCTAGGGTTTAGGGTGCAGGGCTTAGGGCGCGGCCTAGGGTTTAGGGTGCAGGGGTTAGGGTCCGGCCTAGGGTTTATGGTTCAGGGGTTAGGGCGCGGCCTAGCGTGTAGGGTGCAGGGTTTAGGGCGCAGCCGAGGGTTTAGGGTGCAGGTGTTAGGGCACGGCCTAGCGTTTAGGGTGCAGGGGTTAGGTCACGGCCTAGGTTTTTGGGTGCAAGGGTTAGGGCGCGGCGTAGGGTTTAGGGTGTAGGGCTTAGGGCGCGGCCTAGGGTTTAGGAGGCAGGGGCTTGAGCGCGGCCTAGGGTTTAGGGCGCAGGGGTTAGGTCGCGGCCTAGGGTTTAGGGTGCAGGGCTTAGGGCACGGCCTAGGGTTTAGGGTGCAGGGCTTAGGGCGCGGCCTAGGGTTTAGGGTGCAGGGCTTAGGGCGCGGCCTAGGGTTTAGGGTGCAGGGGTTAGGGCGCGGCCTAGGGTTTAGGGTGCAGGGGTTAGGGCGCGGCCTAGGGTTTAGGGTGCAGGGCTTAGGGCGCGGCCTAGGGTTTAGGGTGCAGGGGTTAGGGCGCGGCCTAGGGTTTAGGGTGCAGGGCTTAGTGCGCGGGCTATGGTTTAGGGTGCAGGGCTTAGGGCGCGGCCTAGGGTTTAGGGTGCAGGGCTTAGGGCGCGGCCTAGGGTTTAGGGTGCAGGGGTTTGGGCGTGGCCTAGGGTTTTGGGTGCAGGGGTTAGGGCGCTGCCTAGGGTTTAGGGTGCAGGCGGTAGGGCACGGCCTAGGGTTTAGGGTGCAGGGCTTAGGGCGCGGCCTAAGGTTTTGGGTGCAGGGCTTAGGGCGCCGCATAGGGTTTAGGGTGCAGGGGTTAGGGCGCGGCGTAGGGCTTACGCTGCAGGGCTTAGGGCGCGGCCTAGGGTTTAGGGTGCAGGGCTGAGGGCGCGGCCTAGGGTTTAGGGTGCAGGGGTTGGGGCGCGGCCTAGGGTTTAGGGTGCAGGGGTTAGGGTGCGGCCTAGGGTTTAGGGTGCAGGTGTTAGGGCGCGGCCTAGGGTTTAGGGTGCAGGGCTTAGGGCGCGGCCTAGGGTTTAGGGTGCAGGGGTTAGGGCGCGGCCTAGGGTTTAGGGTGCAGGGCATATGGCGCGGCCTAGGGTTTAGGATGCAGGGGTTAGGTTGCGGCATAGGGTTTAGGGTGCAGGGCATAAGGCGCGGCCTAGGGTTTAGAGTGCAGGGGTTAGGGTACGGCCTAGTGTTTAGGGTCCAGGGCTTAAGGCGCGGCCTAAGGTTTAGGGTGCAAAGGTTAGGGCGTGGCCTAGGGTTTAGGTTGCAGGGCTTAGGGCGTGGCCTAGGGTTTAGGGTGCAGGGCTTAGGGCGCGGCCTAGGGTTTAGGGTGCAGGGCTTTGGGCGTGGCCTAGCGTTTAGGGTGCAGGGGTTAGGGCCCGGCCTAGGGTTTAGGGTGCAGGGCTTAGGGCGCGGCCTAGGGTTTAGGGTGCAGGGCGTAGGGCGCGGCCTAGGGTTTAGGGTGCAGGGCTTAGGGCGCGGCCTAGCGTTTAGGGTGCAGGCGTTAGGGCGCGGCCTAGGGTTCAGAGTGGAGGGCTTAGGGCGCGGCCTAGGGTTTAGGGTGCAGGGGTTAGGGCGCGGCCTAGGGTTTAGGGTGCAGGGGTTAGGGCGCGGCCTAGGGTTTAGGGTGCAGGGCTTAGGGCGCGGCGTAGGGTTTAGGGTGCAGGGGTTCGGGCGCAGCTTAGGGTTTAGGGTGCAGGGCTTAGGATGCGGCCTAGGGTTTAGGGTGCAGGGGTTCGGGCGCGGCCTAGGCTTTAGGGTGCACGGGTTAGGGCGCGGCCTAGTGTTTAGGGTGCAGGGGTTAGGGCGCAGCGTAGGGTTTAGGGTGCAGGGGTTAGGGAGCAGCCTAGGGTTTAGGGTGCAGTGGTTAGGGCCGGCCTAGGGTTTAGGGTGCAGCGGTTTGGGCGCGGCCTAGGGTTTAGGGTGCAGGGGTTAGGGTGCGGCCTAGGGTTTAGGGTGCAGGGGTTAGGGCGCGGCCTAGGGTTTAGGGTGCAGGGGTTAGGGCGCGGCCTAGGGTTTCGGGTGCAGGGGTTAGGGTCCGGCCTAGGGTTTAGGGTGCAGGGGTTAGGGCGCGGCCTAGCGTGTAGGGTGCAGGGTTTAGGGCGCAGCCGAGGGTTTAGGGTGCAGGTGTTAGGGCACGGCCTAGCGTTTAGGGTGCAGGGGTTAGGTCACGGCCTAGGTTTTTGGGTGCAAGGGTTTGGGCGCGGCGTAGGGTTTAGGGTGTAGGGCTTAGGGCGCGGCCTAGGGTTTAGGAGGCAGGGGCTTGAGCGCGGCCTAGGGTTTAGGGCGCAGGGGTTAGGTCGCGGCCTAGGGTTTAGGGTGGAGGGCTTAGGGCGCGGCCTAGGGTTTAGGGTGCAGGGTTTAGTGCATGTGCTAGGGTTTAGAGTACAGCCTAACCCGGTGCTAGCGTAACTTATCCTGTCATGGTACTAGTCTAGCTTATCCTCGCCTAACCTAACCTAACCAGCTGCTAGATTAGGCCTGTCTTATGCTAGCCTAGAAGAGTCTAGCCTGGTGCTCGCCTGCCCTAGCCTGGTGCTTGGCTAGCCTAGCCTTACTTGGTGTTAGCCTAACCTAGCCTATCTTAGCCTAACCTGGTGCTCGCCAAGCCTGGTGCTAGCCTAGCTTAGAATGGCACTAGCCTAGCCAAACCTAGCCTGGAAGTCCAGGGACACTGGGGTTGGAATGGGCCTGCCTAGGCCATCACGGCTGTGCCCCAACATTGATGCTCCTCCATCTTTCTGATAGGGAAAACCCAGGTACTGTGCTCGGGTAATTAACTAGGGGTAGGCTTAAGGTTACGCCTAGAGTTAGCTAAAGGGTCTTGAGCTACGGGAACACTGGGGCTGGAAAGGGCCTGCTAAGGCAAACGCAACAAGACCCCAGCCTTACTGCTCCCGCAGCTTTCTGATCTGGAGCCCCCACAGGGCTGGGCACCTCGGCCCCGGCCACCAGCTGCCATTTGGCCTAGAGTTAGTGTTGAGAGAGGGAAAGAGCCTAGAGCTCCAGGGACACTGGGGCTGGAAAGGGCCTGCCAAGGCCATCGCGGCAGCGCCCCAACATTGCTGCTCCTCCATCTTTCTGACCTGGAGTCCCCACAGGGCTGGGCACCTCGGCCCAGTGCCAGGGTGCCCTCAGGGGGGTGGGTCAGGCTGGAGAGATCTAAGGAGCCTCGAGCTCCAGGGACACTGGGGCTGGAAAGAGCCTGCCGAGGCCATCGCAGCAGTGCCCCAACATTGCTGCTCCCACACCTTTCTGGTAGGGAAAACCCAGGGAGTGTGTTAGGGTAATTAACTGGATCTAGGGTTAGGGTTACGCTTAGGGTTAGGGTTAGGAGATCTAAAGGGCCTCGAGCTCCAGGAGCGCTGGTGCTGGAAAGAGCCTGCCAAGACGAATGCAGCAAGGCCCCAACCTTGCTGCTCCCACACCTTTCTGATCTGGACCCCCCACAGGGCTGGGCACCTCGGCCCCCGCCACGAGCTGCCATTTGAGCCAGCCCTAACGACACTCCCCCAGGACCCTCACCAGCCACCCTGCACTAGGCTCAGCCACACACCTCAGCAGCCAGCACTCACCAGGCTCAGCCACACCCCTCACCAGGCACCCCTCACCATGTTCACTCACACATCACAGGAGCCAGCCCTAACGAGGCTCAGACTCACCCCTCACCAGCCACGCCTCAGCAGCCTCAGCCACGCCCTTCACCAGCCACAACACAGCAGGCTCCACCACACACCTCAGCAGGCAGCCCTAACCAGGCTCCCCCAGGACCCTCACCAGCCACCCCTCACTAGGCTCAGCCACACACCTCAGCAGCCAGCCCTCACCAGGCAGAGCAGAACACCTCAGCTGCTATCCCTAAGGAGGCTCACCCTCAAACCTATCCAGCCACACCTCAGCAGGCTCAGCCTAGCCTAGACTGCTGCTAGCCTGCCCTAGCCTAGCCTAGACTAGACTAGCCTAGCACTTGCCTAACCTAGCCTAGCTTAGCATAGCCTAGCCTGATGCTAGCATAGCCTAGCCTAGCCTAGCGTAGCCTAGCCTAGCCTAACCTGGTGCTAGCCTGGCTGAGCCTGGTTAGGGATGGAGGTGAGCTTTGTGCCCGAGCCTGGAAAGGGATGGTTAGTGAGGGGTGTGGCTGAGCCTCGTGCAGGCTGGCTGCTCAGGTGTGTAGCTGAGCCTGGTTAAGGATTGCAGCTGAGGTGTGTGGCTGTGCCTCGGGAGGAGTGGCTGGTGGGGGGTGTGGCTGATCCTGCTGAGGGGTGTCTGGAGAGGGGAGAGGCTGAACCTGGTAGTGGCTGGCAGCTCAGGTGTGCGGCTGAGCCTGGTGAGGAATGGCTGTTGAGGGGAGTGGCTGAGCCCGCTTAGGTCTGCTACTGAGGAGTGTATCTGATCCTGGTGATGGGAGGCTGGTGAGGGGCGTGGCAGTGCCTGGTGAGGGCTGGCTGTTGAGGTGTGTGGGTGAGACTGTGTGGGGTACCTGGTAAAGGGCATGGCTGAGCCTGGTGAGGGCTGGCTGCTGAGGGGTGTAAATGAGACAGGTGAGGAGTGGCATAAGGGCGTGGCTTAGGGTTTAGTGTGAAGGCGTTTGGGGGCGGCCCAGGGTTTAGGGTGCAGGGTTTAGGGCGCGGCCTAGGGTTTAGCGTGCAAAGGTTAGGGCGCGGCCTAGGGTTTAGGGTGCAGGCCTTAGGGCGTGGCCTAGGGTTTAGGGTGCAGGGCTTAGGGCGCAGCATAGGGTTTAGGGTGCAGGGGTTAGGGCGCGGCCTAGGGTTTAGGGTGCAGGGGCTAGTGGGCAGCCTAGGGTCTGGGTGCAGGAATTAGGGCGCGGCCTAGGGTTTAGGGTGCAGGGGTTAGGGCGCGGCCTAGGGTTTAGGGTGCAGGGCTTAGGGCTCGGCCTTGCGGTTAGGGTGCAGGGGTAAGGGCGTGGCCTAGGATTTAGGGTGCAGGGGTTAGGGTACAGCCTAGGGTCTGGGTGCAAAGGTTAAAGCGCGGCCTAGGGTTTAGGGTGCAGGGCTTAGGGCTCGGCCTAGCGGTATAGGGTGCAGGGGTTAGGACGCGGCCTAGGGTTTAGGGTGCAGGGCTTAGGGCGTGGCCTAGGGTTTTGGGTGCAGGGGTTAGGCCGTGGCCTAGCATTTGGGGTGCAGGGCTCGGGGCGCGGCGTATGGTTTAGGGTGCAAAGCTTAGGGCGTGGCCTAGGGTTTAGGGTGCAGGGGTTAGGGCGCGGCCTAGGGTTTAGGGTGCGGGGGTTAGAGCCCGGCCCAGAGTTTAGGGTGCAGGCCTTAGGGCGCGACCTAGGCTTTAGGGTGCAGGCGTTAGGGTGCAGCCTAGGGTTTAGGGTGCAGGCGTTAGGGCGCGGCCTAGGGTTTAGGGTGCAGGGGTTAGGGCGCAACCTAGTGTTTAGGGTGCAGGGGTTAGGGCGCCGCCTATGGTTTTGGTTGCAGGGCTTAGGGCGCGGCCTAGGGTTTTGGGTGCAGGGGTTAGGGCGCGGCCTAGTTTTTAGGGTGCAGGGGTTAGGGCGTGGCCTAGGGTTTAGGGTGCAGGGGTTAGGGTGCAGGCTAGGGTTTAGGGTGCAGGGCTTAGGGCGCGGCCTAGGGTACACACATGTGCACACGCATACACACTTTTGCACATGCCTACACACATGTGCGCACCCATACGCAGTCGTGGACACCCTTACACAGTTGTGCACACACCTACACACATGTGTACACCCATAGACACATGTGCACCCCCTGCCATGAGCAATTTCTGAATTTCTCCTGGAGAAAACCTCGTGGTAGAGCCGGTTGCAAGCAAAATCAAGAGCAAAGGTTGGTTTGGGTTGGGGAAATTGAAATAGCTTTGGACAAGAAAATACCAACTTTTTCTTTTCTTTTTGTCTCTTTCACGTGCTGGACTTGCCTGTGGGGATGCCAGGCCTTCGTGGTTGTGAGGTTTTCTTTTTTCTCATGGGAAAGTGGAAATAAAGAGGAATGTACTAATGGGAGCAATGTTTTCTGTAGCCTTTCCCCTTTGCTGAAATGTTTTCTGTACTCCTTTCTCTTTTTGCTTTTGAATGTAAAGCCATTTCCTAGGAATGGCCCGCCCGAATTCCTTGCAGCTTGTGGCGGAACTCGGAGGGGACTGGGGCCTCCCGGGGAGGCTCGGCGCTCAGGGTGGGCGCGCTGGTGACCAGAAACAGCTTCTGCGAGCGCCCGAGGTGACGGTGATTAGCAGAGGTGACCTCCTGCCACAGCAAGGATGGCGGCTGGTGTCGGAATGGGGTTGACCTTCTAAAAGTGGCGACGGTGTGCGCATGCGCATTGGTTGGAGGGAGGTGCCGCGTACTGCCACACCAAAGATGGCGGCTGGGGGGTGTGCGTGCGTGCAATGTGGTTGACCTTCCAAAGGTGGAGGTGCCGGCAGGGAAGGACCCCGGTGTGTCTTCCCGGCTGCCTGAACTCGAGCCGGACTCCGACACACAGCCCGCGGCTTCAGCGCCGTTTTGTGCGGCGTTTGCCGGTGTGGGGACACGGCCGATGGGGCCAGCGGCGCCGGGAGCGCGCGGGAGCCGCGCGGGAGGCGGCAGGCAGCACAGTAAACACCTCTCTCGCGCATGCCCCGAGCCGCGCCTCGCGCATGAGGATCCCCGGCTCAGGTGCGGGAGGCTGACAAGGAACAGATGCGGGGGGTGGGGCCGCGCTGGTTTAAAGCCCGGCAATTGCCGCGGCCGTTATTTGCCTTCAGAGCACGGAGCGGGAAGGAGCTGCGTGTCCGCGCTGCCCAGGTGAGGCTCGGCGCCTCGGCTTCCCCTCCTCTCGCCCTTGTAGCCCTCTTTTCTGCCCCCCGTGTTCCCCTTCTTTCTCCCCCTCCATCCTGCTCGCCGTATTCCCTTTCTGTCTCCCCTTTCCCCTCTTTCCTCTCTCTATTGCCATTCTTTCTCCCCCTCCTTCCTCTTCCCCACCTTGTCTTTTTCTCTCCCCGTTTCCCCTCCTTCCTCCTCGCCGCGCTCCGCTTTTTTCTCTCCCTTTTTTTCTTTCTCCCCCTCTTCTCTCCTTCCTTCTCCCCCCAAAGCTTTCTTTCAACCCTTCTTTCTCCCTTGACTTCTGTTCTTCGTCTCCCTTTTTCCCTCCTTCCTCCTCTCCGTATTCCACTTCGTTCTCCCCCTTTTTTCTCCCCGTCATATTCCTCTTTTTTCTCCCCTCCTTCCTCCGCTCCATATTCGCTTTCTTTCTCCCCATTTTTCTTCCGCTCCGTATTTCCCCTTTTTCTCCCCTGTTCCACTCCTTCCTCGTCTGTGTATTCCCTTTATTTCTGCCTCTTCTTCTTCTTCCTCGTCCCCGTATTCCCCTTTTTTCTCCCCCTTTTCCTTCCTACCCGTATTCCTCTTTTTTCTCTCCCTTTCCCCTCCGTCCTCCTCTTGATATTCTCCTTCTTTGTCCCCGTTTTTCTTCCTCTCTCTATTCCCCTTTCTTCCTTCTCTCCCTAGTCCCCTTTGCGCTCCCCCTTTTCCTTTCTCCCCGTTTCTCCTCCTCCCCCCCCCCAAACCCTCCCCTCCTGTCCCCCCAAATCCGACTCCCCCAGCCTCGTTGCTCTCTTATCGCTACTCCTGCAGCCTCTTCTATTCCCCGTGGTGTGTGCAGCCTCCCCTTTTCCCCTCCGCTTCCCTGTGCCGCAGCCCGACCCCCCCCGCGTTCCTGCTCTCGGCGCTCGTGCCGTGCTGTCCCCCGTGTGTGCCTGTCCCCCTCGTGCCTCTTTCCCCCGCAGCCGCGGGGCTCGGGACGCCGGAGAATAAAGCCCAGAGGGCCGGAGCCCGGCGCCCCCCGCTGTCGCTGGGAACCCCCCGTCCCCACACGGGGCCGGGCCCGCTCGGCAGTCTCCCCAAGCAGTTCAAAAGCACCGCCCGACACCTGCGGCACTCCGGCTTCCCCCACATCACACCGGGGCTCCCGGGGAGGGGGTTCGGGGGGGGCCCTCTCCATAGGAGGGGGTCCCGGGGGAGGGGAGGTGGGGATAGGTTAGGGAGGGCCCCGTCCTCCTTTGGAGGGGGTCCTTGGTGGGGGTTGGGGGGGGGGTCCGCGGAGGGGGGACCCTCTCCTTACGAGGGGGTCCCGGGGGAAGTGGGGTACATTAGGGAGGGCCCCCTCCGGAGGAGGGACTCCGGGGGGGCGGGGGGTTCCCTTTTGTATGCTGTCCAAATTAGTAAAGGAGGCTAAAAATTGAATGGTCCTCCTCTGCTTTTGGCACTGCTTTGCCATTCTGGTCGTTGCTAGTCTTCCATTGTCCTGGTAGCTGGAAAACCTTGTCTCTTTTTTTTTTTGTCCTGTGATCCAGGTGAGACGGCTTTTTGCAAAGGATGCTGTGTGGCTTACGAGCTGGATGTGCTTCTCTTTGCTGCGATTCTGGAAACTGGAAATGGGGAAGAATTTCGCATGTTTAAGACTGGACCTGTGGCTGACTTTTGTGAGTTAATTTTTTTGGATGGCTCCATTGTTAGGGAGGTGGCAGACCTAAGGTTGTGTGAGGCATTTCTTTGTGGAATGGAAAGAAGTGCCTGTTCTCTTTTTCTGTTTGCACGTGGCCAGGTTTCTGATTTAAATGAGAAATGCAAAAGACCACTGTACTCACTAGCAAAACTGGGGCACGTGAAACCAACACAATATGTGTATATATTTGTGTATATGTATATGTATGTGTGCGTATGTGTACGTATATGTACGTATATGTATATACATAGCTGTATATATATCCATATTTGTGTGTATATGTGTGTGTATGTATATGTGCATGTGTGTTTTTATATATACATATATATGTATCAATAAATATATGTGTATATAATGAGTCTTACTTTATATTATGTATCATAATTAAACATTGTCATAAGTATGATTATTATGAACCAGATTCACGCTGGGCGTACCAGTGTATGTAATGTCTTGGTGGCAGTGGGTGAGTATCCAGAAATATATGTGTATATACATAGCATAGACTGTAAAACCAGACTGATTGATAGGGTCTCTGTGCCATCTTGGAGGTGGTGGCAGGGGGAGGCCCAAGAACATGTCTAAACCTGACCTGGCTTCTGTGGGCTGTGATCTTGCCCACCCTGATGCTCAGCCTGAGTCTAGCTGTGGTGTTGGGCCTTTTTGGCAAGAAGGGGAAGTGTGTGACAGCCTGGCTTTTGTGCACTGTGGTCTTGCCCCCCTAACACTCAGCGAGAGTGCAGCTGCTGGGTTTGGGCTTTTTGGGGAGAAAGGTGAAGTGTGTGTCAGCGTGGCCTCTGTGGGCTGTGCTCTTGCCCCATCTGAGCCTCCATCTGAGTGCTCCTTGAGTGTTTGGCCTTTTTGGGGAGAAAAGGGAAGTCACTGTCAGCCTGGCTTCTGTGGGCTGTGGTCTTGTCCATCTGATTCTTGGTCTGAGTACCGGTGGTGGGTTTGGCCTTTTTGGGGGGACAGGTCAAGTGTGCCTAAGTCTGGCCCCTGTGACCTGTGCTCTGGCTCCCTACCATCACTCAGGCAGAGTGTTGCAGCTGCTGGGTTTGGCCTTTTTGGGGACAACTGGGAAGTGTGTGTAAGCCTAGTTTCTGTTGGCTGTGCTTTTGTTCCTTGCCATCACTCAGCCAGATTCTAGCTACTGGGTTTGGCCTTTTTGGGGAGAAGGGGGAAGCGTGTGTCAGCCTGGCATCTGTTGGCTGTGCTCTTGCCCCCTCTGACCCTCCATCTGAGTGCTCCCGATG
The DNA here is from genome assembly GCA_036630365.1 of Acanthiza pusilla. Lineage (NCBI taxonomy): Eukaryota > Metazoa > Chordata > Aves > Passeriformes > Acanthizidae > Acanthiza > Acanthiza pusilla. The sequence continues at coordinate 3,102,143 of JAXCHO010000131.1, forward strand.
TGTTTGGCCTTTTTTGGGGGAAGGGGGAAGCCTGTGTCAGCCTGGCTTCTGTGGACTCTTGTCTTGTTCCTTGCCCCCACACAGTAGGAGTGGAGCTGCTTGGTTTGGCATTTTTGGGGAGAAAGGTGAATGCATGTGTTGGCCTGGCTTTTGTGGCTTGTGGTCTTGCTCCCTGGTATTAGTCATCCAGAGTGCTGCTGCTGCTCTGTTTTGCCCTTTTGGGGAGAAGGGGGAAGTGTGTGTAAGCCTGGCTTTTGTGGGTTGTGGCCTCGCTCACTGTTTCAGTCAGCTTCAGTGTAGATGGTGGCTTTTTTCTTTGTGCCTGTATTCCTTTCCTTCATTCTGATATCCCTCATTAGTGGTTTTCCCTTTATCTAATGTTAGCAGTTGGACTTTCAGTGTGAGCTGTGACTTTGGTATCTTTACTGAGCCTGTTTTTGTTGTACCTTTTTATGTGGTTTTTGTTTTCATTAATAAAAGTTATGTGAGTGTTTGAGCCATTAGCTACCTGAGTTTATGGCTGTTCTGTGGTATAGTGTGTGGCTCCTTTTGTTTGTTATTTGTCCTGTGTGTAGTAGTCTCCCTTGGCTTCAGCTGGGTTGCTAGTTTTATTCCTGAGTCTGTCGTTTTGTTCTTGGGCTTGCTTTGCAGGAGGTCTACTGTATTGTGTTCCCTCTCTGCATGTTGTTTAAAGCACTGTCAGTGACTTCTGTGCCTTCAGGGGCTAAAGTACTTCTGGTCTTAGCACCTAGATGGAGCCTATGTGGCTTCAGCAGGCCAGGTGCTGTGGATGTTGTCCTCTCATCTAATGGTGTAAAGTTCTGCTCATGCCACTTGCCTTTGAGTGCCTTGTTGATCATGTAGGCTGTGTTGTTCCTTTAATAGTTTGCGTGTGCTGCTCTGTGTATTGTGTGAAACACTATCTGTGCTCCTGCCTTATTGACTACTTGACCCTGTGCCCTGAAGTCCCTTTCAGTTGCTGCACCGGTGTTCTGTTTTATCTTATTCTTCCTAGGCTGGAAGGCAGTAATTACCCTGGGCAGTAATAGGAGGGGTCAGTCTGCCTGTGGTGTCCTGTTGTGAAATGTCATATCTGGGCTCAGGGGAGGTGCTTGGGCCTCTCTGTGGTATAGCTGTGATTGACCTGTGGGGCTCTCTTTTCTCCTTGGAAGTCACTTCCCTCTTCTGAATGCCTTTGTTTTATTTCTAGTGCTAGCCGTAATGGTCTGTTTGAGTGGTGAAGTGGCATTGGGAGGCTCACTGGCAAGATTAATTTCTTACTTCCCTTCTCGGTGATCCTAGCCATCAAGGACCTTATATTTGTTCTGATGTGGCATGTGTGTTAGGTGGGATGGGGGTTCTGAGCAGCTTTTCTTACCTCCCTGAGCAGCAACTCGTTTCCCGTTCCGTTTGTGTGCCGTGCGTCCTCCTATCGTCCGATGGTTTGGAGGCAGAGGAGTCCTCTGGGTCTCGGGTGCCTTCTGTCTGCACTTGGTGGCTGAACCTATGCTGGTGTCTTTCTGTTTTGCTGTCTGTTCTCCTCCTTAGTCTTTCTCCTTCCTCCTTGTTAGCAGTGTGGTTCACTGTCCTGTTAAAATTTAAAAGTTTAATAACTGGCAGTATGTGATAAAGACAATAAGTAAATGAACAGTGCTGGGTCACTGGTCTTTAGCTAGAAGGCCCCTCTGGTACTCATGGGGATATGTTAATTACTGTTTGTATTGTATTAGCTTAATGTCTATTTATTGGCATTTTTCCATGTTGAAGCTTTTTTCTGAAGTAATTTGGTCTTGGAAGCAAGAGCCATTTAGTGGGGCTCCTACTTGATCCTGCCTTTTTTGAGCATGTGTATTTTTTGGCTCCTGCTTTTTTGCTTCTTGTCATCTGCAGTTTCCCCCTATATTGTGTGCTTCTTGTGGGTGGGTATTGTTGGTAGTTGACATATTGGTAGCAGGGGTCTGGTTATTGCCAGTAAAACTGTAAACATTTTCAAGTAGTTATATTTATTTTTTCAGCACTGTATCTAGATCCAGTTAATAGCAGTCAAGGCATCAGTTCATGTTACATGCCTATGCCTTTATAAGAGCAGTAGTTTTGTGTAAGAGTAGAAACCCTACCTGTGACACCCATTTTAATATTTGTGCCAAGCTGATGCTATTATATCTCTTTATCACGCTGCTATATTTGTCATTTCACCAGTCTATCTGTGGTCAGCTAATAACAGAAGTCAAGGTAGTAGTTACTGTTATGTGCCCATAACTTTACAGCAAGAGTCCTTTTATATAAGAGTACAAAGTGTACCTGCCCCATCTATTTTAATATTTGTGACAAGCTTACACTGTATTATGTCTTTATCACACTAACCATATTAGGTATTTCACCAGGGTATCTACATTTAATTCATAATGACCATAGAGGCATCAGCCATTGTTACAGAGGTGTATCCTTATAAGCAGACTCCCTCTGTAAGCAGTGAAACGAGCTGGGTCCCTGTCTCACCCACCCGCAACTGCAAGGGATGTATCCTCCCTAGGGTCCCCCGTAGGACAGGCGCCGCCTCATTCTCCGTCTCCGAGCGCTGGCGGCCGCTCTCGGTCAGCACGAGAAACCCCGGCGTGCCGGAGCACCCTCGCCCTTCGGAGCACCCGTTCCCGTAGCGACGGGGGACATCGGCGCTAAGCAGATTGATATCGCAGGTGCCCGGGTCCGCCCGGGGATTGGCCGCGCTGGGAGCGCCCGTCCATCGCCTCGACTCCCCTCAATTTTGATCACAAGAAGAGAAACAAATCAGAAAATTTGTTAAATTACAAAGGCACCTTACCAACTCTGAATGTACAACTTAAAATTGTGAACTTAAATATTCCCTTTGTTTAATGCCATCTTCTTCGTGCCATCTTTGACGCCTCACTTGCTTGAGATGCCAAAAGCACCTGCTGAAGAGGAGCTGAGAAGAGCTGAACTATCCCCTTCATTTTGTCGTCTCACCTGTCTTCGGGGTCCCTCGGATCAGTTATCTTCACCTTTTACTCTTGGGTTAAAGCATCGGCCGCCATCTCTAGGTTTTCGAACTCTCGCACTTCTCGGCACGGTGCCAGTATCGTTCGCTCCGTTACCAGCGTTCTCGGCCGCGTCTTGGAATCGCATCTTGGAAGCGTGGAGTCATGTACGTAGGAGATGTATTTTGAGGCCTTGTTCCTGGCTGTTTTGCCACGCATCCTTTCCAGCCGTGAGTTGTACCATCCTGGGGCTCCTAAGGACACGGGGAGCATTCTGAACATGGCATCATCTCACAGCCATCTCCATCATCGTGACCCCCAGTTCTCGTAACAGGTCGGTCCATTAGAGTCTTTTCTTGCGGTCCTTAGGACCCCCTCCGTCCACCATCGCCGTACCATCGCTGATCTCTTTTGGCGTTGCCTCGATCCTTGCCCTCTTCTCGCGAGAGCTTATTCCTCATCCTTGCCTCACGCCCTTTGTAGCACACGGTTGTGTCCGTGTTTAGACCGGAACTGCTCTGCCCTGCGGAATAGACGGGGCGAGGGGGAGGGTTGGTAGAGTAGAGAGAAGCCTGTACAAGTAATCCGTTACTTTGCTTAGCCACCCAAGCCACACCTCGGATGGAGCAAACTGTAGCCGGTCCATCTGGGGTTTGGGGGAGATGGTGGGAGCGATACAGCAGCATCCTGCAGCCTTTTAGTCATTTGTGTAAATGCATGCTGTTGTTAGATCCTGGGCATTTTGGTTTGAGAAATAAGAACTTTGGAGGGATTAAGCATTCCCTGTGTGTCTAACGGTGACAAACAATTCTTTTGCAGAGGCAGAGGAACAGGACGGCAACCCGATGTGAACGGAGGAGGCCAGAGGACCACAGCGACGAGGCGGTTCCGCACCCGGCGTCCGAGCAACGGCTTGACATTCGGTTCCACGTTTACCTCCTCGTTCGGTTTTTCATCTCATTTTGAAGACGCGCAACACTCGGCACGGCTGGGTATCGGCACAGGGTGGGGACCGTGAGCCCGATGGGTACCGGAGACCGAGATGAGTATTACTTCCAGCACAGAACTAGGTGTTACTGGACTTGTGTTGGTGATGAAATTATAAGCATCTTTTTTTGTTTCGTTCTACAGGTGGACTGCGGCATTCAGCCCCTCGTTCAATATGACAGAGACCCTTGTGGATAGAGGCCACCGTCGAGCAGTTCCAGACAGAAATTACCTCAGCAACGCGATGCTTTTGGGCCCTACGTTCATCTGCACCTCTGCATTTTGGTTTGCCCCTCCTCTTCCAGGCAGGGCTTTTTGGGGGTGGTGTACACGGTGGATACGTTACAGCAGTTTCCTTTGCCTTTATTTTTAGAAAGTAATGCTGGATGTGAGCAGTCGAGGTCCATGGAGCGAGGTGAGCAGCGAATGGCAGACAGAAGGAGTCGTTATGGCTCAGGTCTCACCTTCCAGCGCAGCTCTAACCATCCTTTGTTGTTTGTGCATTTCAGGGGACCCGCTCCCAGGATGCCAGAGGCCAGATGGGTGCGAGCCGAAGGTATAGGTAGAGTGTAATTCTACCGGAGTGGGCAGGTTGTAGTTTCCCACTGTCTCAGCACCTTTTTTTTCCTTTGTTTCTTTGCGGGTGCTGCTGCTGCTGCCCTCTGCATCCCAAGGAGTGGAGGCGAGCGGGTGAGTCAGCATTTAGGTGGGGTGACTAATACATGAGGGATATGTGGCAGTTTGCTGAGCTCTAAGTGTGCCTCGTTGTTTATGTGTTTTAGGCAGTCCGCTCGTATTGGGCCTATCGGGGCCGAACCCCCTCGCTGACGAGCCGACGGACCCGGTTCGTCGGTCTCGTGAGCCTTCCGGAAGTATTAGGGGACTCGGCGATGAAGCTTTTACCTTTTCCATTTGAAGTTGCCATCCGGGCAGCCTTCAGCAACGGCCGAGGATTTGCGGTGAGTCGGGGAGGTAGGGAGGAGGAGCGAGGTTCCGCTTGAGTTTCAGCACTGCCACATCACCGTGTCTCCCCTTACCCAGGTATGCCCTGCGATGACGGCGTCAGCCTCTGAGCACGGCCGGAGTGTGCGGTCCGAGGACCCGGGCATTCTCAGGAGGCGGTGAGTAGCGAGATTGTCGTGTTTTGGCTGACGTGGCACTAAGATCACGCATTGACGTCTGGCTTTCTTTGTTGTAGCCGACTAAGAGAGAACAGCTCGGTGACGGCAGGAAGTTCCAAGACAGCGAGGAGGCCTCCTTTCGCACCCGACGAGGATTCACATCCCCGGATGTCTGAGAGATAAGTCGAGGGCTACGAGCCCCAGAGGGGATGGACGCCGGGTGCCGGGTCGGGACTCACCGGGAGGGATTTTTTTGAATTAGCTCCGGAGACTGGGATGTCCAGGAAAGGGCCCCTTAGGCCACATAAAAGGATAGCCTCAATTTTGATCACAACGCAGAGGTGCGCAGGGCAGAGCAGTTCCGGTGCATGTCGTGTCACTTGTCTATTGTGCATTCTGTGTGTTTTGGGCATCTCATGTAGCACGTCTTTTGCCTTAACCCCTTTGAGGGGATTCTCCGAAAGCCACGTGTCATCCTTAGCATCTCCGATCTCCACTTTCATCGCCCCGGGGCAGATCTTTTCAAACCTTTGACTCCCCAGCCCGGATGTGCATCAGAATCACATCTCTCTTTAGAAGCATCGAGTCGGATGTCTGTTATGGTCTTGTTCTCAGCTGTATCGATAGCTGTGTACTGCAATGATCCATTATAGCAGGCTAGGACTTGTAAGAACGTGCGGTCGGAATCTTCTCCACACCTTCACAGTTCTCGGGCATCCATCTTTGCCGTTTCGGCGAGCTTGTCATAAGGCGATTCCATTAGCATCTTCCTCCAGGGTTCTTTGAGCCCCGTCGGCTCGCCATTGGTCTCAGCTCGGTCATTTCATTCCACTTTGCGATTGTCCTTCTTGCGGAGAGTTTTCTCTCATTGCCCATCCCCTCATTGCATCTCCCATCTCATGGCCGTCCGTGTGTGTTTGGCCCGGAGCTGCTCTGCCCTGCCGCGTAGTCTGGTACGTAGGTGTAACAGGAATAAGACCATATTGTTAATTTGTCGGTCAGCTTAGCCAGTCGAGCCCACAGTTTTGCAGCCATCCCACACCTCCCGGTCACGGGCTTTATGCGTGCCATCCTCGGGAAAGTGGGAGCCCAGGGAGCCCAAGTTTAATGTAGGGTGTAGTTATACTCTAGATGGTACACATCTATATTGGCAAAAGATGTCTGGACCTGTTAAGTTACCATGCAGCTCTTTGACTTTTGTCACGACTTTCTTTCAGATGCAGATGGATTAAATCCGTGGCAGAGCATCCCATACCGGGTGAGGGGGTTCCCATGTGAAGGTCAGTCACCGTTTGTCTTTGCAGGGGAAAGTGAAACCGTGACTATGTTACAGCATTCTTCTCTGCCTTTATTTTTAGGAGGTAATGCTGTCTGTCAGCAGTCGAGGTCAATGGAGCGAGGTGAGCAGCGAATGGCAGACAGAAGGAGTCATTATTGCTCGGGTCTCACCTTCCGGCGCAGCTCTAAGCATCCTTTGTCGTTTGTGCATTTCAGGGGGTCCACTTCCAAGATGTCCCAGCCCAGGGTGCCAGAGGCCAGATGGATGCGAGCCGAAGGTATAGATGCAGTATAATTCCAGCAGAGCGGGCAGGTTGTAGTTTCCCAGTGTCTCAGCATCTTTTTTTTCCTTTGTTTCTTTGCAGGTGCTGCTGCCCTAGGCATCCCAAGGAGTAGAGGCGAGCAGGTGAGTTGGCATTTAGGTGGGGTGACTAATAGGTGAGCAAAATGTGGCAGTTTGCTAAGCTCTAAGTGTGCCTTGTTGTTTATATGTTTTAGGCAGCCCGCTCGTATCGGGCCTTTCAGGGCCGAGCCCCCTTGCCGACAAGCCGACGGACCCGGTTCGCAGCCCTCGTGAGCCTTCCAGAAGTATTAGGGGACTCGGCGATGAAGCTTTTACCTTTTCCACTTGAAGTTGCCATCCGGGCAGCCTTCAGCAACGGCCGAGGATTTGCGGTGATTCGGGGAGGTAGGGAGGAGGAGCGAGGTTCCGCTTGAGTTTCAGCACTGCCACATCACTGTGTCTCCCCTTACCCAGGTATGCCCTGCGATGATGGCGTCAGCCTCCGAGCCCGGCCGGAGCGTGTGGCCCAAGGACCCGGGCGTCCTCAGGAGGCGGTGAGTAGCGAGATTGTCGTGTTTTGGCCGACGTGGCACTAAGATCACGCATTGATGTCTGGCTTTCTTTGTTGTAGCCGACTAAGAGAGAACAGCTTGGTGACGGCAGGAAGTTCCAAGACAGCGAGGAGGCCTCCTTTCGCACCCCATGAGGATTCACATCCCTGGATGTTCGAGAGATAAGTCAAGGGCCACGAGCCCCAGAGGGGATGGATGCCGGGTGCTGGGTTGGGACTCACCGGGAGGGATTTTTTGAATTAGCTCCGGAACGAGGTGAGCAGCGACCAGCAGACAGAATGTGTCTTTATTGTTCGGGTGCCAATTTCCAAGGCAGCTCTAAGCATCCCTTTCTGTTTGTGCATTTCAGGCAGTCCACTCGCAAGTTGTCTTGGCCCAGGATGTCAGAGGCCACATGGGTGCAAGCTGAAGGTATAGATGTGGTGTACTTCAATTGAAACTGCACATTTTGTAGTTTCACAGTGCCTCAGCATGTTTCTTTGCTTTGCTTCTTGGCAGGTGTCGCCGCTGCCCTAGGCACGCTGAGCTATAGAGGCGAGCGGGTGAGTCCGCGTCTAGGCAGGGTGATCGATAGGGGAATGGTATGCGGCAGCCAGCATGCTAAGCGTGTACCTTTTCATCTTGCAGGTGCTGTCCAGGTGGCCTCTGGAGTCAGATGAAGATTTGAGGTGAGCCGGGACGGTGGGGCATAGGAGCCCGGGCATTGCTCTTCCCGAGGGCGATAGTCACATTTCGTGTTTTGCTGTCTCTAGGTGCCGTCAGCAGGCGTGGAGCTGAAGTTTGGGAACGGCAGGTAAGCGATAAGCCTGGGCAGGCAAGGGAGAGGGGTGTTGTGCAGGGGGTCTCTTTTGGGTCTTGTCATCACAGTCTGAATTTTCTGAATCTTTGCAGCCACCAAAGCAGACTTCGGAGGAACGTATCGACGTCCACGGCGCCGAGGCATTCTTTCCCGTCGAGGGTGGAGTCGGTCGGCTTGTTATCCAAAAGCTAAGTGTTAGGATCGGTGGTCAGGGGAAGGGAAAAACCTTTGGAATCACAGGAGACAATCTGAAGTCAGCTTAGAGGAGAGGGCTGTAGTGGGACAGGCCCCTGGGAAGTAAAGGGAGAGGGTTTCTCCTCAGCATCAGCTGAGCCTTTGCCAGGCAGGGCAGGGTAGCTCCAACCCCTCTCCACGTTCTTGTGGGCCTCACATCATCCTGGATCTATATGAGTCTCAATGTCATCGTGCGTCTCTATGGGTCTCGGTATCATCCTGGATCTCTATGAATCTTGATGTCACTGTGGATCTCTGAGTCTTGATGTCACCATGGATCTTTTTGCCCGCAGAAACCACCTTCTTGAGTCTGGAGGGATCGCTGCGGTCACCTGGCAGTCATTGCCTCCTCCTCTAGGCCTACTGAGCTTCTTGAGCATCCTCTTAACAGCTTTGGCAATAACTTCGTGCCAGGACTTATGTTTCACTATCATACGCTATTTCTGTAAAGCTCGTGTCTATGTTGTGTTGTTTGTGTCCTGTGTTGTTTGTGTCTATGTTGTGTTGTTTGTGTCCATCATCTTCTGTGCCATAGGGCTTTGTTAGGTCTCGATGCTCTATCAGCATTGTTCTGGGCCATATTGGCAGCAGGGGTTTCTACCCCTGTACTTTCCCACATCGGGCTTATTCCGGCATCTTGCCATTTTTACTTTTGGAGACCAGAAGATGTTCTCATCCATGTTCCTTCTCTGGTTTTGTAGTACCTTCTTTTCAAGTGTCGTTCCCTTGGAGTTCTATACCTAAGAGTACTAGACTCTCTTGCAGTGACTGCAAGTAGTTCTGTAGGTTCCATCATCTTAAAGCATATCAGGCTCCAGAATTAATCTTCTGGAGCGTTATCTCAAGTCCTCGTGTCATCTTTGCTTTCATTTGGTGCACCGTGGGTCCGTGCACCACTTAGGCTTGGAGCTGCCCTGCCCTGGCAGGTAGAGTCACGGCTAGGTAGAATAGTTACAAGACTTTATGGTTCATCTAACGTCCATGGGGTTTTGGGTAATAACACTTATGGGCTGGATGTGGGGATAACTCCTAGCCTTCAGCCACTCGTGGACTGCCTCACATTGTCTTGCAGGTCCCCGAGGGAGATTCCATTCACTGCGGTCACTGACGCTACCGATTTTCTCAGAGTCCAGAGTTTGACATGGAGGAGAGGGAGTTGGAAGATGAGTCGAAGCATCTTCTTCAGTAGAGTGTCTCGAGTGAGGGCTGCAGTCAGTGTGTAAGCTGAACAAGGGTGGCTGCCTGTGGCTGGTTATGGCTGCTTGTGAGACTCTGTGTGTTGCCTGGTGCTAAGCTTGTGTGCGTGTGTGTGTCTGTGTGAGAGAGAGTCTTTTACCTTTCAGGTTTCTCAACACATTTTTAAACTTAGAATAAAAAAACCCCCAGCTGGGGGCTTTTTTTTTTCCCCCCCTCAGCTGGGGCTTTTTTTCCCTCGGTCCCGGCCGGTCTGCGAGGTGACATTCATTGCCAAAGTTCGGGTGCAGACCGTGCCGGGCCGGGGTTTTGCCAGGCAGGAGGATGGTTGAGGCTCCCGGGAACCACGTTCCCGTGGAGCGCTGCGACTGTGCGCTGATGTCCTGGTGTTAGCAGTGTGGTTGAGATGGGAGCGACGGTGGGTTTGTGTGTGAGCCAAAGGATGGTTGTGTCTGTGTGGTGGATGAGTGTTGTTGTTTTCTGTGTGCTGCTTTTGTTTTGGCTTTCCTCTATCAATGAAACCAAATGTAAGAAATTTCCCAGACATAGAAAAATGGTTATATTGGCTTGATGTGTGTTTGGCTTGTATTGGTCTGTATTCTGTACTTCTGTTTGCTGCTGCATGTCCATGTATTGCTCTGTATGTAAATTGTGCTTTTACCACTGTGTATATGGATTGTATTTGTAATTGTGGTTGTACACATTGTTTACATGTGTTCTGCTGAAATTTAAATAAAATTCATTCACTAAAGTTGAATAAATCCTAATGAAGGTACATTCCCCAGCCCCCCTCCCCTTTTGGCTGTTGCCTGTTATTGATGTGGTTTAGTCGTTTCTTCACTGTATCTCTTGCTTTGCTTCTTACTTTACTTTTCCATCTCTGTCTGTCTCTGTGTCTCTGTTTCCTGCTGTTTCTCACTGCCAGTTTCTCTGCGTTTTCCCTATTTTCCCCAACTATATTTCCTCTATCTTCCTCACTGTCTATTTTCTCTGACCTTATTTTCTCTATTTTCTGTAACTTTATTTTCTTCACTTTCTCTATCTTCTATTTCTCTAAGTGTCTTTTCTCTATTTCCTAGACCTCTAGCTGTTTCCTTGGTTTTCTAATTCTCGAATTTATTTCCTCTAAGTCTATTTTCTCTGTCTTCTTTAAGTCTAACCCTATTTTTTCCACCCTCTCTAAGTCTAATACTATTTTCTCTAAGTCTCCTTTGTCTATTTCCTCTAACTCTATTTTCTCTTTGTCTAACTCTATTTTCTCTATTTTCTCTGTCCAACTCTATTTACTGTATTCCCTGTAAGTCTAACTCTATTTTCTCTAAGTCTATCTCTATTTTCTCTAAGTCTAACTCTATTGTTTTTTCTTTACTCTGTTTTCTCTATTTCCTCCCTTTTCTCTAAGTCTAACTCTATTTCCTAAGTCTAACTCTATTTCCTCTATTTTCTCTCAGTCTAAGTCTTTCCTCTATCTAGTCTTAACTCTCCTTTCTCTAACTTGATTTCTAACTTTACGTTAGAAATCCAGTTAGACAAAGTAGAGTTAAAGCAGCACTAGAACATCACTGTGTCCCTGGGAGTAAAGAAACAAGTTGAAAGAAATGAGAAAGACTCCCAGGGCCCCAGTGCTTTTCTAGTGCTGCAGCAAGCCGTAATACTTATTATTTTTCTTCTTTTATATATAGTATATAGGGGCAGTAATTAGGGGCTGTAATTAGTGTTCAGATGGGAGTAGAGGCCTTAGGCCTGGCTGGTCCAGGCCTTTTGCCTTAGGCCTGGCGGCGTCCGGGCTTGCGGCATTAACGTTGGCAGGGTTCGGGCTTGCGGCGTTAGGCCTGGGGGGGTGCGGGCTTGCAACCTTAGGCCAGGCGGGGTCCGAGCTTGTGTCCTTAGGGCTGGCGGGGTCCAGGCGTGCGGCGTTAGGCCTGGCGGTGTCCGGGCTTTTTGCCTTAGGCCTGGCGGGGTCCGGGCTTGCGGCATAAGACCGGGCAGTGTCCGGGCATGCGGTGTTAGGCCCGGCGGGGTCCGGGCTTGTGGCGTTAGCCCTGGTGGTGTCCGGGCTTGTTGCTTTTGGCATGGATGGGTCTGGGCTTGCGGTGTCAGGCCCGGGGGGGTTGTGCTTCTGGCCTTAGGCCTGGTGGGGTCCAGGATTGCGGCGTTTGGCCCGACAGGGTCCGGGCTTGCGGCGTAGGGCCCAGCAGGGTCCTGGCTTGCGGCGTTAGACCTGGCAAGGTCTGGGCTTGTGGAGTTAAGCCTGGTGGGGTCCGCGCGTGTGGTGTTAGGCCCGGCGGGGTCCTGGCTCGTAGTGTTAGGCCCGGTGGGGTCTGGGCTTGCGGCGCTCGGGCAGGAGGGGTCCGTGCTTGCGGTGTTAGGTCTGGCGGGGTCCGAGCTTACGGCGTTAAGCCTGGCGAGGTCCTGCCTTACGGCGGTAGGCCTGGCGGGGTCCGGGCTTGCAGCGTTAGGCCTGGTGTCGTCTGGACTTGCTGCCTTAGGCCCGGCGGTGTCTGAGCTTATGGCCTTAGGCCTGGCGGAGTCCAGGTGTGCAGCGTTAGGGTTGGCAGGGTACGGGCTTGTGGCTTTAGGCCTGGCGGTGTCTGGGCTTGCAGCGTTAGGCCTGGTGGGGTCCTGGCTCGCGGCGTTAGGTCCGGCGGGGTCCGGGCTTGCGGCGTTAGGTACGGCGGGGTCCAGGCTTGTGGCATGAGGCCTGTCTAGGTCCGGGCTTGTGGCAATTGGCCCGGCGGGCTCTGGGCTTGTAATGTGAGGCCTGGCGGGGTCCGGGCCTGTGGTAATTGGCCCAGCAGGGTCCAGGCTTGCGGCGTTAAGGCTGGTGGTGTCTGGGCTTTTTGCCTTGGGCCTGGTGGGGTCCGGGCATGCAGCGTTAGGCCTGGCGGCGTCCGGGCTTGTGGCTTTAAGGCTGGCGGGGTTTGGGCTTGCGGCGTTACGCCCAGCGGGGTCCTGGATTGTGGCGTTAGCCCTGGTGGTGTCCAGGCTTGTTGGCTTTGGCCTGGCGGGGTCCAGGATTGCGGCGTATGGCCCAGCAGGGTCCGGGCTTGTGGAGTTAGGCCCGGCGGGGTCTGAGCTTGCAGTGTTAGGCTCGGTGGGGTCTGGGCTTACAGCCTTAGGCCTGGCAGGGTCCGGGCATGAGGTGTTAGGCCTTGGGGGGTCCTGGCTTGTGGCGTTAGGCCTGGCGTGGTCCGGGCTTGCGGAGTTAAGCCTGGCAGGGTCTGCGCTTGTGGCATTAGGCCCGGCGGGGTTCCGGTTTGCAGCGTTAGGCCCAGCGGGGTCCGGGCTTACGCCGTTCGGCCAGGCGGGATCCGTGCTTGCGGTGCTAGGTCCGGCGGGGTCCGGGCTTATGGCGTTAGGCCTGGCGAGGTCCTGGCTTGCGGCGTTAGGCCTGGGGGGGTCCGGGATTGTGGCGGTAGCCCTGGCGGTGTCCGGGCTTGTTGCCTTTGGCCCAGAGGAGTTTGGGCTTGCGGTGTGAGGCCTGGCAGGGTCCGAGATTGCGGCGTTTGGCCCGACGGGGTCTGGGCTTGCGGCGTATGGCCCAGCAGGGTCTGTGCTTGCGGTGTTAGGTCCGGCGGGGTCCCGCCTTGCGGCGTTAGGCCTGGCGGGTTCCTGGCTTGCGGTGTTAGGCCTGGGGGGGTTCAGGCCTCCGGCATTAGGCCTGGCGGGGTCCGGGCTTGCGGCGTGAGGCCCGGCGTGGTCAGGGCTTGCGGCTTTAGGCCTGGCCAGGTCTGGGCTTGTGGCATTAGGTCCGGCGGGGTCTGGGTTTGCGGCATTCGGCCCGGCGGGGTACAGGCTTGCGGTCTTAGGCCTGGCGGGGTCCGGGCTTGTGGGGTTAGGCCCGGCGGGGTCCGGGCTTGCAGTGTTAGGCTCGGTGGGGTCTGGGCTTGCGCCTTTAGGCCTCACAGGGTCCGGGCTTGTGGTCTTAGGCCTGGCAGGGTCCGGGCTTCCGGTGTTAGGCCTGGCAGGTTCCGGGCTTGAGGCATTAGGCCTTAGGGGGGCCTGGCTTGCGGTATTTGGCCTGGCAATGTTCGGGCTTGCGGAGTTAAGCCTGGCGGGGTCCACGCTTGCGGCGTTAGGCCCGGCGAGGTCCTGGCTTGCAGCGTTCGGTCAGGCATGGTTCTGGCTTGCGGTGTTAGACCTGGCTTGGTCTGGGCTTGCCGCCTTAGGTCCGTCGGTGTCTGAGCTTGTGGCCTTATGCCTGCCGGGGTCCGGGCGTGCGGCGTTAGGCCTGGCGGTGTCTGGACTTGCGGTGTTAGGCCTCTCGGGGTCCGGGCCTTTGGCGTTAGGCCTGGTGGGGTCCGGGCTTGCCGTGTTAGGCCTCTCGGGGTCCGGGCCTTTGGCGTTAGGCCTGGCGGTGTCTGGACTTGCGGTGTTAGGCCTCTCGGGGTCCAGGCTTCTGGCGTTAGACCTGGTGGGGTCCGAGCTTGTGGCGTTGAGGCTGGCGGCGTCTAGGCTTGTGGCGTCAGGGCCGGCGGGGTCTGGGCTTGCGGCGTGAGGCCTGGCGGGGTCCGGGCTTGTGGCAATGGGGCCGGTGGGGTCCGGGCTTGCGGTGTTAGGTCCGGCGGGTCCGGGATTGTGGCGGTAGCCCTGGCGGTGTCCAGGCTTGTTGCCTTTGGCCTGGAGCGGTCTGGGCTTGTGGCATGAGGCCTGGCAGGGTCCGGGATTGCGGCGTTTGGCCTGACGGGGTCCGGGCTTGCGGCGTATGGCCCAGCAAGGTCCGTGCTTGCGGTGTTAGATCCGGCAGGGTCCCGCCTTGCGGCGTTAGGCCTGGCGGGTTCCTGGTTTGCGGTGTTAGGCCTGGGGGGGTCTGGGCCTCCGGCATTAGGCCTGGCGGGGTCCGGGCTTGCGGCGTGAGGCCTGGTGTGGTCAGGGCTTGCGGAGTTAGGCCTGGCCAGGTCTGGGCTTGCGGCGTTAGGTCCGGCGGGGTCTGGGTTTGCGGCATTCGGTCCGGCGGGGTACAGGCTTGCAGTCTTAGGCCTGGCGGGGTCCGGGCTTGTGGGGTTAGGCCCGGCGGGGTCCGGGCTTGCAGTATTAGGCTCGGTGGGGTCTGGGCTTGCGCCTTTAGGCCTCTCGGGGTCCGGGCCTTTGGCGTTAGGCCCGGCGGTGTCCGGGCTTCTGGCGTTAGACCTGGTGGGGTCCGGGCTTGCGGCGTTAAGGCTGGCGGCGTCCAGGCTTGGGGCATCAGGGCCGGCGGGGTCTGGGCTTGCGGCGTGATGCCTGGCGGGGTCTGGGCTTGTGGCAATTGGGCCGGTGGGGTCTGGGCTTGCGGTGTTAGGTCCGACGGGTCCGGGCTTGTGGCGTGAAGCCTGGCGGGGTCCGGGCTTGCGGCAATTGGCTTGGCGGTGTCCAGGCTTGGGGCGTGAGGCTTGGCGGGGTCTGGGCTTGCGGCAATTGGCCCGGTGGTGTCTGGGCTTGTGGCTTTAGGCCTGGCAGGGTCCGGGCATGAGGTGTTAGGCCTTGGGGGGTCCTGGCTTGTGGCGTTAGGCCTGGCGTGGTCCGGGCTTGCGGAGTTAAGCCTGGCAGGGTCTGCGCTTGTGGCATTAGGCCCGGCGGGGTTCCGGTTTGCAGCGTTAGGCCCAGCGGGGTCCGGGCTTACGCCGTTCGGCCAGGCGGGATCCGTGCTTGCGGTGCTAGGTCCGGCGGGGTCCGGGCTTATGGCGTTAGGCCTGGCGAGGTCCTGGCTTGCGGCGTTAGGCCTGGGGGGGTCCGGGATTGTGGCGGTAGCCCTGGCGGTGTCCGGGCTTGTTGCCTTTGGCCCAGAGGAGTTTGGGCTTGCGGTGTGAGGCCTGGCAGGGTCCGAGATTGCGGCGTTTGGCCCGACGGGGTCTGGGCTTGCGGCGTATGGCCCAGCAGGGTCTGTGCTTGCGGTGTTAGGTCCGGCGGGGTCCCGCCTTGCGGCGTTAGGCCTGGCGGGTTCCTGGCTTGCGGTGTTAGGCCTGGGGGGGTTCAGGCCTCCGGCATTAGGCCTGGCGGGGTCCGGGCTTGCGGCGTGAGGCCCGGCGTGGTCAGGGCTTGCGGCTTTAGGCCTGGCCAGGTCTGGGCTTGTGGCATTAGGTCCGGCGGGGTCTGGGTTTGCGGCATTCGGCCCGGCGGGGTACAGGCTTGCGGTCTTAGGCCTGGCGGGGTCCGGGCTTGTGGGGTTAGGCCCGGCGGGGTCCGGGCTTGCAGTGTTAGGCTCGGTGGGGTCTGGGCTTGCGCCTTTAGGCCTCACAGGGTCCGGGCTTGTGGTCTTAGGCCTGGCAGGGTCCGGGCTTCCGGTGTTAGGCCTGGCAGGTTCCGGGCTTGAGGCATTAGGCCTTAGGGGGGCCTGGCTTGCGGTATTTGGCCTGGCAATGTTCGGGCTTGCGGAGTTAAGCCTGGCGGGGTCCACGCTTGCGGCGTTAGGCCCGGCGAGGTCCTGGCTTGCAGCGTTCGGTCAGGCATGGTTCTGGCTTGCGGTGTTAGACCTGGCTTGGTCTGGGCTTGCCGCCTTAGGTCCGTCGGTGTCTGAGCTTGTGGCCTTATGCCTGCCGGGGTCCGGGCGTGCGGCGTTAGGCCTGGCGGTGTCTGGACTTGCGGTGTTAGGCCTCTCGGGGTCCGGGCCTTTGGCGTTAGGCCTGGTGGGGTCCGGGCTTGCCGTGTTAGGCCTCTCGGGGTCCGGGCCTTTGGCGTTAGGCCTGGCGGTGTCTGGACTTGCGGTGTTAGGCCTCTCGGGGTCCAGGCTTCTGGCGTTAGACCTGGTGGGGTCCGAGCTTGTGGCGTTGAGGCTGGCGGCGTCTAGGCTTGTGGCGTCAGGGCCGGCGGGGTCTGGGCTTGCGGCGTGAGGCCTGGCGGGGTCCGGGCTTGTGGCAATGGGGCCGGTGGGGTCCGGGCTTGCGGTGTTAGGTCCGGCGGGTCCGGGATTGTGGCGGTAGCCCTGGCGGTGTCCAGGCTTGTTGCCTTTGGCCTGGAGCGGTCTGGGCTTGTGGCATGAGGCCTGGCAGGGTCCGGGATTGCGGCGTTTGGCCTGACGGGGTCCGGGCTTGCGGCGTATGGCCCAGCAAGGTCCGTGCTTGCGGTGTTAGATCCGGCAGGGTCCCGCCTTGCGGCGTTAGGCCTGGCGGGTTCCTGGTTTGCGGTGTTAGGCCTGGGGGGGTCTGGGCCTCCGGCATTAGGCCTGGCGGGGTCCGGGCTTGCGGCGTGAGGCCTGGCGTGGTCAGGGCTTGCGGAGTTAGGCCTGGCCAGGTCTGGGCTTGCGGCGTTAGGTCCGGCGGGGTCTGGGTTTGCGGCATTCGGTCCGGCGGGGTACAGGCTTGCAGTCTTAGGCCTGGCGGGGTCCGGGCTTGTGGGGTTAGGCCCGGCGGGGTCCGGGCTTGCAGTATTAGGCTCGGTGGGGTCTGGGCTTGCGCCTTTAGGCCTCTCGTGGTCCGGGCCTTTGGCGTTAGGCCCGGCGGTGTCCGGGCTTCTGGCGTTAGACCTGGTGGGGTCCGGGCTTGCGGCGTTAAGGCTGGCGGCGTCCAGGCTTGGGGCATCAGGGCCGGCGGGGTCTGGGCTTGCGGCGTGATGCCTGGCGGGGTCTGGGCTTGTGGCAATTGGGCCGGTGGGGTCTGGGCTTGCGGTGTTAGGTCCGACGGGTCCGGGCTTGTGGCGTGAAGCCTGGCGGGGTCCGGGCTTGCGGCAATTGGCTTGGCGGTGTCCAGGCTTGGGGCGTGAGGCTTGGCGGGGTCTGGGCTTGCGGCAATTGGCCCGGTGGTGTCTGGGCTTGTGGCTTTAAGCCTGGCGGGGTCCGGGCGTGTGGCGTTAGGCCTGGCGGGGTCCGGGCTTGTGGCATTAAGGCTGGAGTATTCCGGGCTTGTGGCGTTAGGCCCGGCGGTGTCCGGGCTTATGGCCTTAGGCCTGGCGGGGTCTGGGCATGCAGCGTTAGGGTTGGCAGGATACGGGCTTGCAGTTTTAGGCCTGGCGGTGTTTGGGCTTGCGGTTTTAGGCCTCTCGGGGATTGGGTGTGCGGCGTTAGGCCTGGCGGGGTCCGGGCTTGCAGCGTTAGGCCGTGTGGGGTCCGGGCTTGCGGTGTTAGGGCTGGTGGTGTCTGGACTTTTTGCCTTAGGTCTGGCGGGGTCTGTGCTTCCGGCGTTAGGCCTGGCGGTGTTTGGGCTTCCGGCGTTAGGCCCTGCGGGGTCCGGGCTTGCGGCGTTGGGCCCGATAAGGTCCGAGCTTCTTGCCTTAGGCCTGGTGGGGTCCGGGCTTCTGGCCTTAGGCCTGGTGGGGTTCTGGCTTGCAATGTTAGGCCCGGCGGGGTCCGGGCTTGCGGCGTTAGCTCCGGCGGGGTCCGGGCTTGTGGTGTGAGGCCTGGCGGGGTCCGGGCTTGTGGCGTGAGGCCTGGCGGGGTCCGGGCTTGTGGCGTGAGGCCTGGCGGGGTCCAGGCTTGCGGCGTTAGATCCGGCGGGGTCCGGGCTTCTGGCGTTACACACGGTGGGGTCCGGGCTTACGGCGTTAAGGCTGGTGGGGTCCAGGCTCGCGGCGTTAGGTCCGGCGGGGTCCGGGCTTGCGGAGTTAGGTCCAGTGGGTTCCGGGCTTGTGGCGTGAGGCCTGGCGGGGTCCAGGCTTGCGGCGTGAGGCCTGTCTAGGTTCAGGCTTGCGGCAATTGGCCCGGTGGGGTCCAGGCTTTTGGCGTTAGGGTTGGTGGTGTTCGGGCTTTTTGCCTTAGGCCTGGCGGTGTCCGGGCTTCTGGCATTAAGGCTGGCAGGGTTTGGGCTTGCGGCATTAGGCTGGGCAGCGTCTGGGCTTGCGACGTTAGGCCGGGCAGTTTCCGTGCTTGTGGCGTTACGCCCAGCGGGGTCCTGGATTGTGGAGTTAGCCCTGGTGTTGTCCAGGCTTGTTGGCTTTGGCCTGGGGGGGTCCGGGATTGCGGCGTCTGGTCCAGCAGGGTCCGGGCTTGTGGAGTTAGGCCCGGCGGGGTCCGAGCTTGCAGTGTTAGGCTCGGTGGGGTCCGGGCTTGCGGCCTTAGGCCTGGTGGGGTCCGGGCATGAGGTGTTAAGCCTTGGGGGGTCCTGGCTTGTGACGTTAGGCCTGGCATGGTCCGGGCTTGCGGTGTTAGGTTCGGCGGGGTCCGGGATTGTGACGTGAGGCCTGGCGGGGTTCGGGCTTGTGGCAATTGGCCCAGTGGGGTCCGGGCTTGCGGTGTTAGGTTCGGCGGAGTCCGGGCTTGTGGCGTGAGGCCTGGCAGGGTCCGGGCTTCTGGCCTTAGGCCTGGTGGGGTGCGGGCTTGCGGTGTTAGGTTCGGCGGAGTCCGGGCTTGTGGCGTGAGGCCCGGCGGGTTCCGTGCTTGCGGCGTTAGGCCCGGCGGGGTCTGGGCTTGTGGCAATTGGCCCGGCTGTGTCCGTGCTTGCAGCGTTAGGTCCGACAGGGTCCGGGCTTGCGGTGTTAGGCCCGGCGGGGTCCGGGCTTGCGGCGTCAGGCCTGGTGTGGTCTGGGCTTGCCGCCTTAGCTCCGACGGTGTCTGAGCTTGTGGCCTTAGGCCTTGTGGGGTCCGGGCTTGCACTGTTAGGCTCGGTGGGGTCCGGGCTTCTGGCCTTAGGCCTGGTGGGGTCTGGGCTTCTGGCCTTAGGCCTGGTGGGATCTGGGCTTGCAGTGTTAGGCCCGGCAAGGTCCGGGCTTGCAGCGTTTGGTCTGCGGGGTCCGGGTTTGCGGCGATACACCCGGCGGGGTCCGGGCTTGTAGCGTGAGGCCTGGCGGGGTCCGGTCTTCTGGCATTAGACCTGGTGGGAACCGGGCTTGAGGCGGTTAGGCTGGCGGGGTCGCTGCTTGCGGCATTAGGTTTGGCAGGGTCCGGGCTTGCGGCGTTTGGCCCGGCAGGGTCCAGGCTTGCGGCCTTAGGCCTGGCAGGGTCTGGGCTAGTGGCAATTGACCGTGCGGGATCCGGGCTTGCGGTGTTAGGCCCGGCGGGGTCTGGGCTTGCGGCGTTAGGGCTGGTGGTGTCCAGGCTTTTTGCCTTAGGTCTGGCAGGGTCTGGGCTTGCAGCTTTAGGCCCGGTGGGGTCCGTGCTTGCGGCGTTAGGCCTGATAAGGTCCGAGCTTCTGGCCTTAGGCCTGGTGGGGTCCAGGCCTGCAGTGTGAGGCTTGGCGGGGTCCGGGCTTCTGGCCTTAGGCCTGGTGGGGTCCGGGCTTGCAGTGTGAGGCTTTGCGGGGTCTGGGCTTCTGGCCTTAGGCCTGGTGGGGTCCAGGCTTGCAGTGTTCGGCCCGGCGGGGTCTGGGCTTCTGGCGAGAGGCCTGGCGGGGTCCGGGCTTGTGGCAATTGGCCCGGCTGGGTCCGGGCTTGCTGCGTTAGGCCCGGCGGGTCCGGGCTTGCAATGTTAGGCTCTGTGGGGTCTGGGCTTCTGGCCTTAGGATAGGTGGGGTGTGAGCTTGTGGTCCTAGGCCTGGCTGGGTCCACGCTTGCGGCATTAGGCCTGGCGGGTTCCGGGCTTGAGGCGTTAAGCCTTAGGGGTCCTGGCTTGCGGCGTTAGGCCCGGCGGGGTCCGGGCTTGCAGTGTTAGGCTTGGTGGGGTCCGAGCTTCTGGCCTTAGACCTGGTGGGGTTCGGGCTTGCAGTGTTCGGCCCGGCTGGGTCTGGGCTTGCGGCGTGAGGTCTGGCGGGGTCCGGGCTTGCGGCAATTGGCCCAGCTGTGTCCGTGCTTGTGGTGTTAGGCCCGGTAGGGTCCGGACTTGCGGTGTTAGGCCTGGCGAGGTCCTGGCTTGCGGCGTTAGGCCTGGCAGGGTCCAGGCTTGCGGCGTCAGGCCTGGCGTGGTCTGGGCTTGCCGCCTTAGGCCCGGCGGTGTCTGAGCTTGTGGCCTTAGGCCTGGTGGGGTCTGGGCGTGCGGTGTTAGGCTTGGTGGGGTACGGGCTTGCGGCGTTAGGCCTGGCGGTGTCTGGGCTTGTGGTGTTAGGCCTCTTGGGGTTCGGGCGTGTGGCGTTAGGCCTGGCAAGGTCTGGGCTTGCAGCGTTAGGCGTGGTGGGGTCCGGTATTCTGGCGATAGACCTGGTGGGGTCCACGCTTGCAGCGTTAAGGCTAGCGGCATCCGGGCTCGCAGCGTTAGGCCCGGCGGGGTCCGGGTTTGTGGCATGAGGCCTGGTGGGGTCTGGGCTTGCGGCGTTAGGTCTGGCGGGGTCCGGGCTTGCGGCACTAGGCTAGGCGGGGTCCGGGCTTGCGGCGTTAGGCCCGGCGGGGTCTGCGCTTGCGGCGTGAACTCCGGCGGGGTCCGAGCTTGTGGTGTTAGGCCCGGCAGGGTCCGGGCTTGCGGCGTGAGGCTTGCAGGGTCCAGCCTTATGATGTCAGGTCTGGCGGGGTCCGGGCTTGCGGCGTTAGGCCCGGCGGGGTCCAGGCATGCGGCATTACGCCTGGCAGCGTCCGGGCTTGCGGCGTGAGGCCTGGCGGGGTCCGGGCTTGCCGTGTTAGGCCTGGCGGGGTCCTGGCTTTTGGCATTAGGGCTGGTTGTGTCCGGGCTTTTTGCCTTAGGCCTGGCGGGGTCCGGGCTTGCGGCGTTAGGCCCGGCGGGGTCCGCGCTTGCGGCGTGAACTCCGGCGGGGTCCGAGCTTGTGGTGTTAGGCCTGGCAGGGTCCGGGCTTGCGGCGTGAGGCTTGCAGGGTCCGGCCTTATGATGTCAGGTCTGGCGGGGTCTGGGCTTGCGGCATTAGGTCTGGCGGGGTCCGGGCTTGCGGCGTTAGGCCCGGCGGGGTCCAGGCATGCGGCCTTAGGCCTGGCAGCGTCCGGGCTTGCGGCGTGAGGCCTGGCGGGGTCCGGGCCTGCCGTGTTAGGCCTGGTGGGGTCTGGGCTTTTGGCATTAGGGCTGGTTGTGTCCGGGCTTTTTGCCTTAGGCCTGGCGGGGTCTGAGCTTGCGGTGTTAGGCCTGGCAGTGTCCGGGCTTCCGGCATTAGGCCCGGCGGGGTTTGGGCTTGCGGCGTTAGGCCTGGTAAGGTCCGAGCTTCTGGCCTTAGGCCTGGTGGGGTCCGGGATTGCAGTGTTAGGCTCGGTGGTGTCCAGGCTTGTGGCGTTAGGCCTGGTGGGGTCCGGCTTGCGGCATTAGGTCCGGCAGGGTCCGGGCCTGCAACGATAGGCCTGGCGGGGTCCAGACTTGCGGCAATTGGCCCGGCAGGGTCCGGGCCTGCAACGATACGCCTGGCGGGGTCCAGACTTGCGGCAATTGGCCCGGTGGGGTCCGGGCTTGCGGTGTTAGGTTCGGCGGGGTCCAGGATTGTGACGTGAGGCCTGGCGGGGTTCGGGCTTGCGGCAATTGGCCCAGTGGGGTCCGGGCTTGCGGTGTTAGGTTCGGCGGAGTCCGGGCTTGTGGCGTGAGGCCTGGCAGGGTCCGGGCTTCTGGCCTTAGGCCTGGTGGGGTGCGGGCTTGCGGTGTTAGGTTCGGCAGAGTCCGGGCTTGTGGCGTGAGGCCTGGCAGGGTCTGGGCTTCTGGCCTTAGGCCTGGTGGGGTCTGGGCTTGCGGCGTCAGGCCCGGCGGGTTCCGTGCTTGCGACGTTAGGCCCGGCGGGGTCTGGGCTTGCGGTGTGAGGCCTGGCGGGGTCCGGGCTTGTGGCAATTGGCCTGGCTGTGTCCGTGCTTGCGGTGTTAGGCCTGGCAAGGTCCTGGCTTGCGGCGTTAGGCCTGGTGGGGTCCGGGCTTGTGGCGTCAGGCCTGGTGTGGTCTGGGCTTGCCGCCTTATGTCTGATGGTGTCTGAGGTTGTGGCCTTAGGCCTGGTGGGGTCTGGGTGTGCGGTGTTAGGCTTGGCGGGGTACGGGCTTGCGGCGCAAGGCCTGGCGGTGTCTGGGCTTGCGGTGTTAGGCCTCTTGGGTTTCGGGCGTGCGGCGTTAGGCCTGGCAAGGTCCAGGCTTGCAGCGTTAGGCCTGGCGGGGTCTGGGCTTCTGGTGATAGACCTGGTGGGGTCCACGCTTGCGGCGTTAAGGCTGGCAGCATCTGGGCTCGTGGCATTAGGCCCGTCAGGGTCCGGGCTTGCGGCATGAGGCCTGGCGGGGTCCAGGCTTGCGGCGTGAGGCCTGGCAGAGTCCGGGCTTCTGGCATTAGACCTGGTGGGAACCGGGCTTGCGGCGGTTAGGCTGGCGGGGTCGCTGCTTGCGGCATTAGGTTTGGCAGGGTCCGGGCTTGCGGCGTTTGGCCCGGCAGGGTCCAGGCTTGCGGCCTTAGGCCTGGCAGGGTCTGGGCTAGTGGCAATTGACCGTGCGGGATCCGGGCTTGCGGTGTTAGGCCCGGCGGGGTCTGGGCTTGCGGTGTTAGGGCTGGTGGTGTCCAGGCTTTTTGCCTTAGGTCTGGCAGGGTCTGGGCTTGCAGCTTTAGGCCCGGTGGGGTCCGTGCTTGCGGCGTTAGGCCTGATAAGGTCCGAGCTTCTGGCCTTAGGCCTGGTGGGGTCCAGGCTTGCAGTGTTTGGCCCGGCGGGGTCCGGGCTTCTGGAGAGAGGCCTGGCGGGGTCCGGGCTTGCAATGTTAGGCTCTGTGGGGTCTGGGCTTCTGGCCTTAGGATAGGTGGGGTCTGAGCTTGTGGTCCTAGGCCTGGCTGGGTCCACGCTTGCGGCATTAGGCCTGGCGGCTTCCGGGCTTGAGGCGTTAGGCCTTAGGGGTCCAGGCTTGCGGCGTTAGGCCCGGCGGGGTCCGGGCTTGCAGTGTTAGGCTTGGTGGGGTCCGAGCTTCTGGCCTTAGACCTGGTGGGGTTCGGGCTTGCAGTGTTCGGCCCGGCTGGGTCTGGGCTTGCGGCGTGAGGTCTGGCGGGGTCCGGGCTTGCGGCAATTGGCCCGGCTGTGTCCGTGCTTGCGGTGTTAGGTCCGGTAGGGTCCGGGCTTGCGGTGTTAGGCCTGGCGAGGTCCTGGCTTGCGGCGTCAGGCCTGGCAGGGTCCTGGCTTGTGGCGTCAGGCCTGGCAGGGTCCAGGCTTGCGGCGTCAGACCTGGCGTGGTCCGGGCTTGCCGCCTTAGGCCCGGCGGTGTCTGAGCTTTTGGCCTTAGGCCTGGTGGGGTCCCCGCGTGCGGTGTTAGGCTTGGCGGGGTACGGGCTTGCGGCATTAGGCCTGGCGGTGTCTGGGCATGTGGTGTTAGGCCTCTTGGGGTTCGGGCGTGTGGTGTTAGGCCTGGCAAGGTCCGGGCTTGCAGCGTTAGGCGTGGCGGGGTCCGGTATTCTGGCGATAGACCTGGTGGGGTCCACGCTTGCAGCGTTAAGGCTGGTGGCATCCAGGCTCGCGGCGTTAGGCCCGGCGGGGTCCGGGTTTGTGGCATGAGGCCTGGTGGGGTCTGGGCTTGCGGCGTTAGGTCTGGCGGGGTCCGGGCTTGCGGCACTAGGCTAGGCGGGGTCCAGGCTCGCGGCGTTAGGCCCGGCGGGGTCCGCGCTTGCGGCGTGAACTCCGGCGGGGTCCGAGCTTGTGGTGTTAGGCCCGGCAGGGTCCGGGATTGTGGTGTGAGGCTTGGCGGGGTCCGGCCTTATGATGTCAGGTCTGGCGGGGTCTGGGCTTGCGGCATTAGGTCTGGTGGGGTCCGGGCTTGCGGCGTTAGGCCCGGCGGGGTCCAGGCATGCGGCCTTAGGCCTGGCAGCGTCCGGGCTTGCGGCGTGAGGCCTGGCGGAGTCCGGGCTTGCCGTGTTAGGCCTGGCGGGGTCCGGGCTTTCGGCATTAGGGCTGGTTGTGTCCGGGCTTTTTGCCTTAGGCCTGGCGGGGTCTGGGCTTGCGGCGTTAGGCCTGGCAGTGTCCGGGCTTCCGGCGTTAGGCCCGGCGGGGTTTGGGCTTGCGGCGTTAGGCCTGGTAAGGTCCGAGCTTCTGGCCTTAGGCCTGGTGGGGTTCGGGATTGCAGTGTTAGGCTCGGTGGTGTCCAGGCTTGTGGCGTTCGGCCTGGTGTGGTCCGGCTTGCGGCGTTAGGTCCGGCAGGGTCCGGGCCTGCAACGATACGCCTGGCGGGGTCCAGACTTGCGGCAATTGGCCCGGTGGGGTCCGGGCTCGCGGTGTTAGGTTCGGCGGAGTCCGGGATTGTGACGTGAGGCCTGGCGGGGTTCGGGCTTGCGGCAATTGGCCCAGTGGGGTCCGGGCTTGCGGTGTTAGGTTCGGCGGAGTCCGGGCTTGTGGCGTGAGGCCTGGCAGGGTCCGGGCTTCTGGCCTTAGGCCTGGTGGGGTCTGGGCTTGCAGCGTCAGGCCCGGCGGGTTCCGTGCTTGCGGCGTCAGGCCCGGCGGGGTCTGGGCTTGCGGCGTGAGGCCTGGCGGGGTTCGGGCTTGCGGCAATTGGCCCAGTGGGGTCCGGGCTTGCGGTGTTAGGTTCGGCGGAGTCCGGGCTTGTGGCGTGAGGCCTGGCAGGGTCCGGGCTTCTGGCCTTAGGCCTGGTGGGGTCTGGGCTTGCAGCGTCAGGCCCGGCGGGTTCCGTGCTTGCGGCGTTAGGCCCGGCGGGGTCTGGGCTTGCGGCGTGAGGCCTGGCGGGGTCCGGGCTTGTGGCAATTGGCCTGGCTGTGTCCGTGCTTGCGGTGTTAGGTCCGACAGGGTCCGGGCTTGCGGTGTTAGGCCTGGCACGGTCCTGGCTTGCGGTGTTAGGCCTGGTAGGGTCCGGGCTTGTGGCGTCAGGCCTGGTGTGGTTTGGGTTTGCCGCCTTATGTCCGATGGTGTCTGAGCTTGTGGCCTTAGGCCTGGTGGGGTCCGGGTGTGCGGTGTTAGGCTTGGCGGGGTACGGGCTTGCGGCGCAAGGCCTGGCGGTGTCTGGGCTTGCGGTGTTAGGCCTCTTGGGTTTCGGGCGTGTGGCGTTAGGCCTGGCAAGGTCTAGGCTTGCAGCGTTAGGCCTGGCGGGGTCTGGGCTTCTGGCGACAGGCCTGGTGGGGTCTACGCTTGCGGCGTTATGGCTGGCGGCATCTGGGCTCGTGGCATTAGGCCCGTCAGGGTCCGGGCTTGCGGCATGAGGCCTGGCGGGGTCCGGGCTTGCGACGTTATGTCTGGCGGGGTCCGGGTTTGCAGCGTTAGGCCCGGCAGGGTCCAGGCTTGCGGCATGAGGCCCGGCGGGGTCCGGGCTTACGGCGTTAGATCTGGCGGGGTCCGGGCTTGTAGTGTTAGGCCCGGTGGGGTCCGGGCTTGCGGCGTTAGGCCTGGCGTGGTCCGGGCTTGCTGTCTTAGGCCCGGCGGTTTCAGAGGTTGTGGCCTTAGGCCTGGCCGGGTCCGGGCGTGCAGTGTAAGGGTTGGCGGGGTCCGGGCTTCCGGCGTTAGACCCAGCCGCGTTTGGGCTTGTGGCATTAGGCCTGGTAAGGTCCGAGCTTCTGGCTTTAGGCTTGGTGGGGTCCAGGATTGCAGTGTTAGGCTCCGTGGTGTCCAGGCTTGCGGCGTAAGGTCCGGCGGGGTCCAGGTTTGCGACGATAGAGCTGGCGGAGTCCGGGCTTCCGGCGTTAGGCCCGGCGGGGTTTGGGCTCGCGGCGTTAGGCCTGGTAAGGTCCGAACTTCTGCCCTTGGGCCGGGTGCGGTCCGGGCCTACAGTGTTAGGCTCGTTGGTGTCCAGGCTTGCGGCGTTAGGCGTGGCATGGTCCGGGCTTGCGGCGTTAGGTCTGCGGGGTCCGGGCTTGCGGTGTTAGGTTTGGCGGGGTCCGGGCTTTCAGCGTGAGGCCTGGCGGGGTCTGGGCTTGCGGCGTTAGGCCTGGCGGGGTCCGGGCTTGCGGCAATTGGCCCGGTGGGGTCCGGGCTTGCAGTGTTAGGTCCGGCAGGGTCCGGGTTTGCGGCGTTAGGCCTGGCGGGGTCTGGGCTTTCGGCAATTTGCCAGTCGGGGTCCGGGCTTGCGGCGTTAGGCCTTGTAAGGTCCGAGCTTCTGGCCTTAGGCCTGGTGGGGTCCTGGCTTGCAGTGTTAGGGTCGCTGGGGTCCGGGCTTCTGGCCTTATGCCTGGTGGGGTCCGGGCTTGCAGTGTTAGGTCCGGTGGGGTACGGGCTTGCGGCATGAGGCCTGGCGGGGTCCGGGCTTGTGGCGTTAGTGCTGCGGGGTCCGGGGTTGCAGTGATAGGCCTGGTGGGGTCCGGCCTTAAGGCGTGAGGCCCGGTGGGGTTTGGGCTTGCGGCGTGAGGCCTGGTAGGGTCCGGGTTTCTGGCGTTAGACCTGGTGGGGTCCGGGCTTGCGGCGTTAAGGCTGGCAGGGTCGCGGCTTGCGGTGTTAGGTCTGGCGGGGTCCAGGCCTGCGGCGTTAGGCCCATCAGGGTCCCGGCTTGCGGCCTTAGGCCTGGCAGGTTCCAGGCTAGTGGCAATTGACCGTGCGGGGTCTGGGCTTGCATCATTAGGGCTGGTGGTGTCCGGGCTTTTTGCCTTAGGTCTGCCGGGGTGTGGGCTTGCGGCGTTAGGCCTGGCGGTGTCCGGGCTTCCAGCGATAGGGTTGGCAGCGTCTGGGCTTGCGGCGTTAGGCCTGGTAAGGTCTGAGCTTCTGGCCTTAGGCCTAGTAAGGTCCGGGCTTGCAGTGTAAGGCTCGGTGGGGTCCGGGCTTCTGGCCTTAGGCCTGGTGGGATCCGGGCTTGCAGTGTTAGGCCCGGAGGGGTCCAGGCTTGTAGCGTGAGGCCTGGTGGGGTCCGGGCTTGCGGTGTTAGGCCCATCTGGCTCTGTGCTTGTGGTGTTAGGCCCGGCGGGGTCTGGGCTTTCGTCGTGAGGTCTAGCGGGGTCCGGGCTTGCGGCGCTTGGCCTGGCGAAGTCCGGGCTTGCGGCGTTAGGTCAGTGGGGTCTGGGCTTGCGGCGATAGGCCTGGCGGGGTCCGGGCTTGTGGCGTGAGGCCTGGCAGGGTCCGGGCTTGTGGCGTTAGACCTGTGGGGTCCGGGCTTGCGGCGTTAAGGCTGGCGGGGTCGCGGCTTGCGGCGTTAGGTCTGCCAGGGTCCGGGCTAGTGGTAATTGGCCGTGCGGGGTCCGGACTTGCGGCGTTAGGCCCGGTGGGGTCCAGCCTTGCAGTGTTAAGCTCGGTGGGGTCCGGGCTTGCTGTCTTAGGCCCGGCGGTGTCAGGTTGTGGCCTTAGGCCTGGTGGGGTCCGGGCGTGCGGTGTTAGGGTTGGCGGGGAGTGGGCTCCCGGCGTAAGACCCGGAGGGGTTTGGGCTTGTGGCATTAGGCCTGGTATGGTCCGAGCTTCTGGCCTATCGCCAGGTGGGGTCCGGGCTTGCGGTGTTAGGTTCGGCGGGGTCCGGGATTGCGACGTGAGGCCTGGCAGGGTTTGGGCTTGCGGCGATTGTCCCGGTGGGGTCCGGGCTTGCGGTGTTAGGTTCGGCGGAGTCCGGGCTTGTGGCGTGAGGCCTGGCAGGGCCCGGGCTTCTGGCCTTAGGCCTGGTGGGGTCTGGGCTTGCAGCGTCAGGCCCGGCGGGTTCCGTGCTTGCGGCATTAGGCCCGGCATGGTCTGGGCTTGCGGTGTGAGGCCTGGCAGGGTCCGGGCCTGTGGCAATTTGCCTGGCTGTGTCCGTGCTTGCGGTGTTAGGTCCGACAGGGTCCGGGCTTGCGGTGTTAGGCCTGGCAAGGTCCTGGCTTGCGCCGTTAGGCCTGGCGGGGTCCAGGCTTGCGGCGTCAGGCCTGGTGTGGTCTGGGCTTGCCCCCTTATGTCTGATGGTGTCTGAGCTTAAGGCCTTAGGCCTGGTGGGGTCCAGGTGTGCAGTGTTAGGCTTGGCGGGGTATGGGCTTGTGGCGCTAGGCCTGGCGGTGTCTGGGCTTGCGGTGTTAGGCCTCTTGGGTTTCGGGCGTGCGGCGTTAGGCCTGGCAAGGTTCAGGCTTGCAGTGTGAGGCCTGGCGGGGTCCGGGCTTGCGGCAATTGGCCTGGCAAGTCCGGGCTTGTGGCGTTAGGCCTGGCGGGGTCCGGGCTTGCGGCAATTGGCCCGGTGGGGTCCGGGCTTGCGGTGTTAGGTCCGACGGGGTCCGGGCTTGCTGCGTTAGGCCTTGTAAGGTCCGAGCTTCTGCCCTTAGACCTGGCGGGGTACGGGCTTGCGGCGTTAGGCCTGGCGGGGTCCGGGCTTGAGGCGCTGGTTCTGTGGGGTCCGGGGTTATGCCGTGAGGCCTGGTAGGGTCCGGGTTTCTGGCGTTAGCCTTGGTGGGGTCCGGGCTTGCGGCGTTAGGCCTGGCGGGGTCGCGGCTTTCGGCGTTAGGTCTGGCGGAGGCCAGGCCTGTGGCGTTAGGCCCGTCAGGGTCTTGGCTTGAGGCCTTAGGCCTGGCAGGGTTCGGGCTAGTGGCAATTGACCATGCGGGGTCTGGGCTTGTGGTGTTAGGCCCGGCGGCGTCTGGGGTTGCGGTGTTAGGCCTTTTGGGGTCTGGGCTTGTGGCGTTAGGCCTGGTAAGGTCCGAGCTTCTGGCCTTAGGCCTGGTGGGGTCCGGGCTTGCAGTGTTAGGCTCGGCGGGGTCTGGGCTTGTAGCGTGAGTCCTGGCGGGGTCCGAGCTTGCGGCAATTGGCCCCGTGGGGTCCGGGCTTCCTGTGTTAGGTCCGGCGGGGTCCGGGCTTGCGGCGTGAGGGCTGGCGGGGTCTGGACTTGCGGCAATTGGCCTGGCGGGGTTCGGGCTTGCGGCATTAGGCCTGGCGGGTTCCGGGCTTGCGGTGTTAGGTCTGCGGGGTCCAGGCTTGCGGCGATAGGCCTGGCGGGGTCCAGGCTTGTGGCGTGAGGCCTGGCAGGGTCCGGGCTTCTGGTGTTAGACCTCGTGGGGTCCGGGCTTGCGGCGTTAGGTCTGGCAGGGTCCGGACTAGTGGCAATTGGCCGTGCGGGGTCCGGGCTTGCGGCGTCAGGCCTGGCGGGGTCCGGGCTTGTGGCAATTGGCTGTGCGGGGTCCGGGCTTGCGGTGTTAGGGCTGGTGGTGTCCGGACTTTTTGCCTTAGGTCTGGTGGGGTCTGGGCTTGCGGCGTTAAGCCTGGCGGTGTTTGGGCTTCAGGCGTTAGGACCGGCAGAGTCCGGGCTTGCGGCGTTAGGCCTGATAAGGTCCGAGCTTCTGGCCTTAGGCCTGGTGGGATCCGGGCTTGCAGTGTGAGGCTTGGTGGTGTCCAGGCTTCTGGCCTTAGGCCTGGTGGGGTTCCGGCTTGCAGTGTTAGGTCCGGTGGTGTCCGGGCTTGCGGCGTGAGGCCTGGCAGGGTCCGGGCTCGCGGCGGTTGGCCCGGTGCGGTTTGGGCTTGCTGTGTTAGGTCCGGCAGGGTCTGGGCTTGCGGTGTGGTGCCTGGCGGGGTCCAGGCTTGCGGCATTAGACCTGATAAGGTCCGAGCTTCTGGCCTTAGGCCTGGTGGTGTCCGGGCTTGCAGTGTTAGGCTCGCTGGGGTCCGGGCTTCTGGCCTTAGGCCTGGTGGGTTTTGGGCTTGCAGTGTTAGGTCCGGCGGGGTCTGGGCTTGCGGCGTTTGGCCTGGCGGGGTTCGAGCTTGCGGCAATTGGCCCGGTGGGGTCCGGGCTTGCGGTGTTAGGTCCGGCGGGGTCCGGGTTTGCGGCGTGAGGCCTGGCGGGGTCCGGGCTTGCGGCAATTTCCCAGTCGGGGTCCGGGCTTGCTGCATTAGGCCTTGTAAGGTCCGAGCTTCTGGCCGTAGACCTGGTGGGGTCTGGGCTTGCAGTGTTAGGCTCGGTGGGGTCTGGGTTTCTGGCCTTATGCATGGTGGGGTCTGGGCTTGCAGTGTTAGGCCCGGCGGGGTCCGGGCTTTCGGTGTTAGGGCTGGTGGTGTCCGGGCTTCTGGCGATAGACCTGGTGGGCTCCACGCTTATGGCGTTAAGGCTGGTGGCGTCCGGCCTTGCGGCGTCAGGCCTGGCGGGGTCCGGGCTTGCGGCATGAGGCCTGGCGGGATCCGGCCTTGCAGCATTAGGTCCGGCGGGGTCTGGGCTTACGGTGTTAGGCCTGGCGGGGTCCGGGCTTGAGGCGCTGGTTCTGTGGGGTCCGGGGTTACACCACGAGGCCTAGTAGGGTCCGGGTTTCTGGCGTTAGACTTGGTGGGGTCCGGGCTTGCGGCGTTAGGCCTGGCGGGGTCGCGGCTTTCAGCGTTAGGTCTGGCGGGGTCCAGGCCTGTGGCGTTAGGCCCGTCAGGGTCCCGGCTTGCGGCCTTAGGCCTGGCAGGGTTCGGGCTAGTGGCAATTGACCATGCGGGGTCCGGGCTTGTGGTGTTAGGCCCGGCGGCGTCTGGGCTTGCAGAGTTAGGCCTGGCCGTGTCCGGGCTTGCGGTGTTAGGCTCGGCGGGGTCTGGGCTTGTGGCGTTAGGCCTGGTAAGGTCCGAGCTTCTGGCCTTAGGCCTGGTGGGGTCCGGGCTTGCAGTGTTAGGCTCGGCGGGGTCCGGGCTTGTAGCGTGAGTCGTGGCAGGGTCCGGGCTTGCGGCAATTGGCCCGGCGGGGTCCGGCCTTGCGGCGTCAGGCCTGGCGGGTTCCGGGCTTGTGGTGTTAGGTCTGCGGGGTCCAGGCTTCCGGCGATAGGCCCGGCAGGGTCCAGGCTTGTGTCGTGAGGCCTGGCAGGGTCCGGGCTTCTGGCGTTAGACCTGGTGGGGTCCGGGCTTGCGGCGTTAGGTCTGGCGGGGTCCGGGCTAGTGGCAATTGGCTGTGCGGGGTCCGGGCTTGTGGTGTCAGGCCCAGCGGGGTCCGGGCTTGCAGTGTTAAGGCTGGTGGTGTCCGTGGTCTTTTCCTTAGGTCTGGCAGGGTCCGGCCTTGCAGCGTTAGGCCCGGCGGGGTCCGGCCTTGCAGTGTTAGGCTCGGTGGGGTCTGGGCTTTTGGCCTTAGGCCTGGTGGGGTCCGAGCTTGTGGTCTTAGGCCTGGCGGGTTCCAGGCTTGAGGCGTTAGGCCTTAGGGGGTCCGGGCTTGCAGCGTTAAGGCTGGTGGTGTCCGGGGTCTTTTCCTTAGGTCTGGCAGGGTCCGGCCTTGCAGCGTTAGGCCTGGCGGGGTCCGGGCTCACGGCGTCAGGCCCGGCGGGGTCCGGCCTTGCAGTGTTAGGCTTGGTGGGGTCTGGGCTTTTGGCCTTAGGCCTGGTGGGGTCCGAGCTTGTGGTCTTAGGCCTGGCGGGTTCCAGGCTTGAGGCGTTAGGCCTTAGGGGGTCCTGGCTTGTGGCGTTAGGCCCGGCAGGGTCCGGGCTTGTGGAGTTAAGCCTGGCGGGGTCTGGGCTTCCAGTGTTAGGCCCGGCGGGGTCCCGGCTTGCAGCGTTAGGCTCGGTGGGGTCCGGGCTTGCAGCGTTTGGCCAGGCAGGGTCCGTGCTTGCAGTGTTAGGTCCAGTGCGGTCCGGGCTTTCGGCGTTAGGCCTGGTGGGTTCCGTGCTTGCGTGCGTCAGGCCTGGCGTGGTCTGGGCTTACAGCCTTAGGCCCGGCGGTGTCTGAGCTTGTGGCCTTAGGCCTGGTGGGGTTCGGGCATGCGGTGTTAGGGTTGGCGGGCTACGGGCTTGCGGCGTCAGGCCTGGCGGGGTCCGGGCTTGTGGCAATTGGCTGTGCGGGGTCCGGGCTTGCGGTGTTAGGGCTGGTGGTGTCCGGACTTTTTGCCTTAGGTCTGGTGGGGTCTGGGCTTGCGGCGTTAAGCCTGGCGGTGTCCAGTCTTCCGGCGTTAGGCCCGGCGGAGTCCGGGCTTGCGGCGTTAGGCCTGATAAGGTCCGAGTTTCTGGCCTTAGGCCTGGTGGGATCCGGGCTTGCAGTGTGAGGCTTGGTGGCGTCCGGGCTTCTGGCCTTAGGCCTGGTGGGGTTCCGGCTTGCAGTGTTAGGTCCGGTGGTGTCCGGGCTTGCGGCGTGAGGCCTGGCAGGGTCCGGGCTTGCGGCGGTTGACCCGGTGCGGTTTGGGCTTGCTGTGTTAGGTCCGGCAGGGTCTGGGCTTGCGGCGTGGTGCCTGGCGGGGTCCAGGCTTGCGGCATTAGGCCTGATAAGGTCCGAGCTTCTGGCCTTAGGCCTGGTGGTGTCCGGGCTTGCAGTGTTAGGCTCGCTGGGGTCCGGGCTTCTGGCCTTAGGCCTTGTGGGTTTTGGGCTTGCAGTGTTAGGCCCGGCGGGGTCCGGGCTTGCGGCATTTGTCCTGGCGGGGTTCGAGCTTGCGGCGTGAAGGCTTGGCAGGGTGCAGGCTTGCGGCAATTGGCCCGGTGGGGTCCGGGCTTGCGGTGTTAGGCCCGGCAGAGTCCGGGCTTTCGGCGTTAGGGCCAGTGGTGTCCGGGCTTCTGGCGATAGACCTGGTGGGGTCCACGCTTGCGGCGTTAAGGCTGGTGGCGTCCGGCCTTGCGGCATCAGGCCTGGCGGGGTCCGGGCTTGCGGCATGAGGCCTGGCGGGGTTCGAGCTTGCGGCGTGAAGGCTTGGCAGGGTCCAGGCTTGCGGCAATTGGCCCGGTGGGGTCCGGGCTTGCGGTGTTAGGCCCGGCAGAGTCCGGGCTTTCGGCGTTAGGGCCGGTGGTGTCCGGGCTTCTGGCGATAGACCTGGTGGGGTCCACGCTTGCGGCGTTAAGGCTGGTGGCGTCCGGCCTTGCGGCATCAGGCCTGGCGGGGTCCGGGCTTGCGGCATGAGGCCTGGCGGGGTCCAGCCTTGCGGCGTTAGGTCCGGCGGGGTCTGGGCTTGCGGCGTTAGGCCCGGCGGGGTTCGGGCTTGAGGCGTGAGGCCTGGCAGGGTCCGGGCTTCTTGCGTTAGACATGGTGGGGTCCGGGCTTGCAGCATTAGGTCTGGCGGGGTCCAGGCTAGTGGCAATTGGCCGTGCAGGGTCCGGGCTTGTGGTGTCAGGCCCGGCGGGGTCCGGGCTTGCAGTGTTAAGGCTGGTGGTGTCCGGGGTTTTTGCCTTAGGTCTGGCAGGGTCCGGACTTGCGGCGTTAGGCCCGGTGGGGTCTGGGCTCACGGCGTCAGGCCCGGCGGGGTCCGGCCTTGCAGTGTTAGGCTTGGTGGGGTCTGGGCTTCTGGCCTTAGGCCTGGTGGGGTCCGAGCTTGTGGTCTTAGGCCTGGCGGGCTCCGGGCTTGCGGCGTGAGACCCGATGGCGTCTGGACTTGCGATATTAGGCCTGGTGGTGTTTGGGCTTGGGGCCTTAGCCTCGGCGGGGTCCAGGCTTGTGGTGTTAGGCCTGGTGGGGTCCGGGCTTCCAGCGTTAGTCCTTGCGGGTTCCGGGCTTGCGGCATGAGGCCTGGAGAGGTCCGGGTTTGCGGTGTTAGTCCTGCTGAGGTCCAGGCTTGCGGCGTTTGGCCTGGCAGAATCTGGTGCATTTTTCAGCACTGTACGGGTTTAACTCTGCATCTCAGGGTGCTTCTACCCATATCCCGGTACTCAGTGTCTCATGCAGGATCGATACTGGCACACATATATCTACAATGCCACACAAAAGTCTATTGTTTTCTGACTTTTATGTATGGTCTCTATAGCCCTAATTAGAGGTCCCAATGAGAGACACATGAGTCCCTACGGGTTGCCCATGCATACAATTAGTAACGTTCCCCTCCCTACTTAGTCACATGTGAAGTACTACTTCGTAATCACTAAGGACTAATTATGCTAGTTCACAATCTGTTATTCAGCTCTCTTTAGCTATGCTACCAAAACACAAAGTTCTATTTCTTCTCTGGTCTCT
Organism: Acanthiza pusilla; assembly: GCA_036630365.1. Taxonomy (NCBI): domain Eukaryota; kingdom Metazoa; phylum Chordata; class Aves; order Passeriformes; family Acanthizidae; genus Acanthiza; species Acanthiza pusilla. The sequence goes on from JAXCHO010000131.1 coordinate 3,135,999, forward strand.
GCCCTTTTAGTCAACGAAGCTGGAGCAAAAAAGAAGGTGTAGCCATAGTCCCTAAGAGTTTTCTTCTCTGTCAAGCCCTTTCCTCACCCCAAATTTAAATGAGAGGAGCCAAACAGCCCCATCCCTTCTGAGGGCTTTTATGCCTGGTGGGCGGTATTTGCCTCCTCCCCTTTTCCCTAGGCATGCTGGGAACGAGAGGCGGGCCTGGTCAGGTGTATATTAACCCCAGCCTGCCACAAAGGGCTTCATTCTGTCTCTGGGATTCGTTGGGGTAAGAGCTCTCCTCTCATTTCAGTGACGGGGGTCATTCAGCTCCTCTCAGCTGTTTTTCAGCAGATGCTTTTGGTGTTTAAAGCAGGAGAGCCTTCGAAGATAGCATGAAGATGATAGCATCAAACACAGGGAGTATTTAAGTTCATGATTTTAAGCTCTACATTTAGGGGTGGTAAGGTGCCTTTGTAATTTAACAATTTTTCTGATTTGTTTCTCTTCTTGTTTTGTTTTTTCTTTTTAGGAGCATTATAACTTCCTGAAATTCCAGACTCTGTCGAGTTCGGTCCTTCAAATTTTTCCAGCAAATCCATCCTGTCAGAAAGGGCACATGCTTTATGTCAAAGATAACATCTAAATTTGAGGCTTCCAGTAGGTAAGGATTATGATAGGGAGAAGGACTGTGAGCAGCCTACAGGTTTAGGAATTACGGGGGGGGTGGGCTACGGTGGTCGAAGGCAACAATGTAGGAAATAATGTCTATTCAGAGGCCTAGTAAGACATTTCCCCAAGCGCAGCTGGTGCATTTATGTGTCTTAATGTGCACAAATACATCCACCCCACTCATAGAAACATAACGTAACTGCTCCTTCCAGACCCAGGTATCCATCCTAATAACAGCCACAGCTTTTGACCCTGGATGAAGCCGGAGACTGAAGGAGCTAGGTGCATTTAGGAGATGGCCAGTAGCCAAATTGTGGGGATTCAACTCATGTGCTGTGAAACTTGTGTATTGGATTTGTTTTTTTTTTTTTTTGTAGCTGAGAAGGTAACCCGGGATCCCAGGGCCTTCTGAGCTGGCCGAGGCGGACTCCTTTAGCCTCTAACGTGGATTCACATTGCCGGTCACTCAAAAGATAAGTCAGGGGTCAGGACCCATAGATACGCTGATAGCATGGTCACAGGTTGGAACTTCTCAGGAGAGATCTAAAAATGAGCATGGGGAAAGAGATGTCCTTTCAGGCACCTCTGAGGATAGCCGAAGGGAGCAGCTCTACTTGGATTGCAACCGTAGGGTGTGCAGGGCAGAGCAGTTCCAGTCTGTCCCGTGTCGTTTAGTGTGTTTTGTCGTCCTACGTGTCTCGGGGATCCCTTGGATCAGTTATCTTCATCTTTTATTCTCAGGTCATAACATCAGCCTTCATCTCTAGGGCCTCGAATGCTCGCACTTCTCGGCACAGTGCCATTATCATTCGCTCTTTTACCAGTGTTCTCGGTTGTGTCTTGGAATTGCATCCTAGAAGCATGGAGTCATGTATGTAGGAGATGTATTTTGAGGCCTTGTTCCTGCCTGTTTTGCCATCCATCCTTTCCAGCTCTGAGTTGTAATGTCCTGGGACTTGTAAGGACACGGGGAAACTTCTGCATATAGTGTTGTCTCACATCCATCTCGATCATCGTGACCCCCTGTTCTTGTAAAAGGTTGGTCCGTTAGAGTCTTTTCTTCTGCTCCTTAGAGCAGAAAAGCCCTCCATCCACCATGGTCGTACCATCGGTCATCTCTTTTGGCACCATCTCGATCCTTGCCGTCTTCTTGCCGAGAGCTCTTTCTCTCATCCTCGCCTCGCGCCGTTTGTAGCACACGTTAGTGTCCGTGTTTCCGTGTTTAGACCGGAACTGCTCTGCCCTGCAGAATAGAGGGGGAGGGGACGGCGGGCTAGGTGGAGTAGAGAGAAGCATTTAGAAGTAATCTGTTCTTTTGCTTAGTCACCCGAGCAACACCTCGGATGGAGCAAACCACAAGTAGTCGATGTAGGGCTTTGGGGGAGAAAGTGGGAGTGATACAGCAGCATCTTGCAGCATTTTAGTCATTTGTCTAAATGTATGCTGTTGTCAGATCCTGTGCATTTTGGTTGGAGATATAAGAACTATGGAAGGGTTCAGCTTTCCCTGTGTGTCTAACACTGACAATTCTTTTCCAGAGGCAGAGGAATAGGATGTAAACCTGATGTGAACGGAGGAGGCCAGAGGGGCACGGTGATGAGGCAGGTCGGCACCTAGCATCGAAGCGACGGCTCGACTTTCGGCTGCACATTTACCTCATCGTTCAGTTTTTCATCTCATTTTGAAGATGCGGAGCGCTTGGCGTGGCTGGGTATCAGCACCGGGGGGGATCGTGAGCCAGGGGGTGACCGTGATGGGTGCTGGGGACCTAGATGAGTATTAATTCCAGCACAGAGCTAGGTGCTACTGGAGTTGTTGTATAAGTGATGTAAGTATAAGCATCTTCTGTTTTGTTTTGTTTTACAGGTGGACTGTGGCATTCACCCCCTTGTTCAATATGACAGAGATCCTTTTGAAAAGAGGCCACGGTCAAGCGGTTCCAGACAGAAATTACCTCAGCAATGTGATGCTTTTGGGCTCTACGTTCGTATGCATCTTTCCATTTTGTTTTGCCCTTTGTCTCCCAGGCAGGGCTTTTTGGGGCAGTGTACATGGTGGATATGTTACAGCATTTTCCTTTGCCCTTACTTTTAGGAAGTCCTGCCGGATGTGAGCGGTCAAGGTCAGCGGAGCGAGGTGAGCAGTGAATGGCAGAGAGAAGGAGTTGTTATTGTTCAGGTCTCAGTTTCCCATGCAGCTCTAAGCATCCTTTGTTGTTTGTGCATTTTAGGGAGTCCGCTCCCAAGACATCCCGGTCCAGGATGGCAGAGGCCAGATGGGTGCAAGCCCCAGGTATAGATGCAATGTAATTCTACTGGAGCAGGCAGGTTGTAGTTTCACAGTGTCTCAGCATGTTTTTTTCCTTTTGTTTCTTTGCAGGTGCCGCTGTTGCTGCCTTAGGCATCGCAAGGAATACAGGCGAACGGCTGAGTCAGCATTTAGGTGGGGTGACTAATAGGTGAGGGATATGTGCGAGTTTGCTGAGCTCTAAGTGTGCATTGTTGTTTATATGTTTTAGGCTTTCTGCTCGTATTAGGCCTATCGGGGCCAAACCCCCTCGCCGATCAGCCAACAGACCCAGTTCACAGCCCTCACGAGCCTTCCGGAAGTATTAGGGGACTCTGCAATGAAGCCTTTACCTTTTCCTTTTGAAGTTGCCATCCGGGCAGCCTTCAGCAACAGCAGAAGATTTGCGGTGAGTCGGGCAGGTAGGGAGGAGGAGTGAGGTTTCACTTCAGTTTCTGCAATGCCACATCCCTGTGTCTCCTCTTATCCAGGTATGCCCTGCGATGCTGGCGTCAACCTCTGAGCACGGCTGGGGCGTGCGGCCCGAGGAGCCAGGTGTTCTCAGGAGACGGTGAGTAGCAAGATTGTCGTGTTTTGGCCGCTGTGGCACTCAGATCACGCTTTGATGTTTGACATTCTTTATTGCAGCTGACTTCGAGAGAACCGCTCGGTGACAGCAGGAACCTCTGAGACGGCGAGGAGGCCTTCTTTCACACCTGGAGTGGATTCACGTCTCCGGCCCTCTGTGAGATAAGTCGAGGGTTACGATTACAGGAGGGGATGGATGCCGGGTACTGGGTCGGGCCTCACCGGGAGGGATTTTTGAATTAGCTCTGGGCACCGGGATGTCCAAGAAAAGGCTTCTTAGGCCACATCAAGGAGAGCCTCGCTTTTGATCACAACACAGAGGTGCGCAGGGCAGAGCAGTCCCAGTCCGTGTCGTGTCCTGCGTCTGTTTTGTATTCTCCGTGTTTTGGGCATCTTGTATTGCATGTCTTTAGCCTTACCCCTTTGAGGGGATTCTCAGAAAGGCCAGGTCTCATGCTTAACATGTCTGATCTCCCTGTTCATTGCCCTGACGCCGATCTCTTTGAACTTGACTCCTGAGCTCGGATGTGCATCGGAATTGCATCTCTCTTTAAAAGCAACGAGGTAGATGTTTCTTATGGTCTTGTTGTCAGCTATATTGACAGCCGTGCACTGCCACGATCCATCGTAGCAGGCTAGGACTTCTAAGAACGTGCAGTCGGACTCTTCTCTGTACATTCACCGTTCTCGGACATCCACCTTTGCCGTTTCGGTGAGCTTGTCATAAGGCAATTCCATTAGCATCTTCCATCAGGGTTCTTCAGGCCTCGTTGGCTCACCGTCGGTCTCACCTGGGTCCCTTCATTCCACCTTCTCTCGGTTCTTGCGATCGTTCTTCTTGCCGAGAGTTTTCTCTCTTTGTCGCATCTGCCTTCTCATGGCCGTCTCTGTGTGTCTTTGGCCCGGAGCTGCTCTGCCCTGCTGCGTAGTCTGGTATGCGGGTATAATGGGAATAAGGCCCTATTGTTAATTTGTTGATTGGATTAGCCGGTCGAGCCCAAAGTTTTGCAGCCATCCTACACCTCCTGGTCACCGGCCTTATGTGTGTGATCCTCGGGAGAGTTGGAGCCTGGGGACCTCGAGTTTGTAATGTAAGCTGTAGTTCATTTGACACGGTACACATCTTTATTGATAAAAGATGTCTGGCCCTGTTAAATTACCATGCAGCACTTTGACTTTTGTCACGGCTTTCTTTCAGATGCAGATGGATTAAATCTGTGGCAGAGTATCCTATACCGGGTGAGGGGGTTCCCACAGGAAGGTCAGTCACTGTTTGTCTTTGCAGGGGAAAGTGAAATGGTGACCACGTTACAGCATTTTTCTTTCCTTTTTATTTTTAGGAAGTAATGCCGGATGTCAGCTGTCAAGGCCGATGTTGCGAGGTGAGTGGTGACCGGCAGATAGAATGAGTCCTTATTGCTCGGATCTCAATTTCTGGTGCAGCTCTGAGCACCCATTTTTGGTTGTGCATTTTAGGCTGTCCACTCCCAAGATGTCCTAGCCCAGGATGCCAGAAGCCAGATGGGTGCGAGGTGAGGGTATAGATGTGGCATACTTCAATTGGAGTGGGGAGGTTGTAGTTTCACTGTGTGTCAGCATGTTTTTTTGCTTTGTTTCTTTGCAGGTGTCGCTGCTGCCCTAGGCATGCTGAGGAATAGAGCTGAATGGGTCAGTTGGCATTTAGGGGGAGTCACTAACAGGGAAGCGGTATCTAGCAGCACGCTAAGCACGTCCCTTTTCATTTTGCAGGTATCGTCCGGGTGAGCTCTGATGTCGGATGAAGATTTGAGGTGAGCTGGGGTGGTGGTGCATAGGAGCCTTGGGATTACTCTTCTCGAGATCGACAGTCACGTTTTCTGTTTTGTTGTCTTAGGTGCCGTCAGCAGGTGCAGAGCTGAGGTTTGGAGACGGTAAGCGATAAGCCTCGGCAGTTAAGAGGGAGAGGGGTGTTGTGGAAGGGGTCTCTTCTGGGATGTGTCATCACATTCTCGATTTTCTGGTTGTTTTCAGCCACCCATGTGGAGCACAGGGACCATATCAATGTCCACGGCGCCGAGGCATTCTTTTCCCACGACGGTGGATTTTGTCGGCTCGTCTTCCGAAAGCTAAGTGTCGGGACCGGTGGTTGGGGGAATGGTAAAACCTTTGGAGTCATGGGGAGGCAATCTGAAGCTAGCTTAGAGGAGAGGGCTATTGTGGGACAGTCCCCTTGGAAGTAAAGGGAGAGGGTTTCTCCTCAGCATCAGCTGAGCCTTTGCCAGGCAGGGCAGGGCAGCTCTAACCCCTCTCATCTTCTTGTGGGCTTCATGTCATCGGCCTCCTATGAGTCTTGATGTCATCGTGGATCTGCATGAGTCTTGATGTCATTGTGGATCTCCATGAGTCTTGATGTCATCATGGATCTCTATGAGTATTGATGTCATTGTGGATCATTTTGCCTGAGCAGACCACATTTGAGTCTGGAGCGATCGCCACGGTCACCTGGCGGTTATCGCCTCCTTCTCTAGGCCTACTGTGCTTCTTGAGCATCCTCTTCACAGCTTTGGCAGTCACTTTGTGTCAGGAGTTACGTTTCACTATCCTATGCTATTTCTGTGGCATCGCTTCCATCTTCTGTGGCATAGGGCTTTGTTCGGTCTCAATGCTCTCTCAGAATTGTTCTGGGCCATATTGGCAGCAGCCGTTTCTACTTGTGTACTTTCCTGCATTGGGCTTATTCTGCCATCTTGACATTTTTACTTTTTGAGACCCAAAGATGTTCTCATCCATGTTCCTTTACAGTTCTGGTAGTATCTTCTTTTCATGCGCCGTTCCCTTGGTCTTCTATAATGGAGAGTATTAGACCCTCCTGCAGTGACTGCGGTAGTTCTGTAGGTTCCATCATCTCAAAGCGTATCAGTGTCAATAGTTAATGGTCTGGAAAGTTATCTCAAGTCCTCGTGTCATCTTTGTTTTTATTTGGTGCACTGTGGGTCTCTGCACCACTTAGGCTTGGAACTGCCCTGCCCTGGCAGGTAGAGTCACGGCTAGGTAGATAGTTATAAAACTTTATGGTTCATCTATTGTTTATGGGGTTTTGGGTAGAAAACTTATGGGCTGCATGTGGGGATAACTCCTAGCTGTCAGCCACTTGTAGACCTCTTCATGTTGTCTTGCAGGTCACTGAGGCAGATTCCACTCACTACGTTCACCGACCCTACCAATTTTCTCGGAGTCCAGCGTTGTGCATCGAGGAGAGGCATTTGGGAGCTGTCTTGAAGCATCTTCTTTAGTAGAGTGTTTTGAGTGAGGGCTGCTGTCGGTGTGTAAGCTGAAATAAGGTGGCTGCCTGTGGCTGAGTATGGCTGCCTGGAAGAGTGTGTGTGTTGAGTGGTTCTAAGCTTGTGTGTGTGTGTGAGATTGTTTTACCTTTCAGGTTTCTCAATAAATTTTTAAACTTAGAATAAAAAAACCCTAACTGGGGCATTTTTTTTTTCCCTCAGCTGGGTTTTTTTTTCCTCAGTCCCGGCCGGTCTGCGAGGCGATGTTCATCACCTATGTTTGAGTGCAGACCGTGCTGGGCTGGGGTTTTGTCAGGCAGGATGATATTTGTCACGCTCCTGGGACCCACGTTTCTGTGGAGTGCTGCGAATGTGCGCCGACGTCAGGGGGTTAGCTGTGTGGTTGAGATGAGGGTGAGGGTGGGTTTGTGTGTGTGGGGAATGGTTCTAACCTTGTGTGTTTTATTTTTATCTTTCAGGTTTTTCAACACATTTTTATACTTAGAATAAAAAACAACCCAGCTGGGGGGATTCTTTTTCCCCCCTCAGCTGGAGGTTTTTTTGTCCCTCGGTCCTGGCTGGTCTGGAAGGTGACCTTTATCGCCAGTGTTCTAGTGTAGAGTGTGTTCGGCTGGGGTTTTGTCAGGCAGCATGATTTTTTTCTTTTTCAGGCTTCCAGGAACGACGTTTCCGTGGAGCGCTGCGAATGTCCATCAACGGTCGGAGACGGTTGTCCCGGTCTGCGAGGTGACCTTTATCGCCAATGTTCAAGCATCGACTGTGCCGGGCTGGGGTTTTGTCAGGTAGGATGATTTTTGTTTTCAGGCTTCTAGGAACCACGTTTCTGTGGAATGCTGCGAATGTGCATCGACGGTCGAAGATGGTTGTCCCGGTCTGCGAGGTGACCTTTATCGCCAATGTTCGAGCATCGACTATGCCAGGCTGGGGTTTTGTCAGGTAGGATGATTTTTGTTTTCAGGCTTCTAGGAACCACGTTTCTGTGGAATGCTGCGAATGTGCGTCGACGGTCGAAGATGGTTGTCCCGGTCTGCGAGGTGACCTTTATCGCCAATGTTCGAGCATCGACTATGCCAGGCTGGGGTTTTGTCAGGTAGGATGATTTTTGTTTTCAGGCTTCTAGGAACCACGTTTCTGTGGAATGCTGCGAATGTGCGTCGACGGTCGAAGATGGTTGTCCCGGTCTGCGAGGTGACCTTTATCCCCAGTGTTCGAGCATCGACTGTGCCAGGCTCGGGTTTTGGCAGGGAGGATGATTTTTGTTTTCAGGCTTCTAGGAACCACGTTTCTGTGGAGTGCTGTGAATGTGCATCGATCATTGGAGATGGTTGTCCTGGTCTGCGAGGTGACCTTTTTTGCCAGTCTTCGAGCATCGACTATGCAAGGCCGGGGTTTTGTCAGGTAGGATGATTTTTTTTCATGCTTACGGGAACCACGTTTCTGTGGAATGCTGCGAATGTGCGTCGATGGTCGGAGATGGTTGTCTGGGGCAGTGCCCAGGCTGGGTTGTCTCGCGCAGTGCTCAGCTGGGTTGTCTCGGAGCTGAGTGCTAACTACGTTTCTGCGGAGTGCTGCAAATGTGCGTCGATTGTCGGAGACTGTTCTCTTGGTCGGTGGTCAGGCTCGGTTGTCTCGGGCAGTGCTCTGCTGGATTGTCTCGGAGATGAGTGCTAACCACGTTTCTGTGGAGTGCTGCAAATGTGTGTTGATGGTCAGAGATGGTGGTCTTGGGCAGTGTTTGGCTGTGTTGTCTCAAAGCTGAGTGCTAACCACGGTTCTGTCGTGTGCTGCAAATGTGCGTTGATGGTCAGAGATGGTGGTCTCGGGCAGTGCTTGGCTGTGTTGTCTCAAAGCTGAGTGCTAACCACGGCTCTGTCGTGTGCTGCAAATGTGTGTCGGTGGTTGGAGATGGTTGTCTCGGGCAGTGTTCTGGCTGGTTTGTCTCGGGGCTGAGTGCTCTGGCCTAGGGTTTGGGGGCTGTGTGCTCTGGCCTAGGGGTAAGGGTGGAAGAAGCTGGGGGCCCCGGCGGCTGGGACGGGCTGGGGGCCCCGGCGGCTGGGACGGGCTGGGGGCCCGGCTTGCGGCGTTGGGGCGGGCTGGGGGCCCGGCTTGCGGCGACTGGGGCGGCGTTGGGGGCCCGGCTTGCGGCGTTGGGGCGGGCTGGGGGCCCGGCTTGCGGCGTTGGGGTTGGGCTGGGGGCCCGGCTTGCGGCGTTGGGGCGGGCTGGGGGCCCGGCTTGCGGCGTTGGGGTTGGGCTGGGGGCCCGGCTTGCGGCGTTGGGGTTGGGCTGGGGGCCCGGCTTGCGGCGTTGGGGCGGGCTGGGGGCCCGGCTTGCGGCGTTGGGGCGGGCTGGGGGCCCGGCTTGCGGCGTTGGGGCGGGCTGGAGGCCCGGCTTGCGGCGTTGGGGGCCCGGCTTGCGACGTTGGGGGCCCGGCTTGCGGCGTTGGGGTTTGGCTGGGGGCCCGGCTTGCGGAGTTGGGGCGGGCTGGGGGCCCGGCTTGTGGCGTTGGGGTTGGGCTGGGGGCCCGGCTTGCGGCGTTGGGGTTGGGCTGGGGGCCCGGCTTGCGGCGTTGGGGGCCCGGCTTGCGGCGTTGGGGGCCCGGCTTGCGGCGTTGGGGGCCCGGCTTGCGGCGTTGGGGGCCCGGCTTGCGGCGTTGGGGGCCCGGCTTGCGGCGTTGGGGGCCCGGCTTGCGGCGTTGGGGGCCCGGCTTGCGGCGTTGGGGGCCCGGCTTGCGGCGTTGGGGGCCCGGCTTGCGGCGTTGGGGTTGGGCTGGGGGCCCGGCTTGCGGCGTTGTGGTTGGGCTGGAGGCCCGGCTTGTGGCGTTGGGGGCCCGGCTTGCGGCGTTGGGGGCCCGGCTTGCGGCGTTGGGGCGGGCTGGGGGCCCGGCTTGTGGCGTTGGGGTTGGGCTGGGGGCCTGGCTTGCGGCGTTGGGGTGGGCTGGGGGCCGGTCTTGCGGCGTTGGGGGCCCGGCTTGCGGCGTTGGGGACCCAGCTTGCGGCGTTGGGGCGGGATGGGGGCCCAGCTTGCGGCGTTGGGGTTGGGCTGAGGGCCCGGCTTGCGGCGTTGGGGTTGGCCTGGGGGCCTGGCTTGCGGCGTTGGGGGCCCGGCTTGCGGCGTTGGGGCTGGCTGGGGGCCCGGCTTGCGGCGTTGGGGCGGGCTGGGGGCCCGGCTTGCGGCGTTGGGGCGGGCTTGGGGCCCGGCTTGCAGCGTTGGGGTAGGGCTGGGGGCCTGGCTTGCGGCGTTGGGGCGTGCTGGGGGCCCGGCTTGCGGCGTTGGGGCGGGCTGGAGGCCCGGCTTGCGGCGTTGGGGGCCCGGCTTGCGGCGTTGGGGTTGGGCTGGGGGCCCGGCTTGCGGAGTTGGGGGCCCGGCTTGCGGCGTTGGGGCGGGCTGGGGGCCCGGCTTGCGGCGTTGGGGTTGGGCTGGGGGCCCGGCTTGCGGCGTTGGGGTTGGGCTGGGGGCCCGGCTTGCGGCGTTGGGGTTGGGCTGGGGGCCCGGCTTGCGGCGTTGGGGGCCCGGCTTGCGGCGTTGGGGGCCCGGCTTGCGGCGTTGGGGGCCCGGCTTGCGGCGTTGGGGGCCCGGCTTGCGGCGTTGGGGGCCCGGCTTGCGGCGTTGGGGGCCCGGCTTGCGGCGTTGGGGGCCCGGCTTGCGGCGTTGGGGCGGGCTGGGGGCCCGGCTTGCGGCGTTGGGGTTGGGCTGGGGGCCCGGCTTGCGGCGTTGGGGGCCCGGCTTGCGGCGTTGGGGGCCCGGCTTGCGGCGTTGGGGGCCCGGCTTGCGGCGTTGGGGGCCCGGCTTGCGGCGTTGGGGTTGGGCTGGGGGCCCGGCTTGCGGCGTTGGGGGCCCGGCTTGCGGCGTTGGGGCGGGCTGGGGGCCCGGCTTGCGGAGTTGTGGGCCCGGCTTGCGGCGTTGGGGCGGGCTGGGGGCCCGGCTTGCGGCGTTGGGGCTGGGCTGGGGGCCCGGCTTGCGGCGTTGGGGTTGGGCTGGGGGCCCGGCTTGCGGCGTTGGGGTTGGGCTGGGGGCCTGGCTTGTGGCGTTGGGGGCCCGGCTTGTGGCTTTGGGGGCCCGGCTTGTGGCGTTGGGGCGGGCTGGGGGCCCGGCTTGCGGCGTTGGGGGGGGCTGGGGGCCCGGCTTGCGGCGTTGGGGGCCCAGCTTGCTACGTTGGGGCGGGCTGGGGGCCCAGCTTGCGGCGTTGGGGTTGGGCTGGGGGCCCGGCTTGCGGCGTTGGGGTTGGGCTGGGGGCCCGGCTTGCGGCGTTGGGGTTGGGCTGGGGGCCCGGATTGCGGCGTTGGGGGCCCGGCTTGCGGGGTTGGGGCGGGCTGGGGGCCCGGCTTGCGGCGTTGGGGTTGGGCTGGGGGCCCGGCTTGCGGCGTTGGGGGCCCGGCTTGCAGCGTTGGGGCGGGCTGGGGGCCTGGCTTGCGGCGTTGGGGGCCCGGCTTGCGGCGTTGGGGGCCCGGCTTGCGGCGTTGGGGTTGGGCTGGGGGCCCGGATTGCGGCGTTGGGGTTGGGCTGGGGGCCCGGCTTGTGGCGTTGGGGTTGGGCTGGGGGCCCGGCTTGCGGTGTTGGGGGCCCGGCTTGCGGCGTTGGGGTGGGCTGGGGGCCCGGCTTGCGGAGTTGGGGGCCCGGCTTGCGGCGTTGGGGCGGGCTGGGGGCCCGGCTTGCGGCGTTGGGGTTGGGCTGGGGGCCCGGCTTGCGGCGTTGGGGTTGGGCTGGGGTCATGGCTTGCGGCGTTGGGGTTGGGCTGGGGTCCCGGCTTGCGGCGTTGGGGTTGGGCTGGGGGCCCGGCTTGCGGCTTTGGGGTTGGGCTGCGGGCCCGGCTTGCGGAGTTGGGGGCCCGGCTTGCGGCGTTAGGGCGGGCTGGGGGCCCGGCTTGCGGCGTTGGGGTTGGGCTGGGGGCCCGGCTTGCGGCGTTGGGGGCCCGGCTTGCGGCGTTGGGGCGGGCTGGGGGCCCGGCTTGCGGAGTTGGGGGCCCGGCTTGCGGCGTTGGGGTTGGGCTGGGGGCCCGGCTTGCGGCGTTGGGGGCCCGGCTTGCGGCGTTGGGGCGGGCTGGGGGCCCGGCTTGCGGAGTTGGGGGCCCGGCTTGCGGCGTTGGGGCGGGCTGGGGGCCCGGCTTGCGGCGTTGGGGTTGGGCTGGGGGCCCGGCTTGCGGCGTTGGGGGCCCGGCTTGCGGCGTTGGGGGCCCGGCTTGCGGCGTTGGGGTTGGGCTGGGGGCCCGGCTTGCGGTGTTGGGGGCCCGGCTTGCGGCGTTGGGCCGGGCTGGGGGCCCGGCTTGCGGAGTTGGGGGACCGGCTTGCGGCGTTGGGGCGGGCTGGGGGCCCGGCTTGCGGCGTTGGGGTTGGGCTGGGGGCCCGGCTTGCGGCGTTGGGGTTGGGCTGGGGGCCCGGCTTGCGGCGTTGGGGTTGGGCTGGGGGCCCGGCTTGCGGCGTTGGGGTTGGGCTGGGGGCCCGGCTTGCGGCGTTGGGGGCCCGGCTTGCGGCGTTGGGTGGGCTGGGGGCCCGGCTTGCGGAGTTGGGGGCCCGGCTTGCGGCGTTGGGGTTGGGCTGGGGGCCCGGCTTGCGGCGTTGGGGGCCCGGCTTGCGGCGTTGGGGTTGGTCTGGGGGCCCGGCTTGCGGCGTTCGGGCGGGCTGGGGGCCCGGCTTGCGGAGTTGGGGGCCCAGCTTGCGGCGTTGGGGTTGGGCTGGGGGCCCAGCTTGCGGCGTTGGGGCGGGCGGGGGGCCCGGCTTGCGGAGTTGGGGGCCCGGCTTGCGGCGTTGGGGCGGGCTGGGGGCCCGGCTTGCGGAGTTGGGGCCGGCTGGGGGCCCGGCTTGCGGCGTTGGGGTTGGGCTGGGGGCCCGGCTTGCGGTGTTGGGGTTGGGCTGGGGTCCCGGCTTGCGGCGTTGGGGCGGGCTGGGGGCCCGGCTTGCGGAGTTGGGGGCCCGGCTTGCGGAGTTGGGGGCCCGGCTTGCGGCGTTGGGGCGGGCTGGGGGCCCGGCTTGCGGCGTTGGGGTTGGGCTGGGGGCCCGGCTTGCGGCGTTGGGGTTGGGCTGGGGTCATGGCTTGCGGCGTTGGGGTTGGGCTGGGGTCCCGGCTTGCGGCGTTGGGGTTGGGCTGGGGGCCCGGCTTGCGGCTTTGGGGTTGGGCTGCGGGCCCGGCTTGCGGAGCTGGGGGCCCGGCTTGCGGCGTTAGGGCGGGCTGGGGGCCCGGCTTGCGGAGTTGGGGCGGGCTGGGGGCCCGGCTTGCGGCGTTGGGGTTGGGCTGGGGGCCCGGCTTGCGGTGTTGGGGTTGGGCTGGGGGCCCGGCTTGCGGCGTTGGGGCGGGCTGGGGGCCCGGCTTGCGGAGTTGGGGGCCCGGCTTGCGGAGTTGGGGGCCCGGCTTGCGGCGTTGGGGCGGGCTGGGGGCCCGGCTTGCGGCGTTGGGGTTGGGCTGGGGGCCCGGCTTGCGGCGTTGGGGTTGGGCTGGGGTCATGGCTTGCGGCGTTGGGGTTGGGCTGGGGTCCCGGCTTGCGGCGTTGGGGTTGGGCTGGGGGCCCGGCTTGCGGCTTTGGGGTTGGGCTGCGGGCCCGGCTTGCGGAGTTGGGGGCCCGGCTTGCGGTGTTAGGGCGGGCTGGGGGCCCGGCTTGCGGCGTTGGGGTTGGGCTGGGGGCCCGGCTTGCGGCGTTGGGGGCCCGGCTTGCGGCGTTGGGGCGGGCTGGGGGCCCGGCTTGCGGCGTTGGGGCGGGCTGGGGGCCCGGCTTGTGGCGTTGGGGTTGGGCTGGGGGCCCGGCTTGCGGCGTTGGGGGCCCGGCTTGTGGCTTTGGGGGCCCGGCTTGTGGAGTTGGGGTTGGGCTGGGGGCCCGGCTTGCGGCGTTGGGGCGGGCTGGGGGCCCGGCTTGCGGCGTTGGGGGCCCAGCTTGCGGCGTTGGGGTTGGGCTGGGGGCCCGGCTTACGGCATTGGGGTTGGGCTGGGGGCCTGGCTTGCGGCGTTGGGGTAGGGCTGGGGGCCCGGCTTACGGCATTGGGGTTGGGCTGGGGGCCTGGCTTGCGGCGTTGGGGTTGGGCTGGGGGCCCGGCTTGCGGCGTTGGGGGCCCGGCTTGTGGCGTTGGGGCGGGCTGGGGGCCCGGCTTGCGGAGTTGGGGGCCCGGCTTGCGACGTTGGGGCGGGCTGGGGGCCCGGCTTGCGGCGTTGGGGTTGGGCTGGGGGCCCGGCTTGCGGCGTTGGGGTTGGGCTGGGGGCCGGGCTTGCGGCGTTGGGGGCCCGGCTTGCGGCGTTGGGGGCCCGGCTTGTGGCGTTGGGGCGGGCTGGGGGCCCGGCTTGCGGCGTTGGGGGCCCGGCTTGCGGCATTGGGGTTGGGCTGGGGTCCCGGCTTGCGGCGTTGGGGTTGGGCTGGGGGCCCGGCTTGCGGCGTTGGGGTTGGGCTGGGGGCCCGGCTTGCGGCGTTGGGGTTGGGCTGGGGGTTCGGCTTGCAGCGTTGGGGTTGGGCTGGGGGCCCGGCTTGCGGCGTTGGGGGCCCGGCTTGCGGCGTTGGGGGCCCGGCTTGCGGCGTTGGGGTTGGACTGGGGGCCCGGCTTGCGGCGTTGGGGGCCCGGCTTGCGGCGTTGGGGCGGGCTGGGGGCCCGGCTTGCGGCGTTGGGGTTGGGCTGGGGGCCCGGCTTGCGGCGTTGGGGGCCCGGCTTGTGGCGTTGGGGCGGGCGGGGGGCCCGGCTTGCGGCGTTGGGGCGGGCTGGGGGCCCGGCTTGCGGCGTTGGGGGCCCAGCTTGTGGCGTTGGGGCGGGCTGGGGGCCCGGCTTGCGGCGTTGGGGTTGGCCTGGGGGCCCGGCTTGCGGCGTTGGGGGCCCGGCTTGCGGCGTTGGGGCGGGCTGGGGGCCCGGCTTGCGGAGTTGGGGGCCCGGCTTGCGGCGTTGGGGTTGGGCTGGGGGCCCGGCTTGCGGCGTGGGGGGCCCGGCTTGCGGCGTTGGGGGCCCGGCTTGTGGCGTTGGGGCGGGCTGGGGTCCCAGCTTGCGGCGTTGGGGTTGTGCTGGGGTCCCGGCTTGCGGCGTTGGGGTTGGGCTGGGGGCCCGGCTTGCGGCGTTGGGGTTGGGCTGGGGGCCCGGCTTGCGGCGTTGGGGTTGGGCTGGGGGCCCGGCTTGCGGCGTTTGGGGCCCGGCTTGCGGCGTTGGGGCGGGCTGGGGGCCCGGCTTGCGGCGTTGGGGTTGGGCTTGGAGCCCGGCTTGCGGCGTTGGGGTGGGGCTGGGGGCCCGGCTTGCGGCGTTGGGGTGGGGCTGGGGGCCCGGCTTGCGGCGTTGGGGTGGGGCTGGGGGCCCGGCTTGCGGCGTTGGGGTGGGGCTGGGGGCCCGGCTTGCGGCGTTGGGGTGGGGCTGGGGGCCCGGCTTGCGGCGTTGGGGTTGGGCTGGGGGCCCGGCTTGCGGCGTTGGGGTGGGGCTGGGGGCCCGGCTTGCGGCGTTGGGGTGGGGCTGGGGGCCCGGCTTGCGGCGTTGGGGTGGGGCTGGGGCCCCGGCTTGCGGCGTTGGGGTGGGGCTGGGGGCCCGGCTTGCGGCGTTGGGGTTGGGCTGGGGGCCCGGCTTGCGGCCCTCCGTTCCGCCCCTCGCCCCCCCCCGCCGCTCGCACCGCCCACCGCACCGCCTCCGTCCCGCCCCGCGTGTCGTCTCCAGCCTCCGCCCCTCGCTCCGCCCGCTGCCACGCCTCCGGCACCGCCCCTCAATCGCGCTTGCGCCGGAGGTCCTCCATGGGGGGGCGCGCACCCGCGCCCGAGCCGACTTTGCCGATGCCGGCCTGAAGGGGCGCGGCCCCGACCCTCCCCGGTGCCCTTTAGCGCGCCGCACGCCTCGTCCACAGTGGTAGAAGCCGAGAAAAATCGCGCGGTAGCCATCAAAATTCAATTCCCGTTCAGGCAGTCTATTAGGCACTTATTCCAGTAACGAGGTCCCCGTGGGGGGGGCTGCCCGTAACAATTCACAAAGCGCATGCGCAAGAGGCGCCATGCCTATCGAGGCATAACGAGGCAAACGGGGGCCGCCATCTAGCGGCCCCGAATAAGCACATGCGCAGCAGACCCATCGGCAAAGCCGTCATCGCCGCCGCCTGCCGCCGCGAGCGGCGTTCCCGGCCGACGCCGGCGCCGCGAACCCCGCCGGAGAAGCCCGGCACACGCGTAGGACCGGCTAGAAATCCCGCAGTCGCCGTAAAAATCGGAATTCGGTTAAGGCACTCCGCTAAGCAGCTATTCTCTCAGAGAGGACCCCGCGCTCCGTCGCCGTAGAAAAATGGAGAAAGCGCATGCGCCACTGAGGCGCTCCGCCATCTTTGTAGTCCGGCAGACTGCGCATGCGCCGATGAGGCGCGCCGCCATTTTTGTAGTCCGGCGCACTGCGCATGCGTCTTAGCCGGGGCCCGCCCACTTGCGGCCCTTAAAAAGCACATGCGCCCTAGCCAGACCGGCAAAGCCGTCTTCGCCGCCGCCTGCCGCCGCGAGAGCGGTTCCCGGCCGCCGCCGACGCCGCGAACCACGCCGAAGAAGCTCGGCACACGCGGAGGACTGGTAAAAAATCACGCAGTCGCCGTAAGAATCCGAATTCCGGTAAGGCACTCGGCTAAGCAGCTATTCGCTCAGAGAGGACCATGCGGGCAGCCATCTTTGTAGTCCGGCAGACTGCGCATGCGCCAGGGAGGCCTGCCGCCATTTTTGTAGTCCGGCGCACTGCGCATGCGCCGTAGCCAGGGCCCGCCCACTTGCGGCCCTTAAAAAGCACATGCGCCCTAGCCAGACCGGCAAAGCCGTCTTCGCCGCCGCCTGCCGCCGCGAGAGCGGTTCCCGGCCGCCGCCGACGCCGCGAACCACGCCGAAGAAGCTCGGCACACGCGGAGGACTGGTAAAAAATCACGCAGTCGCCGTAAGAATCCGAATTCCGGTAAGGCACTCGGCTAAGCAGCTATTCGCTCAGAGAGGACCATGCGGGCAGCCATCTTTGTAGTCCGGCAGACTGCGCATGCGCCAGGGAGGCCTGCCGCCATTTTTGTAGTCCGGCGCACTGCGCATGCGCCGTAGCCAGGGCCCGCCCACTTGCGGCCCTTAAAAAGCACATGCGCCCTAGCCAGACCGGCAAAGCCGTCTTCGCCGCCGCCTGCCGCCGCGAGAGCGGTTCCCGGCCGCCGCCGACGCCGCGAACCACGCCGAAGAAGCTCGGCACACGCGGAGGACTGGTAAAAAATCACGCAGTCGCCGTAAGAATCCGAATTCCGGTAAGGCACTCGGCTAAGCAGCTATTCGCTCAGAGAGGACCATGCGGGCAGCCATCTTTGTAGTCCGGCAGACTGCGCATGCGCCAGGGAGGCCTGCCGCCATTTTTGTAGTCCGGCGCACTGCGCATGCGCCGTAGCCAGGGCCCGCCCACTTGCGGCCCTTAAAAAGCACATGCGCCCTAGCCAGACCGGCAAAGCCGTCTTCGCCGCCGCCTGCCGCCGCGAGAGCGGTTCCCGGCCGCCGCCGACGCCGCGAACCACGCCGGAGAAGCTCGGCACACGCGGAGGACTGGTAAAAAATCACGCAGTCGCCGTAAAAATCCGAATTCCGGTAAGGCACTCGGCTAACCAGCTATTCTTTCAGAGAGGACCTTGCGGGCAGCCATCTTGGTAGTCCGCCAAAATGCGCATGCGCCAGTGTGGCGCGCCGCCATCTTGTTAGCTCGACCTACTGCGCACGCGCCAGTGAGGCCCGCCGCCATTTTGGTAGTCTGGCAGACTGCGCACGCGCCAGTGAGGCGCGCCGCCATCTTGGTAGTCCGTCCGTCTGCGCATGCCCTAGTGAGGCGCGCCGCCATTTTAGAGTACGGCAACCCAAGGACCCCGAGCACGTAGTCGTCTAGCTCGGGCGCCTGACCGAAAATCCCAAACCGATTCCGTGTGCCCGGCGCGGTTCCCCGCGGCGCGTCCCACCCCGCGGGCATCGCGGTAGGTGTACGGTCCGATACCCGAGCCCGGGCGCCGTCCAGGAACCCGGTAAACGGCTATTTCTGTAGACGGGCCTCGGCGCGGCGCCATCTTGGATCACGGCAGAGAGCGCATGCGCGGGACCTGGGCGCCGCCATCTTGATGAGGACCAACCACGCATGCGCGGGACCTCGGCGCCGCCATCTTGGATCAAGGTAGAGTGCGCATGCGCGGGACATGGGGACGGCCATCTTGAATTAGGGTTAGGGTTAGGGTTAGGGTTAGGGTTAGGGTTAGGGTTAGGGTTAGGGTTAGGGTTAGGGTTAGGGGTTAGGGTTAGGGTTAGGGTTAGGGTTAGGGTTAGGGTTAGGGTTAGGGTTAGGGTTAGGGTTAGGGTTAGGGTTAGGGTTAGGGTTAGGGTTAGGGTTAGGGTTAGGGTTAGGGTTAGGGTTAGGGTTAGGGTTAGGGTTAGGGTTAGGGTTAGGGTTAGGGTTAGGGTTAGGGTTAGGGTTAGGGTTAGGGTTAGGGTTAGGGTTAGGGTTAGGGTTAGGGTTAGGGTTAGGGTTAGGGTTAGGGTTAGGGTTAGGGTTAGGGTTAGGGTTAGGGTTAGGGTTAGGGTTAGGGTTAGGGTTAGGGGTTAGGGTTAGGGTTAGGGTTAGGGTTAGGGGTTAGGGTTAGGGTTAGGGTTAGGGTTAGGGTTAGGGTTAGGGTTAGGGTTAGGGTTAGGGTTAGGGTTAGGGTTAGGGTTAGGGTTAGGGTTAGGGTTAGGGTTAGGGTTAGGGTTAGGGTTAGGGTTAGGGTTAGGGTTAGGGTTAGGGTTAGGGTTAGGGTTAGGGTTAGGGTTAGGGTTAGGGTTAGGGTTAGGGTTAGGGTTAGGGTTAGGGTTAGGGTTAGGGTTAGGGTTAGGGTTAGGGTTAGGGTTAGGGTTAGGGTTAGGGTTAGGGTTAGGGTTAGGGTTAGGGTTAGGGTAGGGTTAGGGTTAGGGTTAGGGTTAGGTTAGGGTTAGGGTTAGGGTTAGGGTTAGGGTTAGGGTTAGGGTTAGGGTTAGGGTTAGGGTTAGGGTTAGGGTTAGGGTTAGGGTTAGGGTTAGGGTTAGGGTTAGGGTTAGGGTTAGGGTTAGGGTTAGGGTTAGGGTTAGGGTTAGGGGTTAGGGTTAGGGTTAGGGTTAGGGTTAGGGTTAGGGTTAGGGTTAGGGTTAGGGTTAGGGTTAGGGTTAGGGTTAGGGTTAGGGTTAGGGGTAGGGTTAGGGTTAGGGGTTAGGGTTAGGGTTAGGGTTAGGGTTAGGTTAGGGTAGGGTTAGGGGTTAGGGGTTAGGGTTAGGGTTAGGGTTAGGGTTAGGGTTAGGGTTAGGGTTAGGGTTAGGGTTAGGGTTAGGGTTAGGGTTAGGGTTAGGGTTAGGGTTAGGGTTAGGGTTAGGGTTAGGTTAGGTTAGGGTTAGGGTTAGGGTTAGGGTTAGGGTTAGGGTTAGGGTTAGGGTTAGGGTTAGGGTGTTAGGGTTAGGGTTAGGGTTAGGGTTAGGGTAGGGTTAGGGTTAGGGTTAGGGTTAGGGTTAGGGTTAGGGTTAGGGTTAGGGTTAGGGTTAGGGTTAGGGTTAGGGTTAGGGAGGTTAGGTTAGGGTTAGGGTTAGGGTTAGGGTTAGGTTAGGGTTAGGGTTAGGGTTAGGGTTAGGGTTAGGGTTAGGGTTAGGGTTAGGGTTAGGGTTAGGGTTAGGGTTAGGGTTAGGGTAGGGTTAGGGTTAGGGTTAGGGTTAGGGTTAGGGTTAGGGTTAGGGTTAGGGTTAGGGTTAGGGTTAGGGTTAGGGTTAGGGTTAGGGTTAGGGTTAGGGTTAGGGTTAGGGTTAGGGTTAGGGTTAGGGTTAGGGTTAGGGTTAGGGTTAGGGTTAGGGTTAGGGTTAGGGTTAGGGTTAGGGTTAGGGTTAGGGTTAGGGTTAGGGTTAGGGTTAGGGTTAGGGTTAGGGTTAGGGTTAGGGTTAGGGTTAGGGTTAGGTTAGGGTTAGGGTTAGGGTTAGGGTTAGGGTTAGGGGTTAGGGTTAGGGTTAGGGTTAGGGTTAGGGTTAGGGTTAGGGTTAGGGTTAGGGTTAGGGTTAGGGGTTAGGGTTAGGGTTAGGGTTAGGGTTAGGGTTAGGGTTAGGGTTAGGGTTAGGGTTAGGGTTAGGGTTAGGGTTAGGGTTAGGGTTAGGGTTAGGGTTAGGGTTAGGTTAGGGTTAGGGTTAGGGTTAGGGTTAGGGTTAGGGTTAGGGTTAGGGTTAGGGTTAGGGTTAGGGTTAGGGTTAGGGTTAGGGTTAGGGTTAGGGTTAGGGTTAGGGTTAGGGTTAGGGTTAGGGTTCGGGTTAGGGTTAGGGTTAGGGTTAGGGTTAGGGTTAGGGTTAGGGTTAGGGTTAGGGTTAGGGTTAGGGTTAGGGTTAGGGTTAGGGTTAGGGTTAGGGTTAGGGTTAGGGTTAGGGA